>OX485804.1:58746532-59421532 GCA_950295325.1 Polytrichum commune
CTTCCAAGGTTGATTAGATTGTTGTTTAGCTTTACTTGTGACAGTTACTTTCTTGCAGTATTCTTGCCAGGAAGAAGAATCGCTAATCCAAATATTTTGGAGATTCAGGTGTAGAGGCAGCACCTATCAACAATGTACCTGGAGAACAAGCAAACCGATTACCATTTCCCAAGAGGCGGGGTAGGAAGTCACGAGCACAGAAAGCAAGGATATCAGGAGAAGCGCTAGAAGAGGGTGTTCAACTCTCTAGAGTGCAGAGCCCAGATGCACGCCCAATGTATCAGTTCTCACATTCTTTATGTTGTGATTTATGGTGCTATTTCATGCTGTCGTTTAATTCTCATATTATATATCGCATCCTCACAATGTGTCTATAGACAATAAATAACAGTCTTGAGAAATTGGTCACAAACTATAGTTTTTTCATTGTTGCAACATACTCCAGGTCGGAAGATTTTTTGTTGTATATGAATATGAATCCCTGCACGTGTAGCTGTACCTCCAGGCTAGGCTTACATTTCGTGTACACTTGTGTTTGTACATAGCAATAAGCATGACATTGGGTTGGTGTTCCTGTACAATGTTCTGATAACAAAACCAATTTTGCAGTGGTCAACAGCCACAGCAACGCAGAGGATCGTTCCGCCAGAATCACCAGAGTGAGGTATCAGAACCCATCTTGTCACAAAGACCTGAATATGGTCTGGAAGGATCATCTTTTAACTCACGTCCACAACAACGTCCATCGAGACCCCAAAAGTACAATCGGTTCGATGGGGAAAACGCAGGTTTTCCTCAAGAGCCCAGATACAAACAAAAAAGGTACATCAGAAGACAAAGTAATGCAGGCGTTGATCAAAATCCTCCCGGAGCATGTGGCATGGGACTCATGGAGCACCCAACCAAAGAGAGAGAGACTGCAGGAAGGCAAGGTATCCCTTCACCTGCATTATGTGTTAGGGGTCCTCATACAAGAGAGGTTGGGTTGTGATGATAGTATACAGTCTTTCGAGATTTTGTAATCATTTTGTATGTTGACAAATGCATGTCCTCCATGATGAGGACAGCTCCTGTAACATACTAGCAGGTCAGAACAAATTAGTTTTGGTTATGGTTAGGTGCTCCAGAGTGTTAACACAGTTGATTTAAACTGTTTCATTTCAGGCAAGGTGGATTCAGTGATTTATGTTTAAAGGGCAAAGGTTGAGTATGACCTGACCTCATGTCTGCTCTTTCAGTGTCTTTTATTTTCACGACTTTTTAACTGTTGCATTTTGTGGTGTGACTACATTTTTGATAAGAGGTCTAGTGTGGAAACCTCTTTTTGAGTAATCATAAAGAAGTCCAATGTAATACAATTTCAACCCTTACTCAGGTGTTGATAATGTGGTCACTCTCAGAACGAGTACCCTCAGATGAGCTAGTTGGTACCTGTCCTGGGAGTTGGGTTATTACTTATACTAAGGCCTGGGGTTTGAACGCATGGTTTACTTCATCTCAAGGAAGACTAAATTAGCAATTATACAGAGTGTGGAGTTGCATCAGACATAGGATGGAGATACTTCTCTAGTTTATGCAACAATTTCACATCACTTGTACGTTGAAACTGGAAAATCTATGGACTTGGGCAACACAGTATAGGTCTATGTAATGTGAGAGCATTTAAAACAAATCCCCTGAAAATATCACCAACTTGGTAAATTCCTATTGTTGTAACTTGATATTTGTATTTCTTAACTTGAGGAGATTGGAAAAACTCTGGAAATCTCATATTTTCTGAGCAGATCTTTGCTAGATCAGCTCTTATGGAAGCCACGGAGAGCAGCCATAGGGCAAGTGATTCTGAATGCTGGCAGGATGCTTTCAAAGCACCACTCTTGGCTATCTCGCATCATCAAATGAGATGATGAGCTGCTTTGAGTTTGGAATGATAATATTTCAATGCATCTATTTACGATTGCTGTGGTAGGCTTTGTACACATAATGATTCACACTTTTCATGTACATACGGAATACCCAGACAGTAAAATTTCTATGCAATACTCTCAAATCAATCCTGTTACTAACATATATTGTGAACACGCTTTGCTTGTCAGAGTGTTTGATATTCATTCTAAAATGCAACAATATGTAATACTAGCCAAGTTGGGGTTCAACACTTTCCTAGTTGACTAGATAATACCCAAAACATAGCAGTTTTTGGACGAATTTGGTGGCATAAATGGAGTGGTTTTAGCACCTCTCAAAAGCGTCTTTCATAACTATAAATTGTCTGGGGTTCCAATTGCAGACTGATTTCAGAATATGGAACAGGTTTAACATATTATTGAAAACACACAAGCATTTTATAAAACTCCCACCATCACTTATTTGTTTCTTAGGTGCTTCCGGGTTGGTGAATGTTTAAGATTGGCATCATTTGGACTTAAAACAACATAGCACAAGGCCATGTATACTCTCAGACAATATTAAGGTAGAGGGTGCCAAAACCAACACCCCACCCAAAAGCAACACCTATAAACGCCTCCCAATCACCAACACTCTCTACTCCCTTGACGTGTTCCCCATGTTTAGAGTGTGTATGGGCCAACAAAGTGACGCTTTTAGGTGCCATTAGTGGTGCCACCTCATTGCGACCTCCATGTAGGGTAGGTAATGGGTTGCACTCTATCTCATGTTGGTTCAAGGTGGGTTTAGGGTGGCTTGTCAATGCCTATTTTAGCCATTCTATTCACGCAAGGGGCAGGGGGGGTGTTATAGCCATTTTATTCACAAGGTCGCGGAGGTAGGCCGACAAAGCACAAAGGGGGTTGGTACCCAAGATGCAAGGTGATGGTTTGGCAAGCGAACTAAGTGGGATCATGGAGGTGGCCATGTGGCTTTGCACACCGTTTCTAGTTGGTCTTTGATCTAGCTTGGGTCTAGTACCCAACTATAATGTGTTGGTTCTAGGCAATGAAGGTGGGGGTCCTCATCACATCCAAGGTCGTCATACACAGGGGCTTATATATTGGTTTAAGGAAGCTAGTGGTTTTGACTTTGAATATTCATCAAATATCTAATTGAGGCTAAAAACAATTTTCCTTTCTTTATACCTATGTTTAGAACAAAGGCTAATATATATATTTATATATTTACATCAACCATGTAGCCATATGTATGTGCAATAGCTTAAGCATCCTCTACATTAGTTGCCCTTGGGATTAAGTTGAGTGAGAGAGTTTAGTTTTCTATAAGGTGGAAGCACCTATGGCAAACAATTTTAGGGCAAATGGGAATTGTGGTATGCAAGGGACCTCCCATCCATTTGTACCCATGTGCCCTTGTAGCTTCGTGGGTTGTGTTGCGCAGGGCGAACCAACCCGTACATTGGTTCCTTAGAGGCAAGGGTTTAGGCATCTAACAAGGAACGAGTGTATGGGTTGGTTCGCCCAAATATGTTGCACAACACTAAATATTATATATAGAATCATATAGTATTTCATGTCACTATAGTAACTTCTCTAGTGACACTTTTTGATGAATGAGTTTACAAGTATTGTCATCCCAACTTCCTTTTAGTTCATCCAATCGTCACTCATTGAAACAAAGTTTGGTATATACTACATCCTAACTTTTCTGTAATGAAATTTGGATGATTAAAATTTGGATGAGAAATCACTTACTAAGTGGCAATAATTGCATCACTGTAAAACTATGATGCCCAAAAAAATTTACAAGGAATGACAAAAACTTGTTAGGTTTACAATTAGTTTTTGTGACATTCCACGGGCAGTTTACAATTAGTATTGAGCAGGGCAAATAGAATAGGTGACACTAAATACAATATTTAGTGTACACTCGTTTGGGGTCTTTGAGGGTAATGTCAGTGTCAAGTTATCTAGATAAAGTAGCGTCTAACCTACATACAATTTCAGGGCATTTGTGCAATTACTTGGATGAATGAGAGGTATGTTTGTATGCAATAATTTTCTTTGTCCAATCTTAGAACTTGAGATCCTTAACATGCTCAAAAGAAATTGTTAAAGTTTTCAAAAACTTGAGGTTAACGTACATGAGTTCAAGAAGTTTTGAGATTATTTGTCGAGATTGTGATCGATGATGATCAAGGTTTATTTGCAATCTAAAGTGGTTACATCACCCTACCCAAATAGACATTCTTTAATATTGAGTTAATTTTCTTTCAACCAGTGAACAATGTGTTTTATTTTGAATACAATATCATTAACATTCATATATTTAAAACAACATAGTTGAATTAATTTGTTATGGAGTTATTATTATCCACATTGTATTTCAAGGTAGTATAAAAAACTTCTAGCTTGAGACAAAAAGTTAGGTGTCAAAATTGGGTCACTAACAGAATTGGGCGCTAACCTTCCCCCTTGAATGCATTGATTTATTCAAGAAGTTCACTTTTGCTTTGATGGAGGAACCCACGGTTGTTCCTAAGAGAGAAGGGTGCATTGTAGCAAGAGATGCTCCAAACTAGCATTCATGTCACATGACACGTACATCAAGTACACCATTTATGGTATTTAGTGTCACATGTGCAATAGTGTCACTTACCCTATTTTGAGGCATATGCTAGGTCACACTGATGATTAAACAACTTCACCATAATTGTCACCTCATGACACTTGGCATTCAAGTGCATTTACTAATATTTTGGCATGAGCATGTTGAATAATGTTATGAGATGCATGCCTATGTTACACAATGGTCTACAAGTTGACTAAAGTGCACACAAATTACACTTGCCATTAGTATGCTCCAAAATATCTTCCTCTTGTATACTAAGATGTAAACACACGACACTTGCCAATAGTATGCTCAAAAATATTTTCCTCTTGCATACTTAAATGCAAGATTGTCATCTAACGTATCCCAATGTGCTACTCTAAATGTCATAGTATAGATATTTTGTCACTTCAGGAAGTTACTTACGTTTATGAATGGAATCATGTCGGCAATTAGCGAGCGTGACACTTCGAGACCTCTAGGGATCTAGTTTAGGCCCTTCGCAAATAGTGTACATGACACTAAATACCATAAGCAGTGTAGTGGGCCTCCAATCCAGTGTTCAAGATTGAAGCCCCTCGTATGAATTTCATTTTGAAAGGCTCTCAAATTCTAGCCCTTCAGTTGAAGGCTTGGTTTAAATCCAAGACGTCAATCCAAGAATATAGAAATGAAATACAAAACTCATATCAAACTTGTGCACAAATCATGCGGTACATGTTTTTAGTACAACGTGAAGGATTCAGAATCAACCATCTAACTCCACTTCTTGTAGTGACAATGCCCTACGCTTGTTGGTTCTTGTGGCAGGCAAATTATATCGACGACTTCAAGTGACATCGTCAATTTCACTTCGGGGTTGCATTTTGAAGGGTTGTTCTAAGAGAGGTATATTTTGAAGGACGTAATCGCGTTTGAAGGGCATCAAAGACTTCCATCTTGAACACTCCTCCAATCGAACCACAACTACCCAAACCAGGATTCGAGCGAACCAACCCATACACTCGTTCCTTGTTGGATGCCTAAACCCTAGCCTCGAAGGAACCAGTGTACGGGTCGGTTGGCCCCAGTCCCCAAACCAGGGGGAAATTCCCTCCCTATTTTTTTAGAAAATTCGGGCAAAAACCTCACCACAAATAGTGATGATACATCCATTTCCACACTGATTGTCGCACATGCGCATGACTATTTACTACAGAACTTCCACTTGCCATGAAACAGCCTGTGTGCACAGAAGACCTTGAAAACAGCCATGCTGACTTGACACATTTAATAAGAATTCTTCCCTGGCGTGACGAGAAACCGGGCCTAACTAAGTTATAAGCTGTATTTCTCACATTACCATGCATGTGCGCATGATTAATTTTGGAACTTACACTCTGCAGATCTGTACACATAAGAGGATCTTAAAAACTGTATTACATCCGTGCTGACTTGACATCTCCAACAAGCAATTACTCCTATAGAATGATCGAAATACGTTATGAGGTATGAATACTTATTAATCTTATGCCGTGCGATACAATCAGCTTCGATGAGCAGTGTTCAGATCTTCTTGGCTAAAGTACGTGAGCCTCATGCAGTCGCTTTTCTTGGTTAGTAACCTGTATTTGATTAGTAGTGTACATGGCAAGGTCTGTATTTATAAACGGAGGTCAAAAAATACACGTGGTGTCATGAGATTGAGTTGTGTGTTGAACTGAGTGACTGATTCAAATATGAGAGCATTTTTTTGATTCAGTAAGGAGTTGAGAGTGTTGTTCTTTTTTACTACATTAAATGTGATATTCAGTGTCACCAACTCTGATTGTCGTGCTCAATACAAATTGTAAACCGCGGTGTAGTGTCACCAACACTAAATGTTAACCCAACATTATTGGTCGTTCCTTGTAAAATTTTTGGGGGAATTATAGATTCACAGTGTTGCAATTTACTGTCACTTACCAAGTGATTTTTCATCCATGACAATATTTCATCACAAGTTGCTGATAAGAGAAGGTAGGGTTTTGGCCGATGGATGAACTCATCCATCATCCATGACAATATTTGTTCACTTATTCATAAGAAGTGTCATCTAAAAAGTCACCATAGCGACATAAAATACCATATGACATTGAATATCAAATTTAGTGTATTTATTGGTTTTGCCTCACAACTCCAGTTTGGAGACTGAAAATGATAATGGTTAGGGTTAGCAATCACTACACTAAATAGGTAGATTAGTGTTAGATGCAATAGTTACCTAAAACACTAATTTTCAACTGATATTACAATTAGTGTTTGAATAGGGTTTGAACAAATTATACCTTTTACGAGGTTCTCATATTCTTCTTCCTTCAATTCTTCATTCCAAGATTTACAAAATATCATCTAACACTAAATGCGCTCATGTAAATATTTAAAGTTACTGCTTGGTACAAATAGTGTTAGACTTGGTGACCCGTGTTTGAATAGGGTTTGAACAAATTATACCTTTTACGAGGTTCTCATATTCTTCTTCCTTCAATTCTTCATTCCAAGATTTACAAAATATCATCTAACACTAAATGCACTCATGTAAATATTTAAAGTTACTACTTGGTACAAATAGTGTTAGAGTTGACATTTAGTGTTCTAACAGTATAGAGACAATTTACATTTAGCGTTTTCGTCGACTATTAGTGTTTCCAACACTAATCTACCTATTTAGTGTAGTTGGATGAGACCATTCTTAATCTAATCCAACAATCGAAATTACGTGTGGAGTTAGAAAGTCTTTGAGATTCAATCAAATGATATTTTTAATCCTTTGAAGCAATTGAAACAAGATGCCAAGTGTGAGGTTGTGATTGAGGGTAGATGGGGTGCGTCATGGGAGGTGGAACAAGCTGCTCTAAATTCCATGAAGAAATACCCCCTGAAAGTTTATGGCTGATTCATCATCTCATTACACGTTTAATGATATTTAGTGTCACACACACTATTGGCAAACAATCTAAACCAAATGCCTAGAGGTCTCAAAGTGTCGCGTTCGTTACTTGACAACATGATGAAAATTCATCAACATGAGCCATTTTTTGAAGTTGTGAAAAATTATGTAGATTTTGACATTTAGCATAGCACATTGAGATACTTGAGACGATAGTTTTGCGAATTGGTATGCAGGAGGAAGATAGTATCGAGCAAACTAATGGCATGGCAAGTGTCTTGTGTTTACTTTTGAGTATGCCAAAGGAATATAATCTTGAGCATGCTAATGCCAAGTGTCCTTTGTGTTACACTTTTAATCAATTAATAGACCATTGTGTAACATAGGCACACACCCTCATAACACTATCGACCATACACTCATGCCAAGATACTCGTAAGCGCACTTGAATGCCAAGTGTCATGAGGTGACACTAATGGTGAACTTGTTGATCACTAGCGTAACCTAGCATATGCCTCAAAACAAGGTAAGTGACACTCTTACACATGCAACAAAAAACACCATAAACAACACAAACTCATTCAAAGTTTACAATGTTCATACACTCTTCTAAATAAATAAATAAATCCCGAGACATTCGCAACATTTTCACCTTCAACTTACATGGTTGCCACGATCCCCCTGGCCTAACGTAGGTACAAAAGGGCTCATGGCGTACATGTAAACCCATCAATTATGGATGAAGCGACTCTAGTTCAGCAAAAAGAAAAAGAAAACCCTCTACATGTCGAGGACCGATTGGACCCCACCAGAGTCTCCAACACCACATGCACAACCACACTCACCCAAGCATAACCGCTTTCATTCTGTCTCTAGAACCATTCGTTGCGTTTTCCACCTTCCTAAATAGACGCGATGACTTAGACACCAAGAATCCTTGGCTGGGGCAAATCAACCCGTACACTGGTTCCTTGGAGACAAGGGTTTAGACATCCAACAAGGAGGAACGAGTGTATGGGTTGGAACCCTTGACCTCGCCCTCACGGAACTTGTTGAGCTCCCTTCTTTTTTACCCTAACTTAATTATTCGATGACCCTCGCCTCGCCTGCAGACTGGTCACCGAGCCGTGATCCACGGTGCTTAGTAAACACGGCTATTAAAGCGTCAAGTGAAGTTGTTTGCGGCGACCCATCGAATTACAAGGGAGCAGTTGGAGGTGTGGGGGGATCGCCAAGTGTGCGGCTGTGATTGGGCGGAGGTGGGATCCGGGCGCCGGAGAGTGGGGTGAGGTGGCCCAGGCTCCAAGTTCCTGGGAGGAGCCGAGCCCGGGGGGGGGGGGGTCGGTCAGTGTGCGTGTTTTCTGCACTAAAGTGGAAGCCAGAACATTCGGTTCTAGAGAGAGTGGACCAGACACGAGAGAGGGAGAAGGGCAGGTGGCGTGTTGGCGGGCCACCAAGTCCCCAACTCACATTCTCGGCCTGTGACTCTTGTTGTTGTTGACTGGGCACCTATGTTCGGGGAAAACCGACGGCTAGTTCATGGGAAAACCGATGGATTTCCCCTCATGGCCGGTCCAAATTTCCAACCATCGGATGGCAATCCGATTGTAATTTCAATCCTCCGGCAATTAGCCGATGGACTAGAAAATGTCCCGGAAATGTAGCCGATACTTCTTGTGAGTTACTGGATTTCAGCCGGAAGCATCCAGAGCGCTATTTGTCTAGGGCATCTGATGATGCACTTGAGGAAGTACCCTAAACCTTAAACTTTTTGAATTATGCAACCTTTCCATGACCAAATCCAATTGCTTTTATGAAGAATTGGGGGACCCTTGGCCTTCAAGCGGTGAAAGCATTGCTAGGTTCAATTCTTGCCAAGGATATTAACTCTTCAAATTTAAAGTTTTGAACATGCCTTTCTTTTCACTTATTCAAGATTTTGTACTAAGAAATGATTTCTAATAACTTTTCATACATTTTTTAAACAATTAGTGCCGATATGAATTCCATTTAATCGGATATTGGCCAATGAAAATATGAAAATATAGGCAATTGGCCGATTGATTTTACAAAAGACCGGCTCTTGCCGATGTAAATTGGAAAAAATCCGATCCTTCGTATCAACTACCGGCAATTAGCCACTAAGGCTTCAAAAACTTCCCGAACTCTGCTGGGCACTCAGCTACCTACCAACCAACCAAAACCTCCAACACTCAGCAGTTTAGTCTATGACACTAAAAAATGGCTGCTTCACATGGGATCCCATGTCCCAAGTCCCAAGTCCCAGCGTGGAGGCAAAGACTCAACTTCTGAGCCCCAATCTGGTTCGTAATTCATAGAAGTTGGATCTTGACTATTTTATGCACAATAGTTCTCGGGGCTTATGTCCTGAAGTTCCCAAGTCATATTCTCCGCTTGTGATTCTTGTTGTTGTTGATTGGCCGCTCAGCAACTACCTACCAAAAGCTCCGACACTCAGCAGTTTAGTTTACCACAATAATAATGGGCCACTTCACATGGGGTCCCAAGTCCCAAGTCCCAACATGGAGGCAAAGTCTCAACTTCTGAGCCCCAATATGGTTCATAATTCATTGAAGTCGGATCTTGACTATTTTATGCACAATAGTTCACGGGGCTTATGTCCCGAAGTCCCGAAGTCGTATTCTCGGCTTGTGACTCTTGTTGTTGTTGATTGGGCGCTCAACAACTACCTACCAAAAGCTCCGACACTCAGCAGTTTACTACACTAATAAAGGGCCACTTCACATGGGGTCCCAAGTCCCAAGTCCCAAGTCCCAACATGAAGGCAAAGTCTCAACTTTCGAGCCCCAATCTGGTTCGTAATTCATTCTAGTCGGATCTTATTTTATGCACAATAGTTCTCGGGGCTTATGTCTTGGAGTTCCCAAGTCAAAATCTCGGCATGTGACTCTTGTTGTTGTTGACTGGGCGCTCAACAACTACCTACCAAAAGCTCCAACACTCAACAATGTATTACATTAATAAAGGGCCACTTCACATGGGGTCCCAAGTCCCATCGTGGAGGCAAAGGGCCACTTCACACATGAGCCAAGAGCCGTGACCATGAAATTGTCCAAAAGAAAGTGTCCAAATTAAAGGTTGTCCCAAGACACTTCCCAAAACCACGTAGTGTGGTCACGGACCCTCAAGTGTAGTGTGAAGTCATATGTGACCGGGTTGTCAACCAAACGCTATTTCAATGAATTTCTATTCATGCGGGTCTTCAAACATGATAAAATAGAACTAATCAACAGGTGTGAGCGTTCGGAGTGCCATGGTCTCCCAATAGTTTTGTATGAGGCCTACTTCCAAGAGGTGGTTTTTTAGAACAATCCAATAGACCATGAAACATGATCCATTGGATGCCATGTAGGAATCCATGTAGACTTTACATCCATCTTGCATTCACATACATACTCCGTTGGTCCCTCAAGCGTAGTGTGAAGCAAACTTGGACTCGCTCCACCTTTCCCACCAATGAGAGTGCTTGAAGTGTAATGGTCACGGGCTCTCAGTCTCGTGTGTAAGTGGCCCAAAGTCTCAACTTCTGAGCCTCAAGGAACTCGATACAATATGGTTCATAATTCATTAAAGTTGGATCTTGACTATTTTATGCACAATAGTTCTCGGGACTTATGTCCCCAAGTCACATTCTTGGGCAGTGC
Source organism: Polytrichum commune (assembly GCA_950295325.1). NCBI lineage: Eukaryota > Viridiplantae > Streptophyta > Polytrichopsida > Polytrichales > Polytrichaceae > Polytrichum > Polytrichum commune. The sequence goes on from OX485804.1 coordinate 58,757,648, forward strand.
CTCTTGTTGTTGTTGACTGGGCACTCAGCTACTACCAAAAGCTCCTACTCAACAGTTTACTTCACTAATAAAGGGCCGGTTCACATGAGGTCCCACGTCCCAAGTCCCAATGTGGAGGCAAAGTCTCAACTTCTGAGCCTCAAGGAAACCGTTACAATATGGTTTATATTCATTAAAGTTGGATCTTGATTATTTTATGCACACTATTTCTTGGCACTTATGTTGAGAGTTGGGTCTAGTTTTTTGGTTGACTCAACTCTTAACACGAGTCCTAAGTTTTGTCTCCAAAAAGTGTTGTCATGTAGGTATCCATGTCCTTTGTGAGACTTAGGATCCCATGTGAAGTGGTAGGTCCCAACTTCCATGTTCTCAAAGGTTGAGATTGTATGGATTGACCTCAAGTGACTTAGGACTAGGGACCCGTGTGAACGGGCCTTAAAGTATCATCTTAGTGAGGGTGGGAAATTAACGTGGAAGTAAATACATTGATTATTCTGATTAGTAAGGGAGGGCTCATAGTGCGTGTGGGGAATTAATGAAGGTGATTACCAAAAAAAATTATGCTATGAAATTAGTGCATTGGAAGATCTAAGAAGCGTTGCTCATCTCATGCATTATTAACTAAAAATACTATTCATAGCAACACTACTCACCGAAGTACCAACATTATTTGTCATAACATTATTTAATGAGTTTACTATTCATAGCAACGTTTTCAAAAGTACCGGCATTATTCACAACAATCATACCAATGCCAATTTCTTCTTATTATCTAAGTTTCTTTGCATCAAGGCCAGACGATGCAAGCCCATGTCAAATGCTAAATAGAGAAGAAAAAAACTCAACCATAGGGTTGAGTAATGTTATGTTGACATGCATGTGTTTGCATATAAAATTTTGTTATCACTCTAAAATTACCTTAGAGAACACATTAATTTTCTTGAAATGTATGGTAAATGAGCATGTATTCATGACTTTAGTTTCAATGAGTGAAAATTTCAACCCTCGCATTCTTCGAGACTTGGCAAATAGTGCATGTTTCAAGAATTAATACCACACACATTAATTGGGATGATCAATGGAGTGTGGACAATGGGCGACGCTAATTTTCTCCTCAAGGTGGAATTGATGTGGATTCAAGACCATGGGTCTTTATGAAGGCTTTTGACCAACACATTGAATATTAGTTACATGACATAAGTAGCACATAATAAAATAATCAATGACATTTACTTGGCTCACACTAATTTCTTACTAAAAATTTAGCATGGTTTGAAAATCAATGTGGCCCCACTCTAATTCTCATCACGAGAATTTGTATGGGCTCTAGAAGATTATTGTGGCCCTCAATATTACGACTACTTAGCGTAGTTTCCAACCCATGGGATTCAATTTCCAATGTGCACCAACCCCCCGCATGGAGAAATCACTTGGAAACAAGTGGTCAAGATCGTAGTTGATTGTTTACACAACAAGTGGTTGTGGTAGAAGCGTCTATCACGGACACTTTGACCAATGGTGTCCTTTACCTAACCCAAGCAAACTATGTTTACTTGGATTAGCAATTACGGTATGATCATAACAATGACATCTATGACCATGTTTGAATTCAAAAAAGAATCATTCGACCTTTCCTAGTCACATAACCCCTTCCTCCCCCCCTCCTCCAAAATGAATAGTGTTGATCATTGACATTTTTGTCTTCTTCCACCAAATATTTTGTTTTCTAGTCCTTAGAAGAATATAATGAATTTTCATGTTGAAGTACATAGTTGCCCACTTGGGGGGAGGGGGATGAGTGTTGAAATTCAGCTCATGTAGTTCAATCTTCTTTACACACATGATTTACTTGTGTCCGTTCTTAGATCCACATATAACCACACACCATTCAAAACATGTGTGTAGGGTAAAGATAAGTAACCAAATTAGGCATGTATACCTTAGTAGAACGCCTCTTGTGTCGGAATTTTCTATGTGTAAGGACATGAAGCCGAGAGCAGGAGGCCAAGTCCATAAGCCCCTTTAAATAGGAAAGCCCAACACAAGAGGATTTTGTTGCATAGTTTTTTGTTGGCTTTTTTATTATTATCCTCCATAGCCCATTTATGTTGCCCAATGCATTCCACTACACCGTTTATGGTATTAGTGTCATGTACACTATTTGTGAAGGGCCTAAATTAGATGCCAAGTGTCATGCCCACTAATTGCCAATAGAATTTCATTCGCCAACATAAGTGATTTCTTTAAGTGAAAAAATAGATCTACATCTTGACATTTAGAGTAGCACATTAGGATGCTTTAGATGATAGTCTTGCGTTCTAGTATGCAAGGGGAAGACTTTTTTTAGCGGACCAATGGCAAGTGTCATTTGTGTACACTTTAGTCAAACTTGTAGACCATTATGGAACATAAACATCCACCCCATAACACTATTGAACATAAGTTTCATGCTAAGATATTAATAAGCACACTTGAACGCCAAGTGTCATGAGAATTTGTTAATCATCAGTGTAATAAGGCAGACGCCTCAAAATAGGGTAAGTGACATTATTACGCATGTGACACTAAATACCATAAACGGTGTAGCAGAAGTTTATTGTGGGCAAAATCATTGCGTTTCACACAATCCCTAATACTATCATTCCAAGACCAACACTATCGCATTTAGTACCAAGGTCGTACACCGCAAACCTCCACCACTCGTTTATACTACTCAGCCGCTTTTACACTTTCTAAGTAGGTACTAGGATTTGTGGCATAAAAAACCCTCATATCACTATCCTAACCACCACTTCTCATGCGGTCATCCTAAGCGTTACAAGTACCACTCTTATATTCATCCTATAAAAATATTCTCCTTCATCAATAATTGTCATTGGTTGCCTCCTCAATAGAAACCTATTTTTACCTCTGGCTAACTACTTGGGAAAACACAACCCTTCGACATGGGAGCCCGTGCTAAAGCATTGAATCTTTTTTTGCAAATTAAACACCATATTAATTGTCCAATCGGACTCTATCCCAATATTTATAGAAATAATGTGAAAGCATTAAAAGAAATATCGTACCAATTCTTATTTTTTATTTTAAAAAATGATAATCTTGATATTTCAACTTCAATTTTTGGGTCATTTTTCAAGTTCATTTCCAAAGACCACCCAAAGCCTTAAGGAGCAATGCTCGGGAAGCTTTTGGGCATAGATAGTCGGTCAAGATCCTAGTGATTCTAAATCCAACCGGTTACATGTTGACATTTGTCGGTTTTTGCTTTATTCATTTGAGATATATTCTTCTATAGATTCCTCTAAAATGATTGGTAATTCACCTGAAGTCTCAAACTTCAACCGGTTCATTTGTAACTAACCACCGGTTCTCCCCAAGGCCTGTTAGGGAGTGATGCAGCAGTCATTTGCAAGCATGTGAGGAAAATAATGAGATTTGAAAGCAAATAAAAATGATCAAAACCTTGATATTTAGTATACAAGTTTCAAATTTTGGGTTATTTTTCAAAGTAACTTCCAAAGCCATATGAAGCGTTGACAACACCATTTACATAACACTAGAGAAATATACAAGAAATTATGAGCCAACTTCAAGGTTACAAAAATGTTGATAGTTGCATCCTTTGGCATCAAGTATACCAATTACAATTTTTGGGGGATTTTTGAAGGCCACTTTGAACACAATGCAAGAGCAAATTATAAAGAAAGAAAGTTTGAGCCAATTCTAAAGTCACCAAAATTTTGATATTTGTACCCTTGGCACCATGGATACAAATTTCAATTTCTTGGAGATTTGTCAAGAGAACTTCAAAAGCACTTGCAAATAATTTAGTGGCCATTTGTAGCATTTGATTAAAAGAAATTGTGAGCAGAACTAAAACTTACCAAAATGTTGATATTTGTACCCTCAGATCCAACAGTACAAATTTCAAGTTTTTGGAGATTTTTCAAAATCATTTTGGAAGCCTTGGGAAGCATTGTGAGAGCCATTTGTATTGCATTTGGGAAAATTAAAAGAAATTATGCAAAACTTTGAAAATTTACCAAAATGTTGATAATTATACCCTTAGATCCTAGGGTACAAATTCATTTTTTTGAGATTTTTCAAAATCGCTTCAAAAACCTTGAGAAGCACTACGAGGGCCATTTATCACACATTTAAGAGAAACAAAATAAATTGTGAGAAAATTAAAAACTCACCAAAATTTTGATATTTGGCCCTTTGGATCTGAGGGTGCAAATTTTCAATTATTTGGAGATATTGAAAACCACTTCAAAAGCCTTGGAAGCGTTGTGAGGGCCATGTGTAAAGCATTTGAGAAAATAAAAGGAATCTATGAGAAAAATAAATAAAATTACCATAATGTTGATATTTATACACTTTGCACTTAGTTGGGAAGTTTTGATTCCTTTGGATTTTATTGAAAGGTGAATTTTGAAGCCATAGGGAGTGTTGTAGAGGTTGTTTCCAAAACATTTGAGGAAGTTGATTTAAATGTTGAACCAAGTTTAGTTATTAAAATGTTGATAATTGTATCCTCGGCATTAAGGTGAAAGACTATAATTTTTTGGGGTTCATTAAAGGCCATTTCCAATATCTTGGAAATTTTATTTGGGGCGTTTGTAAAGCAATTTTTTTAAATAAATAAATAAATAAAATTGGGTGCTCAAAATGTGGAATTTTTTATTTAGCATAAGGATATTGACTTTTATTTTTTGGGGCAACATCTAGGTTAAATGATGGGTACCATCTTTGAAAAAGAACCATGTTCGTGCATAAATTTTGATGTCAACCTTGACATGTTTAGGGGTTCAATCAGTTTGATCCAATGCGTATCATAATGATGGATCACTTATATCATGGTCCTTAAGGACCGCTCTTGAATGTTTGAAGTTTGAAGTTTGAAGTTTGAGCATTTGAAATATGTGAGCATGGCCAACATTTGAAGGATAAAGCACAATCTCGTGCCATGGGTGCAATAGCAATAAAATACAATACGGACAACTGATTATTGTGATACGCAATCCAAAGATGTTGCAACACAACTATGATTTGGAAAACCATGTATGATATAATGTTTGAGATCAATATTCCATGTGTGAAATTTTAGGTATTCATGTTGGACGATGCCCATGTAAAAAGTGGAATGCAACATGAAATTCCTACAAATCTATTGTTTACATTGCAGTCACATAGGATCCTAAATAATAAAATTTTAAAGCGTTTGCCGACATCAACAATATCATCCAAAAACACATACAATTGTTGATGCAATTCCAACACAAATACCTTGCAAGGGAATCATATGTACACAATAATACAGTGGAGGATGTTGAGACATAATACCATGTTACTCTATGTTGGTGGTTGTATTCCACTACAGCCATAAAGGAAAGTTTTTTGTAATCTTTCATACAATTGAGATTGTGGCCTTTCTATTATAGAAAATGAATTGGTCACATGTTGTTGGTAGGTTCTTAGGGAGGACAACTCATATGTGTTGTGGTAAACATATGTGCCAAGGGAATATTATATGCATGATCTTGATTTGAATGCACACAATTCTTATATATAACACCACTTCCTCTCTTCTTCTTCTTTTTGTCAATTTCATTGATCCTAACGTTACTTAGATAATGTAGGAGATGTAAATTCATAGCACGCTCTAGCTGTTGCAAAATTTAATTTTTGACTAGACTATTGTTGTTCCATAACACATGTGCTAGCATCCACCAACCCAACACAACATACACAAAGTACATATACTACAATCTACTCCAGTAGTAGCTAAGGCTCCTATTGAGAAATTGGCTTATAATGTATATATCCACTAGGGGGGGGGGTGTTTCACTTACTTTGTACAAATGAATGGAATGCTATGAATTTTTTTCAGGGAGGTAAGTATGCTCTTTGGACATCACAAATTAAATAACATGAGTGTATAAAATGGGATTTTGATGGCATTGATGTACATAATAATGTGAGGAGGAGTTATTGTTTATTATAATTAGTTGTTGTCTACAAATAAAGTGGCTATTGAGAAGCTTATAGTAGAGGTAGATGTACAAATTACAATCCTAAACTTTTGCTAAAAATTGATAATATTTGTGCTCACATTATTACTTGAATGATTATTTGTTGGTAAATCTAGATTCTATTATTTTCCTAGCTTCAATGACACATGTTGCACGGTCAAGTTCTCATGAGCTACATCATTGAATGAATTAGTCTTTAAACATTTCTCAAATTTTGAAAGCAATGTGAATTGGGCATGAGGTATTTAATTTGTAAGCGAACCTTGGGATAAGATATTTAATCTAGAAGATGTTGGTTTCCAACTCCAAAAAACTTGGCACAATCCAAATGCACATACATCAAAGCATAAGAACAGATGAGAGGGTAGAACACTTACAACATATGCCATGGTGGGGAAGAGATGCCAATGGGTTATACTACAAACACATGTGTATCATGTATTCGTGTATCTATATGCAAGGTTGACTACATGATGGCAAATACCTTCATATATGCATAAGTAGCTTTGAACTACAACAAGGTCATGCGCATCATACCCGCATTATATAGGGTTGTAACTATTGTCGAGCACCAATAGTCAATAATGTTTAATCAAGATGTGATGTTATGTGCATTGTTGATATATAAATTTTATGAACTTTCAACATATGTAGGTAATCATAGTTATTTCGAGTTCCAACTACTAACATTCAAGCTCTAGTAATATATTAATGCTTACTTATATATCTACAAATACCATGTTGATTACATGGTAATAGACCCCTTGACAAAATATAGAGTATGAATTCCAAAGTAATAGGGTTTATAATTTTAATGCCATTTTTGCATTTCATTTATAGCCAAGCTATTCAAATTCAATGGAATATATCCTACAAGTGGAAACTTATATTTCATGTTAATGCTCACTGCTCATTGCTTGTTGCTCACCGCTCACATGCTAGCTTCCCTCATTACCTCCAAAATGGGGAATGGCCCATACTATTCCTCTTGAGTTGGGAAGCCACCTTTCAAGCCGATCTATAGGTTGAGTCCTCTAGAGTTGTAGGAGGCCAAGATGCAAATCAATGAATAGTTGGAAAAAGGATGGATTGAGCCTAGTTTATCATCTTAGTGGTCTTCCATATTAATTGTCCAAAGAAAAAATGTTGTGAATGGTGGTCGATTATCATGCATTCAATAACCAAACCATAAAAAATCAATAAGTGTTACCTCACATTGATGATTTGTTTGATCAATTAGCAGACATTATTGTATTTTCATTTGTTAATTTGGTACAAGATTATCAAATATTTGTATATTTGAGGAAAATACACCTAACATGGCATTCAAAACCTTGCGTGGGCATTATCAATTTTAGGTCTTAAGCTTTGGACTTACTAATGCCCCAACTACCTTTCAAGAGTGATGAACCAAGTTTTTCATAAGCTCGTTTAGAAGTTTGTATTGGTGTAATTTGATGATATCTTAATATTCTCAAAGAATGAGGAGAAACATGTACAACATTTAAAACAAGCACTCGAAGTTCTAAAGAATTAGTTTTATGCCAAGATGGTTAAGAATCATTTTGGGATAGAGGAAGTGCACTACTTGGGCCATGTTGTCAGCAAATAGGGCATTAAGATGTATTCTAAGAAAATTAAAATTGTCACAAGTCGTATAGACCTCTTAAAAATGAACAATTATGGTCTTTCTTGGCGTTTTGTAATTGCTTTTGCATATTCATCCATGTATATTCTATTTTGTTGGCATCTTTGACAACTTTTACATGAATCAATAATAAGTTCATTTGAGGTCATCAATGATGCTTCTCTAATAGGGCACGAGCAATCATACTTCGAGGAGGAAGACCTATTGCCCCTTGTTGTGAGGAAATTTCCCCTTGATGAGAGGAATTATATTGTTAGAAAACAAGAGTTAACAACAATGTTGCATGCCATGTGAACTTGATGCATCTTTGAGGTTGATGCATCTTATGAAGTAGAACACGTGCTTTCACATGAAGATAAATGGGTCTCATTCTCGCCCAAATTTTTTTCTATCTCATTAAATGACTTGGATATGCACTTGAGCATAATTTCTCGGGAGCTGGACAACAACTTGAGTGTAGAAGTCCTTGAGGAATGTTGGGATGCAGTAGCCAAGTCCGAAGACATGCTTTACATGTCATGGTGTTAAGCATGACCATGAAGTTTCAATTGTGCATAAACATTTGAGGCGGAAGGTATTAAGTATGGTGTTAAGCGTAGGTGCTTTCATTCTCTTCCAAGCTTACACAAGATCTTGTAAAGGGGTGTTACAATTAATTAGTCTTTCTTTGCAAGTGGTATGAAGCATGGGTACATATATAGATCCCATGGCTTGGTTTAAAGTAAGTAGTAATCTTCACTATTGTTTTGATGCACTATAGTTTGGGGTTTGCAATACGTGAACACGGATGTTCATTTCTAAGTGGGGAGGTGTGTAATGTGTATCTATATATTCAATCTAGCTACCTTTTCTATCTCTAATCCGACTATGTTCTACTATCTATAAAACTAGAGGACTCCACCTTGGGAGATCTAATAGCTCTAAAAGGTAAGGAGTTACCCACTAGTTGGGACTATGGTGTTACACGATGTTCTCACCTTGTAAGTAATGACCAGTAGTTAAGAGCACTTAACTCGACCCAAAGGCATGGAGGGAGAGCCGGCTAACTATATGCTTAAGGAATAGTTGAGGGGAGCTTCAACTCTTAGTTCCTACAAGTATATAAGGCTCAAGGTTGGGTGGATCGTGCCTCTTTTTTCCTCTCTATTTTCAATAGACGTTACACTCTTATCCATTCAACATAAAAATTGACCCCCCTATAGGTTTGTTGTCAATTCATCTCAAATGACCTCAAGTCAAATATTTTGGGGTCTTTTAAAGCTAATTCCAATGTCGGATCAACCAAAAATGTAACCTTCAAGCTTCATACTATTTCAAGGCTTTTATGTTGGATGAATGAGAGATATGCTTATATACAATAATTCCCTCTCTTCCATATTCCCTCCCAATTGTGTCAACAATTGAACCTACAATGGTGCCTACATTTTGAGCACATAATTCAATCTCATAGTGACACATGTCTTTTTGGTGTTTCTTCATATACCACTCAACATTATATGTGCTCAATAGAGAAGAATGACCACATAATGCACAAATAGCGTAGTTGCTTTTCTAGCCCAGTAGACCATAGTTGGTTATGCCTATAGAAATATAGGAAGTCTTCTTCTTTTTTTAAATAAAAATAAAAATCTGAAACTTATGTTGGCTTCCCAGGCAAGGTTGTGATCTTTCGAGTTTTATTTCTTTATTTAGACTATATTCCAAAGATTCCTCTCATGGTCCACCCTCAATATTTATCAACAATTCGGAGCAAGGAATTTATAACACTTATGTGGTGTTAACACTTATCAGGGGTAGTATCGACAATTTGTAACACTTACACGAATAATACTTATGTGACTTTGGATTTTTTTTAAACAACGTTTTATACAAATAAAGGATGAAAACACGCAAGACAAAAATGTCATCATACATCGAAGTGTAATGGAGAACGGATCTATAGTGGTTTCATGAGATTTGTGTGCAAACCAAGATCCTATTTCTTTTTGAAGTGTTTGAATGCCTTGGATGAAGGGTGCAACATCAATAGGTCTTTGTTCAATAAATTGTTTCAAGGTCACTAATGCACTTTCAACGTCCATGAATCCTACTATGTCTACCACCACTTCACTAATTTGCACATTGCCAACTTATTCAATGGGTTCATTGTTAGTTGCATATCTCCTCCACCATGCATGCCTATAATTTCCTCCTCACTAGGTGTGTAGGGATTGTTTAGATCAAATTCTAGTTCGTAATCGATGAACTCATGTGCATTCGTAGTGGGCCCACTTTCACTCTCTTTAGATACCAATGCCAATTGTTCCAATAAGGTAGTAATCTCTTCCAACTCTTTCTTTTGTATTGCTTCACGAGCTTCTCTATCTCTCGTGATTGCCTCCTCTACTTCCATGTTGTCAAAAAACCTCGAAAGAATACACATATGTTTCCAACATTTCACAATTGTCGATGCAATAACTTTGAGCAATTCTTTTAACCTACTATACATTTAAAAGTGATGTCCTCCGGAGACCGAAGTTTTTCTTCTTCTTTTAAAAGTGATGTTGTGCATGATGTATCCATGTAACAATAATTTCATTCGGGTTATAAAATTTTGTAGCATTGCTTTCATCCAAATGAACTCTTATTGAGACAAATCCATTGAACATGGGAACATATTTGTCCTAAATCCTCTTAACTACTAACAATTAACGCTTACTAATGTACTTTTTGGAGGTTTTTTAGGAAGCCCAATTTTCCTTCACACATATGCGATTTTAGCACTTCTTAGGGGCGGTTTACACTATGGACCATGAAGTCGTCCCACGGCCGTCTAAGTGATGTGATTGGACGTTGAAGTCGTCCCGGGACGACTTGGGTTTACACCAAGGAAAAAATGGCAGAGTGACCACGGAGGTTGAGGTCCACAAATTTTTTTTTTTAAGCCTACTCTATCCATTGCCATGGTCCAACGGGTTTTCCGTTGGGACAAGCAAAAGAGGTGGTCTAGGAAAATTAGCAAGGGCCCATGTCAGAAAAATGCCGTTTTAATGATTTGTTTGGATTTTTTAATGATTTTTTTTCCAACTTAGTTAATGACTCCACTTTTTGGTGCATGGTCATTCTTCATGGTCCACATTCGGTTTACACCTAGTGAAGGGCCCACGAACCATGAAAACTAATATTTTAGTAACTCGGACCATGGAAGTCGTCTCATGAAGTCGTCCCATGAAGTCGTCCCATGCAAAATAGGCCTCTTACGTGGGACGACTTCATGGTCCATAGTGTAAACTGCCCCTTATTGAGGGTGGACTGTACATGTGGGGTGATTCTCATGAAGCCTTGAACTTCTTAACTTAACCGGTTAGCTTATTTCTCAAACTCAACCAGTTCATCAGTAACTAGCGAGTCGCTTCTGTCCGTTCATTGGACCCCACCCAATTGTCTGCATCACTGCACTAAGTTACTCTGTACACTGGCCCATTCATCAATGTGCTGAAGAAGTCTCTTAAGTCCAGCTTTGAAGTAAGCTAGAATAATATGAAATGGAAGGTAAGTACTACAGCAGTGGTAGTAGTCTAGTACACCCTAAACTCCGTAATATCAACCTCCATAACATCACTCACTCTCTAATATCCTGAAACCCTAGGGAACGAATGTTTGTAGTTCAAATCTCAATCCCTATTGTCACATTTCTCTCCCTCATATCACGAATTTTGTCAATAATGCAAACCACCAAAGAAGTCAACCCACACCATCGCATTGCGCCATGTGCCATGCGCCAGAAAAAAGGTATATATTTTTTTGAATCAAGGCAAGGCTTTGTTTGTGGAGTGTCTTCTTCTTCTTCTTCTTCTTCTTTTGTCACTTGTTGAATGTTGGTGCATGCATATGCCATATCTCCTGGGAAGGTCCAATGGAGTGGACCACACCACACTATTAAAATGTTGCACTTTGTGTCATTCCATAGTGTCACATGCTACATTAATTATATAGTTTCATGCATCCATGTTAACACTATAGAACTCCGTAATATCACATGCAATGTGGTTGCCACATGTGTGATACTACGGAGTTTAGAGTGTACAATTGTCCAGAGAGATTTTTGGGCATAATGGGTCAAGATCCTCATCCTGTCAAGTTCAACCGGTTACATGTTGACATCATTTGGTTCTTCTTCATTGAATTGAAGTATATTCTACAGATTCCTCTAGAATGATGGGTAATTTTCCGGAGGATCTTGAACTTCAAGCGGTTATTTCTCAAACTCAACTGGTTCATTTGTAACTACAATAATCTCCCACTTAGTACATACTTTGAACCGGAGCCGTTGGTGCACGCTTAGTTGGTAGGTACGTACTTTACTCATATCACCAATGTTCCATATCGGGCTAGTCGGAAAAAATAACCTTTTTAATACCCATCTAGCATACCCCTAAAGAATACAAGTTAGGGTGCGCACAAAACCGTTGGTTTTGTTCGATCCCCTTCCCATCGAGGCTTCATGTTGATGAACAAGCTTCGACCACCTCAGAAGAAGAACCACCTATCGATGACGAAATCCAACCTATCGAGACATTTGCTGAATCTAAATGTGCTACCGGCTTCAAAGGTTTTGAAGCTCTACGCATCATTGTCTTCGACATCGACGACCAATTGCTTTGCTCCGATATTCAAATGAAAATTGGACATATGTATGATGAACTGCGACGATCATTTCAGACATTTCAACGCAACGTTAACAAACTGACATTGAATGTCAAGCATAAAAAAATCCATGCTTTTGCGGCAAATGATCTCTGCATGACATGTTCAAACAATAAAATATGAAACCTGATAGTAATTGTCAAAATTTTGCGCACTTGACCAGGATGCACACTTAAACGAGTGCATACTTAAGTGGGAGATTACTATAGCAATCCGGATCTCCCTGCTGTTCACTGGTCTAGAATGGTTGGTGTGGAGAAGGAGACGGCTGATGCCAATGTCCTGTGAGAATATTCCCACCTTGAGGAATATATGCGTTAATAAATTCTGTTTAGTAGACTGCCCACTTGCGCCGGCACCTCCAAACAAAACAATACAAAACAATGTGCTTCAGGTTGAGTTGGAATACGGTATGTGGCTCGTATGCCAACATGCAATTCAACCGTTGGATTATATTCGGAATTGTCTCCTCTAGATAGCAATTGCAAAGCACGCAAAGTTGTCAATCTAAGAGCATCTCCACCCTGCCGCGTTAAAGGGTTTTGGCAAGCCCTTTAACGCGACCTTAGAGAAAAACCTGCCCCACCCCTCCCCAACACTGAGGCCTTGATTGCCAGGGCTCTTCAAACTTCCGGCTCCACTCACTATCCTCGCGGGTGAGCGTTGCTCTTGTTGCGCCCACATTATGGGGCCTCATCCACTTGCGATTCAGTGAATCGTGCCACTTTTGGGAATCAAGGAATATTCTTGACAATTTTTCGGCTTGAAGAGCCAATATGCAAGTAACGGTGGGGGAGTGCCACCCTAAAAAAATTTAGTGCATGCTTGGAGCCCTTCAAAGCGCATTTCGAGAGCCTACCTTTCTGCCCAAGGGTGGAGATGCTCTAAGGGACTCCGACGTTGAGATGCAAATGCTAAGAGGAGGTTGAAGTGGAGATTCTCATTCCCTATAAAAGGGTCTCTTAGACCTTCAAGGTCGTGTTAACAATTGCATTTGGAGCGGTTAATATATTTTAAGCACATAGTCTAATCTCATCGAAGCACACATCTTTTATGTTGTCCATTTGTAGGGGGCAGGGGTGGGGGTTACACTAGACCTTGGGGGGCCGTGACTATTGAAAACTAAAATCTTTCATGGGTGGAAAACATCGAGATCATTTTGTTTCATTTCACACTGGAGCGTGAGGGTAGTAGAAACCAAAGAAATTTAAATGGGTGAAAAACTTGTATGGCGTCCTACATGGCATGCAATGGATATGCTTTCATGGTCTACCATATTTTGCGTCAAAAAGGTGGGTTTAATGAGGAAACTAGAGACTATAACACTTTCAAAACCTCGTCACAACTCTTCATACTTATTAAATCTTATTGTGTACGAAGGTCCACGTGAGTAAAGTGGTAATGAACTAACATTTGGTTGAGAGCCCCGTTGCGTATGTCTTTATAATGTACTTGAAGGTCCATGCCCACATGAACTTCAAATTCAATTGTCCATGGTGTGGTATTCGAATGAGTTTCAAGAGCCCTCACAATTTCATGGACAAAGTCCTTGGCCATACTGTAAAGTGAGCGTGAAGGTTTAATTTGTAGGGGAGATTTTTGAGCATAATCGGTCAAGATCCTATTATTTCATAAATTGGTTACATGTTGTGATCTCTCCGTTTTTCTTTATTAACTGGTTCATCTGTAACTAGCAGTCGGTTGATTTTCGAGTCTTGTGTTGGATGGATGAAAATTATGCTCATATGTGACCATTCATCTTAGCCTCACACGTGATGCGGCTTGCCAAACGATTTCAACATTATTCCTTTCAAAGTAATGTAACAATGTCGATTAAAATTACCGTGAATTTTATACATAAGCATAAGTAAGTGCATGACCAACCTCAATGCCACCATCTTTCAAAGCCTTGCAGCATACTTAAAGCCAGTGCCTTCATCAGCCTGCCAAAGTTCTAAGTACACTAAGGGGCGGTTTACACTATGGACCATGAAGTCATCCCATGGCCGTCTAAGCGATGTGATTGGACGTTGAAGTCGTCCCGGGACGACTTGGGTTTACACCAAGGAAAAAATGGCAGAGTGACCACGGAGGTTGAGGTCCACAAAATATTATTTTTTAAGCCTACTCTATCCATTGCCATGGTCCAACGGGTTTTCCGTTGGGACAAGCAAAAGAGGTGGTCCGGGAAAAAGAGCAAGGGCCCATGTCAGAAAAATGCCGTTTTAAGCCTTTTTGGTGCATGGTCATTCTTCATGGTCCACATTCGGTTTACACCTAGTGAAGGGCCCATGAACCATGAAAACTAATATTTTAGTAACTCGGACCATGGAAGTCGTCCCACGCAAAATAGGCCTCTTACGTGGGACGACTTCATGGTCCATAGTGTAAACCGCCCCTAAATATTGCATTTAGTGCCACCAATTCTATTTGTCTTGCTCAATACTGATGCTAAACCTCCCCGTGTAGTGTCACCAACACTTCATTGAAAGCTAACATTATTTTTTCATTCCTTGTAAAATAGTTTGGGCATTACAGATTGACAATGTTGCAATTACTGTCACTTACAAAGTGATCTTTCGATCAAACTTCAATCATCTATGACAACCTTCCCTTTACAAAATCGTCAGGATGTAGAATATAACAAACTTTGTTTCACTAATTGACATGGACTTCATCCAAATTCCTACCATCCATGAAATACTTATAGAATCATTCATACGAAGCATCATTAGAAAAATTACCATGGTGACTTAAAATACCATGTGACACTAAATACAACATTTAGTGTAAGTAAGTTGACATCCATGAGATCATCAAAGCATTTTGTCAATCCGACAATTCCTCACGAGTCCCACATCTCAATAGTCACCTACCGGTCAACTTTCATGGAATGTACCCAAGCTACATGGACGTGCCCATGAAGGATGAAAGCCTTAAACTTTTTGCCCCCCCCCCCCTTTTCCCCACAAGCCCTTCTCTCTCTCTCGCCCTTCAATAAGAAGCTCACAAGTGACAATATGGGAGTTAGTTACTTTGACCATGCCATTAGGGTGGTCAAACTTCATGACGAAATGTCCCTTCTTTCTCTCTCTCTCACCCTTCGATAAGAAGCTCACAAGTGACAAAATGGGAGTTACTATGACCATGCTATAGGCATGGTCAACCTTCATGACAAAATGTTTCATGAAGAGTCTTGATTAGACGATATATTACGATTAATTGAGAAGGTGATAGGCTCTACCATGTGAATATGTAAAAATTCAATGTCTAGGGAGATTTTTGGACATAATTGGTTGAGATCCTAGTGTTTCCAAGTTACATGTTGACATCTTTCAGATTTTTATTTATTAGTATGAAGAATATGCTTTAAATTTCTCTAAAATGGTTGATAATTTTCTTGAAGTCTTCAACCTCGACCGATTATTTCTTAAACTTAACCAGTTTATTTGTAACTACGGTCGGCTCTTCCCATTCATTGTAAAAATTGCACATTGCATACATGTAAGTCTATATTGTGTAAGTTAGCATCTCGTTAACAAAGTGCACAATCACGTTATTTGTATGAATTTCACCATGACGTTGTTTTTCATTGTGGTTGGTTACCGTGGATTAGCAATAGATCGAATCAAATGCCATGAATGAAATGTTACAAACTATTAGACTATTAATGGGTGTGAGAATGTTTGCTAGCTTGTATTTGACATGTGTTGTTGACGTCTATTCTACTCTTGCCCATTTTGATGTCAAATGCCTTTGGACATTCAATGTTAAAGTAGCCCTAAAAGTGACATGAGCCACCTTTCTAAAAGGGAAGGATGCCTCGTGATGTTTGCATACATCATTTCGTGAACCAATGTGGGTCCCGTGTTTGTACATAGTTGAAAATTTGTTTTTCATTGGTCACAAAAAGTTGGGGGTTTCCTCCCATGAAGTTTGAAAAATGAAAGGAGACTCGCTTGGAGAAGGCGGCGCCATCCTCAATTGTGGACTTTTTGGTAGTGGTTTGTAAGTGCCATGAATTTGAAAGGTTGCAAGGGGGGAAAAGGTACTCAATTGCGAAATTGGTGTGGACCATATTCAAGAGAGATAATGGGTAAGCAAAGAAACAACCGAAACCGTTGCATATGAGTGTACCACTCATCCACTGCTCTTGAAGAACTACCCAATATAGATTTGTGGTTATTTCATTTCTAATGCAACCTATTAAATCGATTAGGGGTTGACAAAGCTTGTTATGGTGTCAAAGTACATCTAAAAGGAGACATGTGACCTACGTATACTTTCAAGATGTTTTGTTGGATGAACAGGAACAACTTTGTTCTTGTGAAAAAACAAAATAAAAAACTTTAGTGAAGAAGCAAGAAAGCAACCAATTAGAAGGCTCATGTTTGTCGTCAAGCCACGTTAGACTATTTTTGTGGGTCGCAAACTTGGGAGCAACTAAGCTAGCTTTTGGGTCGTGCTAATGTTGCCATTCCGTTGCATCACCCCTATTGTAGACTACTTGATATAGGTTCATTGGCAAATACCCCCCCCTCCCCCAAACTTCCATGAGATTCAAAACAACTTTGGAGCATTGTTCTCTTGCAAATTAAAACTAAATAAAATGAGACTTGCACCTATCACTACAAGCATACGAGTCTTTAGACAATCGTCAGACATCATACAAAAAAAAGTTGTAAATCTACCATAATGGTAGATGTAGATATTTCTACCACCAACTCATACTCGGTTGGGGTGAACTAACATGTACATTGGTTCCTTGGAGGCAAAGGTTTACGCATTCAACAAGGAACGAGTGTCTGGGTTGGTTCGCCCAAATCAAAGTTTAGGCATTCAACAAGGAACGAGTGTATGGGTTGGTTCGCCCAAATCAGGGTATAGGCATCCAACAAAGAACCAATGTATGGGTTGGTTCGCCCAAATCAAGGTTTAGGTATCCAACAAGGAACGAGTGTATGGGTTAGTTCGCCCAAATCAAGGTTTAGGCATCCAACAAGGAACGAGTGTATGGGTTGGTTCGCCCAAATCAAAGTTCAGGCATCCAACAAAGAACAAGTGTATGGGTTAGTTCGCCCAAATCAGGGTTTAGGCATCCAACAAGGAACGAGTGTATGGGTTGGTTCGCCCAAATCAAAGTTTAGGCATCCAACAAAGAACGAGTGTATGGGTTAGTTCGCCCAAATCAGGGTTTAGGCATCCAACAAGGAACGAGTGTATGGGTTGGTTCGCCCAAATCAAAGTTTAGGCATCCAACAAAGAACGAGTGTATGGGTTAGTTCGCCCATATCAGGGTATAGGCATCCAACAAAGAACGAGTGTATGGGTTGGTTCACCCAAATCAAGGTTTAGGCATCCAACAAGGAACGAGTGTATGGGTTAGTTCGCCCAAATCAGGGTTTAGGCATCCAACAAGGAACGGGGTGGGTTCGCTCATATTCTGGCATCACATCTATTCTTGACACATACGAGAAGTTCTACGGGCGAGGTGAACCGCATCTACCTAGCTAGTGGCCAATGGAAAGAGTCCCTTTTTGGTCTTCAAACTCTCTCTCTCTCCTCCCTCTCTCTTCCCTCTTTCTCTCTATACCTCTCATTAGTGTAAAGGGAGGCGCCCCAAACGTGGAGGGACGAACGAACGAAGGGAGCCGGCGGGCGAACGGAGGGCAGCGACAGCCTCGAAAGCGGCGTCCCTGGCGGGCGAGCGAGCGAGCGCAAGTAAGTGAAGAACGTTAACTTATAGTTGGGCGGGCGCCGGTCGCGGCAGCCAGCCTCCTCGGGGGCACCAACCGAGCTTAAGCTAGCTTCTGGCCTTCGCTAAGCGTCGCCATGCCGCTTCGCCTCGCTCGGGCCGCCTCGGGAATCGATGGAGGTGTATAGTGCTCTACGGCCCCCTTGCTAAAGGCCCGTCATTTCCTGCCCTTAGACATACATAACAACAACTTCTCATAAGCTTCCTCCTCGCTACGATCGCTGCTGAGTCAGTGATTCGGTCCCTAGAGGAGACTCGCATGACCATCTTGTTTATTAGTAAACAGGCAGAGGAAATTGGTTTTGCTTAAAATTGGGGAGGCCGGGGGGGAGTTCTTTCACTTTCTGGGGCTTCGCATCTCTGATATGGCGTGCCTGGGTTCCGCCAGGTTGTCTCAAGTGTACACAACACCGAGCGTGGCAGCGTCGGTGCCACGTAACGGAAGTAGCAGCGGAGGGTTGGCGGGGCAGGAATTGAAGGCAGCGTGCGTTCCGTTTCCCGTGCGGAGTAGCAACGGGGAGTGCAGCAATGGTGTTTTTTGCGCGCACAAGGTGGTGAAGGGGTTGAGGAGTGGGGGAGTGGTGAGGTCGGAGTTTCTCAAGGGTGGAGATCATGGTGAGTTGCTGCGTAGAGTAGTGGGCGAAGTGCAGGACGTGGCTGCGGCGAAGAAGACGACAAACAAGAAGAAGACGAGGGAGGCGGGGACGGTGATGGCGATGGCGGTCAGCACTACAGACGAGAAGAAGCTACTGAAAGGCCGCTGTGGCGCCATTCTTGAGGATGTCCCTCACCTCACGGACTGGCTCCCTGACCTGCCGGTAAGGAGTGAAGGATGGCTTACTCGCATCCAGCCAGCCGATCGAACAAATTTCGCTCGCAAAACTGTTGTTGGATTTCTCGTTTTGATTTAGGGGATCGAAGACTCTTCTAAGAATGTTATTGGGTTTTTTTTTTTCTCTTTTTGGGAGAAGGGGGACAAGAAGGGTCGAAACCGATCGAAGAATCTAGTGAGAGTGTTGTTGGGGTTTATTCTTAGGGGAGGGGGGCTTTCTATGAAACGGCTTTGTCGATGGTGTTGATTCTTTTGGTAGCTGCATGTAATCCTCCATATGCTGAGCTACCAAGGATGCTTTCCTCTGACTGCTCACATGAGGCTGTGCCACTTGTCTGTTGCGATCGGCTAGAGTGTGAGACAGGGACATGTACATCTCAGTTGCAGTATAGGTGTCTTGATCCTTTACGATCTTTCCTAGAGTTTGACAGCTTGGTCTCGTACGTTGTACGTTTTTGTTGATGTCACGAGGATGGTGGGTTTAGGTGGTAGTTTGTACCCTTGTTCGTGTTGAAGAAGCGATCGCTCGCTCGCTGTCTGTCTGTAGAAGGAAATGTGGGCATCATCGCTCTAATATTTGTGTGGGAGAGATAATTTAGGTGGGGTTGCATGCTTATTTTAGTTTCTCGAGCAAAGTAAGCATAGAATGACCGTAGTCCATTCTTTTTTGGTTTTGTTTGTTTTGTTTTGTGAAGGGCGACTTTCATTACTCTGCATTTAATTCCTGTGATATTGTCTCTTGTTGTGTCCTCACTAACTTTCTCTCTTTACAATTACTTGGTCAGCACATGAGAGTACTGTGATTTAGTGGGTGGAATGATGGGAGGCTAGGAAACTATATTTGTCTCGTAACTCTAGAACCTTGGAATTTTGGTCACACGCTGAATGAGCGCATTGTATTTTGTCGAGATCTGGCTTCAAGGGCCTCCATAAAGAGGGGGTCTTCTTCTTGAAGCAATTATCTGAAAAGCAGCAAATTTTCCTTTAATGTATGGAAACTTGGAACTATGTCAATTTAGTAACCTTGCATAGCATATATCTCGGACTGCTAATCCAGCATGGTTTGTCTTCTTTTATGCAGACATATGCCAATCCTCTGAAACACAACCCTGCCTATGCAGCTGTTAGGTGAGCTTTCAACAATTTGCATTTTTAGCATGGAACTCTTAAAAAGGGTTTTTTTACATGTTTGCGTGTGCGTGTGCGTGTGCGTGTGCGTGTGCGTGTGTGTGTGTGTGTGTGCATATTGAGCTGTTGAGTACTATATGTTATTGATTCTTGTGAAATCCATTTCAGTGCTGGTCCTTGGCTTGTAGAGGTTCTTCAAAGAGGACAGCATGACACGGCTATCAGATGTTTGCAAGCGATGCACTTTATAACTCTCAAGTTGTGTGCTATTCCTGGGTCAAATTGGCTAATTGGGATAAATTTTCTCTCGGCATGGTTGCAGGCAGTACTTTGTTGAAGACACAGATGTTGTGGCAAAAGATGTAAGTTGTGCACAATTTATCGTAGCCAACAATCTTCTGGTCAAACAAATCGAGTTGAATTGTACCTTGAGGTTTGTGGGTGAATATATTTTTTTGACATATTTTCTACATTTTCTTCAGGTGGTTGTGAATATCAATGCAGCTGGAGATGGTGTCCATTTCAGGCGTGCAGGACCACGTGATAAGGTGTTCATCTCTATATGCTATTTAATTATTATTCTACCTACATTTGTCTCTTCCAATCACTCCCACGAAATCCATGTTCATTCGACTTGCAATAACTCGGAAGACTTCAATTCTCGCCCATACTGTAATTTGTTTCATACCTACACATAAACATATCCATATTTCAAATGGTTTGATATTATGTAGGCTTTTGTAATAATTTCTTGATTGCTTGCAGATCTACTTTCAATCAGAGGAAGTGAGGGCTGCCATTGTTACGTGTGGAGGATTGTGTCCTGGTATCAATACCGTGATCCGTGAGATTGTATGTTGTCTTTGGAGGCAATATAACGTGCGAGAAATCGTGGGCATTGATGTATGTGACATTCTCCAGCTCAATGCAGGAAACCTTTTTGTACCCACTAAACTTGCAATGTGCAAACATTAGTTCATAGACGGTCGGGTATACTGTTGTGAGATTATATCCGGTAGAACTCATGTGGAACCTTTTTCATTTTGTCTCCAGGGAGGGTACAAAGGCTTTTATGCACGGAACACCATCGATCTTGACCCAAGAGTTGTTGGTGATATCCACAAACGTGGAGGCACTGTTCTTAAATCATCTCGTGGTGGTCATGACACTGCAAAGATTGTTGACTCCATTGAAGACCGTGGGATTAACCAGGTAAGGACATTGTTATTTCATTGAAAAATTAACTATACATTATATTTCTTCGGTACATTATAGTGGTAAGGATACTGTTCTAATTTTAACAAATTGTTTTCAGTGGTATTGCTTGAAACCACTTGCACTAATTAATGTGTTGTGAACCCTTGCTATGAAGGTCTACATCATTGGTGGCGATGGCACTCAGAAAGGAGCTGAAGCTATTCATGAGGTATCTACTGTTCTTGCTGGATGTTTCTCCATTAGTTTTCATTGGGTTACTTTATCTGAACTGACTTAACAAGTTCTGATTATTTTGTTCAGATTTTCTTGTCCCCCCTATGCCAGAATGTTCCCTTCCCTAGAAAGACATACTCTTAAGTGTTGATCATGTTATTGGTGAATTCTTATCACCATTAATCAAAATGGGTTCATGGTGGGTTGTCTGCAGGAATGTGTTAGGAGGGGCCTAAAGGTTGTGGTTGCGGGCATCCCCAAAACGATTGACAACGATATTGATGTGAGCCTTCCTCTTTAAAAGCAGAATACATTATGGTGGAATCTACAAGCAGTGAATATATCTTAGCAATTTGAAGAGATTCATCACCACAGTAGTGCTTTGTAGCAGCATTTGCATCCTGCAATCTTTCATCTAGTGGAATACCTAGATCAAGTTTTCTGGGCGTTTTCTGATCAATGCCATATGTCTCAACTGAAAGGTTTGGCAGGCTACAATTTATCGAAACAGTTTCTTTACATTGGCCTTGGCCTTCACCAAACACAATTTTATAAAGTGGCTCTATAGAGCACTCTACAGGGACAAGTCAACAAAATGATCATACATTTCATTGAATTAATTTTGTGTGTTGACAGATTATAGACAAGTCGTTTGGATTTGACACAGCAGTTGAGGAAGCTCAACGTGCAATCAATGCAGCCCATGTGGAAGCAGAGAGTGTCAACAATGGCATTGGGTTGGTGAAGCTTATGGGTCGCTATAGTGGTGAGTCATATTTCCTCGTCAGTTCTATGGCACAAATAGATTCACTTCTTTTTAAAAAAAAAATTTGGGTGCATATAAGATGTTTTGCACACTAAATGATTGATTGATTTGTTGTTTAAGACTCCTTTGTTGGAGCTAATAAATGTGGCTTTTGAGCGCAGGGTACATTGCTATGCACGCTACTCTTGCAAGTCGTGATGTGGTAAGTCCTTCGCTCAATCACTGATTTGGTGCTTCCAAGAGCTGTGTAGCTCTTTACAGTAGAATTGTAAATCTGGTATTGTGTGACTTCTTAGCATTGACTTGTGTTTAATCCCTCAAGGGGCACTTTACAGTAGAGCTTGAGGGCCTGTGGCCAATGAAATCTAAAATCTCTCATTTGGTGGAAAACGTTGAGACCATCCCACTTCACTTTGTACTAGCTTTTGAGATCCTAAGGGACCAAGGACCATGGCATGCAATGGACAATGTTCCATGGAGACTCTCTCAAAATCTCACAACCCTCGATTCATTATAATTTATTGTGTACAAGGGTCCACATGAATAGGATGGTTATTAATTAACATGTGGTTGAGAGCTCGGTCATGTTTGTCTTTACACTACACAAAATTCAACGTCAATTTTCCATAGTATGGCTTTCAGATGAGTTTCAAGGGTCCCCACAAGTTCATGGTCCATAGCATAAAGTGGCCCCAAGTGCAGAGAGGTCCACATAATCGCGGATAGGTGTTCACTTGAAAATCTCCTGGTGGTGAATGCAGGACCTATGCTTGATACCTGAAGTGCCATTTTATATGCACGGGCGTGGTGGAATCATTGAGTATGTACAGAGAAGGTTGAAGGAGAGTGGCCACATGGTCATTGTGGTTGCTGAGGGTGCTGGGCAGGAGTTGATAGCTGAGAGTTTGGAATCTCAAAACAAGCTCAGTGATGCATCTGGAAATAAGTTACTCCTTGATGTTGGGCTGTGGCTCTGTCAGAATTTGAAGGTAATCCAGTTCCAGAACTAATAATGTTTCATTAGCCTGTGTGCAGATGATTTATCTTGTAAAGGAGAAAAACAAATTAGAGTTATCTGTAAAGAGGTAGTGATGGTGCCTCTTTGAGGATTATATTTATTTATTTATTTTTAAAGAGCTTCTTACAGCGTCTTGTGTCGGAAGCCTAGTTTTGAAAGTTGGGTGAAACTCATTGGACCTGCTCTTTCAATGCGGAAAACTTGATAGCATTTTAGGATGTAGAATAGGGTCTGCCCATGGGATCCGCCACCCTAAATCGTGGATTGGCCCTTTGCAAGGCTAGCTTGGCCCACCAATCCGAGAATGCCAAGCTAGAAAGCTGGTTTTTATTAGCCTGACCTCTCATTTAGCATGTAAATATAAGTGCGACTTTATGCATAAGCTCTCAAACTTGTCTTCCAGCCAATTCGCCTAGAGTTTGATCCAGAGGCTGTACAGATAACTCGATTGTCTAGTACACATTTGTATTTTGAAAGGTTATTTCAACATTAGCCGACTAAGATTGGGAAGAGTAAACAATCGTGTCTTATTATGTTGACATAGACTCATACAATTGGTCTCCTGCAGGATCATTTTCTGAAGGAGTTCAAGGAGCCACTCAATCTGAAGTACATAGGTAGGCCGATTTTTATTGTCTTCAAGACATCCAATTTTTGCATAGATGTGAATATATCGAGATGAAACTCCCAGTCACTAGATTGTTCTAAATTATTTCTGACATCAGTTGAACATTTGATTTGACAGATCCAACATACATGATCAGAGCAATTCCCAGTAATGCATCTGACAACGTTTACTGCACACTACTTGCTCATAGTGCTATTCATGGAGCAATGGCTGGATATTGTGGTTTTACTGTTGGGCCTGTCAACAACAGGCATTGCTACATTCCCATCAAAGTAAGGCTGAAACTTTTATTCGGATTTTTCGTTTTGTTTTGTGCGGGCATATACCCCTGTTGAATACTTAAAAATTAATTCGAAAAAAGAAAAAGTCCGACCAACCGGATTCGAACCAGTGACCTAAGGATCTCTACACCTCTACAGTCCTCCGCTCTACCAACTGAGCTATGGTCGGATGGATGAAACTGGATAATCTGGCTTCCACCATACGTGATGATCAGTGCAATTAGGGTTAGGGTTTGTGGTTTAGGATTGAAATATTGGGATCCGAGGATGCTACTCATTTCATCATATTGTTTGATTCACAACACTTGTAAATGGGTATCTCCATGATCACCCATATATTCTTGCTTCTTTAGGCTAGCTTATTACAGACTTGTCCATTTTGCATGCGGTTTTCTTTTAATCCTCACGTTCTCCACTTTCTTGTAACAGAGAGTGGTTGCGACGTCTCGAAGTGTCAATGTGGAGGACCGTATGTGGGCACGTCTGATGTCATCAACCAATCAGCCTAGCTTTTCGCACTACAAGGAGAAAATCGAAGAGCAGAGAAAACTGCATGCTGAGCAGCGAGAAACCCAATCAAGAGAGAAAAATGGTTCTTCAACAGCTACTGTAAGACCCTGAACTTATTTGGATGAGCAATGAATGTTTCTAATAAGATTTATTGGTTTACCATACCCATGACATCTCTGTGCAAAGACTGCCAATTAGTGGTTAGATAATTGAATGCACTCTCTTTTCATTTTGAAGGATGCTTCTAGAAAGGTTGCCATTGGGTCTTGTGGACTCCATGAAATGTGTTCTCCGACATGGAAGTGGTCCCATCTTGTTGTAGTCAAGTATGTGATCACAAGAAAGTGCATACTACAAGCTTGTCACATATTGGCCATTGTTAAACACAATATTACATTTAGAAAGGTTTTGCTAGAGTTCCTATCAGAAGCGCATCAATAAGAGTTTAAAAAACATTGTCAACATTTTTGTAGAAGCACACTATGCCTTTTGAAAGCTAAAGAAACATTGTATAGTAGATCTTCTGAAATTGTGAAACTTTTTGGGTATTTAGGGGTTAAGTTGTGAAGGGAATATCCACATGTAGTCATCTAGTAGTGAGTTATTCTGCGCATTGACATTGTGCAACTTGCTGGCCTGGCAGAAGGGAAATGGTAAACTTAGCTCTACTGACGAGGCCGTTAAACATGGTGAAATACTAGAAACTGGCAACGGACAAGCCATGCCCCAAAACACAAAAGAGGCTTCCTTTCTCACTACAACTGTACCTGGAGATCCAACTGCAAATGCAGATCATCATGCTCCATGACTAGCCGTTCATGTCTTGGGCCTTTTGACCATGATCAGGAACTGGATAATATGGATTATTCGCCATTTTGCCTCGTCTCATTGATTCTTTCCAATTCACCTCAATTGCCTTGATTAGTGACACGACCAAGTTACGTGATCGGCACATGAGGACTCTGGAATGTTTTGGCAAGGATGTCCAAAGCGGAATTATGCATTGAGGTGAAAAACCACAGGAGGTATAGGGGATGGGTTATGTAGCCTATATGACATTAAGGTTATGAATGCACACATCTAGCACAGGGTTATCACATTTTGAGGCCCTGTTGGAAGCAAATCTCCTTTCACCTAATTTACAGCCAACTACTAGTATTCTGAGCAGAGTTACTTTGTTGGGGCAAAGTGAAGAAACTATGTAGATAATTGAAGTTGCCTCTAGGGTAAGTTGGTAGGTGGGTATGACCACAGGTAGGTCAAGGGTATGGATGCTATTCAGGTATTAGGGGTGTAAGGCATGAAGAGATTGAGGTTTTTTGAGGCTCTGGGCAGGATGTTGATGTACTTTGAAGGTTCTGTAAGTAGTATATGGAGCGTTGTCTGCTTCATGTTGCCATCTGTTCATCTGCAAATCAATTAACCTCCAAAATCTTCCACAACAGTATGTGGGTGTTATTCGGATATTTTTCTTAATTGGACAACTACATTTGATTGGTGTGTAGTGAACACAATTGGGAGGATCTGTGTATTCACTTAAGGAATAAACAAACATGCACAGGTAACTATGGGGTGGTTTGAGTTTCAATCTGGTTTTTGTTGATGTTTCATTATAGAGTTGCTAATGAACACAAATGTGAAGATGTAAATCTGATCAATAGAAGATAAACAAAATATACTAATTGAATAACACCCACATACTTTGGATTTGTGTATGTACACTTTGGAGGCAAGTGGCTTGTCTATAATGACAATGCACTTGTATTGTTGAGCCAAGTGGGCAAAACACTACATTTTAGAATAGTCATTTTCCTAGCTCTTACAGTAAGTGAAGGATGGGTACCTGTGTCCTTGAAATTTGTTGCAGGAGGGAAGTTGCATCAGAGGGGTTGATCATGATTAGGAAGACAATTAACCCTAAGGCAAGCATTTCCTAAGATGCAGTGTGTTATAATATAACATTTTCTAGGGGGATGGCTATCACAACAGAGGAGTTGCGAGGCACCATTCAAAAACACAGAAGTACTTATGGTCTTCCTAATAATAATAATAATAATAATAAAATAAGTGTGTTTCGACCCCACTTACTAGTTGAGCTTGCCAATGTGAAGATTCCTCATAGTTTCGATGGCAAACTTGACATGAATGTTTACATTACAAATAGTATAGATGAGTGGAAAGTAAGCATAATGCGATCTTGAAGTGATTGAATTGTTAAAATATTTCTTGAGATGTGAGCACTTCATGAGGTACAAAGAATAATACTTTTATGACGTTTTATGGTCAAGCTTTCAAGTGATCGACAATGTCAATATTTACGTATGCACATAACATTTCTCAAAGGTGTTGAACATTTTCTTTCGAGAATTGGGAGCATAGGTACTCAACATGTTGGGAAGGTAGGGTTACTAGACCCACCACATGCTTTGTAGTGGCTCAAGGACTTTCTTTACCATGTTTGGTTGACACAGGGTGGTGCAGAACAAGGCACAATTAGTGCTATGGGGATTGTGAGACACACTTGCCAATGCTTGTCTTGGGTTGTGTCACAAGATTTAGTCTAAATTTGTTGGGAGGAGGGTGTACATTAATGGCCCACATAGCGACTGCAACAACCTTAGTGGATTACGTAATGTTGAGAAAACTAATTGATAAGAAACATCACAAATTTTTGACGATGTCTCATTGTTGTAGCAACTTTTGGATAGTTGTACCTATATCTAAGGAGCCCCCTATCCCTTCCCCCCCCCCCCCCCCCCCAATGTCTCCAAGCCTAAAGCGAACATTTTTGCCTCATTCATAAAAACCAACCACACCATCTCAATGCACTTAACCAATGATATTACATTGTTTATGGTGTTTAGTGTCGTACACTAATTGCAAAGGGTCCAAACTAGGTTGCCTAGAGGCCTAGAAATGTCACATCCACTAATAATCAACATGACATCATAAGTAACTTATTGAAGTGAATAATTCTCGACAACATGACATTTAGCATAGCACATTGGAGAACTTGTAGTTATATTTTTTACAATTAGCATGCAAGAGGAAGATGTTATTGAGCATATATGCCAACTGTCATGTCTTTACATTTCAACATGCAATCTAGGAAGATATCATTGAGCATACTACTGCCAATTATCATGTGTGTACACTTATGATCAACTTATTAACCATTGTGTAACATGGGCATAGGTCTCATCACATTATTGAGCATACTAATGCCAATAAAACACTAAGCACACGAATGCCAAGCCTCATGTGGTTAAACTAATGGACAAATTTGTTGATCAATAGTGTAACCTACACAAAGGCCTCACAATAGAATAAGTGACATTGAATACCATGAACAATGTAGTTTGATAGTACTTTGACTTCCAAAAGTGGCGGGATGAACAAGTAGTGTAGATTTGATTGACTCTTACCATTGATGGCTTGACCTCTCCATGAACATACCCGCAACCTGCAACCTTAGAGCAAGCCCCAATAGAAATTTATGAATCTAACCAAAAAATGTTGCCTACCCCTCCCAACCTCAAGAAAAGGTGCCCTTGCATTCTTGAAGGACGCCTTGTTCACAAAACCCATACTGAGTGCACCTCACATTCAAAGTCCAAAATCCAATATATATGTCAACTTTTACTTTGTAAATCAACAATTGATGGAGAATCATTCCCAAAGTGAAACCATCAACAACACATATACTTAACTTGGAAGTTTAAAATATGAAAAAATCCTTATTTAACATTGAGGTTATAATTTTTGTGATTTACCATTTGAAAGGGCCTTTGTCATTTTAGAATTGAACTTAAAATACTGTGCTAAATTAAGCCAATTCATTCTATATTAGTCTATTGATTGCCTCCTCCTTTCACAACTATTCATACACATTCCAAATAATTTAGCATAATAATCATAATTGAGCATAATTAAGCGCAAGACATAACATTATTTAGATCCATAATAGTGTTCCATAGAATATTCCCACATTCAGACTAAATATGAAGAATATTTCATGGAATATTATTAGTCCCACAAAACATTGTTATGGATCTGAATAATGTTACGGGTCTATGCCTAGCTCACCAATAGTAACCTAGTGACACCCGAAGACCTCCACAAAACCTCTAGTTTTGTATTTGATGGACAAGAAGAAGTGACCGCTACACTAAATATTGTATTTAGTGTCATTTACTATTTGGAGTTACACATTGCTATATCATATTACTATTGATGTAAATATTTTATCATGTCAAGATATTAATGTCCTGTAATGTCCAAACAACCAGATTGACCTTTGTTAACAAAAGAAATGAGATATAAAATAAATAGTTGTAGTATTGCGTAATTCAATATAATAATGTAATTGACACTAAATGCAATGTTTAGTGTAGTTACAAACAAACTTTTGAGTATCCGGTTGAGGTTGAAGACTTCAGGAAAATCACCGATCATATTGTAGGAATATATGGAATATTCCTCAACTAAATACAGAAAAACCGAAAGATGTCAACATGTAACCGGTTGGTCTTGGAAAAACTGGGATCTTGAGAAAGATTCTGCCCAGAATCCTCCCGGACACAGTGTATCCTTGAGAAAGAATGAGTGAGCTGAAGACACTCACTCGCCACACAAGTCATAACTTTGTGGCGGCAGCAGCAGCAGCAGCTATGGCGATGGCTGTCGCTCCTCTGGCGACTTGCCATCCCCAATTCCTCCTCCGTCCGCCTCGCTTACCATCCATCTCCACACCCTCCACCTCCACCTCCCCCGCCAATTGCTCTTTCCAATCCTCCACGGTTGTAACCCACAATTTGGTTTCCCGCCAATCTTGTCTCGCAATCCCACGTCTCATCTTGTCCAGACTGAATTCGAATTCCCCTCGGAGGGAGTCGGTGCAATGTCGGGCGGGGCTGGAAGCACTGGTGTTCGACTGCGACGGAGTGATCTTGGAGTCAGAGGATTTGCACCGTCGGGCGTACAATGCCGCCTTCGAGGAGTTCCGAGTGCGGTGCAACCCCCAGTCGGAGGAGCCCTTGGTCTGGACCCCGGAGTTTTACGATGAGCTACAGAACCAGATTGGAGGCGGAAAACCCAAAATGCGCTGGTAGGTCATCCTCAAAATTTCCCTCCATGCTAAGGCTCTTAAGTTTTAGAGAAGTGGGTTCTTGGGATTCGACAGCAAAACGGAATGCCTCTGGTGAATTTGGTGGGAAATATGTTGCCTAGTCTGGGCTGTGTGCATCGTGAATTGCAATGCAGGATGGGTAAGGATAATTTGCGTTACCGTCGAATCGGTTATTGGACTATTTCTTTCTGTCTAAAGCAAATGATTGAACATGGAGGGCAACACCCAAAATGCGGCGGTGGGTGATCCTCAATTTCTCCTCCATAATTCTGATCTCCAGTTTTAGAAAGTTTGTTCTTGGGACTCGACAGCCAAATGGAATGGCTCGGTGGTGAATTTTTTGGGAAACATGTAGCCGAGTGTGGGTTGTTTGCATTGTGAATTGCAATGCTGGATGGGTAAGGATGGTTCGCAATACCATCGAATCAGTCAATGGACTATATCTTTCTTTCTACGGCAATGGATGCAACATGGAAAGCAGAAATCTGGGAGAGACGAAATTTGGATGTTTTGATTTTCTATTTAGTTCCGAGGATTAGCTGGAGTTCCTCTAATGTCTTCTGCTTCTTTTAAGGAGATTCAGAGTGGGGATTGATGGGATTTTATCTCTTAGTCGCTAAATTCTTTTTGTCTAGACCGCAGGAGTTGCTGGTAACGTTATGGAAGGTATGTAGCAGACTGTCCCAAAGACTGCAAAATGTAACACAGATTATGAAATCAGGAAGCAGAGTGCAGGGCCCCAGATTTTGTGACCTACAAATATGGTCAAATTTGGGACGTATTACTTTTCATGATTTAGGATTTGGCTTGCAATGCACGCAAATTTTTACCACTTTACCCACTCTAATACCCTTAATCATTTTCTGCACCCCTTATTGAAACAGAATGGTTTATGGTCTTTTATTAATGGGATACTTACTTGTGGGATGTAGTTCTAACATTAAGAAGAATAATCTTGTTAATGGCAGGTACTTCGGAAAGTACGGATGGCCGACATCTACCATCTTTCCAAACAGTCCGACCACCCAGCAGGAACAAGAGACTCTTATTGATACCATCCAGGTGCATATCCATACTGCTAATCTCAAGCCAATTACATATTACTCACACATTGATCAATCAATTGACATTGCAGTAAATTGCTTGGTGACATGACACTTTCCACAACGAGGAGTTGGATTCTAGGTTCAGCCTGAAGTGACCCACCTACATCTGGAATCTTCAACTAATTTATATCTCGCTATCACTGAGCGAAAGCCCTGCTTGTTGCAAACTCTTTGCAAAGAGCATGTGTCACTGTACTTTGGGGCAGCTGAAGGAAGAGAGTGATAAATTTTTGCTGTGCATTTGCAGGACTGGAAAACAGAGAAGTACAAGAATATCATAGGTTCTGGAGCTGTAAGTTACAGCACGTCCCCACAAGCCCTGGCCTTTCTCTTCTGTACAATGTCATAGTGGTCAGGCTAAGCAATTTTGCTGATGTGTCTATTCTTGATTGGATATGAGGAGGCACATTATCACCCATAATGGATGGCCAAACCACTACATATGGTAACCGACACGTGTCACCCCGCAATCAACCTAGTACCCACCTTGCTCGTTGCTACTATGACTCATTAGGTTTAGGAAACTGTGGCTTGTAGGTTGAGTGACTACTGAGCCACTAGCCGCAGTAGTGACTTGATAGTCTGTGGCATGGCTCCTTGTATCCATTCCCTAGTTTGTATTGGTCAGGCTAAGTGAATTTGTTGAGGTTATATTCCTAATTGGACATGTGGAGGTTCATTATCGCCTATAATGGATGACCTTGCCATGGTCCAACCACTACATCCGGGGATAGACATGTGTTGCCTTGCCATTAACCTAGTACCCACCTTGACGCTACCGTGGCTCGGTAGGTTGGGTGCTTAGTACAGTCCGTGGTAGGGCTCCTTGCATCCATTACTTAATTTGTATTGGTTAAGGTAAGCGATTTTGTTGATGTGTCTATTCTTGATTGGATATGTCGAGGCACATCATCACATGTAATGGGTGGACCTGCCATGGACTGACCACTATGTCTGGAAATGGGCATGTGTTGCCCCACCATCAGCTGTATTTAGGCACCCAGTACCCACCGAGCCACTACTGTGGCTTGGGAGGCTAAGAAACTACTACAGCCTAGCCCATGGCAGAGCTCCTCGCATCCATCACCTAGCATTACCTAGGTCATCGCATGCCTTGATCTCAAAACAGCCCAAACTGAGCCTAAAATTGATGCTTATTTATTCAGGGTTCTGTCTGTTTTTCTACCAAGTACTCAATTTAGTTTGGTTACTACCAGAAACATTGGCTCAAATCTAGTTATATATTGCAGGTGGAGCCACGACCAGGAGTCTTACAGCTCATGGATGCAACTCGGGAAAAGGTAATGTATGAGGATGCACTTCAACAGTTGGTCAACTGGATAAATTCCTGCGAATGAATAAGCTTGGGCTGGAATGAAATTGTGCATCAGATGACATATGAATTGGTAAAGTATTAGAAGCAGTGTAAGACCCATATTAGTTGATGTAATCTAAAAGGGTGTAATCTATTGGGATGGTTGCATTGATTTCAATTTGTGTACAGGGGATAAAGCTGGCAGTGTGCTCAGCTGCAACTAAAAGTTCAGTGGTGTTCTGCCTTTCCAATCTACTGGGCAAGGTAGTCTTCCCTGTTTTTACTTGGAAAAGATGGTGCAAGGATCTCTCTTATAAATCAGAAAGAAAGACAAAAGGAAACCATGTGGTTCTTATTTCCTTGTTTCACAAATAGAGAGACAGTATGACCATTGGGAAATCACTGAGTAAAGTTTTCATTCATGCAGGAAAGGTTTGAAGGATTGGACTGCTTCTTGGCAGGTTACACACTGACTTTCTTCATGATGTACACAAAATTGCATGTTGTGCATGTACACATGTACATGCAATTTACAATGTTTCATGTATTCTTGTCCTCGTAACAAAAATGACATCCATTATTTGCCTGAATTTATTGTGTCTAAGTGCACTGAAAAATCTGTTCATCACAATTATGCTCAGCTTTCTCATGTAAGAGTGTGTTGGTAGCAGGTGATGACGTGGATAAGAAGAAGCCTGACCCAACAATTTATAAGAAAGCATCTGAGGTGCTAGGTGTGGCACCTGAGAATTGCTTGGTGGTGGAAGACAGTATTATCGGCTTGCAGGTTTATCCATTTTTATTGCCATAATTTTCATATTTCAATTGGAGCATCATAAAGCGGAGAGGAACATTTAATATCCACTCCAAGACTAATTACCATGTCAAACATGCACAAAATCTTGCATATACTTGACCCATCCTTGTTGCCATGCGACAAAAACCGTCAACTGATTTTTGTTATGATGAGATTGAATTCTGTTTTGTATACTCAATTTTGGGGATTCTGGAACCAGGCGGCATCTGGAGCTGGCATGTCATGCATCATCTCGTATACGTCTTCTACTAGTAAGCAGGTACTACAGTTACCTAACCTTACTGCCAGAACTTTGTTTCTGGCCTTTTGAGAAGTGATGAGCAGAATTTCACAACACCATTTTTGTCAGCGATCATTTATTAACCTATGCAATGCCAAAGTGAGCAATGTTGCTCCAAAAAGCTTGGATACTCTATCAAAAGAAGCTGAACAAAGAACTGTTTTTCTTGGGTTTACCATCCTCAATTGCTGTCATATGCAGGACTTCAGTGCTGCTAAAGCAGTGTATCCTGATTTGGGATCTGTCAGGTATGTAACAGTCAACATTATCTTAGCCCTCCTTGTAAAAGTCTGAAACATTTGTACTAGATATTGTACACGCAGAGCCTCCTACAGCCTGTAGCAGGGCGGCACATGTGCAATATTGAGCGTAGTGCTCACCATGTTGAGAGGGCTGCTTGCTATGGCTATATTCGTCATGCTTGTGTCCAATGAAGACACAACACGTCAGAGATCCGAGATGTTGAGCGCTACCTATTGTCGTGGTAGCTTTTGGTTGGTGGAGAGCAAGGGGGTTGTATCCTGGAACTAGTTAGTCCCCCAGCCCACGTCTCCGAGTGTAATCCCAAACTTGTCCACCCCGTTTGTAGAAACATGCTCCACCAATTTAACCGACTTCGTTGTGAATGAGCGGCATAGATTTGATTGGCTCCCAAATTGGATGGCTCGACATCCCCATAATACCGGTTACACTAGGTAACTGCTTTGGGGATACATGTTATGGGAGGTAGTCTTGGCCTCCTGGCTGAACCTACATAGGTTGCTACAGCTACTGGCCATAATTGGGCTCCGTAAAAGGGTTACCCAACTCGTAGTTTTCTAGTACATGTGTTTAGGATCTATACAAATTGTGAAGCTGGAAGATTTAAATTTGCTTGGTTATGAACTAGGTAATGGATGCAAGTAACCTTGCCACGGGCTGTAGTAGGCGCCCAACCTACTGAGCTACGAGTAGTGGCAAGGTAGATATTGGGTCCCTACTACATGTGATGGTAGGGTGACATGTGTCCATTACTGGATGTAGTGGTTATGCCATGGCAAGGTTATCAATTATGGGTGATAATGTACCTCATATTCAATCAGGAGTAGATACGTCGACAAAGTTGCTTGGCCTGACCACTGTGACTTATATAATATCCCCTTCGTCATAAAATTGTAGGAGTATACAGTAGTAGTACTCCTGTATTATAGAGAGCATCAGATGCATGTGTGGTGCTATGTTGTGTTTCACTCTCTTTCAGAGTTGCTATTACAAACTAAAGTCCCCTAACGCTCTTAGAGTCTTAATAAAAGAGTAAATTTACTTGTGGAAATCAATAAGAATATCCTAATTAAAACTCTAAAGTTCATATATACACTTCAAATTAAGGGATCACCCAGCGGAGGATCTCAAATATGGGTAGGGTGTTATCCATGATTCTGTATTAGGATCTGTTTGTTACAGCACAGGATTCCAGTTCATTGCTTTATCAGGTTTGAGTCCCCTCTAATGAATTATTGCGAATCAGAGGATTTTGATGTAGATTTTGACGCTGGTTGGAATACAGGTTGGATGACCTGGTGGAGCTTGTTCAAGGCACTACTGCTACCTTGTAATAAATTCATCAAGCGAACGTTGCTCACTGTATTTCTATCTGCTTGTATAGCACAATTGTGTTTGAAAGGATTGGATAATTTGTTCTCCATAGGTTCCTGGATCATCTGCTTGGCAAGCAACAAAAGAGAAGTGGTGTACTATCTTTTTTAACCCAAAATAGGGAGGGTATTCACTTCTTGATACCATAGATACATGTTGCAATGTTTTTTCTGATATTTATCAAGTATTGTGACGTAGAGATGCACTTTTGTCAAAGCCAAGACAGCTGAAGAATGTGTGTACCTCTCCATGTAATGTGCTTTCGTTCACTTTTCCAAGTGGAGCGCGATTTCATTCATGAAAATTCTGATTTTGTAAAACTATTTCTGAATACTTTATGTTAGGGGTGAAAATTGAAATTCATGATACCACACTGCATGAAGACCTCGTTCCTGACATTGAGTCAAATCAGGGTGCATCCATCAATCATTCGTATTGGTTTTGAGTGTAAAACTGGGAAACTCACTTGTGATTCATGGTTTGGAAGAGTGAGAAAACCCCCAAATCTAAAGAAGAAGTGCCTACTTCATTAACCCAATTCCGACAATCTTTTTTGTGGTCCAAAAGTGGGTTACCAGGTACTTTATAATGAATATCAATGATATGATTCTATGGATAAAAACCACAACTCATTGGTTGAGAGTGACATTAGAGTGGCAGAGTGACCATGGAGGTCGAGGTCAATCTAGTTGCACTACCAACTTGTACTTTTTACATGGATTTAAAATAGGACAGTATGGCGAGTTTGAGGGACCACACCTCCCCATTGAGCAAGCTTGCCTTTTTTTTGTTCTTAATTCACCTTGGCATTGGCGATTGGCCTTGCGTTTGTAATTTAAGGGGGAAAAAGAAAAAGAAAAAATAATGCCCGTACCTTGTACCGGCATGAATGTGAGCCCGTTACCCAAATGCTAAACACGACGAGTCGTGTTGTAACATGAGGGGTTATGCCTCTTTTGGGAGGTGAGCTCTATTAGTTGATAGTTAATATTTAGTTCCCATTTCTAGGGAGGTGCAATGGTAGTTTGTTTATTGTCAAGTTTCCTTTTGTTGAGTATGAGGTAGGTTAGGTAATTAATCGCAGTTTGGTGTATGTTTTGCATTAGTTTTTTGATGCTGGTCTTTGAGATGTTGAGTTCTTCTAATTTCTTGATGGATTGTTCGTGTATAGCCCCTCTTACTCCTGCTGTGATAGTGATAAGGGGCTTCGTTTTCCAGCCTTTGTTTCGTATGGCATGAATTAAGGGGTCGTATTTGGCTTGTTTTTGTGTGATGGCTTGTTTGGGGAATCTGTCGTGGCAGTATGTGAATTCAATGAATTGTATTGTGTGTGTATGCGGGTAGGAGGGGTGTGGGGGTGTGGTTTGGGGCTCCTAGTATACAGAGAATGTCTGGTCTTAGCCTGGCGTAGCATTGGCATTTTGTTTGTGTACATGTGCATTCTATTATCCAGTTAGGGATTGTTTGTTCTTGGCTATTATTGTTGAGAGTGCCTGCGTTTGTTAATGTGTAGTATCTTGTGTGTTTGTTGGCTTGTAGTGTCTGAGTAATGAGGTGTACCGCCTTGTTGTGGCGGGCCATTCTTAGGCCTTTCAGGTAAGGGTGTTCACACATTGACAGTAGGTGGGGCCACGTGTCTCTGTCATTTTTGTGGCATAATCTGCAATCGGGGTTCTGGAATTTGAGAGGCTAGAAGATATTTTTTCTATGGTTACCCATGTATTGGGCGTAGCGGAATTTTAAGGTTTGAGTGATTTGGGCATCGGATATTTTATTGTTTTTCCAGAAATGGTTGGAGAGGTTTTGGTTTATTTGGTCGTTTGATAGCCATTTATCTATGTATGGGTATTTATTTTGGGCCGTCCTTACTTCTCGATAGTTGTGTGCTTTTGTTACAAATGTGTGCAAATTTCGAATTGCTCCGTCACGTGTGGCGGTTGGGTAGCTTGCTAGCCAATATGGTGTGGCGTGGGCTATATGTATATGGGGTGTGGCGGTAGGTTTCTCTTTAAGTGCTCCTTCATTGGCGAGTGTGTCCGCTATTTCGTTCCCTATGATGCCCGTGTGGGTCCTTACTTTGTGTATGTGTATTAAGTGTGGTGTCCAATAAATTTGGTGTACTATGGCTGCTATGAGGAGTTTGTCTGGGTGATGGTGTTGTGAGGTTGGGTGTTGTATGTGGTTGCTGATTAAATATATGTTGTTAAGGCTATTTGTGAATATGTGTGTGTCTGTTTGAGTGGTTTATATGGTTTTGTTAGCGATGAGTATGGCATTCGATTTTGCTCTAAGGATATTTTGGTATCCCGGTAATCTTTCGGCTATGTGTATATTTTTGTTGGGGCTATATACTCCAGATCCTGTGGTATCGCCCACTATTTGGCCTTCTGAGTTTTTAGTTGGGGGGATGAATGACCCGTCTGTGTATATGCATTGTTGTGGATAGTATTTGTGATGTTGTTGGTGGTGGTATTTAGTTGGGAGGGTTATTTGGGGGATGGTTTTTGGTGGGGGGGGGGGGTGTTGTTTATGGTGGTATTTTTCCATGTATTTAAGAATTTAACATGGTAGTTTGGTGCTGTGGGGTTAATGGGGAAAGTGTCTATGTGTGTGTCAGTGGTTAGTTCTAGTATTCTTGTGAGGTCTGGTGGGGTTTGTAAGTTTATTGTGGGGCTGCTTTGGTTATGTATGCATATTATCGATGTGAGTGATGGATCTACGTATTGATAATATTTTGGCCATTCTGGTGTACGGTTGTATTGTATAGTGTGTGGGGGGATGGTTGTGAGGGTGTGGATGTCGCCCTTTGCGGTGAGTGTAATTTGTTGTGGGGTCCAATCATTGTGGTTAATTATGAGGATGGTGGCAGTTTTTGTGTCTTCTTTGGCTGCCATTCTGGCCCAATGGATGGCTTCCACGGTCGTGTTGTGATCTGTGGGGTATGCTAGGCCAATGCCTTTCCATTTGGAGGTTTGTGCTTGTCCCATGGAGCCAAATATTTTATCCAGGTTGTGGGGTGAGTGATATTGTATGAGTTGTGTGGGACATGTGAGCGGAGATGAGTAATACGAGTGTGTGATTTTAAGAGATTCTATTAATGTTTTAATAATTGCCGGGTGTAGTGTGTGGTGCATGTTCTTGGGTTGTATGGTTTTTGGTTTTCAACTTTCTTTTAGGGATGATAGTTATATATCTTTGTATGAGCCAAAGTATTTCTGTTTCAAAATTCTGGGGTGGGGGTTCAAGGAAGTTGGGTGGTTGTATGTGTTGGTGGTAGGAGAATTGATTCCATAGCCATTGTAGTCTTTCTATAGTAATGGTGGCCATGTAGTTTCCTCTTTGGTCATAAATGTTGGCATCCGAGTCTTGTATTTGGATAGTTGGTTGGTTTACTTGTATGTTTTTATCTGGGTTACATTCTTGTATGGATAGCTTCATGTCGGTGTTTTGTAAGGGGGGGGGGGGTGTATAAACTTGTTGTCTTTTGATTGTATGTGGTTGAGGCAGCTAGCATATTTTTGGGTGGTATTTAGCTCGAGTTGTTTTGTGTGATATTGTGTGATGTGGAGTATATTGTGTTCTAAAATAATGTTGTCCGGGTGTATTAGCTCGTCTTCTTTTCGCCATTGCTGTACGTTCTCCTGTGGTAATTGCCATTGACATAGGTACATTTTGTTTATCGCATGTGCGCCCCATTTATTTATTTTGGTGGTGGTTTTCTCCTTTGGTGTTGGAGGGGGAAATAGTGTTGATGCTTGTTAGAGAGCCTCCTTGATAGTTTTAGGTATATGTTTGTATGTGGATTGGATTTTTTTTGGTGTTAGTATGGCTTTAGTCTCCGAGTTTTGGATTTATGTTAGCGTGGTGATGCCGTATATGTATAGTTTAGCGAGGTATTTTTGGGTTTGGGATTTGGAGAGGTCTGTAAGGTTGTTGTAATTAGGGTTGGTTTTCCAAATTGTTTCTAGTGGAGTTTTGTTAATGGGAAATGCTCGGGTTGCAGTGGTGACGTGTATTTCATATTGTCTTTCGAGGAGATAGAGTGTTCTAACGATGGGTGATCGTACACACGCTTGTTGTTTGAGTTTGGGGAGGTGGAGGGAGCCTCCATATTTGGCTGCTATGTGTTTGGCTAGTCCTTGGTAGATGGTGCCTAGTTGTCCAGGGTCATTAAGGGCTTGTATTAATTGTTGTCCTATACATCGTATGTAGTATGGGAGAAGTGAGGTTGCATTGATGCCAAAGTTTTCATGGGGGAGGTGTGTAAGAATATTGGTTGTGCTCTTGAGAATATTGCAGATTTCTTTGGTTAGTTTACCAATGATTTGGTCTAGTTTTCTAATGTCTGGTTTGGAGAATGAGACGGCATAGTAGGCATATGCGATTCGAGGTTTAATAACAGTGTTTAGGATTTTAATTTTTTGTGTGAGGATGGCTGGTGAGTTGGTCGTTAGTTGACTTTGTTGTTTGATTTTTTTAATGTAGTCTCTATTTGTAGGTTCCATTTGAGTGATGGGGTTAGGTATATACTTAGGTATGTATATGGTTCGTTTTGGATGAGGATGGGGAAGTTTTGGGAATTGTATGTAATGTTTTGTGATTGGATATATGCTTTGAATGTGGTGGATTTGAATTTGAATTTGTTGGGACATCCCGTGATGACACATTTGGAGAGGTTGAGATCCATTTTGACCATTCCGCGTATTTGTGAAGTTTGGTTATTTGTGGTTGTATGTTTTGTATGTTATCTATGATAATTGCTAGGTCATTAGCATATGCTGTTGTGGTGCATGTGGAGGGGGATGTGTTGAAGTGGTATCCCATGTTATCTTTTTCTAGCCATCTTAGGAGGGGTTCTAGGAAAATAATAAATAAATTCGGGCTGAAGGTATCTCATTGTATTATTCCTCGACTTATTTCTATTGGGAGTGTTGTTCCAAAGTAACTACCGATGAAGGATGTGGTAGAGTTTTTATATATATTTGCAACAGTTTTTACTGTGTCAGGGAGGTATCCGAGGTCTTCTATGATGGCTAGGAGTCTTACATGGTGTATGGAGCCAAAGACATTTATAAAGTCAATGTATGTTAGATATATGTTTTTTGTGGTGAGTCTCGCATTTTTCATAGTTGCTATGATTGTTTGGATTTGTCTTGATGTGTTGCGTTGTGGGCGGAATCCTTCTTGGTTAAAGTGTAGTAGTCGATGTTGTTCCCCGTAGCTTGTGAGGAGTGTTGCTAGTGTATTAGTATATAATTTGTATATTGTATTGGCTAACGCAATTGGTTTATAGTTGGTCAGGCGTATCGGATTTTTTTTTTGTGGTAGAATGGTTTTACTATGTTTCCAATATTGTGGGATTTTCTTTTGTTTATAGTAATGTTTAAAGAAGAGGAAGAGGAGGTATTGTCATTGAGTTGGTAAAATTTTGATTATGTCGTTGGGAATATTATCGGGCCCGGGGGCTTTGACTTTGGTTAGTCTTATAGTACAATTATCATAGATTTCTCTGGTGAATTGATTGTATATTTGTGCGGTCGGCTGACCTTTTCTTTCTAGAATGATACCTTGGTGTGTGTGCCAATGATAGTTATGTATCGCACACATACATGTACTAGGGTGGTCTGTAATGTCATCGCATATGGATGCTTGTCTTTGGAATGATATTTTTGGGTATGGTATATCTCTCTAGCTATGTCATTGGGTTTGGTGATGATGTAGCCTTGGGGTTTTTATAGGCAATCTAGCGAGTTGTTAGGTGTTGGGTTGAATATCTTTTTGTGGATTGTCTTGGGCTTGATATTTAGTAAGTTTCTATATTTTTTGATGGTTGCTTTGCAATTGAGCGTAATTTGTTTGGTGATGATTTTGTGGGCTTCGATTTTAGCATTTTTTCCGATGTTGGCCAATTCTGTTATCCATGTGTTCAGTTCTGTGGGGTGAGTAGGTATGGGTGAGATATTGGGAGTTTGGATGAGTCGTAAGGCTTTGATGTCTGGGTCATTATGGAGGTGTGTGTGGAGGTAGTGGCAAGCAACTTTTATGGCTTTTCGGGTTTTGTGGTATATTTTTAACTATTGTTTTTATTTCTTTTGTTGTGTTCTAGGAAGAAATCCTTCTTGGATTTTGGTCCTATTAGGTAGTGGTGGTGTAGGTTTTGACATGCAAGTTTGTTCTATGCATAGGCTAAGAGATTTAGTGATTTCTTGTAATTTGTTTTGCATTTCCTCCCATTGTGTATCGGTGAGGTATTCTTTCTGGAGTAATTGTGTAGGGTTTTCTATGGCTAAGTTTTGTTTTTCAAGGAAAATTGTTTGTAGGCTTTGGAGATTGCTAGGGGGTATGGGGTATATGATTCTCGGGCTATTTATGGGATTTATTGCTTCTTTGAGGACTATAGTGTTCGGGGCTAGTTGTAGTTGGACTGGGTAGTGGTCTGAGTTTTGGTTGAGGTTAGTTAGTATGTGACTTTGAAAGTTGTAGGTATTGAGGGTGTTGTAGTAGAAGCCATCTATATGGCTTGTTGATGTGTAGTTGTGGCCCCCTTGTCTTGTGAAAGCTATTGGGTTTGTAATTACTTTGAAGCCATTGTTTTGTATGAAGTGGGCCCATTCGAGGTCAGTTGTGGTGGGTGGGATTAATGTGCCATTGGTGGTTCTTCCTTTGAGTAGTATGTCTCGGTTGAAATCTTCTGCCAGTATGATTAGATGGCTAGGATATTGTGTTTTAAGAGTATGAATTTGGTTTTGGATTTCTATTATGAGATGTATGTCTTCTTGGTGTGTTGGCATATACATGTTTAGTATGAGTATTGGTGTGAGGGGTTTGTTGTTGATTAAAATGGCTTGGATGTATGATGATATTAAGCTAGGGATCGATATTTTCGTGATGTTTTCATTTGTGTATATTGACTTGGGTATCATGGCTAGTATGAGTGAGAGTTCCACACTGCTGCATGACCCATCTTTGCCGCCTTGAAAACTTCACAATAGTAGCATTAAACTTGCGCTCCCTTGCAGCTGAAGACGCGAAGGCGAAAGGGGGGAAAAAGAATAAAGAAATGGCAAATACTTTGCTTCTATAAGGACAAGGTTTAAAAAAAATTTAAAGCTTTTTTTCCTCCCCCATATGTACTTATTAAAACCATCTATCACCCCCCACAAATTTGACTTGAAATTGCATGCATGGTTATCCTCTATGCCCCATGAATTGCTCACATCTCAAGAGGCATTATGATAATTTGATCACTTTTAAGATCATATTACGTAGTTCAATCTCTTTTAAACATGTCTCTTTATTTTTTATGTCTAATATTAGATCCACACCGAACTACACACCACTCAAACATAAGCTTAGGTGTCCTTTTAAGATGAGTAACCGAATTAGGCTCTCGTATCCTAGATCCAAACTTTGGCACTTGCTGTGTACCACTCAATGTTTATGACAAACTAAGAAATGTGACCAAATAAAGTCCATGGGTACCTTAGGCAAGTGGAATAGGTAGCCATAACATGTTACTTGTAAGTGGAAAAGAACAGTCATCTAGAACACACACTAGTTCAACACAAAGACTACATATTATTGGCTCTTTCCATTATGGATTTAAACATTAGAGTATTCCGTAAAGTAAAACAGATGAAACCATGGGTTTAGTCCCAAACCCACGGTTTCGTCCCTCTTTGAAGGACTTTATGAACAATTCTATTGTATACCTTATAATTGCGATGGGTTCATTTAATA
Organism: Polytrichum commune; assembly: GCA_950295325.1. NCBI lineage: Eukaryota > Viridiplantae > Streptophyta > Polytrichopsida > Polytrichales > Polytrichaceae > Polytrichum > Polytrichum commune. Next base: position 58,800,390 of record OX485804.1, read on the forward strand.
TCATAGGAAAAGTGTGTTGGTTTCATAATCTCAATTTATGAAGTGCATAAATGGAAGTTCAAGATTTGAAAAGATTCCATATGGTACATTTTTGTGATTTTGGGGAATTGAGCCATGAAATTGAATTTTAGTTCTTCTTATAGTGGATTGAAATAAACAACGTCAAAAAAATTGTTGAACTTAAATTCCTTACATTGGTTCCAATCCCCGGGGTGTGCACCTTTCATAACACCACACGTATGAATATACGCGAGTGCATAAAAGGGGTATTAATTTGAACTTTGTTGTACTACGTATACATATGCTACACAAATTGTGACTCATAGTTATGTACATGTATGAAGGGCCTCTAGAAAATATACAACATTTGTACGGTAGTGTCACTAGACTTTATGGGATAAATACTTAACATTAGATGAAACTAGGATGATCATTTTCACATTTTCCTTGTCTCATTCATGGATGTATGGAAGAGGTAATATTCAGGTTTTGGAAGGGGTTGTTGATCTACGAACAAGGTCACTTCTTACTTAGGGTTTCAAGAGGAACATGCCACACTTCTTTGGGGAGGTTGATCCAAAGGAATGTGGATGGTTGATGTGGGTGGTTGATGGAGGTAGTGATTGCAAGCATTAGGTGCCTTAGAAGTTAGGTCTTGTTGCAAAGGCTAGCAAAAAAGTTCGTTGAAATCGCGAAGGTGCTCAAAACTCCTCCTTTCCTCATACCGTTCATGTGTTTCACATTGTCCCTACCTCCTATCAGGTGCTCATCACATTAGTGGTTTTTTGTATTTGATTGTTGAAGCAACAATAAGATGTTTATAGATAATTTTTTCATCAATTGAATTCTTGGTTTTGAATGGAGAGTAGAATGTTGGTCTTGTCTTCGAATTAAGTCGTGGCTATCATTAAAGCATGCATGGTAGACACTAATCAACAAGTGGAATAAAATGTGTCAAGTAGCTTTCTTTTGTTCAAGATACTTTGAGTTTTAATTGTCGTCATAACTATAGGATGTACGCAAGGAAATCAAAACAAGAACACACCTAAAGCTAGAATTGTCAAAAAACTGGTAAACCAAAAAATCAACGCCAATGAAGGTTTAGTTTATTGGGACGGTTTATAAGATGCGTACAAAATTTGGTGATCATTGGGTGGAGTATAGGGATCCACTTCACTTGATGGGCCGTCCATCAAATATGGAGATTGGCTTATGTTGATATAAAAAAGGAACCAACAACAAGTGTACTTACGATCATACTGATCATTTAATGAAAAACTCATAAACTATAAATGCAATAGCTTCTATGACATATATTATAGGTGTTGTAGACTTAGATGCTTAGAGTTACATCTGGGAGATGAAAAAGTCTTCAACAACTTTATTGATGAATGATAGGGTTTTGCATTATACATATGATAAGAGTTGATTATTATTCAAAAGTATATTTACGTACTAATATTAATGACTATATATGAATGTAATTATTATTATGTATACATATTGCCACTTATATTTTTTTATCATTGAATTTGTAAGGATATTTCTTGATTTCACAAAAAAAAACTTGTATATAAGGGGTCCTTATAGTATGTTGCAATCGAACGTGGTTCTTGGGTTTTAATGAAAGGTGCACCCCGGGTTTCAATGCAAAAGGACAAGTCAATCAAAAGTTTGGAAAGGGCTCGATTGTCATGCACAAATGAATCTCAATTGTGAAAGGGAGTAAGCAAGTATAAAGAGCATCTTTGTGCTAGGCTATTGCTTTCCTTTCAATGATGGGCTCATGCAAGGAGAGGTACTCATCGAGGACAATCGGTGCAATGACAATTGATGTCGCCATGGTGACATAATGCTAAGGTAGATGGGTCTTAGGGTTGGTTTACACTATGGACCATGAAGTCGGATCATTTAAGAGGGTCTTTTTCAATGGTCCGACTTCTTAAAAAATAAGTTTAGAAAGTCTTGGGCCCCTCACTAGGTACAAACCGAATGTGGCCCAAGAGGAATGACCATGCACCAAAAAGTGAATGTGCTGATTTTTTTTAATATATGTCCAAAAAGGACATTTTTGAAAAAAATCAAGTTTGCTCATTCTCTTGTCTTCTCTTGGGCTTTACTTGTCTTCACTTTTTGTTAAATATGTCGAAGATGTGGCTTGCAAATCTTCTCTCAACAATTTTTACAAAAAAATTGAGCGATTTAATTTGGACATGTTCACTGTAATTTGCATGTGACATGTACCTTGTGTTGTACATTGAGCATTATTTGGAACTTGCTGCACCATGTGTACTCAAATTCTTGAGTTCTCGATGTCCCACATTGTTTTGATGAAACAGGTGGGAGCAAGTTTAAGGGGTAGGGCATGGAAGAAATGGTAGGTCTCATGGGCTATGATATGATCTAGGCACATAGAGGGCGGACTTGCTTCTCAAAATTCAGTACATCATATAGATATTGAAAAAGTGAGCCTTGTGATTCTTACCTAGTGGGAGGAGTTGCATATAAAGCCCCCCCCCAAAAAAAAAATCATTAAAAAAAATTATAATGGCATTTCTATGTCATGGGCCCTTGCCTATTCCTACATACCACCTCTCTTGCCTCTCCCAAAAAAGTTCATTTAAAAAAATTATAACGGCATTTCTATGTCATGGGCCCTTGCTTATTCCTACGTACCACCTCTCTTGCCTCTCTCAGTGCAAAACCCGTTGGACCATGTCAATGTATTAATTAGGCCTTAAAATATGTCTTTTGAGGACCTCAACCTCCATGGTCACTCTGCCATTTTTTCCTTCGTGTAAATTGAAGTGGTCTTGGGACGAGTTCAACAGCCAATCAACGCTCTTACATTGCCCTGGGACGACTTGGTGCATAGTGCAAACTGTCCCTTAAGTGGCTTGTTTTCGGACCCCTATATTTGATCGATATGTGGTTTGGTGGGGATCAAAGTGCAAATATCATGACGACACATGTTTAAAAAGATTCCACTATGTCTTCAAAAATGAATAATTACTCTACACCCAACAATGAACACAATCGAGGTGACATGTGTGGTGTTGAGATTAGCATCCGTCAAATGCCCATCAAATGCATGCTAAACCAGTCAAATGTGCATCATGTATACATTTGGGGGTTGTGAATTAATACATTTGGGGTTTGTGACAGGTGCAAATCTCAACCCTAGACCTATGTATCTAGTTAAGAAATCAACAAACATGAACTTTCAATAACCATAACTAATTTAATTAGGAGAGGTCCGATATTTGATCCGGTTTTTGCAGATGTTTCATTGAAGATTTGCCAATGCAACATGACATTTGTTGTGTAAGTCTAATCGGTAGAAGTTGGAGAACACGAAAAGCAAACCAAACAACACTCGCATAACTTAGTATGTAACTCTACAAGTCAAATAGCTGAGCGGTTTTGCCATAAGGTAGATGGTGCTAAAACTGTCTCTAGAAGTGGCACACTTAGATGCTATAATTAGATTCAAAAGTTCTATTGGTAGATGCCCCAAATTCAACTTGTTTAATGCTCTAATTAACCCAAGTTCTATTGTCCAAAATTAAGTTCTAATGCTAAGGTGATGGACATTCTAAGAAGCAATATGAATTGATTTTGTAAGATTTTAAGTCTTGGTTCCAGGTTGGGTGTTGGTTTTAGTATCATTTATTTTGTACACATTGAACAACCATAGTCACGGAGATGTTGCCACGTTATGATCTCGAGCTTGGGGATGGGACACCTCTCATGGTTGAAAACTGTGTCGTTATTCCAAATTCAAAAACTCCACGTTGCAATGTGGTCTTTAATAAGATGCCAAATGCTACTAAGTAGGTAGATTTGTATTCCGCATGTTGAAAATACAAATCAACTACAGATTGGTGAAAAGTTGCAAGCATAATGTTGTCTCAAAATGATCAAATAGTCAATTGTCTCTTGAGATGTGAGCACTTCATGAGGTATAGAGTATAATCATTCATGGAACTTTATGCTTGAGCTCAAATGCAAGTGATAAACAATTTCAATCACTATACTTGAGAAACAGTAGGCCAAGAGACACTTATTTCTCAAAATCCGATTGTTTGAAATTAAGAGTCACATTTTGAATTGTATAGGCAAGTAAAAGAAAATATGTAGCTATGCCATACCTTGTGACAGTGGTGGACACCTCATTTGATTTCATGTGATGAACGCACTTATCAAAACTTGAACAAAGTAAATGTGCTCTCTAAAATTTATATATTTTTTATCATTTAAATAGTAAAACTTAGTTTGGAGCCTTGAGACACAATTTCACCAAATTATACCTCGTTGTGAATATGTTATGAATGTTCATAATCAAACTCTTATGCATATTTATTTGACATGTCAAGTTCATCTTTGAGGAATTCATAACAACTCTTCCTCTAATGTAAACAACACTCTAACATTGAGGGTCTTTCGTCTAAAAGCATCTCAAGTATGAAAAAATGGGCGTTGACCTCCAATGGTTGAATAGAGCTTATAAATTTAATGAGAACACCAATCCATACAACTCGTCATTCAATGTTGAAGAGAAGCGGTATATTAGGTTTGTAATTGTTGTCACAATTCTTGACAGGTTACATTGATGTGGTCTTTGCACCCAAACTTAAAGTTTTGAAAGAGTCTTCCAAAAGCTTGAATCATTCAATCAAATTTAACGCATTTTTGCTATGAAAGCATGCATACATGCCAAGTTAGATCGAGTGTGGTTCATCCCGTAAACATTGAGACACTTTCCCTACAAATTGCATTTATGAAGATGAAGAGCTTCCCTTCCAAAGACACACTTACTGTACAAATACGTCTAAATTCACATCCATGTAGTTTATGTATAATTTTTCATAAATTTTTTCTATAAATTTTAATTTTTATAATTAATTTTTATAAATTTTCTATAATCCATGTAGCATAATTTTTCATGGTTTCTCATGAAATTGAAAATCAAGTTTTAAGTTTCAAAATGCCTCATATTATTGATTATTATTTCATTGAAACCAAACGGTGGTTGATTGTCCCTATTTCTAGAGATAATAGATTATGTCACTTTTGCTCTTACACTATAATTGAAAATGAGGCACACTTTGTGTTGGATTGTCCCCTATATAACCGTATTAGAGATAACTTTCCATCACTATTTGGGAATGTGGTATTGTGTAGCCTCAAGTCTTTCTTTCAATTAGACCAACAAGTTGATCTTAGCCTTTATGTCGATAAGTTTCATTTGAGAATGACAAAAGACCTTTCAAATGGTAAGTCACATACATTATAACCTCGAAGCTAATGGGGATTTTGTAATGTTTTTACTTCCAAGTTCATTACATGTTTTATTGACATTCATTTACATGCTTTTGGTTTCACTTCTGGTATTAAATTAAGCAATCAATTGCTTAATTTACTAAGGGAAAGTAAACACATATATTTAATTTTGGGCCTTCAAAATGAAGTGCACTCAAGATGGGATTCGTGGACAAACGACCTTCAAGAAAGTAAGGGCGATTTTTAATTTTTTGAAATCGAGTAGGGGCGGGCAACAATTGTCAGTTGGGATCAATTTCATTTTTTTGGTAGGGTTGCTTGGGGGTGCCAGATTGCAGGCCCCGGCCTTGAGACCTCCTTTCCCCCATGATGGGGTTATAACTCAGCCAATTGGCCCCCCCCAAATGGCATGAGCTTTAGCCGGGCCACATGAGGTCTTTTTGGGAGATTCCCCCTATCTCATGGAGCAAGCAACATGTGCACTAAGTTTTTTCAAATCCATCCAATCAAGTTGTGCACAACCATCACGTTGTCCTAAGGAAAAAGAAAAATACCCCACCCAAATTGGGCATTATATGTGAAAGATATTGGCTCCTAAAATTGACTCCTAAATTTGAGCAACAAATGGAATTGCCTCCCAAACAAGCAATGCCGACCCCATATCACTAAGGCATTGTGAATGCAGGGTGTGTGGTTGTGGACAAACCACATCCAAGCCATTCATTCACAGAGCCCCATCCTACGGTCTACGAAATTGCTCTGGCAACCCGAAAAAAGAATTCCAATGGATGAAATTTTGGTGGATGAAAATAAATGTTTGCAAGATGAAGAGGTTGATCATTCATCCCATTGTATGGGGAACCTTCAAAATCCCACACAAATGCTCTCATATAACTAGTTGAATTTCATTTCATTTCAATGTTGGTCACCAAAAGGGGCTTGGAGTTGATGGCTAATAATGTTGGTTTTACATTTAGGAAGGAAGAGGTAGGAGTTTGAATCCCCCTGTTGGCATCATCTCCTTCACAAGTCCTTTTTAATGAAGGACTTAGTTTGAAAAAGTTCATCCAAGATTTGTGAGTGGATGGAGGTGGAAATTTCATCCAACGTGGAGTTTTTCAAGCTCTGCCCGAGGGGAAGAGAAACCAAAAGTTGGGGGAACATAGGAACCTTTAGATCTCTTAGATCGCAATCGACGGCCAAGATCTTCCTAGCCCTCAACCACATGGGAGGCGTTCAAAAAGCCTCAATGATGCAAATGTCAACCTAACAAAAAATCATGCATGCTTGGAGTATGAGTTTTTCATATGTTGTTTTGGCCCACATGGTAGTGGGCGCCCGGGGATTCGTGGCACTCAAGTAAAGTCATTTGGTACCAAAAATCACATGAGTCCATCAAGAAGTTTGGATGGAGCTTATTTTAGTGAAACGCCTCCAAGTTGGCATGTAAGACCTCTTTTCTTCCTCATAGCTATTGTGAACTATTAGCTATATTGTAAATATCAATTAGTTGGCAAGGGGCAATGATGTGGCCTTGGATGCTCTAAGTCTATTTTCTGATCTCCCATGAGTTGTTTCCAAGGCCGTGATGTGGCTTTGAATTCCACATTATTATTTTGATAAATATCGCAAGATATCAATGTGTGCAACATATAATTATGAGGTGTTGTCATCGACATTTTTGTTTGTTCATAATTCATTTATTTTACACGGGTGTGATTGCTCCAATTTTGTAATATGTCAAAATAATATATATCACCTTATGGTAAATTGGTGAACTCAAAAGATCAATTCATTATTATTATCATTACTACTACTACTATATAATGAAATTTATTTAAAAATAATTAATACACACCATGCAATTTTGAAGATAATACAATATATGATGAGGATAAAATATTACAATAATTCAGATAGGCTATAGTCAGAAACTTATGATTTTCTGAGTATACCCCATCCATAACGTTGTCCCACAAGTCTAATTTCAAATAACATACCATTTATTTATATCTCATATTATATTACCTACAAAATAAAAGTCATTTTTATATAATATTTTTCTTATATATTTTATATTCTATCTTCATTGTTTCATTTTGGTCATCTTATGAACACTTGCACTAATCTATCATTAGAATAAAAAATATATTTAAATGGTAAATCACAAAATTATAACCTCAATGTTAATGAGGATTTTGTAATGTTTAAGACCTCTAAGTTAATTATGTGCTTCATTGATAGTTTCACTTTCGGAATGAAATCCCAATCAATTGAATATTTACTAATTGGAAGTGCACATATATATATATATTGGATTTTAGACCTTGAAGGTGAAGTGCACTCAATATGGGGTTTGTAGTCAAGTGGCCTTCAAGAATGCAAGGGCAATGTGTTTTTTCGAAGTTGGACGGGATGGGCAACAATTTTCGGACGGGTTCAATTTTTTTATAAAAAATAACTAGACTAGTAATGATAGGTTGGCAACGCATGATGCACCCACTTGCTTTTATATGAGGTATTTTAAAAAATTTAAAAATTTAAAAAATTTAAATGTCTAACCCCCTTTGTATTATTGCCTTAAGTATTAGATTAGACTAGGATTATTTAGAACTACTAAAACTTGGTATTTTTGAAACCCTTGAAACAAGGAGCCGATGACGTAAGGTAATGTCTAAAGTCGTTCATCTCATCCGCAAAGATGAATGAACTCTCACTAATGAAAATACATGAGTGCCACGAATCCCCGGCCACGCACTGGGTACACTCTAAGGCCCACAATCCTCACATACCGCACCTGAAGATATCCGGGAAACTAAAATGTAGCTCAACAGTGCCACACTTGTTTAAAATAGAAAGAAATATATGAAGACACCTTTGAAGACCGGAAGGGTGATACTGCAGCACAATTTGACCATCGAAGGGGCCTCGACGAATGCACATGGATATTCAAGGCGCACAATTGGGATATCCTATATACATGACAGATCCTCCCCATTCTATCAGATTCAGTGCATATATATAGAAACATACTACAATTTCCATTATGTCCTAGTTGATGTTGGCCTCGACTAAGTTATATCGGGTTGCTTGTCAAGTGAAGAGCACTTTGATCAATCTAGCAACTCCCCAGTCCCCAGTGCTTTTCTATCCTCCATGTAGAGAGCATTTCATTCATAAACCTTCTATTTCTGACCATGAGCAGAGACGGCTTGAGTAGATGGATGCACATGTCTCGTCTCTACTACACTTGCAGCTGATCATCCACTCTCCTCTCGCTGTTGTGTAACGTACGTGATTATATTGTGGCCACTTCTACCTAATATCATATTGGTACGTCGTCATATCAGATCGGATCAGGACTTGTCTCATCTGCTTGGCAATTGTGTTGAACCATGAAGATTTTTCATCTCATGTTTCAGAATCGGAGTTGAAACACAACAGTTTTAAGAGGTCAAACTGACGATTCTCTTTCTCTTGAAACAATCACAGAGGCCTGAGTCCCAGTTGTGATAGCAGCTATTGAACCTACAATCATGAATGGATGTGGCACAAAGTCCACTCTCATGGAAACACATGTCTTTCTGGTGTCCAACGTTCTTGCCATGTAGTGGTTACCACTCAAATTAAGTAGGTCTTTGATCGAGAAGAGTGACCAGTACATTATAATTATTTCCCATACCTTAGAAGTGCATTTAAAGTTGCTGCAGCGGCCGATGAATATGGGCCCCCATGATGCCGTATCGATGTTTTTGAGCGGCCAGTACTATGCAGGAGTTATTAACGGATGGAGTTATTTGCAGTTGTTGGTCACATTCGCTGTGGTTGCATTGCTCACATTCCTCTTCTACGGATTACATCGTAACTCCCTCCAACTGAAGAATTTGAATCTGCCTCCAGGCCCCAAACCCCTGCCCATCATAGGAAGCCTCCACCAACTGGGTCCGGTCCCCCATCGGACGGTCGCGGAGCTCACCCGAACTTATGGCCCCATCGTCTTCCTCAAGCTGGGCTCCTGGCCAGTGGTCATCAGCAGCGACCCCAAAATCATCACTGACATCATGAAAGTGCAGGACCACGTGTTCTCGTCACGCCCCGACACCATTTGCGGGAAAACGCTGACGTACGAGATGCACGACTTCATCATGGCTCCCTACGGTGACCATTGGCGGGCGATGCGCCGGATTTGCGTGCAGGAGCTCCTCTCGAACCGGAGCCTCGAAACCTTCGCGGCTACAAGGCAGGAGGAGGTTGTTCACTTGGTTCGAGCTGTGTGGGATCAGTCTCGGAGTAATTGCGATCGAGGCCAAAATAGTGTGGAAGTTGATGTCCGACAAAAAATTGAGAGCTTTGCGATGAACGTGATGACCGACATGGTGTTGGGGAAGAAGTACTTCGGGACGCACCTCGCCGACCAGGATGAGAACAACGAGGTGCTGCGTCTCCTCATGGACAGCTTCCAGTTCTTCGGGGTGCTTAACATTGGCGACTTTATCAAATGGCTTGCACCCTTGGACTTGCAAGGATACAAGAGGAAGATGAAAAAGGTAAGCTCATTGATCTGCCTGCATCATCTTGGTTTTTCTATGTGCATTACATCGCCTATTCAAATACCCTGGTCTGTCTACCAGGTTTTGTCGACTTGAAAATACCAGATGTTTCCCTGGGCGGTACTAGAAGTTACTTGTGAGATAGACTAGAGAAGTCCACTTATTGGACTTAGCTTGACCCCATTTCCATACATGTGCGCTTGCATTTCCATCTTTCCAGAGATTGTTTAAGAAACCCTCCAGGAGGAAATTGTGGTCCGTGTCGTATCCCATCATCTGATTCCTCTTCTCTTCAAGGTGCATTCATGACCACAAACTCGAGTAGGTGGATGACTCGCTGCTCCCGCGGCTCCTTAATTGTGTAGTCCATGGCAACAGGGTTCGGAGAGGAAACCCATCCTTCCTTCTCCACCAACTGTTTCCTTGGGTTGCCGTCTCATGAAACCTTCTAACCTCATCATGACCACCTCCCTACAAGTCTCAATTGTATGCACCGCCCATCTAGAGCACCCAAATCTAGAGGCCCATAAGAAACTAAACTCGGATATGCCGATGCGATTGTAGTCTTGACATTGACTTATGTATATTGAGTTGTTGGTGATTCAGATGCATGACCAGCTGGATCAAAAATTGCAATTCATTATTGAGGAACATCGGGAAGCCAGGGAACACCCGACAAAGAACAGGTCGGATTTGACTAGTGAGCTGGACCAGCGGAAGCGTACACGCGACTTTGTGGATGTGTTATTGGATCTTTAGGCAGACGAAAATACGAAGGAGAAAATTGAAGACATCACAATAAAGGCGCTCATTCTGGTGAGAATTGATAAGCCTTGTTTACTGCTTCCCTGCTTTCATGCTTTTGTAGTCCAAGGCTTTGCATGCATATGATGATCTCGACGTGGTCAAATGGCCATAATTGTGTTATTATTCATTCTAATGGGTATCATACACATCAATCGACTCATGGTGGTGGCATGTCCTCTAGAATATGATGTGGTCAGGATTGGACATGCCCGTGAACATCAGTGAGTGGGCCATGGCGGAGTTGGTGTGCCACCCTGAAATTCAACAAAAGCTACAAGAGGCACTCAACAACGTAGTTGGCAATAAGCGTGCAGTAACGGAATCGGACATCCCCAAATTGCCATACCTCTGGTGTGTGATCAAAGAGACATTCCGTATGCATCCCGTGGGGCCGTTTGGGGTCCCGCGGATGAGCATAGTGGCAACCAAGGTCGCAGGCTATGACATTCCCGCTGGCACGCAGGTGATGGTGAGCAACACCGAGTTGGGGATGAACCTGTCCATCTGGCCCGATCCAGAGTTATTCAAGCCAGAGAGGTGGCAAGAAGAACCCAACATGGCCATCTTGTTGCAAGACCCGGAGCTTCGCATTAACCCCTTTGGCATCGGTCGGCGCAGCTGCCCGGGTGCTGGCCTAGGCACCCATTTGGTCATGTTGTGCGTCGCCAACCTTGTCCATGCCTTCAAATGGACCCCGGCTCACGGTTGGCGGTGCCAAGATGTTGACATGCGCATCAATTTCAAAGGCCTCATGCCCATGCTTACCACTCTCAAGCCCATTGCGACCGCTCGCATGCACGAGCCCCCTCTGCTCCCACCTTGAATTCAAGAGGCACTAGACCAAACCATTCATCCACAAAATATGGCTTAATGCACATGTCAACCTACCTTGGAAGCATTACGCATTCGAAAGGGTTGCTAGCAAGGTTGTGGCGGTGTGTCTTGTTTTGTTGAAGGTGGAGCATTAGATGGCTTGTAGTCAATAAAAATGTGATACTGGAAGGAATAAGGTTGTTATAGAAGGTATAGCATTAGATTACTCGTAGTCATACGAAATGTAATGAAAGAGGCATGAGAAACAATAAGGGTAGGATAAGGCTACAACGCTAGTCTGAGAGGGATAAGAGTTATCCCATATTGTTTGTATGAATCAAGGAAACGAAGAAAAGCAATAAAAGGCAAAGCAAGGAGAGCATGAGACCATCTCACTCCAAGCATTGTTCATATGCCTTTGTGTATGTGTATATGCTTGTGCAATCTTATCTCTAGTCTTATTGATATCCAATAGGTTATGGGCCCACCATGCAAGTGAAGTGCCTAGAGATTTGATTGCTTTGAGGTTATGGAGTTTATCTTTAGGGGTAGGTGCTTTGGAGCGTCAGAGGTCTCCAACAGTGCATTTGGTTGTTTTTATTTTTTATTTTTTATTTTTTATTTTTTGCTTGAATATATGTTTGATGCAAGAGCATGTGATTTGAATTTCTTGAGTGTTGAGAAGCTTAGTTGAGAGATTTGGAGGTGTTTATACTTCAAAGTATTTGACTTGAAAGTTTTGAGCATTCGAGGGTTTTTTAGAGAGCTTTGAAGGTGTTTAGACTCCAATATTACATGACTTGAGAGGCTTGAGTGGTGAGAAGTTTCTTTGGGAGCATAAGGTGTATTTGAATTGAAGAAGATCTAACTTGAGGTATTTGAGAGTGCAAGGCTTGTTTGAAACAATTCAATGTCTTTTAACTTGAACAAAGTTTTGTTTGAGTGCCTCGAGTGTGACAAGGCTTATGTGAGTGCATTGAATCCTAACCCCTTAAACCTACCCCCTTAACCCCCTAAGCTTAGGTTAGGTTTAGGGTTTAGGGTTTTTTTTTTGTATTAGTTAGTTAGTTAGTTAATTAATAAAAACCGGATTAAAAAATATTAAATAATTAAAACATGATTTTTATTTAATATTATTTAATATTTTCTTTCAACTTCTAATTTTTTTCTCTCTATGAGGTTTATTTCTTATTTTCATTAATCAAGAACACAAGATGAACCCCAAACCTCTTATGAAATATTCAGGTATTTGGGATTTCTTTTAGGGGTTGTGTTGCACAAAATTTCGAGGGGGGTGTCATTGGAGATTGGATGGCATGTGGAATTTCCGTTCGGCCTAAAATAAATTATTATTAAGGTCGAATTGTGTTTGTCAACTGTGAGCCCAAAGTTGGGTTCACATGTGTTCTTGACCTTAAAAGCATGAGGAATTGAGGCTTTGATTTTTGTCAGATATTAAAAAAATATATAAAAAGGGTTATGTTTTAAAGTTTGGATTTGGATTGAGTTAAGGGGTTAGATTATGCGTGGTTAAGGCGGGTGGGGTAGAGTAACTAAGTTAGATATTAGAATGAGGTTAATTGGTGCCAAGGTTAACCATTGGACACCAGGTTTAAGTTGGTTTTAGGCTCTGGCAGGGTTGGTCTTAGGATTAGGCTGCCGGGCTGGAATTCCGGCCGCAAGGAAGTCCACTGAAATGGTTGGGGAAAGAAGACAGCGAGAGGATGAGATACGGGGGCAGAAGCTCTCAGCGGAGAGAGGGAGGTTTTTAGGGAAAGCGGTTGGCTGCCGAAGGATGGTTGCGGTTGGCAGTTTGAATTAGGGGGCTTGTCGCGCACCTCTCCATGAGGAGTGCCCGAAACACCATGGGCACAAGGGGGACCCCGGAGTGACACCCGGGACTTGTGGCGCCGTTGGTGAGAGGGCCCAAGTGATCCTAGTGTGGGTGAGGGCCCCGGGCGTTGGGAACGCCTCCCACCCACGGAGACTAGGAGGCACAAGGGTAAGGCCATGAGCTATGCGTAGCTCATGGCGTGGTGATTCTAGAATGCTCAAGAACACCTCAATCGGAGGTGTGAGCTAGGAGTTATGGCCATTTAAGTGGGGCGCTGTCCCGGGACAGCGCCCTGGTACTGCAGTGCCTGGGAGTGATTCCCGGGACTGCCAAGCTTCAAACAGGCATAACTTGCTCAAGACTTGCTCAAATGGAGCAAGTGAGGAGTCCATTGGCATCTACGTGAAGCGTAGATGAACATGGAGTGGTTGGTTGTTATGATCAGACACCAAACAAGGAAGTTATGATGGTCTGAAGCTGCTAGGGGCTTCTAGGCCCAGCAGCTAAGGGAAAATGTCCACTTGGCCCCAACTCTTGGTAGAGAGACAAGAGGTCTCTTGACGGTGGGGTAGGGGTCCCGCGTAGAGTCCTAGAGGCTTATATGGGTGAGGTGGTGTGGCCTCACCCACCCGAGGCCGAACGGCAAGGCCTCCATGGGCTTTGGCCTATTGTGAGGCCATAGTTGCCTAGTATGGTTCGGGTTGTTGTAGTGTTGCTCCGGCAACGCGATGATCAACATAGGATTGGACTTCCATGGATGGAAGTCCACATTGGGGAAATGGGTTACCGATTAAGGGGTGAGTCCCGAAAGCAAAGTAGGAGGGTTGGTTCCCTCCTATGAACTATTGGTCCGGGGTAAGAGGAGCTATCCATTAGCATGGCGGAATGCGAAGGGTTAGCGACTCGTAACCTTTGCTAGAATTGAAAATTGGCAAGATTATTAAGGGACCTAGCATGGGTTGCGACAGGGCTGAATTAGATGGGCCACCAGGAGGATCTTTCAGGCGATGGTGACTGTAAGGGGAATGACCAGGGACGCGCCAGAGGGAGAGCATCTGGAGAGCATCGCCGCACTCTGTGAAAAAAACCTGGATTTAGATTGAAGACATGCAAGGATGCTGGGGGAAGGACACCTCACGAAATTGCAGACAACCACATTGGAATCGAAACTAAAAGTGCAGGTGCAGGATGTGCAAGGGCGAGATAGAGGGCTGAGCAATGGCCTGCTTCCTCGGATCTGTGTGAGAAGGCTAGGCGGGGAATCAACACATTGCGCTCAAGGCTGGAGAAAGGAGGAATCATGTGGGAGCGGTGGCAACGTGTCGCAACCCTTGCTAGCCCCCCCTTGACAATCTTGCCAATTTTCAATTCTAGCAAAGGTTACGAGTCGCTAACCCTTTACATTCCGCCATGCTAATGGTTAGCTCCTCTTACCCCGGACCATATAGTTCATAGGAGGGGAACCAACCCTCCTACTTTGCTTTCGGGACTCACCCCTTAATCGGTAACCCATTCCTAGATGTGGACTTCCATCCATGGAAGTCCCATCTTATGTTGATCATCGCGTTGCCGGAGCAACACTACAACGACCCGAGTCATACTAGGCAACTATGGCCTCACATTGGGCCAATGCCCATGGAGGCCATACCGTTCGGCCTCGGGTGGGTGAGGCCACACCACCTCACCCATATAAGCCTCTAGGACTTCACGCGGGGCCCCTACCCCACCGTCAACCAACCTCTTGTCTCTCTACCAAGAGTTGGGGCCAAGTGGACATTTTCCTTTAGCTGCTGGGCCTAGAACCCCCCCAGCAGCTTCAGAACATCATAACTTCCTTGTATGATGTCTGATCATAACAACCAACCACTCCATCCTCATCTACGCTTCACGTAGATGCCGATGGACTCCTCACTTGCCCCATTCGGGCAAGTCTTGAGGAAGTTATGCGTGTTTGAACCTTGGCAGTCCCGGGAATCACTCCCAGGCACTGCTGTACCAGGGCGCTGTCCCGGGACAGCGCCCCACTCAAATGGCCATAACTCCTAGCTCACACCTCCGATTGAGGTGTTCTTGAGCTTTCTAGAATCACCACGCCATGAGCTACGCATAGCTCATGGCCTTACCCTTGTGCCTCCTAGTCTTCGTGGGTGGGAGGCGTTCCCAACGCCCGGGGCCCTCACCCACACTAGGATCACTTGGGCCCTCTCACCAACGGCGCCACAAGTCCCGGGTGTCACTCCGGGGTCCCCCTTGTGCCCATGGTGTTTCGGCACTCCTCATGGAGAGGTGCGCGACAGGTAATGAGGCAAGGCAGTAGAGAGAGAGAGACTGTGGTGCGCACTTGGATGTAGCAGCAGATCATTGAGAGAAGGGGTCACAGTCAATCTTTCAAGTTCACCATCTCCTCACATCGCACTCTCTAAGACTTTTCTAATAGCCCGAGGCAGCCCATGCGCCTCAGGTCTGCCTCCAGCTCATTACTTTCCTCTTTGCTCGTGGGGGTGAAGACATGTACCTTACGGAGGGCTATCGGCTTGTCCGATATCCTCCTCCGGGGCTGGGTTACCATGGCGGTTGCGGCCCACGGTCGCCTGTGCGGTCCACTCTGTTCTAAGGTTTCCGCCGAAATGGAATTTCTACTACAATCTTAATTTGATGATTTTAACTACTTTAAGGATTGTTATTTTTCTTCTCGCCTCGAAAAAAACTCACCTAACAATCTACCCCTCAATTACTCTACTTATCTTGTTTTCCATTGTCCTATCTATTCTTTGAACCTAAAAATATGGTTAAATAAGAATTTGGGAAACTGTGGGCCACGACAAAGCACTTTATCCTCTTAGCTTTGGTTTGGACAACTGGACTGAGGAGGCGTGGATCCGACCAGGTTGGTCGGCTGGGGACGGCCGCAATATCGCAACCCTTGCTAGTCCCCTTAAAAATCTTGCCAATTTCCATTTCTAGCAAAGGTTACGAGTGCTAACCCTTCGCATACCGCCATGCTAATGGTTAGCTCCTCCTACCCCGGACCTTATAGTTCATAGAAGGGGAACCAACCCTCCTACTTTACTTTCGGGACTCACCCCCTTAATCGGTAACCAATCCTTAGATGTGGACTTCCATCCATGGAAGTCCCATCTTATGTTGATCATCGCATTGCCGGAGCAACACTACAACAACCCGAAGCATACTAGGCAATTATGGCCTCACAATGGGCCAAAGCCCATGGAGGCCGTGCCGTTCGGCCTCGGGTGGGTGAGGCCACACCACCTCACCCATATAAGCCTCTAGGACTCTACGCGGGGCCCCTACCCCACCGTCAAGAGACCTCTTGTCTCTTTACCAAGAGTTGGGGCCAAGTAGACATTTTCCCTTAGCTGCTAGGCCTAAAAGCCCCCAGCAAGTTCAGACCATCATAACTTCCTTATATGATGTCTGATTCCAACAACCAACCACTCCATCTTCATCTACGCTTTATGTAGATGCCGATGGACTCCTCACTTGCCCCATTCAGTTAAGTATTGAGGAAGTTGTGCTTGTTTGAACCTTGGCAGTCCAGGGAATCACTCCCAGGCACTGCTGCACCAGGGCGCTGTCCCGGGAGGCAGACGATATGGTACCCCCTACGAGCTTTTGTAGGGGGTACCTGACATGTCAGGGTCAGCCCGGATGGAGCTACCCGAGGTAACCGACGCGACAGGTAAGGGTGACCGGTTCGACAAGTGGTCCGTGGATGAAGAACCTGGGGCTCCGACCCTCGTTCCGGAGGTTCTTCGAGGGTTGTCTTTTCAGGTGTACACTCAAGCTCATGTACTGTCACGTCTTTCAGGGTTGTCTGTTCTCTTGAGTGTACTGCACGAATCGAAATGATTGTGCAGATCCTTGTGGTGATGACGGCGATGAGGACAGATTTGGTGTTGTCATTGCGATTGGACTTCGCGGCGAAGGATTTCATTGAGCAGTCACACATCAACAGCTAGGGTATGATTATGCTTGGATTTCGACTTCAATGAATGCGGTTCAGGTTCAATGAAACAACTTTGATGCTTCAGTGCACAATCGTTTTGCTAATACTCTGTGATGTGGAGTCGCATCTTGGATTTCCTACACATTTTGGGCAGTTGAGAGTGTTTGTGTGCGTTTACCCTAATTTGCTTTGACTCTGTTTCGTTGTTTGAGTTTTGCTGTTTGAGTTTCTGCCGAGACAGGGACCTACTACAGACTTGCTTGAGGCTTTGTCCGGCTTCCGGGTGTTCCTTCGGAGGGCGGAGAGACAGCGGGAAGAGGGAGAGTCGAGGGGGGAGGAGAGGAGCGGCCTGCCTGAGATCTGTATTGTTTTTTTTTTCCAGGGTTTGGGTGCTTTCGTGTTGGGAGGCAGGGATTCGGTCGCAGCTTGTAAGCACTCTCTCGGTTGACGCGGCGCACGAGAGGACGAGGGAGGGAGTCGGTGGAGTCAGGTGAACCTCTATGTGATGGGTGCAAGTTCCTTGAGTTCTGGTTTGGGTGTCTTCCATTGGATTGTAAGCACCATTGTAGCCTGTTAGTCCCCCTCTTGTAGCTGAAAGTTGCAGTAACCATGGGAGAGTTCATTAGAGGACGTGCATATGGATGTTTTAGGAACATCTGCGGGTACTCCTTTTCTGGCAGCATGTGGCAATCTATGTTTTTAGAGTGGTAGACTTGCATGAAGAGCTTAATATTATTCTGGTGTTGCTGGAGATTGGTTGAGAGGTTGTAAATTATGTGATTTTGCTTGACTTGCAGCCTGTTGTTGCCGAAAGTTACAGTAACCCTAGAGAATCCGTGGTTCTGTCCATCTTCTGTGTTTGCTAGAGTCTCCATGAGAATGTTTCATTAACTTCAATCATAATATAGAGTTGACATTCTGATCCTTGCAGGTGCTTGATATTCTTGGGTAATACATGCGAATGAGGTAAATTTGTCAGCATAGGAGATACAAGCGGCTCAGAATTCTTCGATTAGGTACATTTATGCGAGAGTGGACCGGAAAGGATTCATCTGCCAATTTTGAAACTTCTGAGGTAAGCTTGCGTACATTTGTGACTTAGTAGCAGTTTGCATTCGCCAGATAGGATGATCACCAGAATCTGTTGAAAGTCTTTCTGTTGAAGGTGTAAAAGTATTCTCTTTGTTCAGATGTTTACCTTTTAGCTTATATCCAATCGTATGTACCACCGTTTTTGTCATGTTTTTTGTGAATGTAATCTAATTTTCTTGTTGTTGGTGTTGTTCCTCCTACAATTGTAGTAGCTCAAAGGTCTTTGGCAGTGGAATCAGAGTGCCATGGCGAGAGCAGCAATCACAAGGTTCGTCGCATACTTTCCCAGGCCACAATTGCTTAGGCCACTGCTTCTCAATTCCTTTACATTTGAATGAAAATAAACCCAAACCATGGAGTTTTCCAGATCTGCACATACCAGGTCAGTTATTCAGACCTCTATTCTCCTGATAGTAAGGTAGATGTATGTTAACTGGATACTGCTCTCTGCACCCACTTCTCGTAGGATATGAAACACTGAATTACAGTGAGAAGCACATCCAAATCGCAGCCTAGAATGATTATCTTATTTTCAGCATGTACTTCAATCTCTTTCAAGCACATGTCTGTTTGGTGTCCGTGCTTAGGTTCACACCTAACCACATCTCACTTAAATATAGGTGTCCAGGTTAACACATGACTACGTTAGAATACTCAATGAAACTTTAAATCACAGATTTGTTGTAACGTTACATCGATCGCAGAATAGGTCCTCACCTGGATATGCCTTCATAAGTTCTTCATCGCCATGCCTAAAGGCCTCCAACACAAAATTTCGTTTCCAGAATACACATGAGAAAGTCTCAACAGACCTGATACTGCGTTTATGAATTTTTCTCTTCTTTTCCTCCCTGTGCAATGTATTGTGATTGCCTTAACTTATTTCTTGAAAACCTGGCGACTCTAAGGCCACTCTGATTCTGGATCTTCTTCTTCCTTCCTCTTCCTCCAGCTGCATTCTCTGTGTTGCGACCGCTCAATCATAGATTTGCCGTTCCTTTTCCTTGTTACATCGACCTTCCAGCCTCTTGAGACCATTCAAAGTCCAGAGGCTACAAATACACAGGCAAGCTCCAATTACTCTTCTTTTGTGTACATTTGAATGTGTTGATTGTGAACTAGGTGATTGTGATCATGTGCTTGTAGAAGACTTGCAGTCCATAGTCTGATGCCATTCTCAAGTATTGACTTCTGTCCCCTGACTTGTGTCCTTCAGCCTTCCGGTTTTGGTGCAGATTTCTTGCAATATGACATCCAAAGGCGTTGCTGAGGTTTCATGGACGACTGCAAGACTTGTTCCTGAAGCGCTGGGTTTAGGCTTTCATGCCTTGGAGGACGATGACATGATCAAGTGGCTGGGAAGAGACGCTTTTGTGGACACCTGCATCAATGGTACTCTAGGGTGGCAAGACAAGGTAAGGCATTGTATTTACTCCTTGTTTGGGTTGATAATTGTGTCATGATTTAGGGTTCTTTCTCATTCTTCCTCCATAGTTGAAGTTTAGCTCATCCTGAGTTGTCAAAACTAAGGAGTTCATTATATTGTCTGCATTGTACATGTAAGCATGTTTTAGGATTTCAGCAGGTTCTATGTCATTTAGGTGTTTTTAGGTTTATAATCATGTTATTCAGTTATAGATGTGCATATATGTGATGTCCCCTTCATTGTTTCCATGCTCATTTCCAATTCCTTCAACTGCTTCTTGGTTTAGGGCCCATGTCCTTCATTGTGTAGTTTAGGGTTTAAGATGATGATTCATTTCATGTCCTTCAATGTTTTCCTGTTGATTTCCAAGTCCTTCAATTGCTTCTTGGTTACCAACCATGTCCTTTAGATAGTGGTGTCTTGCTTTTGGGTTTAGGGTTAATTTCATGTCCTGCAATGCATTCATGTTTATTTCCATGTCCTACAATTCCAAATAATGACAGTGGTCATGTTTTTTGCAGCTGCGTGGTGGAGAGGATAGGAAGTCGCGCATCTTCCGAAGCACTATGACGCATAACCGGAAACAATGCGTCGCTCTTTATTTGGAAGAACAGTATGAGCAACTCGTACTTGAATGTTATTGGACAGCCCGTTCAAAGGAGAAGATGGTAAACAACAGGTATAGATTCTCCTGCATCCATTGTAAAGAGTCTCACAAAGATAAGAATACTACTTCTTACCACAGGATGTTCAAGCTTTGTAATGTGTACAAAGGCACGACAGCATTGAAGATGTATCCGACTTGGGACAAGAGCGAGCAAGGCGAGAAACAGAGGATTGGTACCAAATATGGTAAACGCGGCTCACCTCGGGTGTCCACCGCTCCACCTCCATCCAGGCAGCCGCCTTCTCTCAACCTCGATGGAGAGGCAGCCTCAACGGAATGTGGTGATGCGGTTTCAGCAGCCGAGACTTCACCGCCACACAAATTGCGCCTCCAACCAGTCCGTCTCAATCAGTTGGTGTGGCCTTCGAAGAAGCGCAACCTTGCATCCCCTTCCGTTGATCAACGTCCTCCGCCTCCACGTAAGCACACCGCCATTCCACTCGACAAACATGAAGTCCCTCCACCGAAGAGAAGTAAGAATCGTATGCATCTACCTTCTGAGCGGAGCAACTCCCGAGTGTCATTTGAAGAACACCATCCCCGGGTGAGTTCTCCTAGCGAGTCACTCTCCCCACTGCAGACACTGCTCCCGATTCACCCACCTCGCAACAGCCTAATGAAGATCTCGAATTTAGGATTGTGAGACATTCTGATGTTGAAGTTCTTCCGCCACCGCCGATTACCAGGCAGGACATTGAACGCAATGCATGGGCCGAGGCCGCAAGGCTTTTTCGTCCAGCCAGTGTAATTCCATGTCCTCCACCTTATGTGGACATCAATGGATTATACATCCTAATTGCAGAGACAGATGATCAGTGGGCGCCTAAGGAGCTTCTAAAGGACCCTGATGCATGCATGTAATACTTGCATGCGCAATTGGAGGACGGTACGATTGGCCAGCATATCGGGAATGCCTTTGGCCAATGGTACCTTTACGACAACCCAACAGTATGTCCTTCACCTCCTTCTTCAGTGTTCTTCATTTGTTTTTATGTACTTCAGAGTGGACTTTATGCATAACATGCCTTGGACCTCAAGTGAATTCATATTTCATTGAAGTACATTTTAGTTGTTATCATTGACATATGGTGCTAATGTCTTCTCGGCAGATTACGCGCACGGCTGAAGAACACAATGCTCTTCGGGACACCATCAAATCGCAGGTCCGTTGTTTCAAGTGTAATTCCGATGTCCAAAGGTACGAGGAACTAAAGAACCTTAAGGACTACTTGCATTACCGCATTGCATACACAACGTACGAGGGCCAAATTGCATCCGCCGTTCTTACAGTGGACGAACTGCGCAAGAAGCACGTCGATGCCGAGCTGCTGAAATTTGATATGGCTGAGAGACAGCGACGCGAGGCAGAGAAGTGGCATTGGTCCCTTCTTTTTCAGATTTTTAAGAAGTGGCTGCTTCCAAATTTTCCTGCCGCTCCTTGGGAGCATACAAAGGTTGAATGGGTTGAGATGTTTGCGGTTCTCTTGGATAATACAAAATTTGACCCATTGTCCCTTGAGACGGAGTGTCCTCACATCTTGAGAGCTTTACTATCTTTGGTTAGGACACTTGAAGGCTACAAACGCCCACTTGCTCATCCCAGCAAGGGATTAAACTTGAAGTATATACTTGATATTGCGCGTAGCAAGGACTACTCTGTTGCTTTATCTATGATTGTGCAGGGTCTACCGCATACGGGCTGGCTTGCATTCCCTGGCATCTATGGTGCAGTGGATACTTTTAGCAAACTACATGCGGACACTGTTGCTCTTCTTGGCTATGACCATTCCAATCAAGTCATTGTGGTGGAGAAAATTGAAGCGTTCGTACGGAGGATGGCACACAGGTCAGTTGCCGATATGGTGCGAATGCATCATGGGGAGCAACTTGCACAAATGTGGTACAAGGCTGACACAACCGAGCAGGAAAAGGAAAAATGCGAAGAGGTAGGTTCTTGTCATTTGCAATGTGTATGCTATTTGAGTGCCAATATTTTCTGTTCTGCAACTAAGTTCTGTAGCCATGGCTTGATCTTGGCTTTCTTGAAGTAATATTATGCAATTGGTGTTAGTAACTTCAGCTTAAACTCTGATTTCGATGTCCTTCAACTATTTCATGTTTGTCCTTCAACCAATGCTTATAAATTCATATTCTGCGCCCTAATAGTATGTCCTTGTCATGGAGGTTCTATGTTCTTCGTTCATTTTCCGTGAAGATGTAGATATTGGTTCAGCTATAGTTGGCGACCTCTACAAAAAGAGCAGGTGTTTAGAGTTGCGCGTTCAGGAGGAGCAAGAAGGACTCATCAATTTGAAAAGGATGCAACTGCAGCTTTTGTTTTGTGGGTTGGGTCTAGAGGAGCCGACTGATGACATTGTACCAGATGTAGCTTATGTTCGGTCCTTAATAGGAGAGCCACCTGCATTACCTTCAAGTGGATTTGGACTTGTGGCTGAAGTACAAGCCGCCATAAGTTTGGATAGTCTGGATAGTATCCCTATGCCATCGCAACGGTCGCTTGAAGGACTTGAAGGAATCAGTACTCAGGACTTGGCTTTGTCTCAATTCAATAGTACTCAATGCTCACCAAGCAGGATTGTTTTGCCGCCACCTGAATTGTCCCAGCACGAGAGTCTTTGCAACATGCATTCGAAGAACCCACGCTCGCCAAGGACACTTTCCGAAGGACCAGGTCCGTGGTTCCCGAGAGCTTTGTCAGTGGACAACAACAAAGATGGTGTAGAGTCCAAGGGTGACGAGGGGGCAGCCACCAAGACTGAAGTTGCTTTGGAGGCTGTAGAACATGAAGTTGGAACGCATGACATCGCAAATGTGCGTCCAACTGCTTTGGACTTGACTCTGGATGATGTATTGGCAACAACAACTGTCAAGCCTGATGGACGGTAAGTGTTTTCATTGTTGTCATTCGTTGTGCACTCATGTCATTCGCTGCGCAATTATGTCATTCGCTGAGTACTTATGTCATTCTCTGCGCACTTATGTCATTCGCTACGCAATTATGTCATTCGTTGCGCACTTATGTCATTTCAGATGGATTTAGGGGTTAATCCATTCACTCCTGTAATGCAGGTTGGAACAACTTGTGAATACGATCTGCACAGAATCAGGTGGGACCATGGTCAACAGTTTCGACTTTTTGTACCGCGGTGACTATTTGAGTTTTAATCTGGGTGGCCGATGTGTGGCCCCTAACAAAAACATATGGAGAATTATCCAACCATATGATGGATTGGATAAGAGCATGGCTTAATCCACAGATTGAGGACGTAAAAACCTATGTATGCAGTCCTTATTTGGTTGGTCTGCTTAAATCGCATGTCCGTAACAAGAAAGAGAGTGTAGAGGTCTATAAAGACTTTTTGCATGTCAAGTACACCGCACTTCCAGGTTCGGACGTAAGAACACTGATAGTGCCTTATACATGTGGTAAGCACTGGAGTGTATATGTGCTAGGGGATAGGGGTTTTTTTCATACTGACTCCATGCCAGGGTGTGGTCTCCACTCCGATGTGACTATTCGCACATCGTTTGCCAAGATGTGGACCGTAAGGAGTGGCAGTGTGCAGGCACAGTCTTCACATGTCCATAGATGGATAGAACCATCTGTCCCCGAGCAAAACTCGGGTTGGGCATGTGGTTTTTATGTCTTGAGGAACATCATGGAGTTTGTCGAAGCTCTGAGACATAGACCACGTTCATTGGGTGAGGTTAGTGATGACACTACACAATTAGGTGTTTAGATGATACTGAATGACATCAATTTTATTTTTAATTTGATGTTCTTCACGGCTAAGATTGATGAGGGGTGGTTTGATGCAGGAATTTAAGCTGAATTACAGTAGAAGCTATGCACTACAGACAAGGAACATCGTTTCGGAAGCGCTAGTGGCTGTCATTCAGGCTGGTTTTAGAGAGGAGACTGCATGGAACGTGAAGGTTGTAATGGCCCAAGAAGATGACCCGTCTACGAGTGGAAAACAACCGAGTAGACGAAGCTGTAGAATGAAGAAGAAGTTCTAGCCCTTGTAGATATGAAGGCAGTTATTAGGATGACATTCCATATGTCAAAGTATGTTTGTACCGATATGCATTTATGTGCATCAATTTTAATGAACTGGATTTCTATTACACAATAGTGCCCATTATACATGAATGCATAATGTATTTCACATTATGACCATCAGAGCATCATGTATTTCACATTATGAAGTAGTATGGGCTTTCATACCGAAAACAAACCTGAAGGACAATGCCCAAGGTATGGAAGAACACTGAATGACATTGCATTAAGTCTGCAGGAACACCATTGGGCTACATGTGGATAGGATGAACCCAATGTGAGGCGCGAGGTTTTTATTACATGTGGTTTTTATGTCTTGAGGACACTGAAGAACACTGAAGGACAGTAATATGACAATGTGCACCATGTTCATGCAGACAAGTGCACACATATATAAGTGAAATCAGAGGTCCTTGCAAAAATGTGTAGGACATATCAATAGACCTTGCGGAACACTGAAGGATATTGTATTAAGATCCTTGAAACACAGAAGGACACTGTATAGGGTGTAGTACACAGCTTTGAACATCGAGGAACACATAAGCACTGTGAAGAACATGGATATCATTAACGACTTCACTAACATGACAACCAAAAGACACGGCTAGTTACAGAAGCACATTAGTACTATGTAATATGCACTGATTTTTTACGCCTTCACAACGACATCTGCAAGAAACTTTGATGCCGTTTGAGAGAATTGTCGCCCATCCTTTCAGGAAAAGAACTCGTCGTGGGAGATATTTCCATTTTGGCGACCCCCCTCGCAATCAGCTGGGTTTGCTTACCTCGTATATGCCTCAAGTCTGCAAGTAAGTAATCT
The DNA here is from genome assembly GCA_950295325.1 of Polytrichum commune. Taxonomy (NCBI): domain Eukaryota; kingdom Viridiplantae; phylum Streptophyta; class Polytrichopsida; order Polytrichales; family Polytrichaceae; genus Polytrichum; species Polytrichum commune. The sequence continues at coordinate 58,825,733 of OX485804.1, forward strand.
TGGAGCGCTGGATACTCGTCGGTTGTCCTCGTCAAGTCAATGTATATGTCATGCGCCTTTGTTTTAGGCCCAGACTGTGATAGCCGCTCTTGTGATAGGTCGATTAGATTTTTGGCGTCTCCCAATGGTATATTGGTAATCATGTCATTAGAATTGTGAGAGTCAATGACAATTGGGTCTGTAGGCCCACCTGAGATGTGTCCTTCATCGTCGCGAATATGTAATTTGTTGTCATGCAGGTCTGCGTCGAGAGGAATTGGCTGCTGAGTTGGCCTTGCGAAGCACTGCGACAAGGGAGTTGCACGGTCAATGCCATGTTTGGTGCCTGCTTCACGAAAAATGACGCCATCCTCAACATCCGGGTGCAGCATTTTGAAGACCTTCACAGTATGTTTGCATATCATGCCCTCTTTTGCGATGGGACAATCACATTGGGCCCACTCGGAGTCTAGAGAATGAATGGTCCAGACTTTGGGTTGGTTGTTAATGGATCCAACATAAGCAACATCTTCATCCAGGCAAATGAGGACGTTTGTATCAGGTATGGCATTGGCCCTGATTATTGCTGTTACAACAATACCTTCTTGTTTTGTGTTGCGTATGAATCCAAACGCCTTGCACTGCACACCATACCAGTAGTGTGTAAGAACATCTCCCATTAGGTGATAGATTAGCCAATCTATGCGCCTTCCCACAAACCTCTCCTTTGAAGAATTGAGAATATTTTTCAAATTGGAGTGGTATGATTCAATGGCAGCGTTTGTGTTTTGGCCAGCATGTGGAATGCGTCGTGCTGCAGCACACCACATTGTTGTTTTGGATCTCCAAGTGTCATTCATGTACTTCATGAATGCTACAGCCCGCGGTCTGGTGTTCGTTATTGTATCAAGTTGTCGGACAGCCCAATCGACTGGGTCTTCATCAACCTTGTACCCCCTACCATACATTATGTCTCCAAGCATTTGAAGAACAGTGGCCCTCTCAGCAACTGCAGATATCTTCTTCACTGCATTCTCAGCCCAAGACTTGCGGACGTGCCATAGACACAAAATTTTTTTGGCCTCCGGCCATATGATGCTGAACAAGAACAACAGTAGTTTAAAACAACAGGTTCGTATAATTGTGCATGAAAGACATATATGGGACAATGAATATCAAAGAAAGTGAGGCAAGACCATGAATACCTCAAAGTATTGATTTCTGCCTGGGCATTGTCGACAACGATCGAAGAAGGTGCCCAATCTCGCTTGAGTGTGTGAACTCTATTTTGAAGTGCTTCAAGAACAGGGTGCAAATCTTGTTCGCGAGTGCGGGATATGACAAAGAATGCCACAGGTATGCCATTTCTCCACTCATCAAATACAATGATTGTGTACAGCGGATATTGGAATACGACAATGTGTGGATTATATAAACTAGATGGTTTGCAATGACTACTGCCAATTTTGAATATACAAAGTACTGAATGAATAACCTTGAAGGACACGGAATTGGAAGTATTAGAACCATGAAGAACACTGAATGACATGAAAAATCAAAGGACACTGAGATATGGCTTACCCTAGTTTGGCTTGTCCCAAATGTAGAATCAATAGAGAAGGCACTATTGTGTCCAAATTTCACCATCATCTCCAACTGCCACCCAGATTGGACGCCAAGAGTGAAAGGGGAGTCATTTTGCACTTGTGAATTAATGTCCAACAAGGAATGCTCTTGATAATAGAACACATTTTCAGGGTTTTCCATAACCCACATTCGCACGCTTATAGGGTCGGACGGGTGTTTTTCCCAAAGCTCCTCCGCTCGCTTTCGACAAATGTTTCTCACATCAACCGGCAACAAGAATGTATCGCAGGTGACAACACCATTAGAAAGGGCCAACTCTCGTACTTCCTTTGTGTGTTGTTGCATGATCTGAGCAGGAGAAAGTCCAAACGCATGCATTTGAGCTATTTTCTGCTTCAATTCTTCTGAAAGTCCAGCGCCTAGTGCATACCTAGTCCCCAGGGTTGTCTATCCCGCCGTTATGACGGTGTCGTGTCGTGACGGACCCCTCCGTCACGACACAATAGGGTCCACGTAGGGTCAACCTAGGGGGAAGCTAGTAGGGTGGGTAAAATACTTACCTTCTTGCCAAGGTGGTGTCCTATGTGGCAGAAAAAGCCGACGTGGACGTGGATATGCCTAGCGCCAGGTAAACCATTTTGCCATTATGTTTATCATTCTGTTAAAATCAAAGCAGTAAAATATGACTAAGGAGGGTGTGGGGCGAACGGGGGACGAGGATGGGGCGGACGGGGGCGGGAACGGGGGCGGGAACGGGGGCGGGAACGGGGGCGGGAACGGGGGCGGGAACGGGGGCGGGAACGGGGGCGGGAACGGAGCGGACGGGGGAGGGAACGGAGCGGACGGGGGAGGGAACGGAGCGGACGGGGGAGGGAACGGAGCGGACGGGGGAGGGAACGGGGCGGACGGGGGAGGGAACGGAGCGGACGGGGGAGGGAACGGAGCGGACGGGGGAGGGAACGGAGCGGACGGGGGAGGGAACGGAGCGGACGGGGGAGGGAACGGAGCGGACGGGGGAGGGAACGGGGGGCGGGAATGGGGCGGACGGGTCGGGAGCAAATTTTTTTTTTTTTTTTCCGGACAGGGGGAGAACGGGGGCGGACGGGTCGGGAACAAGTTCCCCCCCCCCCCCCCCCCCGGACGGGGGTTGGGAACGGGGGCGGACGGGGAGGGAACAAGTTTTTTTTTTTTTTTTTTTTTCCCGGACGGGGGTTGGGAACGGGGGCGGACGGGGGAGGGAACAGGGGCGGACGGGGGGGGGGGGGAACGGGAGCGGACGGGGGAGGGAACGGGGCGGACGGGCGCTAGTAATTTTTTCCCCACTTTACCTCTACTTTGCTGACATGTCATCACACGTGGACATCTTACATCCTACATGTCCGAAATGGGGTAATGTAATTACACACAAAATTTGGTAAAATTCAAGTCCGTCAGGATAAAGACAGCATCCGGCATAATGTCGTGACGGATACGTGTCGTGACGGCACGACATTATGCCGAGATTAGCCTCCGTCACGACACAATAGACAACCCTGCTAGTCCCACTAACCATTGTGCCATGGCAGAGCTCGCCGTGGAGATTCAAATGTTCGGTGTTCTCATATATCAACACACATAAAGCACCATCGAGGTACGGCTGTTTTGCCACAAAGGCCCGTTGACACCCTCGCTTGATGGAGTTTCCAGCCATGGTTTTTCCAATACGCTTCACCATTGCTACAGATGTTTTGTTCACAGGAAATGAATCATACTCAAGTACAACCTTTTTTCCTCGTTTTTTCTTCTGTGTATGGATGTTCTTCTTCCTTTTTGTCTGTGTGTATTTCAGCAGCATTTGCATGTCCTGCAGGACAATTCCTGTCTTGTCTTCAGGACCAAAGTTGCATCTGTACCTGCTAGGCCGCATGAAGAGGATGATGCAATGCATGAGTGGTGTATACTTTGTACAATCTTGGGTGAGTATTAATCATATCTGTAGTATAGATGGTGTTCAATGAAATCTGGGTGATATTTGAAAATCAATTAAGAATCACAAAACAGTCTAAGGAAGGACATTGTGGAATGATTGACATATTATGAATTGCTTACATATCAAAGGTGATTGTTAATCATGTATGTAGTATACATGGTGTTGAATGAAATTTGGGTGATATTTGAATATCAATTCAGAATAACAAAGCATTATAGGGAAGGACATTGTGAAAAAAAATAGATATTCTGCATTGAGTACATGTGTTTACAAATGTGAACCCTAAATGCTGGGAAGACCTACTTCCAGTGCAGTAATGACACCCTAAAACCCTGAAGGACATGGATTATCATAGCAAATCAAATTTGAAAAGGACAAACCTCACAACCATAGCTGCACTATTTGCACGAGGGGACCTCAATGAATTGGCTGCAGTAACCCTAATGATTTCTTTGGTGAACTTGCAGGGATAGAGAGGGTGGTGTTGCTCTCCTTGAATGAAATCAGGGAGCCTATCCCATAAAATGACTGCCAACATCGATGTCCTGTATTTCCCCTTCCCATGCGTCACATGCTTTGTCCATACCAAGTCTTGGAAGCAAAATTCACCAATAGGGGGGTTTTGGACTTGGTCTCTAATCTCCATGATGAGGTCAACCTGCTTGGCCTGATCTGCAACAAGGTCTGTTTGGTGCAGATCATCATCCACATTCCATAATGAGTCAAGTCCGCCATTTGCCATTGGAGAAGGTTGATCACTTACAAATCATATGTGCAGATGAGGTGTGCAGATGATAAATGAACCTGCTGATAAAGGCTGAACCCTAAACTATGTAGACATGAATATCTGCATCATTTGTATTGCTGCCACTCTATGTGTGTATGAGCAAAACCTAAACTCAACATGTTTATGCTGGTTGAGAGTTGGGTGTGATTCAGAAAGTTCAGCAAACATCAGAATGCTAAACATGCATGAGGAGTTAGAGGATCAAGCATCATAATGAAAGTGAATGTGGTGGGTTCTAACAAACCACCCTATCAATCCACATAGCACATCACAGACAGCATAGACATCACAACGTAGTAACCCGAAAAGACACGAAAGAGCACACTGGCTCCATATGATCCAGATCTCAGATCCGGAATGACATCATCTGAATGACATGAACTGCCCATCTGTATGTCAATCGTGTTGCCGTCTTTCCGTCTATCGCATGGATGAAAAGACACTGGATGTAAACGGCTGACGTCACTGACCGGGCAGGGGCGCCGGGCAGCTTCTGACCTGTCAGGGCCCCCCTACAAAAGCTCGTAGGGGGTACCATATTGTCTGCCATCCCGGGACAGCGCCCCACTCAAATTGCCATAACTCCTAGCTCACACCTCCGATTGAGGTGTTCTTGAGCATTCTAGAATCACCACGCCATGAGCTACGCATAGCTCATGGCCTTACCCTTGTGCCTCCTAGTCTCCGCGGGTGGGAGGCGTTCCCAACGCCCGGGGCCCTCACCCACACTAGGATCACTTGGGCCCTCTCACCAACGGCGCCACAAGTCCCGGGTGTCACTCCAGGGTCCCCCTTGTACCCATGGTGTTTCGGGCACTCCTCATGGAGAGGTGCGCGACACGCAAGGAGTTTATTCCTGTGGCATTTGCGGCGGCCGCGACCATAGCACCATTATCCATGGTTTTTGGATGTGGTGCTATTGTGGATAATTTGCCTTATGGTTTTGCATTGTTGGAGGAGTCATTGGCATTCATGGGGAGTGTAGACGATCAATGGGATATGGCACCTAAGGGTGCATTGGTGCGACATCCCAAGGATCCCCTTCCTCCCTGGCGCGATTCCGCCGATCTATTCCGGCGATGTGAGGACATTGTCCTCTTTCTTGCCTCTACAACACCGGTCATACCTGATAGCCCATCGGCGTTGGCACACCCCATTATGTGGCGCCCGCCAGACGCGGGGATCACTTTGGTGGAACTGTTTAGGGGCATCGGCACGGGCTTAGCAGCCGTATTGGAGGCTGGCCTCACAGTCAGACGATATGTCTATGTGGATAATTCTCCAATGTCCACCCGTGTGACTCATCACCATCTTCACCAGTTGATGGTATTGTACCCCCAGCAGTTACACCCGACTGCCATTCGTGGGTGTTTTTCACGTTTCCCTCGTGATGTCACATTCATCAGTGAGGCCGACTTACGACACTTGGTTCCGGTGGATATGGTGATTGCGGGATGGCCATGCCAAGGCCACTCACGTGCTGGAGGAGGCCAAGGTTTAGAGGATCCCAGGTCTAGCCTATTTTGGGACCTCATCCGGCTTATGCAGTGGTGGTTTACCCACCAACCTTCCCCTTTAGGGTATATCTTCAAGAATGTACATTTGTTGGAAGACTCTCGGGACAAGGTGTTGGAAGGCGGTCGTTATGTTCGTCAACACCTTGGAGATCCCATTTTTGTGGATGCCGTGAGCATTGGTTCTTATGCCCACCGGCCTCGGTGAATTTTGGACCAACCTTGCACCGTCATTTACTTTAGTTGCAGCATTTTTTGCAGTGCCTCCACCTTTTGATCAGAAGATGGATGACATGTTGGATCCAAACCGGACCTCTTTGCCGGTTGTTCGAGATGATTTACCCCCGTTGGCATTGGTCAACAAAGTGGGGGCATCATGGCGGGCCTTTCCCACCTTTATGACGTTTCCACAGTCATTCGCATTTCGCGATCGGGGGCTGGGTATGGTGTAGGATGCTCACACCAAAACCCACAGTGAACCCTTAGCTGACGAACAGGAGTGGGCCATGGGATTCCGCACTGGCACCACCGCAACTCCTGGCGTTTCTGAGGGCCAACGACGCTTCGTGTCAAGCCAAGCCATAGATCTTCATACCATGGTGTGGACTATAGGTTTATGCCTTGCATTGCAACGGCATCATGGTGATCATTTGTTGTCTCCGAGGGCAGAGGATTCTCGTCAGGGGGCACAACGGTCCACATCCATGGAGGAAGGAATTGAGGTCATGGTTGGAGAAGCCGAACGAATCTTTCGATTCGAGCAGCAGGTGATGAAGGAGCTCCGAGCTTAACAAATTTATACTACTTTGGCTTCTTCACCTCCGGTGGTGGCTTCATCATCACATATTGGTGGTGATGAAGAGGGGATGGACTCTATTGCTAGCACAGAGGTTGGGGGCATGATTAATGCCCCTTCCTCTCATTAGCAGTTAGAGTCCGTGCTAACACCAGGTGGCTCTCTTCTAGTGGAGAGGGATACCACAAAGTTTTATGATTGGCATTGGAATTAGGCCCTCATCTCGCTGGTGCTGAGGCATGAAAAATACAGGCATTTATTCGCTCATACCACATGTGTTTTGCTTTTAGCTCTCAAGATCTTGAAGGTTATAAAAGAAAACCCATCCACATTCGGTTGGAGGACGACCATCCCATTTTTCGGAGACCTTATAGGCTCAGTGTTTCCGAGTGGATTGGCGTTCAGGCTCGTTGCCAAAAGCTCTTGGTAGCAAGGCTAATCGAACTGTCCAACAGGGAGTATGCTTGTGCTACGGTTATACCATCAAAAAATGATATCTTTGGCAATTGGACGGAGAAACGGATGTGCGGGGATTACCATCCAGTTAACCGGAAGACCAAGTCGGATCGGTATCCCATGCCAATCCCGGAGGAGTTGTTCGATGCCCTCGGATTTGCTCGAGTCTTTAGCACGTTGGACTTGAGATCCGGCTATCACCAGCTCCCATTACTTGTGGGAAACCGGGTGAAAACTGCATTCTGGGGAGTTGATCATGATGGGAAGGATCAACTGTACCATTGGATGTTTCTTTCATTTGGCCTCAAGAATGCACCTACTGAGTTTCAGAGAGTGATGGACCAGGTCCTCTCTGGGTTGCCATTTGCTCGGTATTACATTGATGACGTGATCATCTTCAGCAGGACACCACATGAGTATGTTAGGCACCTGCAAGCCGTTTTTGAACGCTTGTAGCGGTGGAGATTGCGCTTACACCATGGCAAGTGCAATTTTTTTCACGACCGACTAGCATACCTAGATCATATGACTATTCCGGGAGGTCTTGGGGTGCAACAAGCTAAGGTGGATGCCTTGCATAAGATCCCGGCACCGGTCGATGTGCTGAGATTTCGTGCTTTCTTGGGCTTGGCGAATTACTACCGACGATTCGTCAAGAACTTTAGCTTGATCGCCAAGCCTCTCACCATTATCACAAGCAAGGACCAACCTTGGACTTGGGGTTGTGAACAACAACAAGCATTCGAAACGTTGAAGCAGAAATTGGGTACGGCTCCAGTGCTTCAACGTCCAAATGTCTCCAAATCTTTCCAGTTGCATACGGACTAGAGCTCATTAGGTTTGGGAGCAGTTCTCTCTCAGAAGGATGACTTCGGCCGGGAGTATGTTGATGCTTACGCGTCGCGAAGCAACAATACGGCGGAGGCCAATTATTCGTCTTATGAGGGAGAAGCATTGGCGACGGTGTGGGCTATTGCCCATTTCCGGCCATATCTTTATGGTCAGCATTTTACTTTGGTGACTGACCATCAGCCATTACGATGGCTCATGGAGTCGGATAAGCTTACTGGCAAGCTCGCCAGATGGGCTTTGTTGCTCTAGGAGTATGACTTTGAGGTGGTGCACCGAGTTGGGATTACCAACCTCGATGCAGATGGACTCTTACGCAATCCAAGTCCTTCGGATGAGGACTTGACCGGGGCCAGGTGGCATGGAGATTGTGATCGGGAGGCGGTTCCAGGTTGGCACATGGCTGCTTACCTCACTTTATTTTATGATGCGGCTATTAAGGTTCTGATGCAGGGCTCGGATGATGAGACTGATCGACCTCAAGCTATTGAGAATATATGGGAGGATCTTCTCGTATTGCAAAAGCTTCAGCAAGGGACATTTCCTTCATCTACCTCAGCAATAGAAAGGAACATGATTGGACATCGAATAACAAGCTCTACAAGAAAATCGACTAAAATCGACTTTGTTTATGATTATTTTTTGAGTCGTTGCGGACAGAAATGACTATCATTTTTTGTGTTATTACGGACGAGTTGTAACGGACAGTCAGTCGTTTTGGACGTGACGTCGGAACGCGGATGATATAGTCATTTAGGCTAGTCGTAAACATGGATGAATGACGTGGCTGACTGTCTATGATGTATGCATTGCGTGGCATTACGTGGCAACACGTGGCGTTACGTTGTATCCACGTCGACGTCCTAGTTGGCACGGATGCCATGTCACCGAACACGTGGCGTTACGTGAAATCCACGTCGACATCCCAGTTGGCACACGCGGCTTCCAGGTCAATTTGCCACGTCATCCAGCCACGTGGCATGAATGGTATATGTCGGTGTGCGGGTTCACATGTGGTCAAGTAATATATCGCCACGTGTCCATTCTGTAGTTCTTATGTGGTCGTTTTCTAGTTCTTATGTAATCATTTTAGTTCTTATGTAGTCGTTTTGAAGTTCTTATTTTGTCGTTTTGTTGTTATTATGTAGTTATTATTTAATCGGTTTATAGTTCTTCTTTAATCATTTTCTAGATCTTATGTAGTCGTTTTCTAGTTCTTGGTTAGTACTTTTGTAGTCATTTTATGGTTGTTGAACAGTACATGCCGCAGACGTGAAGTTTAATGGCGTGGCCTTCTGTGTTGTAAATGACTAAGAAGTCACTATTGAACAACTACATTCTAGTTATTAGAGCTCGGGTTAATGCCATCTTTGAACACGTTCAGCCATTGTTTACTCTTTTCTTAGTTGTGCATATCATTGCGTAAGCCGAGGTGAGAGGGGTAGCATTGTGAATGCATGCAAGTACCATTCAAACATTGGGATGTAGCCTCAATATGAAAGTGTAGTAAGTTTTTGCTATGTCTTTTAAAACCAAAAACCCAGGGAACTAAGGTCTCTAGGAAGACTGAGCTAGTGTCTATACAGGTTATTGTCACATTGGATTAAGGATTAGGTTAACAACTTAGGACAATTCTTACTTTACTCCTTCATTATTCCACTTTATCCTTCACTCTTAAGGTTCATTTGTGCCTTTTCCGTAGTGAGTGAGTCCGTCCTATAATAAGGTAGTTTTCTATGTCTCTATGGTTTTGACCTATGTCAGTCGTGAAGCTCAAAAGCTTGGCAAGTAGTCCTTGGCAATTGGTCGGGACCGAAGTCCGGGGTAATGTCTTTGCATGCCATCACATCTTTCACAACAAGAACTTGAACTTGCGATAACTCAAATTAATCCTGTTTAATTCAACTTACAGTCTTTCGGCCATTCTTCTTAAAACTGTAACCATCCTCTTCGTCTCCAACTTCTCTGGCAACTTATCACCACAAACAACCACAAGGTTATGTCTAATCAATGCATCAACTATTCAGGCAATAATCTTTGATCCAAGCTCAAGATTATTTCCAGCTTAGAAGGGATACACCCCAGGTAATGTCTCACACCAAGGAACCCACTTCTCTCTCAGGAGAAGGTAATGTCTTTTGCAGCCCATAGCCTGCTACTCAGTATGCCTTTGTCCTTGCAGTCCTACATAGGCTTCACGCCGGGTAATGTCTTGTAGCTCTGCCTAGGCTATTGTCTAATGCACTTGCCTCTCAAGAGCCTTTCTCTCTCTCTGTCATGACACATGTAAGGGCTATGGTCTAGCCTCTCCTTTCCTCTCTGACTCACTCAACGGTCCCAAAGACTATGGCCTTCCCTCTTCTGGTGATTGCCTCTCGGTTTACAGGTAGGCGATAGCCAAAGAAACCAGGCGATAGCCTTTCTTGACTACTTGCCCTCACTGATTGCTCTTTCTTTCTCTTTCTTTCAACTGTTCTCACTGTTGGCCTATTGCCCTGGTTCTTGACTCTCACCTCACAACTATCTTTCAAACTCACAATTCTCTCGCCTATTTGCCAACACTCTTTATCATTCTTGTGACTATTGCCCTTGCTTTCACTCACTGACAATAGCCCCTTGCTTGCACATCAGACTCAAAGACATCTCCTTCTTGTCTATGGCCGTTCTCAGATTTTGACCATTGCTCTTACTACAATCTTTCTCTCAACGCTCATCGCCCTCTTGGCGTAGATAATCAATTCCTGACTCAAGACTATTGCCACAATCCGATAAACACTGCTTTATTCATCAACAACTTCCATACAACAACTTCTCTCACTTCAAAGACTATTGCACTTCCAAGCTACTTGCTCATTGATCAAAATAAAAGTTTCATGAGAGTCTGAATCACTCAGCTCTCCGCATTGTCCATTACTGCCAGCCTCTCGCTCGGCATTGCCTATTTGCTAATCGTTAAGCCTCAATCACTGAGTGCTTGAACGCTCCTAACAGCCTAATTGCTCCTACTTTGAGACTATGTCTGATACTACAATGAAAAATAGCCTGCCTTGACAATGGCCAGCCTCCTCCCTATCAGCGGAGGAGGAGATGGTGGTTACAACCGCCTGCCCACTGGCTATTGCCCTCGTTCACACTGGCTAATCGCCCCTAAGTGACTATTGCCATTACTAATCACTAATTTAATGAGTTGGGCTTCGAAGCCAGGCGATTGCCAAAAAATCGAGCTTACAGAAAGCATGAATCATACATGAAACACAACACAACTTTGAATTTGATTGTGGGGTTCCCAACAAAATCTGTAAGAGTGTTCATATGTGGGTTCACAGTGTTTAGTGTAGGAGAGACCTTTATCTACTCCCTGCTAAGTACGTCTAAGGAAATTCACGCTGCTCTCAAACTCCTCTCATTCCAAAGTGTGCTGCCTCCCACTACGTCTTTAACTACCCACTGGTCTCCATCATCGTGTGGGTAGGCAAGCTTCACATCACCTATGTGAGCAGTTGTCACATCAACTTTATAGCAAAATTGCGGAATCACCTTGAAGTGGAACTTGTCCACACCCCCTACGCCGCTGATTTTACCGGTTGCAACCTTGCGTCTCTTATTTTTCGGACTCATGAGGTGCACACATTGCCCAACATTAAATTGTACCTACACACCATCCATAGATCAATTAAACGCATACCCAATGAACTGTAGTGATCATTATAACAATGTTTCAGCAATAGATGCGAACCGGGTAAAAATACAACTTCTAAGGAGCAAACCAATGAGAACGCAATAACAAACTCAAATGTGTCCACACCCATTAAGACTGCCTAAAATTACCCTATGGAATAAGAGTTTATCCACTACAATTAATCCACTTGCTACAATTAATGCTAAATGATTGGTTAATGACTGATGAATGATTGATGAATGATTGCTAAATGACTACGAATGACTGCTAAAAGACTTCCAAATGACGGCTAAATGACTTCCATAAGTGCTAGACAAGGACTCATAAACATGTCAAAACAACTACATGATGACATATTAATTTCAGTTGCACCTAAACAATGACTCGTTAGCTTGTCAATACAAGGACAGAATGACATGTACACGGCTGGATACAACTAGCTATTGACTAAAAAATGACTGGTAGCACTGCACAGTGAAACGACTGGCAATCTAAACAACTACCCAATGACACAGACCACACATATATACTGGTACTTTTACCTTGCAAACCATACACAACTCAAATGTCCCCACACCCAAAATCGCATGCTAAAGTTATCCTATACTATAAGAGTTCAGAGAGGGATTAGAGGAACCTGGCGTGTAGGCAATGCTTCTTTCCCTGATGACCTGGTTTTGGGGCTTTTGCTCACAGAAATTGTAGAGGCTCCCTTCACTGGAGACGCGTGAATGGATGCAACCTCCGCCACAACTCCGACATCGCCGCCCTCCACACCCACACTCTCCTCTCTATGCGCGTGCCCTGTCCCTCCACCCAAGCTCCCACCCCCCCCCCCCCCACCGGTATTCAGCTCCCCACTAGTCCCGCCTGCCTTATTCCCCCCTTGGAGCCCCCCCTCTCCACATCCTTCCACGCCACTCCCAACCGCTGCAATCTTACCAGGTCCACTGCCAACTTCAGCATCCCCAACGACAACTGCCCCATCCTCCTGGCTCACATTAGTTGTGGGTTTTGGCGGATCAATACCTGCCTCTACTACAGATCGCTTTTGGGCACATCCCTTTGGCGCCCTCACTTTTTTCAATGCCTTATCGCCTCCACGTCCCTTGCCTCCATCTTCACTATTATCTTCCGACACGCTGACCCCCTTCAACTTGGCGTCCTTGCTCCTGGTCAACCTGGTATATGTTTTGGTGGGGCCTTCAGCTTCACAACGAACTGAAGAGTCATCCACCACATCCACCGGCAACGTCTTGGAGGTGCCAATGCGAGCTGTACGGGAAGGGGCTTGGTTCTCACCCATAGATTTGGGGATGCTCCCATGCGCATCCCGGATGTTCTGCGTCGGAGTGGGCTCGCTCCCAGTCGTCCTGGTCTCCAGTTTGTTCATGATGGACGTCGCCATAGAGGCCAAGCTACTCAATGTCAGGTTCACATCCTTTAAGGCTTGCTCATTCTTTGGGATGTTCAATAACACCTCGGATAGTTGCTGCCTAACCTCAGACTGGTTCTGCTCCACAGCTGAAAGGCGGGCTGATATTCTCCCAGACACGACTTGCTGCGGAAACCACATGCTCACCCCTCCACTCTTAGACACAATAACCACTTAGGTTCTGAGCAACACCCCACTATTAAATACACCTCAATGCTGGAGCACTGACACATCAAAGACTCAAAGCATATATAATGCATCATAAATATGGGTACACAACTACATGATGGCGTATTAATTTCAGCTGCGCCCAAACAATAATGAGGTTGCTTATCATTACAAGTACATAGTGACATATAAATGACTGGATCCAACTAGCTATTGACTGGAAAATGACTGGTAGCACTGCATAGTGAAACAACTAGCAATCTAAACAACTACCCAATGACTCGACGCACACACAAGCGAAAATGACTGCAAGCAATGACTCAGACGATACACAAAGGCAAATGACTGAAAGCACTATGTCCTGAAACGACTTGTAAACTACTGCGCACATGAATTTACAGATGAATTTATAACCACACAATGACTAAACATTGACTATACATTGACTAAACATATGACTAAACATTGACTGATAATCCAATGAATACAACTACACATCGACACATAAAGCAGTGTATACAACTACGGAATGACAGAAAAACAATTCAATTCATATATATCGTAGCACTAACTGTCTATAACTAGTTAGGAACCAACCAAATGTGCATGCAAAAGTTTAGTATATCTTACTGAAGTGCATGCCCCTGTCTGCTCTGATTCTTGCAAGTCCTCTGCTATTTCAGTAATCCCAGGACTCCTCTGTCTCTTCTTCCTCTGTCATCATGAACACCTTCTACTTCAGTAGCCCACATTTTAATGACTAGTTAAAGCCCAACTCAACATGATGTATGAGACACACCACAAAACTACCGCTATACACTGCTACACACACACATACCAGCTGAGCCTCCTTCCCAGCTTTGCCAGCCCGCCCAACGTTGGACTGCTTCTTCACGTTTCTCCTTGCATTTGCCATTTTCATTGCCTTCTGCTCCGTTTCAGGTTTAGACCAATACTCACAAAGGCGTGCCCACTGATCGGGCTGAATGTAAACCGGGCATTCTTTCTTTCCAGCCAAAAACCATGCCTTCATTTTGGACCTATCAGTCTTCATCTGCCTCTTTACTGCATTCTTGAATCCCCTCTCGGATAGGTGGTTGTCCAAATATTCAAACTCATTGTCCAAGGCATTCCTTAGTTTCTCAATGCTACTGGGGGATTGTTCCGCCCACCTCACACAACTCACATCCAAAATCCTAGGTACTAGGCTCCGAAGTGCTTCGTCAAACTCATTCTTGCCTTCGCAGCCTCCATCTATACCTCCACTTGATTTGACCCCCACCTTCTGTGGTTTCTTCCCTATAGCTCGCCGGGCATCCACTGACTCCTCTATTTCCTTCCTATGGGCCCTCCTCAATGCCCTCGCTTCGCTCTCGGGCTTCAAATTGGGACCACTGTTGGATGGGGCAGCGGGTGGTGGTGGTGGTTGCATCCAAGGTGGGGGAAATTGCATCCAAGGGTTGGGCTGACCCATCGTCCACGGGTTGTGTTGTCCCATCATCCACTGTTGCATCCAGGATGGATTGGGAGGGGGCGCGACTTCGGGCTGAGGAGGTCCTGTTGTTTTTGGTTTAGCGATGTGCACCTTTGTGCACGGATCAACCATTATCACGATCCCCAAGCAAGGATCAGTCCACAATTCAGGAGGTGGTCTACATTTACGATTGGGATGCGTAACATAACCTTAAGAAGTCCTACACATGAGATTGGGCTGACCTTGCAATGATTCATATTGCCACATGCAAATGTTATGGCATCGGATACATCTAGGACAAACCTACCAACAGGCTTGAAAATTACCTTCTTGGCTGGGCTCTTGAATATTTGCCGCGTGCGCTTTTTTGTTGCACTTGACCCTGCCTGGTCTTCGATGCCCCCTCGCAGTGAGTGCACATCTTCGTCCTCTTCCTCACCTGCAAGTGGGAGAGGAAGAAAAACAACCACATCATCAAAAGAATACGGGTATGGGTTTTGAGTCATGAGATTCCAGGCCTACTCGGCAATACACCACCAACAATAGCTGTCCACACAAAATTCGGAAGTGCAGAACTAGTGAATGACTAGTAAATGTCCAGTGCATGACTGCCAAGTGACTAGTGCATGGATATTAAATGACTAGTTCGATGTGCAGAAAATGACTACCAAAATACTAGCGAACCACTATGACTTCCAAATTCAACTAAGCTATACATGCTTCCATAAACACCATGGGTATGTGCAAGACCTGTGTCAGGGCTAGAGCAATGACCAAGGAGAGCTGTAGAAATTTTTGTCACATAAATATAAGAGAGCATATGCTTCTACTAAGTCTCCACATCTAGACATACATGATTGAGGATACCGAAAGCTATGTTCACATGTGCTCATATTTGTGACCCATCACATTGCTCCAAATTAGAACCTCACTTGGACTGAAGTCGTCGGTGGTTTGCGTGTCCGCTGATGCTGAATCCCCAACATCTTCCCGGGCCTCTTCCCGGGCCTCGGACCTTGCTGTTTTCCGCATTACTCTGCGGCTACGGCGCAATCTGGCCCCCGGTGCCGCACGCAAACCGATTGATGCCGACTTCGGTGCGCTGAAGCTCTCGCGCCTGCAAACATCAGTCCACTCAAATCTACTTGTCCAGTTTAGAAAAATGACCATGAAAGAACTCATACAGTATGAGTCCAAAGCAAAGGTTGACCGTCTCAGTAAATGATCACATGCCCTCCCATTGTCTTAACTATTAACTTACAATGGCATCTTTATTATTTACCCCACAGTCCAATCTCATCGTACCACACGTCTTTCTAGTCTCCACTATTACCAACAACCCTTGCCATATACCACTCAGTTACATGCATTCAATCAAAAGAGTGACCACATAAAGCTCACATCCCTTGCCATTTAGAAGCAAGGGATTGCATAACAACTCTTATTTCCAACTGAACATTATAAGGCAGAGTACCTGCATCACCCCAATGTCACAATTAACCACAACCAAGCTTAAGAATCCATATTTTATAAGACAACATTAAAGATGCACATAGTGGACCTCTCTGTGATCCTTGTGAATTGTGCTATTCATCAACCAAGCTTCAACATTCAAATTGAAAAGACAACATCAAAGCTCCGCAAAGTCTACTTCTCTAATCCTTGCGAATTATCCCCATCAGCCAAGCTTCAACATCCAAACTGAAAGACAATCCCTGAAACTTATTCATAAGAAGCGAATAAAGACGACTCAAAATGCCCTCCACAACAAACTAAAATGATGAATTGACACAGTAAAGAATGGTGCAAGGAGAGGTGCAAATACCTACTAAGGCAGAAGTGCCCAATTTTGTTACACAACCTGCCTCGGACACTTTTATCTGACAGGTATTGTGGTCAGGTGTGGATCCAAGAACGGACATGAGACAACCACATGAGCTCCAAAAATGATGAGGAAACTGGCTGTGGCCTCGACTTGGATTTGCCAACAACTGGGATTGGATAGAGGGTGTAACCCCCCACCCCCCTTCTTTTTAAACAGAATAACACAGAATAAAAAATGATGCTGAGGGATGTGTCCTTTGCAAGTTCACGATTGGCAAACCTCTTAAAGCAATCGAGATCTACAGGAATACTACATAAAATATATACATAGCACCTAGTAGCTCTAGAAATGTGTCTAGGACAAAGGTCTTGTCTTGGTACAATGTATTACTAAAGTTGCAGATTCATGACAACATCTGTACAGTCGGTTCTGGCAGTCCTCTAAGCGATACAGTTCCAAATAGCGACATATGAGTCAATCAAGAATAGGACTCTCGAGCTGCACAAACCCGGTCTGATCAATCAAGAAAAACCGCACAACCACAAAGATACTCTCAAATTGGTCTTAAAGGTTGTAAACACCGACACTAGCTGTAATTTAGAGGATGTGTGGACCTGCACAGGCAGTCAAAACTAACACTTGAAAGTTTGAAGAGTCATTGCTTATACTGACAATCATATTCTAAAAAAAAAATCTCTCTTTACAAACCAGTTGTACCGAGGGTTCAATATCTCTCTTCACTCCCAGACACGGACATTTTCCATGTCGCGAAATTGGATGAGTGCAACAAACTCAATTGTTAATCAAGAACGCATGACCAGTATGCAAAGAAAAAGAGGTAAAATTCATGTCATGTTGGAAAACAGTAATGCTTAACCTAATGGAAAGTGCTTTGCTACCAACTTTCATACAAGGGCACAAGAAAGGACATTGATACGTACAACCTGCTTTCTCTAACTTCAATGCAGATAGGTTTCGTGCACCCTGAATTGTAGTAAGTGATCCCTTCCTCTCCAATTCTGTCTATCATCATAAAAGTGAGCATGAGTTGCTTGTCCACATCTTTGGACACGACGCAAACACCTAAGTACAAGAGACTGTCTAGAGCCCAAGAACATCAGCCGTGATTCTTTGTAACAACCTGACCGGCAGCTTCTTTCAAACCATGCTTTCATGGTACCTCATTACATTGACAGCAAATATCAAACAGAAGAAAAGCATCACTCTATGACTTCCGCTGCACCGAGTCTGTTCTTTAGCTTTCCAGGTAACTCAACAATCCCAGCCTCACTCCATCTTATTACTGTCTGTCTTCGTTTCTTCTCGTCACTTGGCTGTTTCGCTTTATTCCTTCAGATAGTGTTACTTATAGGGATGTTCAACGATGTACATAGGGAATGTTGGTTTTATAAGCATTTTGATTCCTCGCGCACTGAATGTTGACCTGAGCGGACGATCATTTCGATTGATGGATCCGAGTATGTGTAGGTACTTACGCCCTACCTTCGGTCTGTCTCGCAATAAAGGTTGTTAGCATCCTTTGTTACACGCAATCAATCTCGTCTTATCTCCAACAACCACAATATGAGCTCGTTACTCTCTTAATCTTACATAGCTTGACGCTTTAATGTCTCTATTTTATCCTTCATGTCATCATTGAAATTTAAGAGAGAGAATGCGCAGGAATAATCATATTTCATGCCTTCAGCTGTATTTGTTGACATATTTACACACTCCATTATGGGAATCATCTCCACTTTATACATCAGTTGCACTATGACATAGTTGATATTTCTTATGCCGATTGATATTCGATGTGCTAACAAAAAAAACACATATAAAGACCAAGGTCTGTAGGAAAAAGTATGCGCCAAACGAAATCACAACAATCTTGTAAGTGATCCCTTCCTCTCCAATTCTGTCTATCATCAGAAAAGTGAGCCTGAGTTGCTTGTCCACATCTTTGGACACGACGCAAACACCTAAGTACAAGAGACTGTCTAGAGCCCAAGAACATCAGCCGTGATTCTTTGTAACAACCTCACCGGCAGCTTCTTTCAAACCATGCTTTCATGGTACCTCATTACATTGATAGCAAATATCAAACAGAAGAAAAGCAAAGATCCTCATCTGTGAATCACTTGTAGACAAAAACATGTACAACTCTTGGGAGTTTGGACTAGTACAAGGGACAAATCAATTTTCAGCCACACCCCTTCAATTAGTATTGGGCAAGACAATTAGAATTGGTGATACTAAATATCATGTTTAGTGCAGTTCTCCACATGATCCTGCTTATCTTGTCCGAGAGGAGGTTAGGCGTCTTTCAGGTCAGCCAGCCAGAGCTGCTCATCAGTAATCCTGGAGGACGCATGCATCCTCTCCCACAGGTACTACAATGTTTTGGGTCCCTAATTTTACCTTCCATTCTCAAGCATCTAACAGCTGGGGTGATCACTAAACAACTTGACAGTACTCGCTTTAATTTGCCAACTCGCTACCGTGGGTAACTATGATCCACATATATGTCGGTCCAAGTACACCTTCCTCCCCATGCTGGAAGGCTGTTGTATGCACACATATAGGACACACGTAAGACAAGACACCAACCTGCTGAATCTTCTTCCCGGTAAAACCCTAAGCATATCACCAAGCGGAGGAGAAGAAACTAACCAGGATTTCCTTAGTAACGGTAAGCGAACCGCCGCAATCTGCGAGTCGGCCTGTTTGGGAATGCAGCCCTAAGTGGGAGCCCAATTCCTGCGAAGATACAATACAGGCAAGAGACCGATAGCGAACAAGTACCACAGGGGAAAGATGAAAAGCATCAAATCAACAAAAGCATCCAAACAAGGCAACAAAAGAGGGCAACACAATGAGTTGCAGGAGAACTCACCGCAGCTCTTAGGAGCGACCAGGAGCGACCAGGAGCGCGGGCAGATCGAAAGGGAGAGAATGAGGGGGGAGTCCGACCTTGCTCTCGGACCCCTGCTGCGCCACAGAGACCTCCCGGGCATCCACACCGTCCATATGAACGGCGGAGATGTCGCCACGTGCCGCATCTTCCTGCACCAGCAACTAGCAAGCAGCTTCCAAAACCCCGACGTCCACAAATCCCGCCTTTTTGGAGCTGTTGTGTCGCGGAGCAGCTGGAGCGCATGTGGTGACCATTGCAAGATTTGGTGGCCCCACCGAGGTTGCAGAGATTCCATCCCCACAAGATTCTCACACAACATTACAAGACTAAGCAGGTAAGAAACACTTACAGATTCATTGCAGCTTGTTCCATGGGCTTCATGATCTCCTTGATTTTCGCTACCCGTTTGTCGCGTTGCAGCTCGTAGGAGCACCTATCCACGTCCATATCCTCAACCTTATACTTGAGAGATTATCACAAACTACCTCTATACTCTCTACAGATAAGACAACAACTTGAGTCTCTTGCCTTGAATCCAGACATGCAATACGCCATGCACTGCATTGTATTTAAGGGCGCGGACCTAACGGATACAATTCGACGCGCTAGGGCTTGTTTATGTAGACTGTTCCAATTTGAATAATGACTAGAAAATGACTTTTGAATGACTAGTGAATGACTTTTGGATGAGTACGTAATGACTAGCTAATGTCTAGTGAATGACTTTTGGATGAGTACTTCATGACTAATTAATGACTTGTGAACAAATTCCAAATGACAGCTGAATGACTAGTGATATTCAAACACGTTGTCGCAACCCTTGCTAGCCCCCCCTTGACCATCTTGCCAATTTTCAATTCTAGCAAAGGTTACGAGTCGCTAACCCTTCGCATACCGCCATGCTAATGGTTAGCTCCTCTAACCCCGGACCATTAGTTCATAGGAGGGGAACCAACCCTCCTACTTTGATTTCGGGACTCACCCCTTTAATCGGTAACCAAACCTTAGATGTGGACTTCCATCCATGGAAGTCCAATCTTATGTTGATCATCGCGTTGCCGGAGCAACACTACAACAACCCGAAGCATACTAGGCAACTATGGCCTCACAATGGGCCAAAGCCCATGGAGGCCGTGCCGTTCGGCCTCGGGTGGGTGAGGCCACACCACCTCACCCATATAAGCCTCTAGGACTTCACGCGGGGCCCCTACCCCACCGTCAACCAACCTCTTGTCTCTCTACCAAGAGTTGGGGCCAAGTGGACATTTTCCTTTAGCTGCTGGGCCTAGAACCCCCCAGCAGCTTCAGACCATCATAACTTCCTTGTATGATGTCTGATCATAACAATCAACCACTCCATCTTCATCTACGCTTCACGTAGATGCCGATGGACTCCTCACTTGCCCCATTCGGGCAAGTATTGAGGAAGTTATGCCTGTTTGAACCTTGGCAGTCCCGGGAATCACTCCCAGGCACTGCTGTACCAGGGCGCTGTCCCGGGACAGCGCCCCACTCAAATGGCCATAACTCCTAGCTCACACCTCCGATTGAGGTGTTCTTGAGCTTTCTAGAATCACCACGCCATGAGCTACGCATAGCTCATGGCCTTACCCTTGTGCCTCCTAGTCTTCGTGGGTGGGAGGCGTTCCCAACGCCCGGGGCCCTCACCCACACTAGGATCACTTGGGCCCTCTCACCAACGGCGCCACAAGTCCCGGGTGTCACTCCGGGGTCCCCCTTGTACCCATGGTGTTTCGGGCACTCCTCATGGAGAGGTGCGCGACACACGTGATCACAATAGCAATTATAAGCTCATGACATATTTCTGTAATAGTGATTCAAATCTCTGGCACAAGACATGTGCATAGCCATATTTAATGTTTGGAGGTTCATTTGGCTCACTTATGAGGGTCGTCAAACATGGTTATGGCTTCCCAAATTGCATATCCTTCTCCATTTGTGATATTTGCAATTACAACCTTTTCAGATGTCCTTGTATTTGTGGACAAAATCCGCAGCTGCTAGTGATGCCTTAGTATATCTTTACTGATTTGAAGTATATTTAATGAGATTCATGTAGTATGACCAATAATTCTCCTGTACTTCGCGAATGTTAACTATTTATTCCTCGAACCCAACCGGCCCATCTGTCAGTAGCGGGCAGTTCTCCCTAATCATTGGTCGCGGCCAACTTAACGAAGCTTCCCAACCCACTTGATATTGGGACCTCAAATTTGAGAGCGGACCTGCATTTCACATACTCATGCCCAGGTCTCCACTCTGGAACGTAGTTTGCAAGGCTAAGTATGTCGCAACCCTTGCTAGCCCCCCCTTGACCATCTTGCCAATTTTCAATTCTAGCAAAGGTTACGAGTCGCTAACCCTTCGCATACCGCCATGCTAATGGTTAGCTCCTCTAACCCCGGACCATTAGTTCATAGGAGGGGAACCAACCCTCCTACTTTGATTTCGGGACTCACCTCTTTAATCGGTAACCAACCCCTTTTATCGGTAACCAATCCTTAGATGTGGACTTCCATCCATGGAAGTCCAATCTTATGTTGATCATCGCGTTGCCGGAGCAACACTACAACAACCCGAACCATACTAGGCAACTATGGCCTCACAATGGGCCAAAGCCCATGGAGGCCGTGCCGTTCGGCCTCGGGTGGGTGAGGCCACACCACCTCACCCATATAAGCCTCTAGGACTCTAGGCGGGGCCCCTACCCCACCGTCAACCAACCTCTTGTCTCTCTACCAAGAGTTGGGGCCAAGTGGACACTTTCCCTTAGCCGCTGGGCCTAGAAGCCCCCAGCAGCTTCAGAACATCATAACTTCCTTTTATGATGTCTGATTATAACAACCAACCACTCCATCTTCATCTACGCTTCACGTAGATGCCGATGGACTCCTCACTTGCCCCATTCCGGCAAGTATTGAGGAAGTTATGCCTGTTTGAACCTTGGCAGTCCCGGGAATCACTCCCAGGCACTGCTGTACCAGGGCGCTGTCCCGGGACAGCGCCCCACTCAAATGGCCATAACTCCTAGCTCACACCTTCGATTGAGGTGTTCTTGAGCATTCTAGAATCACCACGCCATGAGCTACGCATAGCTCATGGCCTTACCCTCGTGCCTCCTAGTCTCCGTGGGTGGGAGGCGTTCCCAACGCCCGGGGCCCTCACCCACACTAGGATCACTTGGGCCCTCTCACCAACGGCGCCACAAGTCCCGGGTGTCACTCCGGGGTCCCCCTTGTGCCCATGGTGTTTCGGGCACTCCTCATGGAGAGGTGCGCGACAAAGTAAGCCCAGCGACCGACTAGTGACTGACTGCTAAATGACCAGGGAATGACTAATTCATATTGAGTGTTCTCTGCGTGCCCACTGAATGACTAATGTTTGACTAGTGTACGACTAGTGACTAACAGATGAACAACCATTAAATGGGTGGTGGGAACCCTGTTAGAAGACCACATATTACAGTCACTAATATGTGCATAGTGGGAAACTTGCAGGGGACATGAACGGAGGAAGATTTCCTCTTAATGACAAGAGGCGACAACAACATCGCGACGACCGTCTGTGGAGGAGGGAGCAAGAGAGGGCCACCTTGTATAATCTAAAACGAATTCATTGTCCATGCTGCAAATGCAAAGGACGAGCTCAGTTATCTATTCCAAAAATAAAGGATCACCTAATCTTGAATGGGAGGGAACCCACATTTAGGGTGTGGAGGGGGCCTGGAGAGAGGGATGGCTCCGATGAGGAGTGGGAACAAGAGTTTAGGAGACCCTCAAGACCACATGACGGACACATTGACGAAGGTTTGGATATGCACGCCATGGTCGAGGAAGCATTCCAGACAATTGATGAGGCACCAGTCCACCCCCCTACACTGGAAGAGCAAATTGAGGACATAGTAATGGGTGCATTCACAGTTGTCGATGAGCTGGTCGATGATGAAATCCCACTTTCGGACGATGAGTCAGAGGATGAGCCTTTGGGGGAAGATGGTGGTAGTAATGCAGAAGAACATAGTTGTGGCGATCCACATTCGTTGGAAGAAGCAATTGAGGAATTGTACCATGGTGCCAAGTCTTCGGTGTTAGCGGCGACGATACTGATTCTGACATTGTGTACGGTCCATGGGGTGAGCAACAAGTTCGTTGACCAGTTATTCACCCTCTTCCGTGAACACCTACTACCCAGTGAGAACATGCTACCCAAAAACCTCCATGCTGCAAAAGGCTTGATTCGGAAATTAGGATTGAATTACAATACAATTCATGCATGCCAAGCAGGTTGTATATTATTTAGAGGGCAATATGAAGGTGCAACTCATTGTCCAAAGTGTAAGAAACCTCGTTACAAAGACGAGGCCAATAAACGGAGGCCTTGGAAAGTACTTAGACAGTTTCTCCTAATTCCAAGACTAAGACGGATGTTCCGTACACCCACAATATCTGAACTCATGGTGTGGCATGCAAAGAATACAAGCACTGATGGATTGGTAAGATATCCTTGTGATTCAAAAGCATGGAAACACGTACATGAAAATGTAGATTCCAGTTTTGGCCAGGAAGACCGCAACATTCACTTAGGAATGGCAGCCGATGGAGTAAACCCTTTCAAGTTGCAACGTACAAGTTGGAGTACATGGCCGGTAATGTTGTTGAATTACAACATACCCCCATGGTTGACTACGAAGAAATTTTTCATAATGTTAGCGTTGCTAATCCCAGGAAAACAGTCTGTGACATCTCAATTCTTCGATGTGTATTTGGAACCATTGGTAGAGGAGTTGATCCAATTATGGAAGGGTGTCGATGCTTATGATGTGCTCAAAGAGGTGGGGTCAAGGGCCTTCAAACTTAGAGCAGTTTTGTTGTGGACCATACACGATTTTCCAGGTTATGGGACAGTTGCAGGTGTTGCACATCAGGGCTATGCGGCATGTCCGGTGTGTGGGCCACATTTTAAAGGTGAACATTCTATCGAACTTAGAAAGCAAACCTATACAGACACGAGGAGGTGGCTTGCCCATGACGATCCGTGGAGGTCACCGGAAATGAAAGACCACTTCAATGGACGTATAGAAGTTTGAGGCAAGCCCAATGTGGTCAATGCAAATGAGCAAGTGCAGCGAGCCTCCGAGTATCAAACCTGGTTGGATGAAGGCAACAGAGAAGGCGCCGCTGGAGACCCCTCCAAAACACACGACGTGAAAAGGAGGAGCATCTTACACAACCTGCCTTATTGGAAGGTATATGATCCAGCTGCTTTGACTCAAATGTTGTATGCATTCTCACACGGAACGACATGTCCAACTTAAAAAAGAGTAAAGAATGACTCAATGCGCTCACAGATGGCATAGACATGTGCACATGTCAGTAGTATTTAGTTGTTGAGTAGTAGCTTAATAGTCGTTTACTATACACATGGACACATGCCTATACATATAGTCGTTTGAAAGTTGTTTAGAATACATATGTTCAACCAATGGAAATGACTACAAAAAAATCACAGAAATGGAAACGTGGCAATACAGATGATATTATATGCTCTCACGTCCCATCCATTAGGACAATCGGTGCGTTACAATACGTCCACAATGACACAAAATTAGTAGTCGTTGTAGCCATCCATGATGCAAACGACAGTCATAATCCTAGTCGTTATTTGATAATTTTCTGCACGGTCCTTGAACTAACCAATATATGACTGACTTGCCAGGATCTGCTCATACGATACACGCTGGATGTCATGCATTGTGAGGCAAACTTTTCGAAAAACATTTTGAAGACGATCACTGGACACAAGGACACAGTAAAGGTCCGCCGGGACTTGCAACGCAGAGGCATCAGGCCGCATTTGTGGCTCATTCCCCACCCAAAGAAAAATGGAAAAATGTTGAAACCGGCAGCCCCATATGTCTTGACAAGCGAAGAGTTCGATGTATTTTCTAGTGTTATCGAGAACTTAAAGACACCATCAGGTCATGTTTCCAACATGGCTCAATACGTACGCAAAAGGACATATGGGGGTTTAAAGTCACATGACTACCACGTGCTTATGCAACAAATCATGCCGCTAGCCCTACGAGGTCTTTTACAACCTGGTCCACGAATGGCGGTGATGAGGATTTCGAAAGTGTTCCGAAGAATATGTGGGAGTGTTTGGAATCCATTGGAGTTGGATGCTCTACAGGCGGACGTTGTACGGAGCATGGCACTTTTGGAGATTCATTTCCCTCCTTCTTTTTTTGACATTATGACGCATTTATTGTATCACCTTGTCGATGAATTGGACATGTGTGGTCCTGTCTCCACAAGGTGGATGTATCCTATTGAAAGATACATGAAAACCCTAAAGCATTATGTTAGGAACATGGCAACACCGGAGGCATGCATGGCGGAGGGTTACGCGAGGGATGAATGCCTAGGTTTCATCACGGAATATCTACACAAGTTTGAAGTGGTTGACCGTCGAGTATGGGATGCAGATGAGGAGTACGGAGATGCAGAGGAGGTGCTAGAAGGGGCAGGAACAAAGTACTTGATGACACCAGCATTGAGAGATGTAGCCCACCAATATGCTTTGACGAATTTATCCCTCATGGCACCTTTGCATAGGTGAGTGTGACCGTGTTTTTTCTGATTGCACATTATTGTATCGATGTGCCCTGTTATTTTGCAGAACATGAACGCCTCTGTAAACCCCTACTGCCTGAGCTGGCGGATGAGTCCGTCATGAATAGTAAATGACTAGTGAATGACCAGTGAATGACGTAGGAGCGACTATTGAGCGACTAGTGAATGACTATTGAATGACTGGTTGGATGTACAGGCAATGGAAAGTGGAACAAGAGGCGAATCCCAACATTTCGGCTTTTGAAAACTGGATTAAAGAAGTAGTACGCAATCACCCTGTTGACCCGAACGATGAGGATGACATGGATAGGGTTCTGATGTGCAGCAGACCGTCACAGTTAGCCACACGATATACGAGGATGAAGGCATATGGAAACCACTTTCGGGTGGAGGACCAACAGTCCTGGACGTTAAAAACTTACGATAGCGGTGTTGCCTCTGTGTTTCACATGCCCTCCGTGGGTTCGGAGGAGGTGACATTGAATTATGTGGGAGTACTAAAGGATATACTAAAATTGAACTATGGGCCAATTCGTACACCTGTCATACTTCTTAGGTGCGAGTGGATGAAGCAATTTGACAATCGGGGCAACCCAACGTATGTAAGAGATGAGGCTGGATTCATGGTCGTGAATTTCCGGCACAGGGTTCCTTAGATGTTGGATCCGTTCATATTTCCCAGCCAAGCGACTCAAGTATTTTGGTCAGACGAAGTGCGGAAACCGGGGTGGAAAGTAGTTTTGGCAAAGGAGGCACGCTCCCAAAGACATGAACAGAGCACACAAGATGTCTTCATGACCACCACCGAAGAAACGGATGGCATGCAGTTGGCAAACCATGTGCCTCCCCCGCCCACCACAGCGTCATTGGTGGGAGCCATAGAACTATCAGATTCCGATAACTCATTAGCACTAGCTAAATTTTAGGTGTTTATTTTTACAGAAGCCTAGCCGGGGTCACAAATGTCCTTAGTGGTTGTATTTAACAATATTGTGACTGAACTACAACTCCACTATGACTCAGACGTCCACGTCATCGAGTACGAGGCATGATAAATGAAAAGGCTTGTTCTTGCCCAGTGCCCTCCATTGAACACATGATTTCAGACCTGCATCATATGTGCACATTGGCAATGTATATCTTCCATATATGTACTTGCAATCTGTTGGAGAGTCATAGTTAAGTATGGGTTGGTGAAGGGCAACACAGAAATGATTACACAATTGCTATGTGAGAGTTGTCTTGGCACGTCACACCGGCATGGATGAGTTGGACGATGAACAACTAACCGTAAATCAAAAGTTGCACATGTCATCCACGAGTCATTTCAGTAATTGAACAATGACTAAACGTTTGTACACGTCATCCCAATCTTGGCGGGCGTGTGAGTCAGTCATTGAGCTCAAAATTCGTAGTCATTCTTTTGACAGGTCACTATTATCGAGAATAATTTTCACTCAATTAATCCCTAATTTCCACGTCATTAGAGGGATGTAAGTGCCACATCACATATTTGTCTTATTTTTAAATAATAGTAAACACGTAGTCGTTAAATCACGACCAGATAATGACTAACAGTCAGTCACGTCAAGATATTCTATCCACGTCATACACGAATGGATGTAGTGGATGAAATTTGGTAGACATAAAATGAGTATGTTGTGCGGTCGTCAACAGAGTTCATCTTTAGTCATTTAAATGACCAAACAATGACTCACATGTTAGCCACGTCACACAAGGTGACTTCATCAGGCATCTCAGTCGTTTAATGAGTTGTTTAGGACACTGAGTCATTGATACCATGGTTGGAATGGACAAGGTTTGTTGTAGTGAAGGTTTCGTTGGGAGAACAGTTTGTTATTTTGATTGTGGTCGGATGGAACAAGGTGTATTGTACCTAGACCGGAACAGAAGGCCTCCTTGGTGCAACAAGTGCACGAAGAACTTGGCCATTTTGGCATACGCAGGACACATTCGATGTTGCGTGGCCAATATTGGTGGACTGGCATATATCAGCAGGTGGCTGCTAATGTCGGGAGGTGTGAAGTTTGTGACCGGGTCAGGTCTAGCTTTAACGCCTTGTCACCTCAATTACAGCCCTTACCTATCATGGGATTGGGCTACCGTTGGTCGCTGGATTTTGCGGGACCGTTGGTCGTCACGCCAGGTGGAGCAAAGTACGTGTTGGTGATGGTGGAGCATTTTAGCAAGTGGATTGAGCTTGTTGCTTTCCCCCAAAACTTTGCGGAGGTGGCCGTGACCGCCTTTTTGGATCGTGTGTTGGCACGTTTTGGAGCACCGGCTGAGGTATTGACGGACCAAGGGAGGGAGTTCCTCGCTGTTTTTGAGGAGTTGTGCACTAAGGCGCTTATAGATCACCGCACCACCTCTCAGGATCCGATCCAGAGGCAAATGGCTTGGCTGAATGGGTTGTTCAGACAACCAAGTATGGCTTGAGGAAGTATGGATTACTTCGGGGGAGCCACTGGGATTGGGACCTTATGTTGCCTTGGATTGTGTCAGCCCCAAACCTCCACCCTTATGCGTTGTAGTCCGGGTGAAGGCCTCAGGCTAACATGTCCACGCTCCCACTTACCAATTGTTGAGTGGCCAAATACATTCACAATGTGGATATTCAAACACCCAATTTTACTCAAGGCCCACCGGCTCAAGTATTTAACATATATTTTTATTCCTGGTGCTCCTTGGCACTCACATTCACCCTAAACCCAACTAAAGCTAAACCCCTAAATCCTACATCCTAACCACATTGACCATCATGATGTGTAAGTTTTCACCGCCCTCCTAGTATGACCTTGCTGGTTCATCTTTTAGTCTTGAGTCGCCTCCTCAAGGCAGCGCCATAATGTGCCCTGGAACTCTTCCTGGTTGCTGTGCATTACTATCGACAGTCCCTTACCAATCCTCCCCCGACCTGCCAGCATATCCTCTCTCGGTCACACTTACCCGTTGGGCAGCCCACATTGCCTCAGTCCCTTTCTCGGATCCTTACTTCCCTAGCTGCCTCCTGCTCCCTTACACCCCTCTCCAGAATTAGGCATCCTTTCGATGCTCGCCCCCGTGCACCCCCTTCCTGCACTGGGTGGAATCTGCCACCTCATTCCTCCCTTGAAGATCCACCAGCTTAAGGATTCTTTCCCATTCCACCGGGTTCCCACCATCACAGAGCCTTGCCTCCAAACTTCTAAGTATGAAGAGAAGTCGAATCAGGTGCGGTCCGCCAGCTTAGCCATCTTACCCTCATTCAATTTGCTCGGCCTCAGCTGCAATCTCCTCATTGCCTCATGATCCGCCCCCACCTGTTTACCTGCTTCCAGATAAATTTGAGTCCTACTAGTCGGTTGCTCTATCAAACAGAGTGCCTGGGACTACCAATTTGATATCTGTAAGGAAAAATCCTTCCTGGTTATCAGTTCCCGCAGCTAGCCGCCCTTGCTCGTCCGCCTTTTGTTCTCTCAACCCGCACTTCCATTTCCTCATCTGGCCCTAGCCCTTCCTTGGTTGTTAGCTGCCTTCCTTTCCAATCTGACTGTGTCGAAGACACAGTCTCATTCTCAGCCGAGCCTCTGTGATTTTCCCCAGCCCTTGTTGCCGCCTTCGGCACTCAGTGTAGGCAACCTCCTACCTTGTTTTCGGCGCTCTCCCTTCCCAGGGCCCGTTTTGCCTCAGAAAATTGAATCTAGCGAGTGCTGGCGCGCCGCCCCCACCCCCTGTCCTGACCTTGTTGTGTGAGAGAGATCCTCCGGCTACCCCCAGCCGCACCTCAACCGTAACCGATCCCAGTGGTCGGAAACAATTAGGGTGAACAATCCCCCCCCCCCTCAAAATGAACAGTAACGATCCCATTCCACTCATTAAACCCAGCTTACAAGGTCCAACAAAATCTTACTAGCCTACCCAGCCAACTTACCTATTTAATTTGCTTGCAACAATTTTCCCCCACACCAAAACACTACCCCACCCCTAAATTCAATTCTAATTCAAGCTTCAAGGCTTGCACTCTTTTTATGTTTTTTTCACAATAAGCAAAATTCAAGATCTAAATTATAATGAATTCTAATAATAACACACATGTGGGCACACGACTTTGGGCTCACAGATTGATGTGGGCTATCGATTTAGTAGGCAGGCCTCTTTGGCATCCTACAACCCGTATCAGTTGTTGTATGGACGTAAGCCCATACTCCCGAGTTCTATTCAGGAAAAGCTAGCTCCTATTGTGGACTTGGATGACCCAAACATTTGGGCAGAATGTTTGTAGGAGCGGGCTCAATTCTTCCAGAGGGCCATGCCTATGGCTATGGAGAATTTGTTCATTGGCTCAGCACCGTGACACTTTGCGTTATGCACGCATTCGCAGTGGTGCTTACCGGCCTCAGTTGCAGAGATTCCGGCAAGGGGATTATGTTTATCTCCAACGTGAGGCACCTACGACAATGGATGTCAGGGTGGGGCGCACTATCCTTCGGGTGAAGGACGTGTTGCCGAGTGGTTTGTTGTTGTTGGAAGGCAAGGATGGCAGGGAATATCGCGAGCATTCCAAAAATTGTGCCCCATGTTATCTACCCAATGAAGGTACAGTTCATCCTGAATTGGTCGTCATGCCATAGGGTCTTCCATGTTTTGTGTGCGGAGAGAAGAAATGAGCGGCTACTATGCTCTTATGTAATCAGTGTCAATGTGGTTGGCACATGGCATGCTTGAGGCCACCCTTGACTTCTCTACCATCTAGACAGTGGAGTTGTTTTTGTTATCGAGGATCTTCGGTATTTGGTGCTTCTACTAATCGTACTCGATGATCATGTGTGGTATTCATCATCTTGTACCTGCCCAAATGGAAAATGAGAAGTTATGGCTTAGAGACACAATCAACATGAGGCGATGGATTTAATTCCTTGGAATTTGATGGCCAAATATCAAAGGCGATTAAGGATGGGGCTCACATTGCACCCAGCCTACAATTCCTTGGAATGAAGTTTACCACATTAGTTAGTTATATTTCATTATCCATGCCCTTTGGATTGGCATTGGTCCTAGCTGCTTGGCGGGGCTCCATAATCAACTGAGGGGGGGCATATCGAAGTGTGTTGTTTATGTGTGACTTTGCTATGTTTTAGTGTTGTTTGTTAGTGGTGGTTGCTACTCGAGCTACAGTGACACACGATCGCTATTTACACGACAGTTGTCACGGTATGCGGTGTCGACGGCCGCACCTTATCCGTTGGGTTTCATCCATCTAGATTTGGATGGATGAATCTTAGTTGTGAAAAGGAAGGCTCCTAAGTGAGGAGCCTCCTCTTTGGCTTGGCATTCTTGCCAAGTCAAGTCTTGTGAGTGAGTGTGTGTGTGGAGAAAGCTTGTATGAGGTAAAGATTGCATGTGTTTACAATAAATCTTGAGTTATTCTTCCCCTATTTACACTCTTGGATTCTCCCGTGATGGAGTGAGAGATAGTTTGACTCATTGTGTGCATTTGAAAAGAGATTTAGAGCTCTTATGAGTGTTTGACTCTCTTCCTTCTCTGTCGAGGTGTGTTGTTTATGTGTGACTTTGCTATGTTTTAGTGTTATTTGTTAACGATGGTTCGTACTCAAGCTGCAGTGACACACGATCGCTATTTACACGACAGGTTGTTGTTTGGGCTTAGCATAGTAAAGTGATCTAAACTTGTATCTTGTCAATTTAAAGGGGCAAGTAACCACATTTCCTAGTTATACTACTCAAAAAAATAATAATGATTCACATTAAGATTATTAATAAGGTGGTTCATGATGTTCTCATATTTATTTTGCAAAATACATTATTTACATCCATAGATGCAAGTTCTACAATTTGTACATTCTATTTTTATAGTTGCCGGTTTTCGGAAAGTGAAAGTGAAGAAAATGTATTTTACTTCAAAAATTTGTGGTATACTAATATACAATACGATCTTGCCAAATTCCGCAATTATACACACAAATCATAACAATTTTTGAGATGGAGTACTTGGTTTTTGCTCAAATCCACCGCTCGGTTTATGATCTACTTCATACGTACCTGCACAACACTAATGAGGCACAAATTTTGTACTTTATATGGTTGAAACCCATTGAAGGGCTCGGTGGTCTCAAGATGACATTATGTATAGAATTAAGCATGCTTCTTATATTGTATATGAAAAATGTATCACAATTGAAAGACAACCCTCTTTTCTTGTTCACTTTACCATGCTTATGAGTTTACAATATCTTAGTTTTGGATGGGCAATATAAAATAAGTGTCTAAGTTGTCTATAGCTTGAGGTTATGTTATTTGCCATGTTTTCAAGCAATATGGTTCAAGCTATGGTTTGTTTCATGTGGTTCAAGTGTTGTTGGCTTCAGGCCCTTAAGGTTAAGGTCTTGAGTATGAAGTTTGAACCTTGAGGTTCACGCCTTTTAGTAAATGGTTCTTGAGTTCGTTGAAGGTTTAGTATGTGCACTTTGCTTATGGCTTGAATGTTTTTGGCAAAGTATGAATTTGCTTATGTTTGAGGTTGAAGTATTCAAACTAGGAGGTGTTGGATCAAGATCATTGTAGCCTAGGCCTCATATGAATTTTTTTCAATTTATACATTATGCAATTTGACCAACATTTGTAAATTTAGCAACTTTTCATGATTATAATATCTCATACTATACACACATGACCATGTTTGTCACCCATTTTGTTTACAACTTTCTTAAGCATTTTGTCATCTTCCCTTGCAAATTGAATTTGAATCGTTGTGTTTCTAGACAAGAAGTCTACAAACTTTATCCATTTGGCTATTCAATTTTTCACAATTTCAACACTAAAATTTATAAACAAATGTACACGGTAGCCACTTATGCAATGATCTTGCTTGACCTTACACCACCCACTTCATAATTTCAAAAGCTACAAAAAGGTTGCATGTGAGCATGCCCTTGATATCTTAACTCCATGTCATCCTTAAGTACTTTGCCCTGGATCCTTCGACATCAATAGAATTTTGAGGGGTTGGCCAAATTGCCCAATAAACCTACTAGGTGATGCACTTCAAATCACCATGAATGAAGGCAGTGGAGATTTGTGGCATGCATGTAAAAGACTCGATAGTCTTGACATACACATTGCGTTGTGTGAGCCCAATATCGTGCCCACATGTGTTCTTGACATTAAAATCATCAAAAACCTTAGGCTCTTGCTTTACATTGCACAAGCAAAAAGATAAAAAGAGTGATGTTCTTTAGTTTGGATTGGAATTGATTTAAAATGCTAGGTTAGGAGTTATTTACTGTTAGGAGTTTAGGAGGATGGATTGGGAAATTGGTAAATTTAAGTGATCATTAAGGCTAACCATGTGAAGCCAAATATTATTGTTGGGATTATACCCTCTTGCTGTTAGTTTTAGGGGGGGCTTGGGCTAAGTGGATAATGTCAGAAATCTGAGGACAGGGGCAAAGAGGGGACTCTGCTCGGGCTGCTCTCGTTCTGTTGGCCGAGCATGTTTAGTTTAGCTAGTAGCAGGGGAATGAGAGAGATAGCGGTTGCGGCAAGGAAAAGCCTGCCGAGATGGACATTCTCAGTGTTGGAGGGCAGCGGGAAAAATCTATGTGAGAGAAGTGTGGATCAGGTGCAGAGCAGGGAGGTGAGTCTCCTAGGCCTTCGGCATTGCTACCAGGTTGGTTGGGTGACGAAGAGAGGAAGGCAGGGATGGAGGAATGTCAACAGTGCAAGCAGGGTCTGCGGCATGCTTGTTGAAGGATTCTCAAAATTTGTAATGTTGCAGTAGCTTCCGGGAGAAATGTGCAGAGCACAAGATCAGCTTGTGAAGGAAGGATTGGGTGGTAAAAGAAGGGGCATGCCAGGGCAACCAGCATTGTGAGCTCGGCGATTTAGTAGCTGGAAGAAGCCACGATTGCGGCGAGGACTGGAGGTTCGGGAAGCCGTGTGAGCCCAAAAGGGTGCCCACATTTAGTCTTAGACCCTTGAAACGTTAGTTGATGCACTTTGAAGTAGCATGTTACTTCACAAAAATATAAAAAGAGTGAAATGTTAGTCTTAGAAGTACCATGTTGTAAGAGGCTAGGATGTGAGTTGTTATTGTGTTTTTACCTTCGGAAGGATTTGAGTGAATGAGGATAGGTAAGGAGAACTTGGATTGAGTAGTTAGTGAGTAGGCTAGTACAAATGGATGGAGACAACCAAAGTGACTCAAGAGGTAAGTGCATTCGAATTGGGATGAATGGAGGATCACATGGAGCGCACAAGTGGACCACCTCATCATGGCCACTTAATGGGGAAGGCCCAAGGAAGAATGCAAGGTGGAGGATAAGCAAATTCTCAAAGCACCAATCAAATCACGAGTTAAGCATCGTGGTTTGAATTAAGTGGTGAGCGACGATTTGGGAAAGTAAGGGGAGAAAGTTATGGCGGCGGAAAGCGAAGGAGGCTAAGTTTGGGTTGAAGCATCCCAAGTTTGGTAAAGTGTGGTAGGTAGAAAGCCAAGGCTAGTTAAATGTTCGAATTAGGATCCTTGTTGATCATTTGAGGGAGGAAGGCTTAGAAGATAGGATTGGCGCCTACTAAGTAGGAGGAAATCTCAAGGGCTTATCGTGAGTTAGAAGGAGAACTTGGATTGAGTAGTTAGTGAGTAGGCTAGTACAAATGGATGGAGACAACCAAAGTGACTCAAGAGGCAAGTGCATTCGAATTGGGATGAATGGAGGATCACATGGAGCGCACAAGTGGACCACCTCATCATGGCCACTTAATGGGGAAGGCCCAAGGAAGAATGCAAGGTGGAGGATAAGCAAATTCTCAAAGCACCAATCAAATCACGAGTTAAGCATCGTGGTTTGAATTAAGTGGTGAGCGACGATTTGGAAAAGTAAGGGGAGAAAGTTATGGCGGCGGAAAGCGAAGGAGGCTAAGTTTGGGTTGAAGCATCCCAAGTTTGGTAAAGTGTGGTAGGTAGAAAGCCAAGGCTAGTTAAATGTTCGAATTAGGATCCTTGTTGATCATTTGAAGGAGGAAGGCTTAGAAGATAGGATTGGCGCCTACTAAGTAGGAGGAAATCTCAAGGGCTTATCGTGAGCCTTGAGGGTGCTCACCCCCTCAAGCTTACTATATA
The DNA here is from genome assembly GCA_950295325.1 of Polytrichum commune. Lineage (NCBI taxonomy): Eukaryota > Viridiplantae > Streptophyta > Polytrichopsida > Polytrichales > Polytrichaceae > Polytrichum > Polytrichum commune. The sequence goes on from OX485804.1 coordinate 58,860,960, forward strand.
ATCCCTCATTCTTCCCTCACTCATCCTCTCTTTCCTTTGTGCTCCAAGGCACCCCACGAGTTATAAGTGTGGGTGTGGGAAGCCATATTGGAGCACATGTGTGTGCTTAGTTTTTAGTTTGAGAGCCAAGGCTTGTTAGCCTTGAAGAGGGCTTGACCTCTTGGTAGAATTAGTGTTGACGTGAAGGATTTTAAAGTTAATTCATGATTCCAATTTGTGGTACTTTAAGTTCATGTTTTGAATACACGTGGTTGCAAGTTCCATGTTTAAGAGTTGAGCACTTGATGTTGTGATGAGTGCAAAAATATACTTGTGTGGATTAGTTAGTCTTAGTGAAGTTAGGAAATTCTCTCTCCCCCTCTCCTCTCTAGGATTTTAGGATTTTAGGATTAGAGAAGAATTGTGTGATTAGAAAGGGGTTGTTAGTAGAATTAGGGAAATTAGGTAGGAAGATTAGTTAAGGGCTTGAATAATTAGTGAGGTAGTTGGGGATTACAACTACAAAGTTGTGGGTTCATGAAGGAGCTGGGTTTATGAAGGAGCTGGGTTTGTTTAGTTAGAAAGTAAAGAGCTGGGTTTATGAAGGAGCTGGGTTTGTTTAGTTAGAAAGTAAAGAGCTGGGTTTATGAAGGAGCTAGTTAAATCCAAGACCACTTGAAGGGTGAACCTTGCACTATGGACTCATCCAAGTCCAAATCCAATACCGCGGAGGAATGTGAGCCCAAACCCACTACTCGGACTACGGACGCTTAAGGGTGGGGGGTTTGGCCTCACATAATTGGTGCGTCCGCCGGGAGCGAAGCGGAAGGTAGTTACAAGACTTGGAGGCGACTAGGAGACTTGGAGGCAACTAGGAAAAATTGGAGACACAAACTTGAGAGAAGGGAAGGAGCACCCGAAACTCGGTAAGTATTCTCTCTTTGGGTTACATTTGAATTCATTGTATTTCAACTATTCCTTGGAATGAATTGCATTGTCAATTACGCAAATTCATTTTTGAGGAAGGAGCGCGGCGAAGGTACGTCCTCAACCTTTTTGGGGATTTGCTAAGAACTTAAAAGGAACCTATAACCGAGTAGCTCATTAAAATATTAGAGGGTAAATTCACCTTAGGACATTGAACTTTGACACTCACCTCGGGGTGAGTCTCAAAGTTTTGGGAGTTGTCATTTCATGCTCTAGATTAAATTAATATTTCACAAAGTTTATGGTGTTGTTACATTGAGTCACGATTGAGGGGAGTGCTAACTCACAGGGGGATGCGATTGCTCAAGGTATGTTTATTTCTTCAAAGTGAACTCATTAACTAATTAAGGAATGCCTTTTGTACTCGTGATTGTTGTTATCCGTTGTAGAGGGTAATTCCCGAATTGTGGATGGTGTGAGAAGTTGAAGGGTGAAGCCTCGACTTTTAACATAATCTACTCGGAAGGTCACCCCCTCACAATCGGTATTGTGGTGAGTGTTAATTTGCGGGAAGGTGCGGAGGTGATGCTCCGACTTAACCAAAAAATTAACATGAACATGCCTATCCCCTATTGGGATTCTTTCACCTAAGTGGGCTTGCAGGTTCTTTTCCTCACCTCCTAAAAAAATTATAACCACACCAAGACAAGTGAAAATATTAAGAGGGGAATTGCTAGGATTATGTGTGGTCAAGTGAGGGTCGATCGATTCTTATGGAATGCAAGGTAGGACTCGCTCACAAAAACCAAGTTTGATAGTAGGACTAGAGAAATCTACTCGAAAGAGGCGGTCCTCTAAAATCAGTGATAGATTAGAACAAGATAATGTTAGAATAGAGAGTTGTTTGAACGTCGAACCTAGGACTAGGTCAATTCTAGACACCTTAGAACTTGGAGCTCAACTTGAAGAGGAGATCACTCCCTCCAAATTGAGTGGTGAAACTTCTTCGGAAAATTACACACTTAGAGAAGAATTCCCGGTAGAAGTTGATAGGGAATTGTTGAATAGTTCACCGGTCACCATGGCCGAGGAACGGGGGATGGATCCACCACCCATACCCCCAATTCCGCCCATACCTCCTATACCTCCAATAGACCCATTGGTTAGGCCAAGAGGCCTACCAATTGTGGTTCCACAAAATTTAGCGGCGATGGATATGCCATCTCATCTCCCTAAATTTTATGGGACCAAGGATGAGGACCCCTCTCGGCACATGGAACGGTATATCGAACGGTTGGCTAGCTTCCTCATAACCGACCCGGGTTATTGGTTAGTGTGGTTTCCTACCACTCTAGAGGGGGAAGCCTATGAATGGTATCGGGATCATGCCGAGGGACATTTTAGGGGATGGGAACAATTACAAAGGGAGTTTCTTAACGAATTTAGGCCGGAAGTGGGTCAAAGTACCGCATTAAGGGCATTGTCGTCATTGAAGCAAGGAAGGGAGGAAGAAATTTCGGCTTACATTAGGAGGTTTGATTTAGTGTGCACTAGATTTGTGGGTACCATGCTCAACGACGACACGCTAAAGCAATTTTTCATTCAAGGGTTTTTTAAGTCCGGAACTATTAGGGGTGTTCTAGAAAGGAATCCCTTGACCTTGGCGGATGCCAAGCGTGCGGCTAGAGATATTGAAAACTTGGATAAAGATCACGAAAGGCTATGGAGAAGGGAGGATGAATTGATTCCACAATTCATCCCCATACGCCCTAGGGTGGTAGCGGTAGAACCCGCTAAGTATGAGAACCAAATTCCATATGCCATTGTGGACACCGGTCCCCGACCTTTAGCGGTTAGGGAACCGGCACCTCTTTTGGCACTACCGGCCCCTAGAACGGATCCACACTTGGAGGAGGTTGAGAGAAGACTAGGTGCTAGCCAACTAGGATTCCAAGAGGCTATGATAAAACAAATGCAAAGCCTCACGGATCAAATGTCATTAATGATCCGGAGTCAACAACCGGGGCCTCCACCCCCGGTTGAGTCGGGTAGGCATTCTTCCGGATTATGGTGTGTCCAATGTGGCCAACCGGGCCACACGCGTCAATTTTGTAGAAGTGGACAAAACCGTGACCAAAGAGGAAACGGTAACCCACCTCAACAAAATCAACGAGGTCAAGCGCCACCTCACTATGGAAATGGAAGCAATAGAGGACCACAACCTAGAGGGCAAGGTGGCCAAAATTTAGAGAAGAAGGAATTTCATCCCTTTTGTGGAAGGTGGCACGCTCAAGGACAATGTTGGTCCGAAGGTCAAGAGTTTAATTGTAGCAATTGTGGAGGAAGTCATCCCTCGGATACGTGTCGACAACCGGACAAAATAATTAATGTCCCTTACCCGGTGGCTAATCCACAACAACAAGCAAGGGATAATATGCGAGGTGCTAGGCCACAAGGAGTACCGGCCAATGAACTTAGGCCACCTAACTTATACTATGACCATAGTAATGCTAGGCAAACTTTTCATCCACCGGCGGGCTTGCAAACTACAACCGGTTACATTCCAATACAAAATAGACAAGGAGTTCCACCTAATGGTAGTAACGGGAGACAAGCGCCTCCAACGGATCCGGGACCATCTAACTCCCAAGATATTAGGTTCATGGATGGAGTGTTGGAGGCCACATGTGATGACATGCTTCCTCTCCCAACGAGAATTGGAGAGGAGCAAAGTCAATGGCCTCCTCACACCAATGCTATTACATATGAGTTAGTGAAGGGTAAGGGTGTGGTTGAAGAAGCACCTGCACTAGCGGTAACTACTAGGGCTAGGAGAGGGGATGCCTCGTTGGAGGTAGGAATAGGAGAGCAAGGAAATTACTCTTCGGATGAAGAGATTAATCTCTCCGAGTTGGATAGGGTAGCTAGAAGAGCTACTAAGGATGTGGAGAGGGAAAATATAATTTTACAAGATAGGGAGAGGACTAATGCGGTACATGACTTGGATAATAGCGATGTGGGTGAATGGGAAGGACCGGGGGTTCCCGTAGACGAATTCGACGTAGTGGGTAATTCTAAGGTGGAAAGATCTACCGGGTACGACTTGTGGGCGGACCTTAGTACACTCAAGGCGGATATTACTTTCGGCCAACTATTGGAAATTTCACCCACGGCAAGGAAAACATTAAAGGAGGGAATGCCGGTACACAAGAGGATGAGGAAGGTGAAAGCTAAAATAGCCGCTAGGATCCAATCACAAGGTGGAAGAGACGTGAAAGCTATAGAAATAGAAGTTGTTATAGTAGATAAGGTGGTTCCTAATGTGCTAGTCGACGGAGGGAGTAGTCTAAATATACTACCGGAGGATACTATGAAAAAATTGGGACTTGGACTCACGGGGCCTTCACCTTTGGTCATAAATATGGCAAATCAAAGTTCGACTACGCCTTTGGGGATGATCAAGGATTGTAGAATGACTACGGGAGGTGAGGAGTACTTGGTCACCTTCCATGTCATTAAAATGCACTCCAACAAGGACACCTTCCCCATTTTGCTAGGTAGGCCTTGGTTGCGGATGGCGAATGCTATGGTCAATTGGGGTGGACCTAAACCATCCATCACTTATGGTCCGGAGGGTAATAGGGTCATAGTGTCCATTGGTTCATTAGAAGGATGGATGAAGAAGGAGATGTATTTGCCATTGGAGAAGGAAATTGATGACTTAAACGAGAATGAGATTGGCAAGGCATTGGTGGGAGTCGTCCATCCCGAAGGTCAAAGGGTTGTTATAGATTCGGGCTCAGGAAGTCTAGGTCCTAATTTTTACAATTATGGGGATAATGGGGATTATGCCCAATGGCTAAGGGAGTACCCCGAGTCCGAGGTTGATGTAATGGTTACATTTCACCAAGTAGGCTTAGGGAGTGAATTTCCTAGTGTTAGTTTAGGAGAGGGCTCATTGTTGGAGCCATGTGAGGTGCTCACCGAGGAAGAGTGGGTTAGCGGTGGGTTAACACCTTGGGTAGATGACGTGGAAGAGGGTGAGGTTAGTTTAATTCATGTAGATGGGACTCAAGAGGAGGATGTGATTATTGAGTCATCGAAATTGGAGGAGCCTTTACATTTCAAGACCACGTCTACGGGGATAGTTGTAGGTCAAGATGTGAAAGATTACCCCAATGTGCCTTCCGATTGGTATCGGAACAAAGAGGAACAAGCACATGTGTCGGAAGCGGATTGGCGGTACGTGGATGTGAAATTAAAGAATGGAAAAACCCGACAAATGAAGATGGACTCCAAATTGGGGGAGAAAGAGGTTAGGGAGTATAGCAATTTGGTGGATGAGTTTAGTGATACTTTTGCATGGTCCTACGATGAGCTTAAGGGAATTCCTAGGGAAATGGTAGAGCACCGGATTCCTTTAATTCCGGGGGCGAGGCCAATTAGACAAAAGGAGAGGAGGATGCATTTACAAGCGGACCACTTGTCTAGGTTGTCGGAGGAGATAGGAAAAAATCCGGTAAATGATATGTTAGTAGATGATAGCCTCTTTGTGGTCACTTCTACACCGGAGTGGTATGCGGGCATAGTGGAATTTCTAACAACCCACAAGTTGCCCAAAGAGTGGACAAAAGAAGAGAGAAGGAAGGTGAGGGTAAATAGTAGGCAATTTGTTGTAGTGGGCCATAGGTTGTTTAGAAGGGGGTCCGATGGTATTTTACGACGATGCGTGTCAAAAACGGAGGTTGAAGCGATTTTAATCGCTTGCCACGATAGCGCTTGCGGCGGTCACTTCTCGGGTCAACTCACCGGGCAAAAAATACTTAGAGCGGGCTACTTTTGGCCTACACTATTTAAGGACGCCCATGACTATGTAAGAAATTGCGACGCTTGCCAACGGTATGCCCGAAACGACCTTAGAATGGAGATGCCTTTACATGTATCATTACCCTTAATTCCTTTCGAAAAATGGGGCATCGACTATGTGGGTGAGGTCCATCCCCAATCTTCAAAAGGAATGAAATATATTGTGGTGGCAACCGAGTACCTCACCAAGTGGGCGGAAGCCAAAGCGGTGAAGACCGACACGGCGGAACACGCGGCAACATTTATGTACGAAAACATAATTTCGCGGTTCGGGGTGCCGAAGATCCTAGTAAGCGATAGGGGTACTCACTTTTTGAATGACTTGATTCGAGAGATGACAGAGAAATTTAAAATTGATCACCGGAAGACTACTCCCTACCACCCACAAACCAATGGACAAACGGAAAGGGTTAACGGAATTTTGGTGAGTATACTACGCAAGACGGTTATAGACTCGAAGCGGGATTGGGATACGAAACTAACGGCGGCACTTTGGGCATACCGTACAACCTATAAGGTAACTACGCGTGCTACACCATTTTCCTTAGTCTATGGTCTTGAAGCGACACTACCAATCGAATATGAAGTCGAGTCACTTAGGGTGGCCGTGAGTACGAGACTTACCGAAAGTCAATCCTTACGAAATCGACTAACCGATTTGGAAGCACTTGACGAAGGGAGGAGCATGGCGGCTCAACATATTGAGGCAATCCAAAGAAGGAGAAAAATTACTTTCGACAAACGACATAAGAGAAGGGCCCTAACACCGGGAATGATGGTCATGATTCAAGACGCACGAAAGCTTGAATTTCCGGCGAAATTCAATGCGGTATGGTTAGGACCTTACCTTGTCTATGAGGTCTTTCCTAATAATTCAATTCAATTGGAAACGTTGAATGGTGAGCTCTTTCCTACCCGTACATCGGGAAGTAGATGTAAGGAGTACCGAGCTTGACTAGGCAACTTACCCTTGGAGCAAGAGATGTTTGGATTCATCCCCCGATGGTCGCCAATTATGTGAGCCCAAAAGGGTGCCCACATTTAGTCTTAGACCCTTGAAACGTTAGTTGATGCACTTTGAAGTAGCATGTTACTTCACAAAAATATAAAAAGAGTGAAATGTTAGTCTTAGAAGTACCATGTTGTAAGAGGCTAGGATGTGAGTTGTTATTGTGTTTTTACCTTCGGAAGGATTTGAGTGAATGAGGATAGGTAAGGAGAACTTGGATTGAGTAGTTAGTGAGTAGGCTAGTACAAATGGATGGAGACAACCAAAGTGACTCAAGAGGTAAGTGCATTCGAATTGGGATGAATGGAGGATCACATGGAGCGCACAAGTGGACCACCTCATCATGGCCACTTAATGGGGAAGGCCCAAGGAAGAATGCAAGGTGGAGGATAAGCAAATTCTCAAAGCACCAATCAAATCACGAGTTAAGCATCGTGGTTTGAATTAAGTGGTGAGCGACGATTTGGGAAAGTAAGGGGAGAAAGTTATGGCGGCGGAAAGCGAAGGAGGCTAAGTTTGGGTTGAAGCATCCCAAGTTTGGTAAAGTGTGGTAGGTAGAAAGCCAAGGCTAGTTAAATGTTCGAATTAGGATCCTTGTTGATCATTTGAGGGAGGAAGGCTTAGAAGATAGGATTGGCGCCTACTAAGTAGGAGGAAATCTCAAGGGCTTATCGTGAGTTAGAAGGAGAACTTGGATTGAGTAGTTAGTGAGTAGGCTAGTACAAATGGATGGAGACAACCAAAGTGACTCAAGAGGCAAGTGCATTCGAATTGGGATGAATGGAGGATCACATGGAGCGCACAAGTGGACCACCTCATCATGGCCACTTAATGGGGAAGGCCCAAGGAAGAATGCAAGGTGGAGGATAAGCAAATTCTCAAAGCACCAATCAAATCACGAGTTAAGCATCGTGGTTTGAATTAAGTGGTGAGCGACGATTTGGAAAAGTAAGGGGAGAAAGTTATGGCGGCGGAAAGCGAAGGAGGCTAAGTTTGGGTTGAAGCATCCCAAGTTTGGTAAAGTGTGGTAGGTAGAAAGCCAAGGCTAGTTAAATGTTCGAATTAGGATCCTTGTTGATCATTTGAAGGAGGAAGGCTTAGAAGATAGGATTGGCGCCTACTAAGTAGGAGGAAATCTCAAGGGCTTATCGTGAGCCTTGAGGGTGCTCACCCCCTCAAGCTTACTATATAATCCCTCATTCTTCCCTCACTCATCCTCTCTTTCCTTTGTGCTCCAAGGCACCCCACGAGTTATAAGTGTGGGTGTGGGAAGCCATATTGGAGCACATGTGTGTGCTTAGTTTTTAGTTTGAGAGCCAAGGCTTGTTAGCCTTGAAGAGGGCTTGACCTCTTGGTAGAATTAGTGTTGACGTGAAGGATTTTAAAGTTAATTCATGATTCCAATTTGTGGTACTTTAAGTTCATGTTTTGAATACACGTGGTTGCAAGTTCCATGTTTAAGAGTTGAGCACTTGATGTTGTGATGAGTGCAAAAATATACTTGTGTGGATTAGTTAGTCTTAGTGAAGTTAGGAAATTCTCTCTCCCCCTCTCCTCTCTAGGATTTTAGGATTTTAGGATTAGAGAAGAATTGTGTGATTAGAAAGGGGTTGTTAGTAGAATTAGGGAAATTAGGTAGGAAGATTAGTTAAGGGCTTGAATAATTAGTGAGGTAGTTGGGGATTACAACTACAAAGTTGTGGGTTCATGAAGGAGCTGGGTTTATGAAGGAGCTGGGTTTGTTTAGTTAGAAAGTAAAGAGCTGGGTTTATGAAGGAGCTGGGTTTGTTTAGTTAGAAAGTAAAGAGCTGGGTTTATGAAGGAGCTAGTTAAATCCAAGACCACTTGAAGGGTGAACCTTGCACTATGGACTCATCCAAGTCCAAATCCAATACCGCGGAGGAATGTGAGCCCAAACCCACTACTCGGACTACGGACGCTTAAGGGTGGGGGGTTTGGCCTCACAAGCCGCCAGGCTTGGTTGTGCCCAAATTGCTTGGGATGCTTGAACCTGCACTGCTTTCTAAGGGGGAGTGGATGTGAGTCGGAATGTGGGTGGTCAGCACAGTGTTTTTGAGGAATGAGTATGCAGGGTGGGGCACCGACAGGAAAGTGAATATGATCGAGAGCAATCAAGGGCAAACATGAGGAATTTGACTACCAGGAGGGTGATGCTGCCAGGAAGCTTGCTGGAATGGATTGAACCATGCGACTCGGATTGGCAGCTGCTGCGGCAATACTACAGATCCTCCATTGGCAGCAGCGGAGCCTCAGGCTTCCTGTCGTAACTCCTTGTGGTTGCTAAAGGTTCGCCTGGCAGCCACCATCCTCATTTTCACCCTCACGGCACCAACATGCACTGCTGGAAGTGGGAGGTGGAGGTTGTGACTGAGTAAGGCCGGAGATTCCTTTCATCTTGGGAATTTAAGGGCCTGAGGGTCGCATTCTCACACTTGGAGCTCAAGACTAGGCAATATGTGATGAGAGTCAATCTTGTATTCGGATATCTGGAAGTTAGGTCCAGCATTGTAGTGCTAGAGGCAGATTCGTGGATGTGGAGGAGTGAGTGTTTGATTGAAAGGTGAGCATAGACACACCAACTGTGCAATGTGGTGTCGATCAATGTCATTAGGAAATAGCTTAGGGTAGTTGATTAGAGCATTGTTGTAGGATTGGAGGCTTGAGAATGAAAATGGATGTGTAATGGGTGATGGTGTGTGGTGACAATTACAAGGAGGTAGAGTATTCCTCAATACTTGTCACCTTGTGTATTGCAATAAAAGTTGTGTGTTGAGATTTATATTGTTGGATTATTGGGTGCTACATGCAAATAGTAAAGCGAAGTGACTTGAGCCTTGAGCATATGTAAGCCATAGGCTTTCACCCGGACTACGACGCATAAGGGTGGGGGTTTGTGGCTGACAAGTTGTGGCTCCATGGTGGTCACCTTTTCAAACTCATACCAATTTGGATTGGGCTCCACATCATTCTGCAATCGAACTTGGCTCCTCCACCCACAAATCCGTGGATCAACCAAGATTTAGAACTTGCAAATTCGGGAGTTGTGTTTCATAGTGAACATGGAAAGTAACCATTCCATACCCGTCTACCTTACATGTTTGTGGCCGATTCGTATCAAATACATGATAGTAGACTAAGGGGCGGTTTACACTATGGACCAAGAGCCATGACCATGAAATTCTAAAATATGTGATTGGAGAGTAAAGTGCTCTTGGTCCCATTTGGCTTTACACTACCTTGAAAAAAGGAGAATGACCACTAACTTTGAGGTCCCCAAAAACTACTAAAATCTACCATTTGGATAATGTGCCATGGTCCAACGGGTTTTCCGTTGAGGCGAGGCAAAATGCTCGACTCAACGGAAATCAAGGGAGCCGTAAGGCTGAAAATCAGCCATTGGCCGATTTTTTTTTTAATATTTTTTTTTCCCGAATTTTTTTGACGTCACTGTAGATCGTTGGGATAGAAATTAAAAAAATCAGCCGAAAGTTGTCCCGGTCCAAATCCACTTTACACTACAAGAGTGACCAAGCCACTCAAAAATCCATTTTTGATTTTTCATGGTCACGGCTCTTGGCCAAGAGCTGTGACCATGAAAATGATTTAATTTTCTTGGTCATGGCTCTTGGTCCATAGTGTAAACCGCCCCTAAGTCGGGGTCTTTGAAGCTACTTCCATTGTCAAACTCAACATCTTAGAAACGTTTGGACTACACACCATCTCATGACTTATCTTTAATGAATGTATTAAAAGTAAGCTCACATGTGATAATCCTCCCCCTCATTATAGCTGCCTTCACAACCTCCATCAACCCCCCCATAAAGACCAATAAAATACGATAAAATAAAAATGTTAGTGTAAAACAATGATATACAATGTCCGTTCACCGCGGGGCTCCCTAAATACCCCCGACGAGCGTTGCATGTGTCAGGTTCGGAGGCCAGGTTCGGTGAGGTTTATTTTTCTGGCCCTCCCCGTTTTAGCCACTTGGTGACTTTTTTTGGTTTTTTTATTGCTAAATTTGGGTCCTGCGGCCCCAAATTACCCTAGGGAGCCCCTTATGAGATCAAATAAGGCCCCACCCAATTAAAAAAATAGGGGGCATGTTTTATGCCAACCCTGCCACCCCCTCCCGAACCTAGCCTCCGAGCCACGCTCGTCGGGGGTATTTAGGCAAATCCGTTCACCGCCTCCTACCACCCATGATCGCGTGGGCATGTGGGGGGGGGGGAATGAACCCCACATTTTTCTCATGGTAAGCAACCACATTACAAAGTGATCCATGCCTATGACAAATGGAGACCCATGTGACCCTTGCAGCATGGGGCATAATAAGAAAGCTAGTCCTGAGCTAATAATAGCATAAACAAAGAGAAAATAGTACAACTTCTTACAAGGGTACCCATGTCAGAGACAACTCAGCTCAGTCTTTGTGATAACTAAGGGCCGCTTTACACCTAGAGGCCGGGCCAATTTCCCTTGAGGCCGATTGCACAAAATTTCAGCCTTTTTTGGGTTGGAGGCCGGCCTCTACTACACATTATAATAAGATTATACCGGGGGCCAATTTTCCCATATGTAAAGGCCTTCGGGCCAAGAAGCCAAGCTGATTCAAAAAAAGTAGCCTAATCCAACGGATGTAGCATAATCTAAGATAGAGCCTTTAGATTCCACATAATCCAATGGATCTAGTTCACTTTAAAAAATTATACTTTATTTAAGAAGATTTTTTTAGTGGAATATGACATTGGCCTCTAGGCCAAGAATTGGCCTTCCATTTTGGGTGCACCCAATTCAACGAGCTCGGGCCGTGTCATAACATACATTTTTTAATTTAAAAAATCATACCACCAAATCGGCCCGGCCTCTAGATGTAAAGGGGTTGGGGCCGATTTGAGCCTTTTGACCAATCACAAATGAGGATTTCAAGCCTCTTACACAACGAATTGGCCCGGCCTCTAAGTGTTAAGCGGCCCTAAGTATATCAAAGGAGACAAACTAGTACTAAGTTATAGGTAAACTACACAGGGCCCGATCACACCCTGCCCACTTCTTATACCCTCTGTCCGCATCTTTGGCTATAATAGTGTGAAAAGTGGTGGGCTGGCATCTGTTTCTCAACATAATTCCTAGTAATTTCATAGTTGGAACCAGACGTATGTTCTAGTGTGATCGGGGCATGAAAGTTCAAATCATGCCCTGATCACACGAAAAGATTTGTTTGCTTCCAGCCGTGAATTTTTTGGGGATGATGTTGATAAACAGATGCTAGCCCACCATTTTTCACACTATTACGACTGGAGATAATGACGGATGGTGGAAGAATTGGCGGGTGTGATCGCAGCCAGGTAGTGTGGCCTTGTATGTGTTTCTTGATATATTATATCGCACCACCCAAAAGTTAGGACCGTAACATTATTAAGGGCCGGTTCACACGGGTCCCAAGTCCCACTGGTGTTAGCAAGTCCCAACATGGAGGCGAAGTCACAACTTTTGAGACTCAAGAAACCATTAAAATATGGTTAATTATCAATAAAGTCGAATCTTCATTATTTTGTGAAAAAATATTCACGTGACTTGTGTTGAGAATTGGGTCTAGTTTTTTGTTCAACCCACCAAAAAGTGTTGCCATGTGGGCATCCATGTCATACTTGGGACTTTGGACTTGGACCCTATGTGAAGTGGTAAGTCCCAACTTCCATGCTCTCAACAACTAAGATTGCATGGATTGACCTCAAGTGACTTGGGACTTAGGACTTGGGACCCTGTGTGAACCAGCCATAAGCAGTGTGCTTTCATTCTATGGGCCATGAGAATATAACCATGGGATGCTAGGAGCTCAGGGGTTGTTTCCATCATGGACCATGAAGTTGTCCCATGTCAGGGACATTTTTCCATGGTCACACTTCCATGGTCCGATTTCTTGAAAATGCATTTCTAAAGCCTTGGGGCCCCTGACTAGGTGTAAACCAAACGTGGACCAAGAGAAGTGACCATTCACCAAAAAATGGATGTGTTGATTTCTTTGTTATATATGTCAAAAAGGGCATTTTGGGGAATTTTCTTCATGTTTAACCTTCTCCCCTTCTTCTTCCCCTCTTTCCTCATAACTATGGGAAATGTTTGATTTCTCTCTACCAAGGTCCCTCGACATTTTAGACAGAACCTCTTTTGCCTTTCCCACTGCAAAAACCTTTGGACCATGACAATGGATAAAATAGGCTTGAAAATAGGTCTTTTGGAGACCTCAAGCTCCATGGTCACTCTTATATTTATTTTTCTTGATGTAAATTAAAGCGGTCCTGAGACGAGTTCAACGGCCAATCACATATTTTAGAGGAGCAAGGGACAACTTCATGGTCCATGATACGAACAACTCTTGAGTCTTAGTATGAGTCTTCTTGCACAAGGTTTGAGTGTCCCATGATTATATTCTCGGGGCCCACAAAATAAATGCACATTGTTTTAAAATGTTATGATGACAGTGCATTGCAAATGTAGGCTTGAAAATAGGCCTTTTGAGGACCTCAAGCTCCATGGTCACTCTTATAATTTATTCTTGATGTAAACCAAAGTGGTCCTGGAACGTACGAGTTCAATAGCCAATCACATATTTTAGAGGAGCAAGGGACGACTTCATGGTCCATGATATAAACAACTCCTCGGTCTTAGTACGAGTCTCCTTACACAAGGTTTGAGTATCCCATGGATATATTCTCAAGGCCCACAAAACGAATGCACATTGTTTTAAAATGTTATGATGATAGTTCATTTGCTTAATGAGTACTTAACATACATGACCACATTGAGCCGATGTTGGAGAATTCTTGTAGGTGGGCTCCATCAAAATTGGGATTCAAGAAACTCTTTTTGGGCTATACACGGGTCATAATGTTTTCACCACATGTGTTGCTTGTACGCAATACACTAATTCTTTGTTGCCGCTAATGCCAAGGACAATTCTAAAAAAATCACGTAAAGAAATAAATAAGAAGTTTTCTAAGATTGTTCTACATAACGAAGTCCTCTTTAGCACAGGTGATGTCAAACAATAAAGGTATCTTTAAAAGGAGATGATTAACCATGCAATGTTTAGAGGTGCGTATTGTTTCTCGTGTGTTAACCAAAAACTATATGGTTCCAACAAACACTTTAGATATCAAGACAAGCCAAACCCATCAACCAACGTGGCTCAATTGTGGACCCTGACAAAATAAGACCAAACATAGGATTAATTTTGACAAGGTCAAGATTAGAACAAAAAAACATGTTTGATTGTGTATTTAATTTCAGGTCTTAAAACACTATGTAAAAAACGAAGTCGTCTACAATTTTATTTTGTGTTTCACTTTCAATTTGACATTTAAGGACAAATTTATTTTTTAAAAAACAAGTTTTAAAATGGTTTAGGGTTAAGGACAAGCATGCCATCATACCTTTAAAACCCTCAAACACACCAATAATAGCAAGAACCAATTTGCCCAGTCCCGTGACAATGGACCCTCCGTTGCTTGATACTTTCACCGTGAGTGGCTCCTTCATGAAGTGCTAAATCGTTAGCATGGGCAAATACCAATTTAGCTCCACATTTGGCATGATAAGAATCAAGTGTCGTGGGCTTTTAAGTGTCATGATTCCTAGCTACACTACACATGGTATTTAATATCACTATGGTAACTATTTGGATGACCACTCCTTATGAACAAGTGAACAAATATTGTCATGGGTGTTGGATGAGTTCATCCATTGGCCAAAACCCTACCTTCTCTTGTCAGCAACTGGTGATGAATATATTGTCATGGACGGTTGAAAATTTGGATGAAAAATCACTTGGTGAGTGACAGTAATTGCAACACTGTAAATCTATAAACCCCCCAAAAATCTACAAGGAATGACAAACAATGTTGGGTTAACATTTAGTGTTGGTGACACTACACCATGGTTCACGATTCGTATTGAGCAAGACAATAAGAATTGGTGACACTAAATAGCCTATTTAGTGTAGGAAACCCTTTGTGTGTGGTCCTACATATTCGAAAAGGTGGCTCAATGGAGCAAATATTGGAGTTAAAAATGGAAAGAAGTGTTATAAATTCAGTAGTGTGCGAGAATCCATGTAAGTTGACTTTACATCCCTCTTATGATGTACTCCTTCTATTTGTGACAAAGGCTCAACCCTTTACTAGGGACTCGGCCATAAAAAGGGCTCAGGGCCAAGTTCCATGTGCCGGTCCCGGTCCGTTTTTTAAATGGGTGAGAAACGGGTGACATCATCCAAAAAATGGGTGATGTCATCCATTTTATGGAGGGGTACTTCTATGTGGGGTGCCGGTTTTTTTCGATTTCCTACTTTCTAACTAAATTTGGTGAGTGATAAGACATGACACTTTATGAAGGTCACTGGCAATGAAGGTCACCTAGATTCTAAAAACATCATAAAATACACGTTCCCTAGGAGTACTCCTCAAAAGAAGGGACTAGAAGAACAAAGTGGCTTTTAGTATCCAAGGGTGTACCCTAGGTGACCGGACGATCCGGTCACCGGAGCTTTCTAACCGGCACATGTCCTTCTCGTTACCGTTAGGACCGCCGGTCCTTTGGCACCCGTTCTTGCACAACACAAAATGTGGGACACCCATCCATGAGGGCACCAGTCCTTGGGTGAGAAGGATGGGCACATGGCACCACCCTCTTTTCACCGGCCCACCCATTTATTTTGAAAAAAACGGACCGGGACCGGCACATGGAACTTGGCCCTTATTCACCAACAAGCATTCAACACTCGGATGATCCTTTTGATACATGCAAGTAACCTTTTTTCAATTATTATTGAACGTGGGTTCTAAAATAGTCAAACTCACGATGAGCATGTAGAGGTGGTACACTACATATGGTAACTTTTTGGATGACACTTCTTATACAAATACTGTCATAGATGATGGATGAGTTCATCCATTGGCCAAACCCCCTATCGTCTCTTGTCATCAACCTGTGATGAAATGTTGTTGTAGATGATTGAAATTTTGGATGAAAAATCACTTGGTAAGTGACAGTAATCGCAACACTATAAATCTACGATCCCCCAAAAAATCTACAAGGAATGACAAATAATGTTGCGTTAACATTTAGTGTTGGTGACACTAAATATCATATCTAGTATAGTTAATACGTGGTTGTCATGCGACAGTTCAAAGAGGTAGTTTCGAAACGTGTGGTTTCAAAATATGTGTCATTATTTTTGTTTGTTTGATCTTAAACTTGTTATGACCTTTTTAATTGTCATATTATAGCATGTAATCATAACATTCTTCATCGGATATGTGTTATTCAACAAGTCCTAGAAATATGGTCACATCATTCTTCAAACACCGATTTTAGGATTTGAATGTTTCCTATTCTTGGTATGAATTTAAGCATGTACTATGTTCTTGAGATCAATAGGTATCAATTACCATGTGTTATTTATAGTGCTAGATACTACTTTGTGTTGTTGTTTTTGTTGTCAACCCGTAGCTTTGCATCATCAACCTTGTTTTCACTTGCCAACCAATCACTTACACTGGCTGCCGACACATATTTGATGTTCTTAGGGCCACTTCGCACACGAGACTGAGAGCCCGTGACCATCACACTTCAAGGACTCTCATTGGTGGGAAAGGCGGAGCCGGTCCAAGTTCGCTTCACAGGGCACTTGAGGGACCAACGGAGTATATGAATGCAAGATGGATGTAAAGTCTACATGGATTCCTACATGGCATCGAATGGATAATGTTTCATGGTCACTTGGATTATTTTCAATAACCACCTCTTGGAGGTAGGCCTAACACAAAACCAGTGGGAGACCATGGCACTCCGAACATTCACGACCGTTGATTTATTCTATTTGATCATTTGTGAAGACCCGCATGAGTAGAAATTCATTGAAATAGTATTTGGTTGATAGCCTGGTCACATATGACTTCACACTACACTTGAAGATCCATGACCACACTACATGATTTGAGAGGTGTGTTGGGACGGCCTTTGGACACTTTCTTGTGGGCTCTCAAAAATTCATGGTCACGGCTCTTGGCTCGTGTGTGAAGTGGCCCTACAATAGGCACAAAACCAACACCATGTGGGACAATCATGCATTTGAGACCTTCGAATGTGTGATTGTGGTCATTAATGCTGGTTTTGGCCATGTGTATTCTTTAAGGTCAATTGTTGGGGCTCCCTCTGCAATGCTAAACTAGACCTTGAGCTGAAGTAAATTGAGATTACGGTCTTTCTTCTCTTAAATGTGGGTAATGTTCTCCCTCTTTAGTATGGCACGTTTGGGAAACACAAAAAAGGTTGTATTATCGAGGTGTAGTCTTCTCGTTAATATGACAAATAGCATAAAATTGTCGTACCATCGAGGGAATACAATAACATAAGCAATATGAGCTCAAAAATATATATAATGAGTTTCAACAATATAGATTGTATGCAATAATAACTTATAACTTCAAACAAATACAAACATTCTTAAGTACTCTTGAAATAGGAGTTCAAAGATATTTGGTGTTGCCTACCCAAGTGAGCAATTGTCATCTTATCTAAATTCCCTATTAACTTTTGAAAACCAATAATATGATTAACACCAAAATGTAAAGAGTTGTCTAATAAGAAATTAGACAACAATGATGCACGACGTTTAGCATCACTAAGCTTTAATGTAGGTGGAGCAACATTATCCACATCTATTGAATTTAGATCAACATTAAGATCAAAGCCTTGTGCATAATTGATTCCCAAAAGAGCATCCACCAACTCATCAGTACTCAATCCTAGCTCAATAATCTCTTCTCCTTCCATCTGAATGTAAGTCTCAATTGACATCTCATCATCACCCAACCGCAACTTTGAAATCAAAGTACCAAGTTCATCTGATTCTTCTTGCATCCTATTCTTCTCCCTTTCATCAACTAGGGCAAAATCAACATTCCATGTTGCATGTAATATATGTGCCATCCTCCAACAATTCTTGACTATCTATGCATCCAACTCACTCCATACTTCACAACTCCACATGATAGCCTATCTTTGTTGGGCACCACCTTCCTAAAGTACTTCAATGTAACATCATACCGAGATAAAACCCACTACAAAAGTTTCTTCTAGAACTGAATTTTGAAAGATGCTATTATACCTTGATCCAAAGGTTGAACTACGCTTGTAACACTAGGAGGAAGGAATACCAAAGTCATGTTGCTCAATTCTAAGGTTGAAAGTCCACGAGACTTACCAACTTTGACAGAGCTAACAACATGTGAAGATGCATTATCTAAAATCATAATCACCTTTCAATTTGGGCCTTTGAACTAATTGTTGAGCTACAAAATCCAAGCTTCAAATATATCTCCCTTCATCCAAGTTGCTTTATTTGAATGCCATTGAACATACTCATGAGGTTGCCACCTTCCAAAACATCGTGGTTACTTGGACGTATAACCACAAACAACTTCAACTTGTCAGTCCCAGTTGAATTAGCAGGAAGAGCAAGTGTTACACGCTCCTTCTGTAAATTCCAACCCTTCACCTTCCCTTGTGCTAATGTTTTATTAAGATGTGCACTAAAATACAGTCCAATCTCATTCATGTTGTAAACATCTTCAGGCTCATGATATGACAAAATAATAGGAAGGATGCCACTCTAACCCTAACCATGTCCATTCTACACTAGTACCCCTAATTATCATAAAGTTCCCAATGATAAGTGAAGTTCCCAAGTAGTTCCCATGTGAAAGATGTATTTTAGATGTACATAACATAGATGAAAGGAATTTTAGCATTGATAACCTCTTTAGTATGACAAAATGGAGATTCTAAATGTCGTATTATTGAGTGCCGTAGTCGTATAAAAGAGGGAGTTTTGAACTAAAAAGTTTGGTCGCGCAAACATGTGTCGTAATATCAAGGGTATCATATAAACGAGTGTCGTACATGGATTACATGCCATCAAATTAGGGTTGCATGGTTTGATTGAAGATCTTTTTTGTGAATCTAAGGGCGGTTTACACTATGGACCAAGAGCCATGACCATGAAATTCTAAAATATGTGATTGGAGAGTAAAGTGCTCTTGGTCCCATTTGGCTTTACACTACCTTGAAAAAAGGAGAATGACCACTAACTTTGAGGTCCCCAAAAACTACTAAAATCTGCCATTTGGATAATGTGCCATGGTCCAACGGGTTTTCCGTTGAGGCGAGGCAAAATGCTCGACTCAACGGAAATCAAGGGAGCCGTAAGGCTGAAAATCAGCCATTGGCCGAATTTTTTTTAATATTTTTTTCCCCGGTTTTTTGGGCATGTATTAAAAAAATCAGCACCTTCACTTTTTGGTGTGTGGTCATTCCTCTTGGTCCACATTCGGTTTACACCTAGTGAAGGGCCCATGAACCATGAAAACTAATATTTTAGTAACTCGGACCATGGAAGTCGTCCCATGAAGTCGTCCCACGCAAAACATGTCTCTTACGTGGGACGACTTCATGGTCCATAGTGTAAACCGCCCCTAAGGTGGCTCAGTACATGAGTTGTCGTGCATATGCATCATTGTGTGGGCTTATGCCAAAATTGTTTTTAGAAATATGGATAATGATGAAAATAAGTTGATTCGGCAAGAAACATTGTCTTGAAATTTGTGCAATATTCTTCGGAGTTGGAGTAGAGGAAATCATGAGGAAATCATGAGGAATTTAAGTTGTTTCATAATTTTATTCCATGTACATATCTAGTTACGTTTTCCCAAAGAGGCCCAAAATAAACAAAAAGAAAAAAAGAAAAAGAACCAAACCAAACCAAACCCCCCTACTTGTACAATAAAGTCTCCCTGATTTGAGCATCAAAATATGCTACTAACACAGTTACCTTGATGGCATCCCAAAGTGATCGCAAGTGGTGTGAAACAACACCCAATCTAACCAATCATTATATCCCACTTATTAGTGCATCCTATTTGGGCCACCACGCCACCACGTTTACAATTAGCCACTATGGGTCCGAACAAGAATCATTCTATCCCAGGTCTAGTGCACTAGTTGTGGTCATTCCCATTTTCTGTTTTTCCTACCTTAACTTACACCACTCTTTCCACACCGTGTCGCTGCCACTCTCAAAGTGAACAAAGTCTCATAAAAAAAATTCCAACATTGCTTACCATGTGATGCAACCGACACTGTTGGGCACGAACGCTGCCGCCCACCTTAAATTTTGAAATTTGATCTCTTGCTCTTTATTGTTCTCCCTCTTTAGTATGACACGTTTGGGAAACACAAAAAAAAAGTCGTATTGTCGACGTGCCGTGGTCTTCTCATTAATATGACAAATGGCGTAAAGTTGTCGTATTATCGAGGGAATACGAAAACATAAGTGATATGAGCTTCAAATATATATACAATGAGTTTAGGCATTATAGATGGTATGAAACAATAACTTATAACTCCAAACAAATACAAATATTCTCAAGAACTCTTGAAATGGGAGTCCAAAGATCTTTGGTGTTGCGTACCCAGTTAGCAACTGCCATCTTATCTAAATTCCCTACTAACTTTTGAAAACTGAGAATTTCATTAACACCGAACTATAAAGAGTTCTCTGATACGAATCTAGACAACAATGATGCATGACGTTTAGCAACATACTAGGCAGGAGGCCACACTAATCCTAACCATGTCCATTTTGCACTAGTAACCCTAATTCTCATTAAATCGCCAATGGTAAGTGACGTTCCCAAGTAGTTCCCAAGTGAAAATGGGTGTATTTTCGATGTACATAACATAGATATAAGGAATTTTAACATTAACTACCTCTTTAATATGACAAACGGAAATTCTAAATGTTGCATTATCAAGTGTTGTAGTATAAAAGAGGGAGTTTTGAACTAAAAACTTTGGTCGCGCAAAAAGGTGTCGTAATATTGAGGGTGTCGCATAAACAAGTGTCATAGTAATGAGGTTAGACCGTACACCAACCAATTACATGTTGACATCTTCCAGTTTTGCTTTCATTCATTTGAGGTATATTCTTCCATAGATTCCTCTAGAATGATTGGTAATTCTCCTGAAGTCTCCAACTTCAACCGGTTATTTCTCAAACTCCACCGGTTTGCACCACATTTGAACCAGATAAAAGTGACAAAAGTTTGGGCTTTATTAAAAATCTTCAAGCTTTTTAACAGTATGACAAACTTCAAGGGAACGGGCCAAGAAACATATGATGTGCACGGAGCCTATGCGACATCAAATGGACAAGGTGGGCAACACTTATTTGGTCATTGTTCTTATGAAGAAACCTTCATACATGAATAGGTATGTGGTTTGGTGTGGCTTCAAGAACAAATGTATCAAACGATGGTGTGCTTGAAAGAGATTGGATTGTGCACTCAAAATGTGATCGTCATTCTAGGTTCAATAAACTAGGATGTAAGTAGTTTTGGACGAAAGACTCGTTCAAAATTAAGAATGCATTTGAGAGTGTGTTTTTGCACGGTTGTGGCATGCACATTGCACAACAATCATTGGGAGGAATAAACTAGAAGAAGAATATGATGAAAACCCCAATTATACATACTTTGGAAATAAATATGGTTAGACATTCCCTCTTGATGTGTATTTTGCTTTGCAAATGACACAACATGCTACAACAAGAGACGCAGTCCACTTCTAGGAGTAGTTGCTGTCATTTCTATAATAAGGTCTACTGATAAAAGTGCACATGTAAAAAACATTTTGTCCAAAACTCATGAATAAGTCCATATTTCCTTTAATTATGTATATATATATATATATATATATATATCTAATAGTCAACATAATCGAGAAGGAAGCAGGGCATGTATGACCATTTAATGAGCACAGATATCTTCACTTCGATTTTGAATAACATATTCATACGAGCTCCGAAAATCACGAGGAACGCGGCTACGAGCAACATTTGAATTTCCTAACTTGAATTTTGGATTAGTTGCATGTTTCGTGTTGTAGGAGAAGTGCACTGGTCGAAAAAAAGAAGTACACAAAATATGATATTTAGTGTTTGATTATATTTAGTGTTGTCACCACCCTACCATGCTCAACATTAATTGTCAATTCTTTGTCAATTAGTGTTAGACATAAATGTCCCGCTACCTTCCCTGCTGCCACCTCCCTTACTATATCCTTTTTTTTCATATCCTTACTAACACTAAATTCAAACATGTAACTTTCACATATTACCATAGTTGATATTTAATGTTTGAGTTTACATTTAATGTTACTTACTTTCATAGGGTTATTGATATTTAGTGTATGCATTCGTATTTAGTGTATCAAACACTAAGGGCCGGTTTACACTACGGTGGAGAAGGCCTCCGGTCGGTCAAGAATGCTTGGCCAAGACACGGTTATATGAGGCAAATGGTGAATGTGCCGGAGAAGAATTAAAGGCAATAAAATATTTTTATTGAGTTGGGCTTCTCTGGCCTCTTGAGGCCGGACAAGAAACTCCTCCTCCGGAGAAGCCCAACTCCAAAAAGTGCCGCCATGTACGCGGCCATGTCATTTTATCATCCAGGAGAAAAGTTCACCACCATTGTTTTCTTCACCTAGTGTAAACACCCACCGGTCAAGAGTGGCATTTTCAACCAATCACAATTGAGAAACGCCCTTTTTTTCATGACCGGTGGACTTCTCCACCGTAGTGTAAACCGGCCCTAAATATCATATTTTGTGTAGTTGTTTAAGACCCATCTACCTCGATCCTGGATGATATCCTGGAGTTTGGGATAGGCCGGACTTCAAGTGGTGGGCTTGACAAAAACGGAATGGCCCAATACCAAATGATCGGAGTCTCGCTATCTTCTTGGGTGACACATGCTATTTTAATTGGCTTCTTGATCGTTCGTCGGCATGGACCGCTTCCACTTTACACCAAGTCCCAAGTGATCGATTTCATCGACGACGAACCCACGTTTTTCTATGTGGGATTGGGGTGGGCTTGGGAATGGATCTAGGAGCCATGGGAGCCATTTTGAGGGCTTGGTCTCGTGTGTATGTAAAGGAAGTTACGTTAATAGAAGTAGCGTAGTCCATATAGTTCACCGGGATCGTAATAGTTGGGATTCATCCACTTGATTGACGTAGCGAGTAAACGACTCGAGAGATTCATTTTGTAACGTCGTGTTCACAATACTTTGTGAATCTTTCTGGCCACTCTTTTCGAGTCTTGAATTGCTTGTTGAAGCACTCAATTCAGATGTCACTCGAATGTTAAGGTATTGGTTAATCCGATGCTCAGCTTGTTGAGAAGTTGTAGGCAATCAATTCCGCCACGATTTTCGTTGCCAATTACTTTGCATCCTACAATAGATTGTGGGAACCGAAGGTCGATTATGAGCAGGAACTCGACGCATTTTAGATACCTCAATCCTCATATTGGAAGTGTAAGACTGTTCAGGGAGAATCTGAGAATTATTGTGCATCAAGGATTTAGTTATTTACTTGAATACGATATCATGTATGTTCTTAGATGAAGAGTGTGATAAGTGGCAGTGAACATTACATGATGTCATTGGATTTAAATAAATCTAGGCCTACTAAAGTCATCTAGATTAGAGTTATCCTTTAACTCAATTGGAGTTTTAGTAGGGAGTTGGTTGTTTCACATGGATAACTTTCCATGTTCGGTAAGTTGTGGGTGCATGCTTGGAGTCAATGTGGAGGTTTGAACGAAGAACCTTCCATACTAGTTCATTGGGTATCAAACTCATTTTGGCATGCCAAGAGACGCCAAAATGAGTTTGATACCCAATGAACTAATATGGAATGTCCATCGGTCAAACCTCCACATTGACTCCAAGCATGCACCCACAACTTACCGAACATGGAGAGTTATGCATGCAAAACAACCAACTCCCTACTAAAACTCCAGTTGAGTTAAAGGATAACTCTATTGTAGCAAGTTATTTATCTCCCAATGAGCTCTTTGAACCTCGTTTACGGGTGTCGGGCTCAACCTCTATCTTAGGGCCACTTTGTGAAGTGAGAATGGACCATGTTGCGGGACCATTGTATATTTTCTTGGCGGAAAAAAGAGGGGAGGATTTGGTTTAATATAATATGTCTCAAACTCTATTAATCTAAGAGAAGTACTCGGTGGTGTTTGTTTGTCCTGGAATTTGTTATGGAATTTGCCCTGTAATTTGTCATGGAATTTGTCACGTTGGAAAAAAGTATTAAAAAAAAGTCATGGTTTCCCGGAATTTGCGTCGGGCCCACCTCTTGGAGGTGGGCTTGACGAAAATTTCGGGAGACCATGAAACCTTATCCATAGTCTGCCATGTAGGACTACATGTAGACTTTTCATCCATGAAGTCTTCTTTGGGCCTTTAGACCTTCACCTCCGTGTGTGAAGTGAACTTGGACGGTCTCTGCCCTTTCGACCAATGAGAGCTCTTAGATTGCAATGGTCATGGGCCTTCAGTCTTGTGTGTGAAGTGGCCCTCATGTAGTCCTTTTTGCAGCTATGTTCCAAAATCTCCCCCAAAGTGCATTGGCAAGCGTAAGCGTAAGTGTGAATTGTAGAATACATGTCCACAAACATTGTTGTCCGCACTAATGTAATAGTAATATATAAGTAAATTAAAAAATAAATATGAAGATGCATAAAACCAAAATAGAATCATGTGTTGCACAAACAATGTCATGCCCAACAATTTTGGATCCCAAACTATGGAACATATGCACTCCCTTCACAATGTACATGCAAACATATCAAATATCCATAATATATTGTAAACGCCCATTATGGATATTCCAACTAACAACACACATATAAACATTATACTCCCTCTATTCCAAAATGATTGTCCATGTTTCTAACTTTGGCGAGATTAAGGCTTGTTGACCATCGACCAAGTAGTTGTAAGTATGACTCTTAAATAAAAAGCAACAACTACTCCAAAAAGCCTCCAAAAGTTACAATGTCGAAAGGTTTCTTGATATAGAAAGTTTAGCGCGAAAAATATTTGACTTTGAGCCTCAAATTTCTAGTTGGGCAAATAAACCGGATAATCGTTTTGGGACCAAAAAAAATCTGAGAAGTAGGACAATCAATTTGGGACGGAGGGAGTATGACTTTGCCAATATGGATACCTGAATGATACAATAAGTGTGAATAGTTGCTAGATGCTCACAATTGTATTCATAGTTGGATGTGATGTTAAACTCCTTTGTTGAAAATACTTTATTCTAATCCTTCAAAAACAAAAGTAAAGTCAACCAAGAAGAAGTTTTGTCGACACTACTAGGAAGAGGGTGAGTCATCAACATGCAAGAGAGCATATGGTATCGGTCACTAGATTACAAGACCACTACAATCCACAACTAGACGTTGATTGGAAATTGGCATTGGTTGAACAACCACTATATAGTCCAAAATTTGACGTTGAAGATAAGCTTAAATCAACGCCTTTGTTATATCAACGGGTTGCATTGATTCAAGTGATTGGGAGGTCCATAGTTGTTGATTCCCTCCCCCCGGGTCTTCCACGAGAATGTTCATGGTTCCCATTCAAGTTCAACATTCAACTCTAATGTATTAGTTGTGTTTGTCCTAGTTGCACTCTTTCTTCAATATTTGCAAATTTATGATTTTAGCCCTAGAGCACACAATCACTATTATCTCTACACTAAATATCCCAATTAATGAAGGTGGTACTAATCCAAGTCACACACACAAACTAGCTGAAACGCAAAAATTACCTAAAGGTGAAATTCTCACTAAGTGATACTAATGAATAATGCACCAAGATGAATAATTCTTCCTCGATCTTTTGGTGGCACTAATTCATAGTGGAAAGAAATGTACTATCACCTTCACCAATTTCCGACTCTTACTAATTGGGATATTTAGTGTAGTCACTTAAATGAAAGTCTTGCAAGATAATTGTTTTGATCATGCATATCAACATCTGCCAATGTGAATTATAGTGTTGGCAATAGAGCATATATAAAGTATGACATTTGTTACACATGTTATGTCTCATCTTCACTGAGTATCACATTACAAAGTATCACTTTAACCAAAATGACAATAATGAAGACGTGCATGTATTAGGATCTACAATCGGTGTAACAATATGTCACAAATTTGACAAAGGTACACACAATATTGAGGTAATGCAATCAATGTATGCAACAAACAATATTCAAAATACATATTTTAACATACATATATTATGTAATATACTCAATATATTGGAAGACAACATGGGATATATATATATATATATATTGATTGATTGTTACATAACATAACAATGCATAATGTCGTAAATTGTAACATAATTCCGTAATAATGCAACATAAAAAACAAAAGTTGGACAATATGTGGTAGGAAATCATAAATAATTTATAGATAAAGTTGAAAATGCTCAAATATGATCAAGTGTGAAGCGTCTACAAACTTTTCAACAAGATTTCTATATTGCGAGAAGTGTTTGCAAAAACTCACGGAGGGGACGGAGCCCAAAGCTATAATACCTTGATGGGGTATTGATAAGCCTTCAAACACTATGAGGAAGAATAATCTACACGCAAAAACTATGAAGATTGACCAGTAAATGCGACAAGCAGGCATGTGAGTTGTGCTGCGATGTTGGTTGGCAGGCGCATTAGGAATCGGACCTACTTTAAAGAGTATTGGGTTAAGTAATGTTAACTTGGAATTCACAAGTCACTTTTGAAGTACAAACGTCACTCCTAGAGCACACCATTAAAAACTCTTCTCTCTACTTACTAGTGGCAGCATGGAGGCGAGTGCTACAACACACTCAAAACAATTGCTTCTCAACATGATGGGCATTTAGCTATTCCCCATGATGCGGTGCATTGCAAAGTCAACAAAATGTCCAAATGACCCGCTTTGAAAGTAACGTCATGGGCAAAGTTATTCAACTACATACAATGTAGTAAGGTGCGCACAAAGCTAGATTGAATAAAAAATGAAAAATGAAGGATCCATAACTACTAGCTAGATCAGAGGCCTGCAGGTTTTGAGGACTTCTATATTGAATCATAAGCTGTAAATAGATGTTACCACTTGTGGAAGAGGTGCATCTACCATCATCCTAGATATTGGAACATAGGTGATGAGCTTTACTGTCAAGTGGAACTGCAGTGATACAGGTTACTGGAGTCAAACTTGTCTGATACACTCTAAACTCCAGAATATCACGCTCTTGGCAACCAAAGTGCACGTGATTTTAAGGAGTTCTTGTCATGTTGATATGGCTATGTGTGAGTAGTGTAGAATGTGGCATTATGGAACAACACAAAGTAAACGTTACAATAATCACAATAATCATAACATTGTCAACGTCATGCATGTGAGCGTGTGGTTTGAATTCATTGATGGTTTCTTTTAATGTCGAAGCCCGTGATATATGAGAGAGAAAATGTGACAACAAAGAGCGAGGTTTAAACTGAGAACATCTATTCCCTATTCCCTAGGGTTTCGGATACAAGAGAAGGAGGGACATTAAGGGGGTTCATATTATGGAGTTTAGAGTGGCCTTGATTTACAGACTCCTTCAGAGTCCATCCACGCAAGGCCTTCAAGTCCAATATATTCAAAGGGCCGTGTAGATGCACCACTTTCACATGTGGTACCATCTAGACAGTCCACAGTCCACAAAGTGGCCCTGAAATGCATCAGAGGATCACCTGAACTGTCCCAATATACCTAGGTTTTTGCATGGACAGATGTTTCTCACCAGTGGTACCATTTACCTTTTTATCCTAGACACTGGACAGACAGAAAAGGATGAGCGTATGAGTCTCTGTGCTAGCTCCGAAGTTCAAAGCACATGCAGAACAATTAAGCTGGTGGAGAGCATCGTGCCAGTTATTTCTGCCTCAGTCAATTCTTTACTTGAATTGCCCACGTGAACAATGTCCACGCACTGGCACAAAGTATACTGGAATATATATCAATTCAGATGCTCTTACAAGTGTGTTCCAAGTTGCAGCCACAAGGACAGCCCGGTAAGTAGTCAGGATCCCTGGAACATATTCGAACTTAGCATATGTACAGCTTTGAAACTATTCTAATTTCAGTTAGTGTACCCACATTGGACAAGGAAATAACTCACTTAGCTTAGCTGTAGAGGTGATCTTACACTGTACTAAGGAAGAGGGTGATCAAACCAACACTTTGAGCTATTGCACATACATATGGCTACATGCTTGATATAAAAAAATATGTATTCATATTAGCCTTTGTTCTAAACATAGATATAAAGACAGATACAATACTTTTAGCCTCAATTAGATATTTGATGAATATTCAAAGTCAAACCCACTAGCTTCCTTAAGCCAATACATAGGCCATGTGTATGACGGCCTTGGATATGATGAGGACCCCCCACCTTCATTGCCTAGAACCAACACAACATAATTGGGTACTAGACCCAAGCTAGATCAAAGACCAACTAGTAACGGTGTGCAAAGCCACATGGCCACCTCTATGCTCCCACTTAGTTCGCTTGCAAAACCATCACCTTGCATCATGGGTACCAACCCCCTTCGTGCTTTGTGGGCCTACCTCCGTTGACTTTGTGAATAGAATGGCTATAACAACCCCCCCCCCCCCCTCTTGTGTGTATAGAATGGCTAGAATAGGCATTGACAAGCCGCCCTAAACCCACCTTGAACCAACCCGAAATAGAGTGGAGCCCGTTACCTACCCTACATGGAGGTAGTGGAGGTCGCTATGAGGTGACGCCACCAATGGCACCTAAAAACGTCATTCCGTGGGGCCATACACTCCTACACCATGGGGATCGCTTCAAGGTAGTAGAGTGTTGGTGATTGGGAGGCATTTATAGGTGTTGGTTCTGGGCGGGGTGTTGGTTTTAGCACCCTCCCACTTAGATGATGGTAGTTTCGCAACACAACAATCCAATACGACATGAGTCACATGACCAAAATAACACCACTAATGCATTTTGACTGCGTTAATGTCAACTTATTGAGCACAATAACGTCATGTATATGACACCTTCTCTCAATGGAAATTTAGAATGTCACAAAGTTGATAAATGAGTATGACATTAAGTCCACTAGAGTCCAATAGTGCATGGACTTCGTGTTGAATCATTGTGTTGTGAAACTAACATATTTTTACTATACCGTTTATGTTATTTCGTGTCATGTACATTATTTGTGAAGGCCTAAACTAGATGCCTAGAGGTCTCCAAGTGTCATGATGCTAGTTTCCTATATGATTCCATTCATTAGCATAGGTAAACTTCTTCAAGTGAAAAAATATCTATATTATGACATTTAGAAAACCACATTGGGATAGTGAAGATGATAATTTTGCGTTTTAGTATGCAAGGGGAAGATCTTTTTGAGTGTACTAATGGCAAGTGTCGTTTGTATACACTTTAGTCAACTTGTAGACCATTGTGTAACATAGGCATGCACCTCATAACATCATCGAACATACTCATGTCAAGACACTAGTAAGCGAACTTGAATGCCCAATGTTGTGAGGTGACACTTAGGACCACTTCTCACATGAGACTGAGAGCATGTGACCATCACACTTCAAGCACTCTCATTGGTGGGGAAAAAGGCGGAGCCGGTCCAAGTTCACTTCACACCATGTTTGAGGGACCAACGGAGTATGTGAATGCAAGATGGATGTCAAGTCTACATGGATTCCTACACGGCATCCAATGGATCATGTTTCATGGTCCCCTTGGACTATTTTCAAAAACCACCTCTTGGAGGTAGACCAAATACAAAACCATCGGGAGACCACGACACTCCGAACACTCACAACCGTTGATTTATTCCATTTGATCATGCGTGAACACCCGCGTGAATAGAACTTCATTGAAATAACATTCGGTTGAGGGTCCGGTCACACATGACTTCACACTACACTTGACGATCCGTCACCACACTACATGACTTTGGAGGTACCTTGGGACGGCCTTGGAACACTTTCTCTTGGGCTCTCACAATTTCACGGTCACGGCTCAGTGACCCTTAGGGCCACTTCACACACGAGACTGAGAGCCCGTGACCATTACATTTCAAGCACTCTCATTGGTGGAAAAGGCAGAGCCGGTCCAAGTTCTCTTCACACTAGGCTTGAGGGACCAACGGAGTATGTGAATGCAAGATGGATGTAAATTCTACACATATTCCTACATGGCATCAAATGGATCGTGTTTTATGCCTACTTGGACTATTTTTAAAAACCACCTCTTGGAGGTAGGCCTAAGGGGCGGTTTACACTATGGACCATGAAGTCGTCCCACGTAAGAGGCCTATTTTGCGTGGGACGACTTCCATGGTCCGAGTTACTAAAATATTAGTTTTCATGGTTCATGGGCCATTCACTAGGTGTAAACCGAATGTGGACCATGAAGAATGACCATGCACCAAAAAGTGGAGGTGCTGATTTTTTTAATATTAAAAAAAGGCAATTTATGGAAAAAGTCAAGTTTGACCATTAAATCATTAAGAAAATCATTAAAACGGCATTTTTTTGACATGGGCCCTTGCTTATTTTCCTAGACCACCTCTTTTGCTTGTCCCAACGGAAAACCCGTTGGACCATGGCAATGGATAGAGTAGGCTTAAAAAAAAATTTGTGGACCTCAACCTCCGTGGTCACTCGGCCATTTTTTCCTTGGTGTAAACCCAAGTCGTCCCGGGACGACTTCAACGTCCAATCACATCGCTTGGACGGCCGTGGGACGACTTCATGGTCCATAGTGTAAACCGCCTCTAAGGGCCACTTCACACACGAGCCAAGAGCCGTGACCATGAATTTGTGAGAGCCCAAGGAAAGTGTTCAAAGGCCGTTCCAAGACACCTACAAAATCATGTAGTGTGGTCATGGACCCTCAAGTGCAGTGTGATCAAGTCATATGTGACCGGGCCCTCAACCAAATGCTATTTCAATGAATTCTATTCATGTGGGTCCTCACACATGATAAAATAGAATAAATCAACGGTTGTGAGCGTTCGGAGTGCCATGGTCTCCCAGTTTTGTGTTAGACCTATCTCCAAGAGGTGGGTTTGAAATATAGTCCGAGTGACCATGCAACATGATCCATTCGATGCCATGTAGGAGTCCATGTAGACTTTACATCCATCTTGCATTCACATACTCCGTTGGTCCCTCAAGCGTGGTGTGAAGCGAACTTGGACCGGCTCTGCCTTATCCACCAATGAGAGTGCTTGAAGTGTAATGGTCACGGGCTCTCAGTCTTGTGTGTGAAGTGGCCCTAACACAAAACCGTGAGACCATGACACTCTGAACGTTCACAACCGTTGATTTATTCTATTCTATCATGATTAAGGACCCGCATGAATAGAATTTCATTGAAATAGCATTTGGTTGCGGGCCTGGTCACATATGACGTCACACTACACCTAGGGTCCGTGACCACACTACATGATTTTGGAGGTGTGTTGGGACGGCCTTTGGACACTTTCTTTTGGGCTCTCACAATTTCATGGTCACGGCTCTTGGCTCGTGTGTGAAGTGGCCCTTATGGCTTACGGTGAGGTTGTTGATTAGCATATGCCTCAAAATAGAGCGAGTGACACTATTACGCATGTGATGATGTGACACTAAATACCATAATCGGTGCAGTGGAAGATGCCTGAATTCCAAGGACTTTATAATTAAGTACTAATAAGTAGGATACTGATCTGCTGAGGGAGATATCTCCAAACTGGGTAAGTAGTAGAGTGGGTCCCTTGGTGACTGTACACACGAGAGCTGTGAGTGCAGGTGATCTAACAATAGCCCTCACCCTGCCACTGGTTGAACTTATAATTTTTTTCTAAGTTGTTTTGCAGACATCCATCATCACGCTTGTTAATGCCTCGATGGCAGACATTAAACACCCCCCTACGAACTTTCAGGGGTGTCATATCCGGGCGGATATGACACCCCTGAAATATATATATATTATTATTACAGTATAGTATAGTATATACTATATTATTAAAATTATTATTAAAAATAGAATAAATAAATCATGAATTTTAGTTTCATTTTGGAATGACAAGGTCCCTTTCAATTGTAAGTGACAAAAATTATAACCTCAGTATTAATGAGGATTTTGTAATGTTTTTGACTTCCAAGTTAATTGCATGCTTTATTGACGGTTTCACTTTGAAAATGAAATCAAGTCAATTGCTTATTTACTCAATGGAAGTGAACATATATATTGGATTTGAGACCTTGAAAATGAAGTGCACTCAATATGGGATTTGTGGACAAGTAGCCTTCAAAAATGCAAGTACACTAGTTTTTTCGAAATCGGGCGGGTGGGCAGTAGTTTTCGGTCGGGTGCAGAAAAAAGGTCGGGGGGCTGCCCCTGACAGAATATTCCCCTCGAAAAGTTCGTGGGGGGGGGGGTACTTAGCGTCCTCCCTATATTTCCCATGCCATAAAGATAGGCTTTCTAAAGGAGGGCTTTCCCATAAAGAAGGATGACGTTTTCAGTGTCATCCGCGAGGCCTTCATCCCCCGAAGGTACGAGTGTAGGTGCTGGTTCACCCTAGCCCTACGAACTTTCAGGGGTGTCAAATCCGGGCGGGGGCAGCCTTCCCGGGAAAGTTTTGAACCCGATCAAAACCTATTGTCAGTCCCGCCCAACTTCGAAGAAAAATATTACCCTTGTATCTTGAAGGTTGCTTGACTACATATCCCATCTTGAGTGGAGTGCACTTTGCCTTCGAGGTCCGAAATCCAATATATATGTTCACATCCGTTGAGTAAATAACAATTGACTGGGATTCTATTGTCAAAGTGAAATTGTCGGTAAAGCGTCTAATTGACTTGGAAGTGAAAAGTGTTACAAAACACCCTCACTAGCACCGAGGTCATAATTTTTGTGACTTACAATTTGAAATTTGTCCTTATCATTTCAAAATGACACTTGAATTAGTATGATGATGTAGTATGTATGTTTTATAATATTTTAGGTAATATCGTCTACTTTCACATGTATTCATACGCATTCATTCATTAATTAAAACTGAAATTAATTATTTTTTGGAATTAATTTCCAGAAATTAATTATGAGAAATAATTAATTTCAGAAATAATTTAATAGGATTGATTCCAGAAACTATTTAATTACAGTGAGAAAATTTTATAATTAATTAGGTTTACTTAACTTGGTAAGCATACTTTCTGATTTATTTGGGATTAATTAGGATTAATCAAGATTAATTAGACTACATTACATTCAATCACACTTAATTAGTTTAAATGCTTATGAATACATGTGAAAGTAGACGACATTTCCTAACATATCATAAAATATACATACTAAATCATCACACTAATTTAAGTGTCATTTTAGAATGACAAGGACAATTTCAAATTGTAAGTCACAAAAATTATTACCTCAATACTAGTGAGGGTGTTTTGTAATATTTTTGACTTTCAAGTCAATTACATGCTTTTTTGACGGTTTCATTTTGATAATGAAATCCCAGTCAATTGTTTATTTCTCAATGAAAGTGAACATATATATTGAATTTTGGACCTTGAAGGTGAAGTGCACTCAATATGGGAGTTGTAGTCAAACGGCCTTCAAAATACAAGGACAATGTTTTTTTCGAAGTTGGGCGGGGCGGGCAGCAGGTTTCGGTCGGGCTCAAAATTTTCCCGGGAAGGCTGGCCCGCCCGGATCTGACACCCGAAAGTTCGTAGGGGGGTTTAATGTCTGCTGTGATGGATCGATATATATATATATATTGATATGATCAATATATATGCGTAGGGACGAATAACTTAGTGCAGGTGCTCCGATTGTTGTGGTGATGTTTTTGCGAGATTTGGGCAGGGTAATCTGAAGGTGGCAATGTTGCAGCAAAGAGTTGAATCTTCTAGATTGTTGACAAGATCATCGTCTTACAGGATTCTGTGTTTCTCCTGCTGCTAACGTCCTGAACAATATGTTATGTGAGACGCTTTGTTTGCAGTTTGTGATGAAACGAAGCTTTACGGAGGATGATGTTGATGTTGATGTCCTTCAATATGTGATGGTCGGCATACACACAACTTGTGATCGAGATGTATTGATGTGATCATGCTAGCGAGTAGCTTAGAATAGGTGCTTCAAGTGATGGCCATAGAGAGCTTTCGGATTTGAAAGAGTATGTGACTTTTGGGTAGTCTGGTAAATATTTAAGTAGGTGTCTCAAGATCATCGATCGTCTGCTGCTGGGGAATGTGACTGTATAGGTGAGCTTCTATGGTGACCGCATCATCGTGTTAGAGGGGGCATATGTGTGTCTCCTGGCAACGTTGATCTTTACATCATGTGATCACGAGACGCTAGTTTGCAGTTTGTGATGTTATGCATCTTTAAGGAGTATGATGTTGATTTTGATGTTGATGTCGATATCCTTCAAGTGATAGTCGGCATCCGGAGACAGCTTGTAATCGAGAGTATTATTAATCATTATACTGAATGGTGGTAGAAGAAATAGGGAGCCTGACATGACCAATATTAAAGTGGTTAGAAGTATTTGTACAGGTACTGTGATTGCCATAGTGTTTCTGATATGCAATAGTGCGAATTCCGGGTGGGGTGAATTGTTGTGTGGAAATAGTCTGCTGCGGTTGCTGGTGCTGTTGGGTAATGTGGCTGTGGTTTTAGCCGGTCTACTCTGTTGACCAGATCATCTTGTTACAAGAACTTGTGTTTCTTGGCCTGGAAACATTCACCGGTCATACGAGGCGCTTGTTTGCAGTTTGTGACATTGATCTTATGCAGGTTAAGGAATCAGATGATGACGATGATAATGATGTTGTTTTTGTGCTGATATCGAAAGGCATCTCCTTGTGATTGTGGTTTCAGTCTACGTGATCGAAATGTGTTGGTAATTGACTCTTGCATTCTCGATGAACATACTGTGGATCTTTGTGTACAGGTGTCTCCAGGACGAGAGCGGACTAGAGAACACACTAATTCATTGCAGCAGGCAGCTGGTTACAAAAATCGATTAAATCCAAGTAACTTCATTGACACCTTCTGGTGATCACGGCTCGCCATGGGGCTCCTTGGAATTCTCACGGCGTGGTGGGTGCTGCCGGAACTCCGAAATGTATACAAGCAAATGAGCTTCCTCCACAAACTCATGTTCCTTGTGAGCACTCAAACTCAGGGACCAATTTCTTCCAAGTTTGAGCTCCTAGTTAGCTTCTTCTAAGGTTCTTAGCTATTTGCTGTCGATGCAAGGTGTGACCGTCCTTCTAATCATCCTAATCTATGACCCCAGCTAGATCATCAAGGTGGAATGGGAAACAGAAAGCTTCGAATCATCCACCTGTTGTTAGAGGGTCCCAAAGTGGCACCTTTTGACGCCGACGATGATTCTGATCCAGTTTTTTCCTCACATGGCTAATAATGAACCCTACCACTCGTGTGACCACTTACGAGAATCGGAGACCAGTGCCGTCGAGTGATGTCTGGTTCGACACCTTGACTGCCGAAAGCTGGTTTACCGCGTTGGATTGAGCACGGGATTGACTAATGTGGATTCGGCACTTGGCAAACTTCTTTCCCA
Organism: Polytrichum commune; assembly: GCA_950295325.1. Classification (NCBI taxonomy): domain Eukaryota; kingdom Viridiplantae; phylum Streptophyta; class Polytrichopsida; order Polytrichales; family Polytrichaceae; genus Polytrichum; species Polytrichum commune. Next base: position 58,896,385 of record OX485804.1, read on the forward strand.
AAATTGATTGTTTTGTGTCGACCCAGACAACACCCTACGTTAATAACACTGTTTCTAAGGTCGAAGGTGTCAGTGCAAGTGCTTAGGGAAGCTCTATACACCAGCCAGCACATGGAGTGACCCGATGATGAGAAGTAGAATTTTGGTGACACCCAGTACATATGATGGCAGTGATTTCCTCAGGTTGAGAAGAGAATGAGCTTAAGTTTGTTTGTTATGTATATATATATTTGTATTCTGGTTGCTAATGGGATTAGTACTGGGGAAACAGTACATGCACTTCTTTGACAGGTACTGGGGGTGGTACAACGCCCCTGTGCTCGTTGGCTTGATTTATCTGGAATTTCGGCGAACTCTCCACCAGAAGTACAATCTCATAGCTGTTGGAAATGCCAGGGTGAAATCACGGTCCAACCCAATCCAACAACTGGATGCACTTCGGTGTGTGTCTGGGAAGTATAATTATTCTACGGCAGGTGGCCCATCTGAATCTGACACTTTCTTTGGGCGTAATGTGATGCCCCAAGTGCAGACAGATAAGGTATTATATCACATGACATCCAACAACCCTCGAGCGTACAAAGTGTATATTTGCAAGTGTACAGATCCCAGCACCATCACTGGATGCCATGTTTCTATGAAAGTCTTCCTGATGCCTTCCAACTCAAAACCCAAGTTACATTTATTAGGAGATTTTAAATTAAAAATTTCAGAAATTTCCCCCTCAAGCATAACTAGTGTTAAATTTGTCCATAACGCCAAAACCGAAATTTCATGAATGGTTATCGTGCATGTACCGTGTAAGTATTCGCAACTTAAGAGATGTGTTGAGAATTTCATCACTTCCGTATCAAATTATGCTCGCTACTGTCCACCAATCTATTGAAAATTATACAATTAGCAGTTTTTTCTTATGAAAAAAATAAGCTTTACAATTATGATGAATTTTATAATTTGTATTTTACTCATCAAATCATTCTGCTAGGATTATAAATAATTCTCCAAGTTCTAGCTGTACGGATGTAATCATTTGATGGTGCCTCATACCTAAATTTCTTATATGGGGATTCTCCAAAACAATCTTTCAAATGCTTTTTTAGTAGCACATCTTAGTGAAGCGCCTCCCTTTTGTTTGTTCCAATCGTACTGAAATTGGGGTTTTCGAAATTACTTGAACACTCCTTAAATATTATAAAATGTCAAAAATGGGCGAATGAATCAACTCCCTTCCAAAACAGTAAACTCTAAAGTTAACGGGAAGATTTGTTGGTAGTATTGATAAGCTGATTTGTTTCCGCAGAGCCCCTGGATTTCACCACCTCTCTTCCAATATTTAGAGTGGTGGTGGATGCAACACTCAAGTCAGGTCATGAACTTCAGGGCCCTTGTGTAGCTTGCTTCCAAGGAGGTCTTCACTAATTAATGTAGGTCTAACAATTTTTAGTATTGTGCAGTTGTTGGACCCACACCCATCGGTGGTTGCCACAAAGTTGTTGAGCAGGAAGGAGCTCCAAGATTATGGGAAACAGTTCAACATGTTAGCAGCTTCATGGATCAACTTCATGATCCATGATTGGATTGACCACTTGGAAGATACGGAGGAGCTGGTATGTCATAAATCAAATCACATGCACTTTGTTGTGTGATATCTTTCTCTCTTTGTCGTGTCAGATGCTTTGAACATCACCAAACCCTGGAAAAAGGTGTTCTAGTTAGACTTGAGTTGTTGGGCCACTCAATCATTTCATTGCTTCTAATAGTATACTCTATGAACCTTGTCGTTATGCAAGGCCACAAGCTCTAAGGGCATTATCACACTTAGGTCTGCTTTACACGAGGAGTCAAGGTTGCTTTGGGGCTCTAATATATGTAAATCTTTCTACATGATTGGTCTAAGCCACTAAACCTCAAGGCCTTTACATGATGGAATAAAGGTCATTCCTTGATATTCATAAGGTGAAATTATAAATTAATGCACTGAAGACAAAATCTGACACGGTCCAAGAGAGGAGAGTTGGGCTTGACCAAAATGGAAACCCAATATTTGCTTCCTTGGGGTCATGCTGTCATAACTTCCTCCCTTCTTGGTCCGAGTCAATATTTCATGTGAAGTGGCAAGTTCACATTTTGAAGCTTTGACCCCTCATGTAAAGCTGATCTTAGCTTTCATTTGAAAAGGAATGATGATTGTAAATGGTTCCGTTTTAAGTCGTATATCTATATCTGAATGTTGTGTGGTCAAGTGTGGATATGAGAATACACATGTGTTTAGAAAAAAATGACTTCGGGATCAAAATTTGTTAAGTATTTTAGGCTCACTAATCAAAATAAATGAGGGGAGAGCAATATGACCATTTTAATGAGCTTGAGAATGTTTGCTTGAATAATGCATGAGATATTCATACGAGCTCTGAAAATTGTGATGCGAAGATTTCAGATTGGCAATCATCTCACACTAATTGTGTGTTAATTTGCATCCTCGTAGATTCAGTGGGTGCAGAGCTGTATTTAGTGTCCATTTATCTTATTCTTACCTTATTGCTGGGTGGAATGCAGGAGGAAATCACTGCTCCATCATCTGTGGCCTCTCAGTGCCCACTTAAGAAATTCAAATACTATCCAACTAAGCAGTTCCCTGCGGCCAAAGGCATGATTGGCCACGTCAACACACGAACACCTTGGTGGTATGTCTGTATAATTATATACACTCCAAGCTCTGTAATATCAACCCCCCTAATGTCCCTCCTTCCCTTATATCCCCAAACCCTAGGGAACAGATGTCCTCGAATTAAATTTCACTCCTTGTTACCATGTTCTCCTCCCATTTCTCATGGATTTTGACATTAAAGTAAACCACTAAAGAATTCAAACCACATGCTCACACACATCACATTGTCATAATTGTAATTATTTTCATTCTTACAATGTTGCACTTTGTGTTATTCCATAATCTTCACTTGTTTCAATAATTCTCTTTTATCGCACATCCATGTTAAAAATACAGAACTCCTTAATGTCATGTGCACTTTGGTTGCCACAAGCGTGATGTTACAGAGTTTAGAGTGCATTTTGAAGCATACATCTGATGATGAGCTTCAAAAGTGTGGCAAATGAAGAGCTTGAATCATGAATATGGTAGTCTACTAACATTTTGCAATGGGGTTGACAGGGATGCAAGTGTTATATACGGGAGCACAGCCGAGGCGAAAGACAGGGTTAGATCGAAAAAGGACGGAAAACTTAAGATTGGAGCAAATGGTTGGCTTGCTGTTAATAGCCAAAATGAACTTCCCATATCTGGAGATATTCGAAACTTATGGTTGGGAGTCTCTAGTCTTCAGTCACTCTTCATCGCGGAACATAATGCTGTTTGTGATGTAATCAAGGTTAGACAGCCGCGAACTCTGTTAACAATATGCACATATACCCTGAGGGTTTGAGTGCTTAAAGGGTCATGTTTTTGTGTAGGATTATGATGGTGGATTTCATGATTTGTTTTTGAAAAAAGAAACCCCTTTCGGTTGCCACTATCTTTGATAGATCTCCTACTAAAGCTTGGACAAGTATTCTGATCTGGTGCAGAAAGGACACCCGGAATATGACGACGAGAAATTATATCAGCATGCTAGACTTGTGACAGCAGCTGTTCTCGCAAAGATCCACACTATTGACTGGACAACACAACTTCTCAAGAACAATGTCCTACTTGCAGCGATGCGTATTAATTGGTACTATTTATATACATATATGTGCTCAACATTATTGACCTGCAGGCTTCTCAACCAGGAATGAATATATATATATACACTTGCTAGACTGCTAGAACAAAATAATTTAAAATAATAATAATCTTGCTGTTGATTTTATCTTGCGTTTCAGGTATGGCATCTTAGGGAAATGGTTCAAGGATACGATCGGGAAGACTCCCATTTCACTCCTTAGTGGCTTGGTTGGCATGAAAGAGCCTAATGACCATGGAGTGCCCTACTCCCTTACAGAAGAGTTTACATCAGTGTACCGTTTGCACCCTCTTCTACCCGAACAGATTGATATCAAAAACATCAAGGCAGTTGCCTCAGATCAAACAAGCACCCCTCCCACTATGGAAAAGTGAGTTCATCTCGGACACTGAACTTAATTATTCTTTCATCAGCAATTCAAATCCAAGGCTGCTTTGGTTTGCAGCACTTTTCTTGTATTCTGCCTAGATTGGATGGTGTGAGGCTTGGTTCTTCCTTGCTGTTTTGGCCAACTGCTATGTAGCTTGGAGGTCGTTTGGAAGATTCCAGTGCCTGGAAGCTGATTATGCAATTAGAATGTGTTATTTAACATATATCAGAAACGGTTTTGGATGATTTTCACCAAATAGTTTGTATGATTAAGTTTATTACCGCAAATGCAGTCCAAGCTCCAGGAGTGGACTCTGGTGGGCGGTTGTGATTTTCTGTTTTACATAACTTTAATTGATGACTTTACAACTTATGCCTGTACATTTGGACTAATTTTCATATTGATGGATTTGTTTCTCTATACATCGAGTGGATTGATAGTTTCAAGTTATAATGATACTAATTTATAACTCATTGACTAACCCAACTTGTGTATATGTTTCCAGGCTTGACGTGCCGGCGTTGTTGGGCGCTAGAGGAGAAGCTTTGGCGGCCACACGACTAGGGTTAAAGACTATGCTTACATCCCTTGGCCACCAGTCCGCAGGAGCTCTAACATTGTTCAACTACCCCATGTGGATGAGAGATGTCATTCCTCAGAACCCCGACGGCACTGACCGAGACACACCTATTGACCTGGCAAGCCTTGAGAGTAAGGAATGCCATATTATCACTAAGTATACGCCTTTTTACACCGATTACTGTGGTTTACTGTTTGGAGCGACATGATGCTTTGACTTTCTATTAAGAACATCATTTCTTGGCAAGTAAGTTATGTTCTTTAGGTTAAAAATGGTATCATTGGTACAATGCTATAGCAACATGTAACTCCAAATGGTCTGCCACAGTAAAAGGTGTAAAAGGTGTAGTTCCATGATTAGTTTATCCTATTGAGTTGGGGAGCCTTGAGAGTTGGTAATTCCATGTCATCACTAATTAAATCCTTCACACCTATAACTTTTGGATTGAAAGTTAAAATGGGGAGAACACTGAGGTTCGGTGTATTTTGAGATTTCCATACTCCTAGTTTTGAACACATGACTAAAAAATGGTGCGTTTCAAGAATAATTACATTTGACCAAAATGATTGTGGGTCATAGAAATTGGTGTGAAAGATGTAGTTCGAGGGTTAATTATCCTCGGCTGATATGAGAGGCAACGTTCTTATGAGGCATTTTTTGTTCATGTAATTAGCTCTTGATATTTATGTCTTCTATGTTGTGTTCCATGCACAGTTTATCGTGATCGTGAGCGTTCTGTGTGCCGATACAACGAGTTCCGGCGAAGGATGTTGATGCCGGCCATTAAAAAGTGGGAAGATTTGACAGACGACAAGGCGTCCATTGCTGCTATTCGTGATGTTTATGGGAATGACATTGAGAGCCTCGATTTGTTGGTCGGTCTCTTGGTTGAGAAGAAAATCAAGGGCTTTGCCATTAGTGAGACTGCCTTTTTCATCTTCGTCATCATGGCTTCGAGGTAAGATTTTCCATCTCTTACTTGTGTCAAATGATAAATTAGGCACTTGTTCGAATATCCAAAAGTTCATCTCTCCATGCATTATTTTTGAAAATGTTGAAAATGTGGGCATGATCAACATGTGGTGCACTGTTAATGTGTGTACTAGTTTGAAGATAAAGCTGGTAACATGAGGTAGCATTTGTCAGTGTTGGATTGCTATTGTCTTTTTGGGATACCATTCAGGTATTTGATGCCATTTTTGGATATCATTTAACACATTTTTTAATGACATTTGGGTCTATACACCATGCATGAATCTTCATACCCAAGTAAAATTTCATAGTGTCAATATAATTTAGGATGGTTCTTTGATACCAATTTTGGTACCTATATACTGGATGAACATTGGTGTTTTCATTTGCAGCTTAGAAGTTAGGTAGTGTTGATACCTGTATATACACAATTTACACACTTTTATCAACATTAGGCAAGCTTAAACCTGGGAAAATAGGGACTTTTCACCTAATCTTTTCTGACCTGTGCACATGGTGTCTGGATTTTTTTGGCATTGATCCGTGGGCAGCAGTCCCAATTCTATATATTTCCATGTTATTGAATTATTGCAAAATATTATGACTGTTGTTTGTGCAGGCGGTTGGAAGCGGACCGCTTTTTCACAAGCGAATTCAACGAACAGGTGTACAGCAAGGAGGGCTTCAAGTGGGTGAACACAACTGAAGGGTTGAAGGATGTGCTTCGTCGCCACCACCCGGAGCTCGTGGGTGACTGGATGAGTGCCACCTCAGCTTTCTCTGTTTGGAACCAAACCCCTGACACTCCCAACTATTGGCCTCTCTACTTGCGATGGGGAACATCGCAGTAATGTAATTCTTCCACACAAGGAAGAATTCATGCTAGCTGTACTTTTAAGCTTGTCAAATTGAAGTTTTTAATGTATCTGTTACGTGTGAGATTCAGGGTTTTTATGTATCTGTTACCTCTAAGTATAGAAGGTAGTAGTACAGATTGAACATTAAACAAAAGGATTGAACAGTAGATCATGTGTACATTGTACGCTTATTTTTGAGAAATCTATATATGTTTTTGTGCAATGTGCGGAACGAGAGGATTGAAAAGCAAAAACTTTGGAATTTCAGCATTTGTTACGTTAGTCTAACAATTCTGACAATGTGTAATGTTCCAGAAATGACACTCTCAATGTCATGTTTCTATATTGTATTTTATGCTTGCAACTTTCCACAAATCAATCAGGTCAAGTTTAATGGATAAAGTAATGAATCCAGATCTCAAAAAATCCTTGGATTTGTTTTTTATAACACATCTGAAAAAATTGCTTCACCTCATGGTGACAGACGAAGTTCAAACAAGGTACCAGTTTACTTTAGCGGTTGGCAATTGACAATTTGTTAAGCCCAAAAATGTGAGATTCTATCATATTTTCACATTGCTCACAATAATCACTGATTAGAAAATTAGTGTAAAGATCACAGGGAAAAAAATTGGATTACCTTCACCTTGAGGAAATTCTCAACAGTGAAAGTGAATCGTGCTTGAAGCAGCATTGACAACACAAAATCATTGCTGCTTATCACACCTCGAATCATGCACTTCCCATTGGATCTGGCTGGTGGTGAGCTATCCCAAATTATGCCACCTTTGCACTTACAATGTAGTTGAAAATAAAACACTTTGTGTTGAGAGTGTCCTCTCTACACCTCCATGAGTAGTTCCCTTCACTATTTTTAAAAGTCCCATGTCTTTCTTCCAATTGGACCATCAAGTTGATATCAGCCTCTATCTCACAAAGGCACTCTGCTACTCATCTTGAAGTACTCTTAGTCCCATAAGCCTTTTTGGCTTCCTGGATTTGAAATTCAATTTCATTGGTCCTCTAGAACAGAATATAAATACAGCTGAGATCCCATAGCATTTCTAAAAAACCGCTCACCTTCAAGGATTAGAATATACATTGTTTTTACCCAATTAACAACATGTTTAGGCAATTTCCTAAGTCGAAATAATGTTCATATCCTCAGTAACTGCGAGTGTCAGAAATCCAAATTTTGGTTGGCCTGCTACTGACAATTTCCCATGTCTAAATAATGTGACACAGAGGTGACATAAGTCAGGTACTAAGCATCTAAACTGTAGACTGCCCAAACCAAGAAACCATGAATTTGGAGGTTAATGCAAAGCGTAGATCTGTAATAACCACCATCGGTTTGTTGTCAACTGTTGGACTCCACCCATCTGCAAAGGGGATGCATAGATTCATCGACACACTCACACCTTGTTTCTCATCATGCACACCTGTGTGGACCCTCTCGCCGTCCATTCCAGGTGGACCATACTGCGGACCACACAACATTGTGAGCATACCAAAAATTGAATTCTATTGTAATGTTGTACATTGAAGAAAATTTCATCCAGCTTACATTCATACAGCCAGGCACATACATAGTTTATACATAGTCTCAACTTTTCAACACTTTCAATGAGATGAACCCTTAATGTGCTGCCTATATAGACAATTCCTATGAGCCTCACCCTGTCTTAAAAATGAAAATAAATTATGTTTATGGGTATGAAATTTCAATTGGTACATTATCTTATGTCTAGGAGAATATAAAAACACTCATATGTGACGTTCATGATCAAGATACCATGTATTTGCATCCAAGGGAACCCATATACTGTGTATTTGGACCCAAATCTTCAACCTATCTATAATTAAGTGAACCTATCTATAATTAAGTGAACCTATCTACAAATAAGTTATTCATGAAGTGCTAAAAAAAAGAAAAATGTATCTCAAATACATGTTTTTCTGCATTTAGAGAGCCAGATAGGGCCTCTTAGAAGCTTAAGGCCACTTTAGAATATGGCAAGGGCCATGAAAATAAACATGTGAGGACCCTTGAAACTCATCTGAAGTCTGTAGTAACCATGGACAATTGAAATTGAATTTCGCGTGGTCATTAGGCTTCAAGTTTAGTGTTAAGACATCCGCAACCAGGCTCTCAACTGAACACTATTTCATTACCATCCCATTCATGTCGGCCGTTCTACACACTGAGTTATAGTAAATCAAACATTACCGCTTAGGCCCTTAGGCCCCTCAAGCGGTAGTGTGAAGTGAAGTGGGACAGTCTCAACATTTTCCACCAATGAGAGGATTGATATTTCATGGTGGCAGGCCCTCAAGCACTGGTGCAACTAAGTATAAGTTGAAAAAAGGACAAAGCAATACCTCAACGGTTGCTAACTCAGCTGGCTCTGTCCGAACAGCATTAGTGCAGTGCCACGCAATCTCGGAACCCTCATCCCAGAGAGTGAAGTCCAACATAAAAACACCTTGAATCTCGCCTGAAAATACTTCTGTTTGCCAAGGTGTATTAAGCAGCCCCGGAAATGCTTCGTGCTACCCACCCGCATAAAACAAATTATATGTTAGCAGGTAAGCAAGGTTTAGAGGATAACTCTAATATACTTCAGATCAGAGTATCCTCTAACTTGACATTAACTTTGGCTGGGGTTGGTTGCTTTGCATAGATCACTTTCCATGTTTGGTAAGCTTTTGGTGCATGCTTGAAGTTAGTGAGCTTTGAACTAAGAACATTCTATTCCGGTTCATTGAGGGTCAAACTCATTTCGGCATGCCAAGAGGGACTTCAAATGAGATGTGGTCCTCAATGAATCTCACGAAATAGCTTACTCTTCATTCCATCTCATACACTCCCTCCAGGCATGCACCATCACAAGTGGAAAGAATTATTGATATTAGAGTTATCCTTCAATTCAATGGGACTTTTGGTCGTTTTGCATAGAACACTTTCCATGTTTGCTAAGTTTTCAGGTCATGATTGGAGGCAATGTAGGAGGTTTAAATGAAGAAATTCCTCTCTATATATACATAGAATGCCAAGACATGCTAAAATGAGTTTGGCCCTCAACGAACCAATATAGAATGTTCTTTGTTCAAACCTCCACATCAACTCCAAGCATGCACCACAAACTTATCGAACATGGGAAATACTGTAGCTAAAACAACTGACTCCCTACCAAAAGTCCCGTTAAATCGAAGGATAACTCTATTATATGCAAAAGAATCAAGGGAAAATTGTAGGGGACCAACTCCCAATGCATAGTCCCATTGAGCTACCTCTATTGCACAGGATAACAACTAACAAAGAAGATGCAAATCGCTGCCAGTCACATAATAGTCTGATTTCTGCATACCGATGAAATGAGTAGGAAGACAGCCTTCTGGCCTGCTGTTGACTCTCGTGGACTCCAGAATACCTGAAACAATGAAGACTAACGTGAGAAATACTCGCAATGCTCTCAAATTTACCACTATGCCATCTATAACAGACTTTGCAACTCCTCACAAGTGCTAATTCCATTCTAAGATTATATTCTTATGGTTGTCTTCAATGGCAAGTAAAACCTGATCAATCACCTGGACTGCAATCACAGCGGTCACTGCGTAATTGTAACACTGAAAATGACTTGTTGTAATGGAACACAGATGTAAAACTTCCAAGATGATAAAATAAACTATTGAATTCGAATAAGGTTTGAATTCACTTGCCTCGTGAAACTGTTTGCTCCAGAGGAGTTTACCAAAAGTGTGCAACTGAATACTCACATGCCAGCCATGCAAACCTGCCATAACCATAAATCACATTTTGAGGTAACTAGCACAGGTTTTTTGTAGTGTGATTCAGATCCTTATAAACAATCTTGGCGTTCATGCTTGTCTTCTGCATAAACCTGCAATGCTCTAGGTCTGATCTCAAAAACTATAGGAATTATCAAGTTTTGCAATTCTCAAATTAGATGTTTTCAAATTAGATCCGACCATTCTAATACAGGATTTTAAGAACCAATGGAGTTATCCTCTAGCTCAGTACGAGTTTTGGCTACGAGTTGGTTGTCTTGCATACAACACCCTTCCATGTTCGGCAAGTTTTTGGTGCATACTTGGAGGTAGTGTGGAGATTTGCATGATGAACATTCTATATCAGTTCATGATGGTCAAACTCATGTTGGCATGCCAAGTGGTGCTTAAATGAGTTTGGCCCTCAATGAACCCAAATAAGTTCCTCTTCATTCAAATTCGAACACTATTTTCAATCATGGACCTTCACAAGCAAAGAAAAATTATTGATATTTTATGCAAAACAACCAATGGAGGATCTTAGGGGACCAACTCGCGACAAAAAGCTCCATTCAGTTCAATGATAGATCTATTATGAATGAAATAAGGTAGACAGATAAGTGCAGTTGGATAATACATACCATATGAAGGATCCATGGGGTCATGATGAATGCGCCGCAAAATTTGTGGCCTCAAGCCATCTCCAAGCTCCATGATTCTCCATACAATATCACTCAGATGCAAGCTAGCGACAAGTAGCAGCACTTGTTCCTGACCATTCTCGTCAACACAAAATCCCTCAGTCGCATCCACGCCTTCAAATAATGTGCCTACAAGTAGAGTGTTGCTACTTGACAAAGCTTGCTGTAATAGTCGTAAGGGTCCAGGATTATACCCTTTCCTTGATATCATTCCCCAGTTTGGACCCACCTGTGCACACATGTTAAGGAAAATCACAATAATCTATAAATACCCGTGACCCTATAAACTTGGAGAAAGCATACTGTAAAATTATATTTCTCAAGAACAATAAGGTAGATGGGTCTTAAATGGTTACATTTCTCCGACTAGCCCACTTCTCCTAGGATATGAACCACGCAACTAGTACAAGATGGTTAGCAGATCCAAATCCAGGCCATAGCCACTTCCTCATAATTTTTGGAGCTCATATGAATATCTTACTCATTTTCAAAGTGGAGACCCTTGTCGTCACTGAATGGTCATATAAGGCCCTCAATTATGTTGACCACTGAGCCTAGAACTTATCATACTCCAATCTCTTTTACACACATATCTTTTTCATATCCGTTCTTGAAGCCTCACATACCACTCAAATATAGGTGTCCGACTAAGATCACTAACCAAACTAGGCAAGTCCACCTTATTATCAGGTGCATGTAGATATCCCCTTGTGAAGAGTCTTGTAAATTTAGGAAAATCTTAAATGCTATTTATTACTCATAAGTCGAGGTAAATTTGTGCTCAGAAAACTACTATATGGTAAGGGAGGCAATGAAACTGCATGCAATGGCAAAACCTTAAAGTGAGGCCATTAGAGCAGGACAGGAGAACTTTAGAGCTCCAAACCCTACTTGGCTGTCACAAAATCAGGTCTGGTGAAATATTTCTTTTTCTTGATAAGGATACAAAACTTGCAACTTCGATCGTCCGTAGAAGCCTATCACTTGTTGCACTCACCTGCACCAACCGAGAAGACATAGATCAGAGTCTACACTGTTGATTACATTCAACAAGCAAGTCACTATTTTTAAAGTACAACATGCATGCTGTATTCATGACCAACAAATGCACTCAAAGCTATTACAACTTCAAAATCTATGATCATAAGTTTACACCTATGATCACCCAAAGTAGAAACCTAGAGACTTTGAGGCAGAGGTTTTTAATTATAAACTTAAGATATAAATGGCATGCAACCAAGCAGGAAACAAGAATATCACAATCACCTTGAAGGATTTGAGTGATGAAAGACTGAGGACGCCCTTAGTTGATTTCATAGGATATCGCAGAAGGCAAGATGCTGGAAAGTAGGTCACTGCTGCCTTGCCTGCAGTGAAATAAAAATTAGATTGGGTTGTGAAAAATGACACTTATTTTTTCAGATTTCATGGAAGTTGACAACCAGATTTTGATGCAAATCATCAAGCAGAAACCTGTATACATACCTTTGAGTCGAACAGGAGGATCTCGATTAATACAAACATGAAACGTAAGACCTAATTGGTCCACAAGCTTTCGCATCGTATTGCCTGGTGAACAATCCTTCACTGCACAATTAAAAGTGCAATTTTAGACTACGGGTATAACGAGGTACCACAAATAGACATTCAATTCTACATTATAAAAAATACCAGTTTTGCACTGAAAGAAGCATTCATAATACCTTACCTTGTTTTCCATGTCTGTCACATACTCGACGAACATGAAGCCATCCTCCATTCACTCCCTGTGAAACAGCTTCTGATAGAATTTTGTGCTTCTGTATTCAGCAGAATGATTAGAAGTGAGTTCAAAATAAGACAAACAAACTAAATTACTACACAAAGACGAACACCAATTTAAAGCTTATGTCAAGTGAACAGAATAATTTTTTCAATATCTGTGTTGGAATATTTGAAGGTAAACTTGACTTCACTGAGTTTGATCTGAACTTGTAATACACACAATACGAATGTCTTGTTTGAACTCTCAACAGAGGAGGATGAGAGTATGAAAAGGGATAAACAATCACCAACCCCAGACGAATACTTGGAAATGAATGCATCTCGCCAAGTATCATGTCCAAGAGGTAAAATCAGGTGCTCACTTGATGGTGGTTCCTTTTCTTTGTTTTGCCACCATCTTAAAAACAAAGATTTCCATACCTGTATCCACCATACATCATGCATATTAGTTGCAACAGAACTTCTGTTCCTTTACTAGAAGATCTATAATTAGACGTCATGGCTCAACAACTTGCAATGCATTTCTCAGACTCAAACCCTGGACCCTGATAGCTGGCATAACCTTAGAGCTCACATTGACATAGAACTATTCTTGAAGTCTCCCAAAAACTCATGTTTAGCAGGGGGTTCCAATACCACTTGAACACTCCTTAAACATTCAAAATCATCAAAAGTGGGTCAATATTCCCTACCAAATCATGAGTATTTGGGAGAATTTAAGGATAACTGTTAATTTGAGCTTTTAGTACTGGCGAAAGCTGGTAACTTGAGTAACAGAAAAAATTGACAACCTTAACCTGAACCCACAATGGAAATTGAGTGAAGCATACCACATCTGAACATGCTGCTTCTCTCCAATGCTTGCAAACAGCAGCGCATGCAACAATATGGTAAACACACTGCAATTTTTCAAGGCAAAGGCAGAGAGAATCCATGGGTAAATTGGCCGCTACTTGCAGCTTATCATTATCCCCAAGGGCTCCAGTTTTTTTTATGCCATTTGTCACAGGTTTCTTGCTTGTAGACAATGTGGGTTTGGCTTTCGTGGTGCCTAAATCCTTCTTCATGGTTTGCTTCCTCACTGAACTGACTGTCGCGTGCCCGGACACAGAGATTCGAGGACTCGAATTTTTTGTCACTGCTGGAGTTTTAGGGCCTACTGGAAGCTTGGCAGGAAGGCTATTTCTCCTGCTCAACAAAGTCCTCCATGTCAGTCAACAATCAACTCAATTTCCAAATAAGAGATTAGAAAATTAATTTAAAAAAGAAGAAGAACAAACAGCAACACCTTAAAATTAAATTAATATTAAATAAAAAGAAGAAAAAAGAAAAGCTGGCAAAATGGTCAGTTATGCTGTGTGGCATTTATGCATGTCATGCTCTCAAGCTCTTCTCGTTTGTGATGTAAATATCCGAATGCAACTACTTTCCTAGAAATGAGAGATTCTCGCCTGTTACGGTTGTTCCAAGACGTTAGCAATTCACAACATGAAAGCCTACGGAAACAACTACAAGCAGTGGCCTTAGATAATGCAACTACAGCATCTTTGATCCCACAGTACAAGTGATTCAAAAAGTCTGAAATTGCATAAAAGTTCAATGATATTTGAGTTCGAATTTGAATGTGACAAACAACAAGCTACTGGGTGTCCGTTATGAATGAGTCGCTTGAATTAGTGACCCATTGAGGACACAACATGAAAGGCTACGGTAAAAACTACAAGCGCTGGCCTGAGATAATGCAACTACAGCATCTTTGATCCTCCAGTAGAAGTTAATCAAACGTCTGAAATTGCATAAAGAGTTCACTGTTACTTAAATTTGAATGTAACAAACTACAAGCAAATGGATGTCCATTATAAAATGAGCCACTTTGAATGACCCATTGAAGACACAACATGAAAGCCTAGGGAAACAATTCCAAGCACTGGCCTGAGATAAGGGATCCTCCAGTTGGAATGAATCAAGTATCAGAAATTGCATAAGCCTCAATGTTATTTGAATTTGAATGTGACAAACTACAAGCTACAGGGTGTCCATTGTCAATTGAGCCACTTTCAACGATCCATTCAGGACATAGCCTCCGAAATACTTACAAAACAGTGCAATCGATGCATTTTGGAGACAAGATACATACCTGCGGGTATTATTATTGGCTGGAAGACCTTCTTCCAAGCTGCGCAGATTCATGGAAGATTGACCAACAACTCGAGTGCTGTTTGGCTCCGAACCACCACTCAGTACAGAGCTCTCTCGTCGTTGTTGTTGTTGGCTTTTCTTCATGGTCACAAACAACCCTTCCTCCGTTCAAGGTTGAATTTCCACCGTTTCTGCTCGTAATTGGACACAGGGACATCAATTTCACATGTCCAGGAACATAAATCCCACCTCGCGATCCACCAATTTTATCCTTCAGTTTGAAGCCTACAATGAGAACAGACAGATCTCACAAGATGATCAAAGCTGTCAACGTTGTTGTGATGGTGACGATGATGATAATGATTCGTTTGCCTCGACCCGAGCATCCCTAATTCAGAACCTCCAGATCGAATGATGAGCAATTACCCCAAAGCCAAAAAACCCAAAATCTAAAACCCTGCGAGCCAGATTTGTGCACCCAAATCTGTTTCCCTACCAGAGCAAGCGCACATCCGTAATTGAAGCGCAAGCAAGAGCTTCCAGATCGAATGGCGAGCAGATCCTACGGGAGGGTACTACATAGTTTAATATTTTTTGGATGGAATTTGGCATGCGTCATATACACAGTTGTCAAGACTGTATCCTACGTGGACATAATCTTTCGGGACCCAGAGTGTTGATGAACGAGACAGACCGTGTAGTTGATGGTGAGCAAGAAATTACTTCCCTCAAAGCCCAGAACCTGTGGTGCCAGACTCGGGTTTGTGTCCGAATCCCACTTCCTACAGGATCAGCCGCAGAAAGAAAGGCAGCCACAAATTGCTTGAATGAGCTCGAATCGAATACCAAACAAGAAGAGAAGGAAGAAGCACGAGCACATTTGAACCTCCGTTCGACGATGGTGGTGGCTTCGTCCACCAGCCCGCCCTCCGTCCCGTCCACGCCCAGACGTATCGTCCGTCATCGCCCGTCATCGCCCGTCATGCACCCTGCGAATGTGTTTCACTTTGGCTACAAAGACAGTGGCATTTCTTATAAGCTATTTAGACACTTCTGGAGACCAAAAATTTTCACAAAAAAATCCCAGAGTTAGAGAATAAGTATGTAAACAAAAAACAATTAGAATGTCGGAGAATGGACATAACATTATTTCAGCCATGTGGGTCAACTCCACTAACCCTCGAATATGTCAATTATAGTTTATGGGGCCCCCGAACAAAGTACACTAAATATGTTATTTAGTGTCACCAAATCTTATTGGCTTGCTCAATACTAATTGTAAACGGTTGGGTATTGTCACCAACACTAAATGTTAACCCAACAGTATTTGTCATTCCTTGTGGAAAATAAATTTGGGATTATAGATTTACAGTGTTGCATTTACTGTCACTGACTAAGTGATTTTTCATCCAACTTTCAATTACCCATGCCAATTTTTCATTCCATTAATGTTAGGGTGCACAAAATAGGAAGTCTCTTTAAGGAAGAAGATGGGAGTAAAGAAATTAATCCTCAAGCAGGGTTTGGGGTAATGGATGAACTTGAGGTTGTCATCCATCATCCATTATCCATCATAGTATTTGTACACTTATTCACAAGACCTATCACCAAAAAAGTTACCACAGTGACATAGAAGACCATATTCCACTAAACATCAAATTTAGTGTAGTAATATCCGTTTGCTATTCATACACCCAGCCTACTCACATGAATCATTACTCATTCCAACATTATTTACAAGAAGTATTGTTCACCCGCACATTATTCACTGCAAATATTATTATTCATAGCAGCACTACTCACCAACAATATCGACACTATTCATGCCGATACTTGTCGTCATTGTCTTCTTATCACCTAAGCTCCTTCCTGTGAAGGTGAGATAGTGGAGGCCCGTTTCAAAGGCTAAACATAGAATGGAACACCACCATGCAACTCAACAATGTTATGGAAGGGACTACCAGGGGAAACGAAAACAAACAAACAAAAAAATCATGTGCGGCCATTGAAGAATCTGTTGTAGTTCTTGTAGTTGCCACGGCTAGACTCCCTAACTACTCTAACTTTTGCACTCAAGCGCCATGTCCAATGCTTAGGCCCTGATCACATCAAACTTTCCGTATGGTTCTAGCCATGAAATTGTTGGGGATTATGTTGAGCCCACCACTTTTCACACTAATACAGCCAGAGATGCTAACGGATGATGCCAGAAGTGGATGGTGTGATCAGCCCATCATTTGAGCTATTGCAACTGCCAGCCATAATCCCAATACTAACTCATAGTTGTTGCAGGTGATTAAAAATGCGTGTTGGGCAACAATCAAATCAAAATTCCAATTTGCATCCAAGCACTCAACGCTCTGATGATTCAATACTCGAAAATCAGTGACAGTATCTCAACAACGCTCCTCAAAAATCTCTCTCTCTCTCTCTCTCTCTCAAATCCAATTGGCACTTCTACTTCCATGAAGAATCAGATTCCTACTTCCATTCCATCAAGCCTTACTTCTGTATTAAATCAATCAGTGTGCAACGTCCGATCTTACCATTGTTCATTGCTTGTGTTGAAAGTGTGGATGTGTAGATCTTTCTTAACATTTTTCCATGTGCCTATACATTTAAGTACATTTGGCAAATTCGTGTAGATTTCTGGGCATTTTTTTAGGTGGATGGTTGATGATTTTTGTGGCTAAAGCTTTTCTGTGTAAGAAGAATCCAATTATGTAGATATGCAGAAATGTGCACTTCAAGCAGAGAAACTAAAACTTGATATGAAAGGTATCTGCTGGCGCTACACTAACTAGGATATTTAGTGCGTCACATGGTACTTTATGTCACTACATATGATGACCTTTTGGATAACAACTTCTTATGAATAAGTGAACAAATATTGTCATGGGTGATGGATGAGTTCGTCCATTGGCCAAAACCCTACCTTCTCTTGTCATCAACTTGTGATGAAATATTATCATGGACGATTTGAAATTTGGATGGAGAATCACTTGGAAAGTGACAGTAATTGCAACACTTTGAATCTACAATCCCCCAAAAAATTAGCAAGGAATGACAAATAATGTTGGGTTAACATTCAGTGTTGGTGACACTCCACCGCGGTTTACAATTAATCTGGAGCAAGAGAATTATAATTGGTGACACTAACTGTGATATTTAGTGTAGTTCTTGAGTACTTTACCATACAGAATGACAATCTAGGGCACATACTATGTATTGTTTCAATGGTTTTTGAGACAATTGTAGGAAATATAAAAAGAGAGACAGTAGACTCAGATGCTTGTACACACAGTGTTGCATTACAAAGAGACTCGTATATATATTGAATGATCAGTGAGAGTACAAGAAGGAATTTCTAAGCTTCACGTGCTTAAGAGCATTGTCTGTAAAAATCAATCATGGGTGTGTAACAGATTAATCATTCCCTCTTAACAAACTGATTTTATATCAAAAGTACTCAAGCATTATTTTTCATATCTTTCAGTGCCCAACGTCCAGCTGGACTTTGGCCATGTCATCATACTTCCAACAACAATTTCCTTGTAGTGAATGAAAAGATTAGCATAATAGAGGTATCCATTAACTCAACCGGAGTTTTAGTAAGAAGTTGGTTGTTTCGCATGTATAACTTTCCATGTTCGGTAAGTTTTGGGTGCATGCTTGGAGTCAATGTGGAGGTTTGAACGAAGGACATTCCATATTGGGTACCAAACTCATTTCGGCATGCCAATATGGAATGTCCTTCGTTCAAACCTCCACATTGACTCCAAGCATGCACCCAAAACTTACCAAACATGGAAAGTTATGCATGCAAAACAACCAACTCCCTTTTAAAACTCCGCTTGAGTTAATGGATAACTCTACTTGCAAGAATCAATGTTGTGCTAAGTTTTCAGCACATTTGCGTTCTTGTTTTTTTATGTTTTATTTATGAGAGTGAGACTCAACTAATAAAGTTCTCTAAAAGTTGGTGTATTTGATTGCCGATTGTATTGATCTACAGTTTACATATGAGCTCGCTACGATGATCAAGGTGAAATATACCTCATTCACACCAACCCTAGAAATTGGTGTCGTCTCTTTCTCTCTCTATTGATCTACTTTATTCTATTGATGATTTGGAATTATCTGTCAAATTTACTGCAATGGGTAAAACATTTAATGTCTTATCAACAAAGAAAAGAATTGATGCAGCCATATGCAATCCTATGTGTGATCGTGCAACCTTCTCACAAGTAGCTGATGAATCAAATTTTCCCTCCAGACCCCGAAGTACAGATGCAAAAATGTTCAAGTGTGCTGCTTAAGTGACTTTGAGGAAGTTTTACTACTAGGTGCATGATAATAAGGGCTTAGAATTGTCTACCATGTACTACAAAATTTTGCATGACCATGAGATATAAAGAGGTAAATAACCCATTTGAGTCAACTTGAGTCAAATTCTTGGTTGAAGGGTTTTATGAATAAGACTCCACAACTGCCCATACACTTTGACCATGAGATGGAATTACAGCTGGTCAATGAATTTTGACCCGATGGAAGAACACCATAAACAGTCATGGATGAGTATATGGTGAAACATTTAGGATCTATGTCTAACCTGTCACCCAAAATTAGAATAAACTCAATTTTAGAGAGTAGATTTAACTTGGGATATTGAACTTTATTTCCATTGGATCTTCTCAAATCTCAGTGATTTTTGGATTTCTTTGGAACATTGGACATCACTTCAAGTTAGGTAACACAAACTACCCTAATTAAGGCTATTAGATAGGTAGAAATAATTTGTGTGAACCACACTAAATTTCTAGTCAAGGCGGATTTTACATGGGTCCAAGACCCTGTACTTCCCCCAAGTCTCAATGAAGACTTCCGACCCACACATTGAATATTAGTTATGGAAGAAAAGTAGGACAAAGTAATTTTCTAAAGAAATAATTAATGTAGCCCACACTAACTTTCTACTAGAAATTTAGCATGGGTCATAAAAAGTGCAGCACACATTAATTTTCATTGTGAGAATTAGCATGGTGGATTTAAAGAATTTCTGGGGCCCATAGTCTTATTGAGATTATTTGGTGTAGTACAAATGACAGTGTGTAAAATGAACATCCATCAAGGGAGGTCAGAAATTTGAGCAACCATGGAACAGACCCTGGGACAAGAAAGAATTCAGTTTCGTTGACTACAGTATACCTGGAAGGAGCCTCGGTTTGATGCTCTATTTCAAGCTAATAGAATGTGACAAACTAGGCTGTATTTGCAACATGATGTCAACTTATCTCTTCCATCTGTTACTATTCTGAGAGTTGGCCAAGGAGATAAGATTATCAGCAACAACATATGAATTCTCCCTGTGTCCAAAGCCCTGGTGCTTAGTTGAAATTTGAACACCAACGGCAGTCTCTCACCAAAAATAAGCACATAATAGCAGTAAAATAATTGACCAGAGTTTAGCTGTAACCTACTCATTTACCCTGACATTCAGCCAGTTTAGATTGAGAGGATTGAACACGCATGATACTATGTATACATGGAGACGTTGATTTTACAAGATATTTTGCTTCCGGCTAATCTAGGACTA
This sequence comes from Polytrichum commune, assembly GCA_950295325.1. NCBI lineage: Eukaryota > Viridiplantae > Streptophyta > Polytrichopsida > Polytrichales > Polytrichaceae > Polytrichum > Polytrichum commune. Next base: position 58,916,899 of record OX485804.1, read on the forward strand.
CATGTGTTGCGGCTGGCATAACAAACTCCAGCCTGGCTACCTTGCACCCTACAGCTTGTTGCTAGTGCAAATGAGTGGCAGAAAATTTTGACCAGCATAATAATGTTTAGTAGGAGAAAAACTGCCCATGTCTACTACACACTACTGTTGGGGCGATTTCCGGCCAAAATGAGGGAGATCTCCAAACCACGACTGAAGGCCTGGTTGAACACCAACCGCGTTTGGAAAGTGGAAATGAAGGGGAACCATGACAAGAATGCAATGGGTATAAAAATAATCATGCCCATACACGCATCATAAGCACGTGCTATTTCTCGAATCGGCTTCCATAATTTCAATTTCTCCATCCAAGGTCGAGCAGCAATCGCAAACTGTGGAAACAGGTCAGATGGTTAGTGCAGGAGCTGTATCACAATACCAAAGCCTCTTCGACAAAAAGAAAAAGAAAAGTTACATTAATTAGCCAAACTACTCTTTAGAAATATTAAATAAAAAAAGATGTACACATCATTAATAATGGCACCCCCCAGAAGAGTGGATATAGATGCTACTTACAGAGAGCACACCCCACCCAGTGGGGATAAGTGCGAGAGCCACAGCAAATACATCACCAATTGTAAGAGGAGATTTCGCAATCGCAACAATCACACCAGTAATAAGAGACACAAAAAGTAGCCCTTGGAACAGACGAACTGCAAGCTGGAAACTTGCTGATGCCTTCTGGCTGATGGTAAAAGCCTGGAAAATTCAAAATATGTCAGGTTGTTAGGCATGTAGGACTACCACAGTTGCTAAACTCATCACTCTACATGATATAAAACTCCAGAACAAGGAAAAGTGATCCTGAACTAGGTGCGGCAGAAATTACCTTGAATATAATCACTAATGCAAACAGCACAAACCATGAATAAGCATACACCTGCAACCAAATAGATGAATTAGAAACTAATGTATTCCACAAAAGAACAATTGGCTGGTGATGGAAAACTTCTGAAAGGAAATACTGATGAATATACATACGTGCAAAAATGATGCAGATAACCAAAGGAATTCAGAAATCAGGACATCTTTCTACATGGGGAGTAGGCCATTTTAGGTACTGCAATTGAAACATAATTATTAGTAGACTTGAGCTCTTACCAGTATACTGTTGCTGCCTCGGGTTACATTCAAAGAATAGACGACACCATACTGGAAAAAGAAAAACCGAGAACAAAGCACAAATTCCCAGAACCTGCCTCTTGGTGTCCGAATGTGATCCTGTAATGTCAGCCAGTGAAACAAAATGACGACTTCAAGACATGTCTTTACAGAAAGTTATGTAGAATGCATGAATGTTGGAGAAAACCTTTAAAAATTTCAACTATTAGGAATGTGACTTACTTGCTCGTCAAACCACCAAGCTTCCCAACTGTTGTCAACCTGAACACCTACTCCTCCTTTATAGAATAACCAGTTTGTCCAATCATCAAAATCCTCAACCGTCCTGCACACCATTTGGTTTTGAAAATCAATACCACTCGGTGCAAAGAACATTTCATTTGTGCATTGAAAGAGGCTGAATCACTTGAGAGAATATGTAGTATGTCCGTACTTTTGCCACTCAAAGCCAGATGGGTTGAAAATGTAGGGTGCATATAGCCAAGATATCGCGAGGAACCAAGAACTGAATGTGAGTAGAATGAAAGTGACCGACGAGCGGTTTTGAGCACCATATGCCAAGTACACAAACAGGAGCATAATCACCTCCAATCTGCATACAATCATTGTCAGGTCCACTCTTATATCATTAAAGCCCAAAACTGGATGAACCTCAACTACAATAATAATATGAACCTTAACTTGGTCCAGTTTATCAAACATAATCCACTTTAACATCACATTGATTGCAGGCAACAATCCATATATGGGCAAGGGACATAAAATAGAATGAAAATGCAATGACAAAATGAAAGTATAATAAGAGGAATTAGGATCACATTCATTGAGCTGCAATGGGATAAGAGTAGAAGTAATTTAATCCAACATCCTACAGAATATGATCATAGCACCTGATTTCGAGGCAGGCTCTTACGCTTTAGTAAAATGGCTACGAGAGTACATTCGGTAGTTCTCAGCAAACTTGATGTGCCTCACAACAAACCCTCTTCCAGTAGATCGGTACTGCACCAAAAAAAACATAGTGGGATAAAGAAGACAGACACTCTCTTCAATTTACACTATCAAAATCTTTACATTACATCCCAGGAAAAAGAAATCTTGTGGCTTACAATTACATTTACATTACAATCTTGTGGTTTACAGGTGCGCCAGACAACATATTCTTGGTTTGCAAGATTCTGTTTAACACATTATACTTCTATGAATACATGATCTAGGACTCAGTAAAGTTATGCATTAACTCGACGGGAATTTTCGTGGGGTGTTGATCCCCTGTGATTTTGCATTGAGTTATTGCATACAAAATCAATTAATACTTACACTCTGAGCATGCACCAAAAACTTCACCTTGAAAGTATTTTACAGAAAACAAACAGCTCTCGACCAAAAGTCATGCTGAGTTAGAGGATAACTCTAATGGGTAGTAAGGAAAATGTGTTGAGAATGTAAGGGTTGGTACCTTTGCACCTCCATGGAGAATAGTTCGTCCAAAGTAATGAGTTCGTGTTCCCAAAGAGAATGTGAAGAACACAGAGGCAAGTTGTAGCTGCATCGTACAAAAACTGATGATAGCCTGAACCCCACTTACCCAAATTCAGAATGAGAAACAAATCCAAAATAGGTTCCAACATGCATGTTGACAAACAATAAACATCTGGTGGGCATTGTCATGTCTAATATTGAGAGACAACAAGAAGTTGAACAGAATGGCCACTAAATATCAGTTACTTAACAAACCTGGAAACAAGTTGACATTTGCAAACTAGGGCCAATAAAAAGAGTTAATTTGCTAGGATATACTATCCTCACCAAGGAACGGAGCTTTAAAATACAGAGATAGGCATCTTGCAATGCCAGAGGATGCATGAAACCAAAGATACCGCACAAATCAAAGCGATCCACAAATTCCATGATGAAACATAAACCCACCTTTAAAATACCTTGTTCCAGGATTAAGTTCACGATCATAGGAACTGCTGTAAAAATACCAATTTGGAACAGAAATTGTGTGTTGAGGACTGATTGCAGAGCGGCATTTTGCAATATGTCATTGTTGGCTTTCAAAGATGCATCCACACCTGACAGTGCCTGAACAACATATATAATTCCTTGTTACACAAGTTACTCTTAGGTAATATAGTAGGATATATATGAGCAGTTCCAAATGAGAAGCAAGTTGATTATATTCCAACACTCGACAATGTTATTCACTCTACAAAAGTTGGGATTGATACAAGTCAATACAACAAAACACATTACATGTATAGAGGACAAGGACTAACCAAGTAAGCTTTGCCATAAAGGAAGACATAGAGAGTCAAGACCGTCATCTGTATCACAAGCAAAATGTACTCAGTCAAACTCAATTTAGAACAAAGAAAAATTTAATTTTGAAGCATATGCAAAGATGAAACACATCAAAACATTCGTGAACTAAGTAAAGTGTCACAGATGTAATACCATGGTGGTGACATAGAAACCAACAGACGTATAGAAGAAAGATAACATCCGTGGAAAATCAAGAAGCTGGCCCAATCTATATACATCCCGGCTTAGTGACTGCTCCCCGTTGCCACTCGCCACCTTGGCTTCAAATAAAGCTATTTGGTTCAAACCAACATCTCGGCCCTTTCCAACCTGCTCAACCGATCCCAATGTTCAGAAAAATGAATCTTGAGAATAACAAGGACACAGAAGATAGGAAATAAAATAGAGTTAATGTGTTGAGCCTTAACAAGCATTGAGGGACATTTCGTCTTTAGTTGGTGCCCCATGATTCCCTGTTGGTTTTTTCTTATACAATGTCAATACTTTCGTTCAACTTGTGGTGCATGCTGGGAGTAGTGCTTGAATTTGAGTGCAGAGCAATCCACTTTGATTCAATGAGGGCCAAACTCATATTAGTACCTTCAATGCCAAAATGAGTTTGACCCTCAATGAACCAATATAGGAATTCTTTGATCAAACCTCCACACCAACTCTGAGAATGCATCAAAAACTTTCCAGACATAGAAAGTGTTGGATACAAAAACAACGGACACCCAACCAAATATCCCATGCAGTTGAAGGATATCTCTCATACCCCAAAGTGGTATACCAAACCGCAAAACTGTAAAATGAGTATTTCATACAACTCATATTCCTACCTGGACATATTCATGATGAGTGACATTTCCCAACCTAAGCGTAGAGTTGAAACCTGTAGCCACCCAGAAGGTTATAAGCTCAAAAAACTGAACCAAAAATACCCTAGGAATTGTAAGAAAGACAACTGAGCTATGCAACAAACAAGATAATCACACCTATTCATTGGTCAACCACATTAAATTGATGACACCCATTCTAAACCAAAACGATGTGAATACCCAAGTACAAGATAATAACAATTACATCTCTTAATCAAGATTATTTGAACTAGTCACTGCAAACAACTAGAAAGACCGCACAATAACTTCAACATCAGGCTTCAGAAAGCAATAGAAGCTCATTTACAGGGAGTGAAGAAGCACCTGCAAAAATATCTTCACTTAGGTTGATTCCACGTGATGCTTTACTGATACCGCCCCGTGAAATGTGAAAGATTCTATCAAACACATCAGGATGGCCATAGTGCATTCTCACCCTGAATTGAAGCTGATTAGTCAGAAACAGAGGGCATTTCAACACAGAAACTAAAAACATGATTATTTCAGTTGGCAAATGTAGCCTTTGGCAAATAAAGTGACAAGAAATTAGGATTGTAAAATTAACTAGATTAGAATACTCACTTGAGAGGCCTTGCCAACACACGTTGACCAAGAGTTACAAAGCTACTCTCTTGCAGTGACATAAACCATGCTAACGAAGACACACTGCATCAGAACACACAAAAGGAAAAATTAAAGCATTTCAAGTATGGAAAACAAAAAGAAGAATTGTCTACAATAAAGAGATCTAAAATCTCTTTGTAGGGCATCTTTGTGAATAGCAATTAACTCTCGTTTCAACATCACAGTCCCTTATTACTTTCCAGATTGAATTTTTTTTTTCCTATTTATTTCACTTTTATATTTACATACCTTCCTGTAAAGACATGCTCACGAACACCAAGAATGGTGGGTGCCCGTAAGCCGTGATGCCCTTGGTCAAACTCCTCCAGAAGATTTCGAACTTTAAAAGCTTCCTCCATGAAATTATCCTGAACATCCATTACATATTTGTCATCAGATTCAGATTTGTCACCCTGTTATGGAAGTTGCTGAATCCATAATTTCCCATGTTGTGTAATACATTTAAGGAGTCAAATTTGACCTATATCTATCTGGCAATAAAGTGAAGATATGGTTTCACACACTTATTCTGATCTCTAATCAAATTTTAGGAACGGAAAGGTAACTTCCAGAATGGCAATTCATTTTATGACAATTCATGCCCAAGAATACATTTGCCTAAAATAAAAGATTTTTGAGACGATAAAGGTCTCAGCAGTAGGACAATAGTCACTAAGTAACTTCATTCTCATTGAAATGATTCCAATTATATATTTTAATATCGAACAGAAGAACAGAGTGGTACCGACTGTAATCAAACCTGGTTCATATCAATGGTCTGTATACAGTCTCCACGGGTGAAAATAATGGCATGATTTTGATTCTCAGGTTTCCCTTCTCCTAGCTTTACCTTCCCAGGAAGCTTGATAGAGTATATTTCCTGAAAACAAAGTTCACAATGTTTTCATATGTGCTGTTGTCCATTGCAGCAGGTGCAAGGATTCCATGTCAATGACAACCTAATAGCAGAAACTGACACTTAAGAAATTTCAGCACTCAAAAGGAAAGCACAAATTACCTGATCCTTTCCCGTTGGATCATTTTTATCAACTTTCACTAATTTTGAGTAGTATGTGGCCTTCTTATCTTTTGCGCCTGTTTCCACTACATCTATGAAGGCAATCCTCAATGATTCATACCTGTTTCAAGAAAATCACAAAGCAAATAGAGATGAGATCAATCCCTGTTTGACATGTATGAAGCATATTTTAGTTTTTAAATATTTGTAGAAGACAAGTGATCGAATGGGAGAACATTGAAAACTTTGAGAACATGAAATACAAGAGTATACGTTTTCAGGACTTACTGTTGCATCAAATACAGAATATCTGCTGCCTGCACTTGCCCTTTCTTCTTCTGGTCACCATAAATTTGACAAGTGACAACATAAGTAAATTTAAGTTCTGCTTGAGCACGTGCACTACGCTCCATTGACCCATGGTGTTCCACCAAGGATATTGGAATCCCCTCCTCAAGGTCTGGCACTGAAAATAGATCGTGTTACATTACAAATGAAGTGGTATGTGTCAGAATCCTTCTTGTTAAAAGGGTTGTTAAAGAAGGGAGGACTAGAATGTAAGCAAATCTAGCAAATCCAGCATGACAATCAGTTTTACATCCCATACAAAGACAATGTCGACTCATAAGAAATAAGCTGAGAATGCAAAGTCAAAAATTGACACATGTAGGACGAAACATTGTACAAGAAAAATCAACCTGAACTGAATGCTCCCTCTTGGGCTCCTTGAATCTCTAATGCCTTTTTGTAGTACATCATTCCACGAACTGCACAATACCTCATTCAAAATCAGCATTGCTTTTCTAACCAATTTGCAGCAGATTTATATCAATGCAATGGTTTCAAGAGATATACGATCCATCCAAATAAATATAGTAGAAAAAATTACACACCTGTTCTAGCCAGAGTTTGGCCACGATATGAGGCCCAAAGCCGCAATTCAAGTACAAACCTATCATGGTTTTCTGACTTCTTTTGCTCTATCTCACGTTGTAGAGTACTTTCAATAATTCCAATTCTTTCCAAGAAATTCTGCCATTCATCTGACCACAGGAATAGGCAAAGATAAAAGTTACAGGACTATAACAGACAACATGATCATATCCAAGGAATACAACATATCCAAGGATATTCCTTTTGAATAAAGAAGCAAATATATTAAAAAAAACTCAAATTTGTACTGCACTAAAATAAGAAAGTTATGCCATAAACACATTCCACAGTAATAGCTAATCTTTGACACTAAAAGCCACTCAGTCAGTACTTTCACTTGAAATTGGTCAAGGAGTGACTGTTGGTTGGAAAAAAGAGATCAAAGGCCAAGCCATCACATATTTAAGAGCTCAAATAACTTATACCAGGATAAATCTTTTGGAGGTAAAACAAGATGGTAATGCCATCCTCATTCTCTTTGTAGAGCTTTTCAATATCGTACATCACGTCCTCCTCATAATAAGGGGTGAACACACTGCAGGACAGGACATAGGATCTTTTCAGTGACATTTTAACTGGGTGTAGATTATAACGAGCATGGAGTGTGCATCATATCTCAAAATTATGATTTGATATGGATGTTCTGTGAATTATTAAAGTTTAAAGCCATTAAAATTAATTTAGGACAGATACATCCTGTGCTGGAGTCTCTCCAATTTCACCTTGTGTTGAAGATGTTGTGAATATGAAAACTTTGGCTGGACATACTAGCAGCTACTACAAGTAAATATCTTAATTTCTTCAGTTGAACTTTACAAGAGTTTGCAAGTCTGCAGTGGCTGTCTAAGTTTCGAGTGTTTCAATCTAAAACCACCCCAAGGACTTAATTTACAATGCTCGACTGATGGAAGGCAACAATGGAAGTTTGACAGAGCTCAACAACTTGTGTACAGAGGTCATGAAACGACTCCCTTACCAGAAAGAGAACATTTTACGAATAGGTGGAGGTGAAGGCATGTGCATAAACAAAGAATTAGTAAAAAACTGTAGACGCCGCCGTGCATCCAGATTATGAGGTACAGTTTCAGTGTTGAGCGTTTTGGTCTTCCCTTCCGAGTCTTTCACTTTTTGAACTTGCATCAGATTGGTGAGTCTTTTTGCTTGTTTTTGCTGCAAAATGAAACCCAACTGGTGCTGTCAATAATAGAAAATCTGGAAATCTGGTAAATAACATCTGCAACAGTTTCCAGCATTCAGAAAAACCGTCCAGGATTTAATTCTATCCAGATCTATAGGTGGACACTATGAGCTCTCCCGAATACTATAACTGCAAGGTTATATAATGACCTTTACTTCTTCTGAAACTAACTAGTGGACAATGAAGAAAAATTCCTCAACTTCTTTAACATGCAGTTCTTCCAATGGAAAATGTAATTTCTGAATATTCATCCCTCATAGCAATTAACAGTGGATAGAGTACTAACGCCCGCTTTGTCAAGCCATTTCAGATCAGAGAAAAGTCTGTCCTCAGTGGTAGCATGTCTGAGGTATGTCAAATTACTGTATTTCTCACTGCAAACAAAAAAAAATGAATAATGTCAACCTCATTCAGCCAATACTATGCAGCAGAGTTTCTAGTTAAAACAACATTACAGTCTTCTTTAAATCTGATGGTAATATAACAATGTTAGAACAATATAATAAATTATCTGATAGCAATGAAGGGAAGGATGAGTGGAATGTACCGAATGGTGTCAGCGAGGAAATCATTCATCACAACGTCATAAAGTGCATAGAAGGCTGCTTTTGCTTTAACATTCCGCTCTTCTACAAATTCATGTCCCTGAAGCAAGTTCAGAGCACTCGCAAATCAAAACAGGCAACACCAAAATTACACCAAATTTTATTCAACATAACACCAAAGCAGTTCTTAACCCCAAAACCAGACAATCGGATTTCAATTCACTCACCAGCTGCTCAGTCAGTTCTCTAAGTTTCTCCAAAACATTCCTCAACTTGCTTACTTTGAAGTGAACAACAAATGAGGATCGGTCTAGCTCAACCTTGACATCCCCCAGAATGTCATTGACCCTGTTTAAAAAAAAAGGTATGTTATGCCATAGTCTCCATAAGATTGGTCCAAGCAACTGCAAGTAAACGTATAAGAGAATTCTCCTTCTTCAGAAACAACAATCACTACTATTGGCATTGACACGAACAAAGACGGGAAAGATTGAATCACAACATTAGTGAAACTTACCAGCGACGACCATCTTCATTGAGCACACTGAGCAACAAAGGCTCCAAAGTCTGGAAGGTCTCTCGCACAGCATAACCCATGTACTCATCACTACAAATTTTCTCCCATAGTTCTGTTTGTGAATTCTTGTGCTCAACTGCAAGCTCGACCGCAATATGCACCTGTCTCAAAATAAACACAACTACACTTATCAAGCTTATGTCTGTGCCACTATTCATACCTGATCATGTAATAGAAATCAATCAAAGAGAATATGGTAGACAAAGCACAAATAAGGTAGGCAGGCCTTTCATGGTCGCTATTTCTAATCCGACGGTTATATTTGAGTGGAGTGTGGTTATATGTGAGTATAATAATGGACACCAAAATTTGTGCTCAAAATATGTTAACCATTCAAGGCTTACCAGTCATCAGAATTGGAGGGACCTATATGACAATTTAATGTTTGCTACAATCTTCACTTTGACAAAGATGAAGATATTCATATGAGCTCCAAAAATTAGGAAACAATTTGTAAATGGCAATCATCTCACACGAGTCGTGTGTTTGTCAACCCACGAGAAGTGGGTGCAGAACTTAAAGTGACCAATTAACACCTGCTGACCTTAGCCATAGTGCAATGCCAGAAAATATGTCAATCACCAGAATGAGTTCCACAAGAGCAAATACAATCTCCATCCTTGTCTTATTTGAGGATCATGCAATAATTATTGACCTCATCATTTCTTGTTCTATGGGCCATTCAATACTTCCCATTAAAGAATTGGCAATATTGATTGTTGGATCATAGGTAATCAATAACTGTACGGATAAGATCCAAAAATCAGTATCAACAACTTTGCTTGGAAATGTTCTTCTTGTGCCACCTTGTAACCATCATTTATTCATTTTATAGTACAAAATCAATGTGCATTGTTGTGTGGAATATGCTCAAGACTTTAGGGGTCAAACAGATGTGACTTAATCTCAATGGGGACACTGTTTTGTGCATATGGTGTGATTCATGCTGGCTCCAAAAAGTAAAACTACTTTTCATGTTGCACACATTCACACACCAATTTCTAGGTACTTCATTTCCAGAATTAAAAAATTACCAAGGTAATAATGAAAGTATGCTCCTAATATTGAGTGTGATAATACTAATAACTATCTTAATGTAGTATTATATAGTGATTTTATTTATTATAAAGATAAATATGATAACAATTATTGTTAGTGGTCACACTATATCCAGAGAATGTTGAGCCTAGGTCTTTTCCATCATCCCTCAAAATCATATATAGGGGTACACTAAAACCTGGATAAGCCATATATAAGGGTCAGTAATGGAACCTTATTAGCAAGTAGAAACAATGGCCAGTGAATTAAATTGTCCGGTTGTTCATTTGAGTGAACCCACTTGTTAGGTGGCATTTTCAGCAGGACTTTTTCTCTGCAATAAACAAGTCTCTTTAGAACCTCTAGATTTGTATAGACAAAAACAATTAAACAATTTCAGATAAATTCTGAATGGATCAACTAGAATGAAATTGACGACTGAAGTATGCAGAAAGCAAGATGTGCCTCTGAGTAGATCAGGAAACTGCAATCAGTTACAATCACAATTCCAACAGTCTAAATATCAATCAGAAATACCACCAGATTTTTGGGCAAACCTTGGCATTGCGAAGCAAAGTCATTGACATGTCATGAAGGAGAGCACAGATCTTCATCAAAATAAGGAATATTGATATGTCACCTGTTGCTTATAAGATCTTCTTCTCGTAGACTTTTGATGACAGCATTCCAAATAGGTAAGAACCTAATTGCATCTTGTTTATCTGTAATAGCCTGCATGTTCAAGAGTAGAACATGTTCAAAAATCAAACAATGCACATAAGCGAGCGATAAGGTTAACAAAGTGCAACTGTAAAAATCCAGACACCATCAACAAAAAATGTGTAAATCAAAATGTCCTTATTTTCAAAACATGAACTCATTAAGAAAATGAATGTTCTGTCCATTTTCAGAAGCAATATTGCTATCAAATTTCAACAAATTTCACAGGCAGACATAACAAGTAAACTGACAGAAATCAAGAGGCTTAGCAAAAGATTCTTAAGAAATAGGAAACACATAAGGCGAACAGGCTGTAAGATAAGGTGAAATATTCAAGCAACCTTGCGTCTCTCTGCTACACCTTCCGGCACTTCTGAAAATGGTGACGGCCTACAAGACCACAAAAGTGCATATCAACACGTATGAATGCATTACATAAGATTTATGGCAACGATTAAAGCAACCTTGAGAGTAAATCACAGCTTTCATAATTGAGAAAAAAATGGTAAGAGAATTTGGCACAAGCTTACGCTCTGCTAAGCTTGCTTGGTTGCATATGTGCCACAAATTCTCCAGGATAGTTAGTAAATCTTTTCCTCAACATGTCCAAAGTCCGGATCTGGTGCATCCCATATGAGAAAATAAGATCACTTTACCAAAAATTTATTCCAAGCAGTATGAAAATGAAAAATCTTCAAACACAAACATGAAATCTACAAACACAAACCTAATTAGTATGTAGTACATAAATCTATATTTAAAGTCTGGTACAGTGCCATTCTGTCACATAGTAGAAAACATTTTTTCTTTTTTATTATGCAACTGAGTTGGAGGTTGAAAGGAGTCATGACTAACCTCACCAAGTTTATCCCTCGCACCTTCAATACCTCCAAGTAGTGCTGACACAACCGTGTACCATACCTGCGTATCTAAAAAATATATCTGCATAAAGAAGTGAAGTATTAGACATACAGGCTGAAGTTTACTTGATCTGAAAAGAATCAAGCACCAAAATGTGTCTGTCACACTCTGAACCTAATCCCAACATTACCATAGATAATTGAAAGCAAGGAAAACTACAATCTCATGCAGTGTGGACATTGCAACTCCATAAATTCTTTTCAGGAGAGTATGCCATACCATGATAACTGGGGCCCAAAGTGATAAAATAGTCAGAGCATTGTGATTACCTGCCATGGTAAACAAATTAGAAAGTTAAAATCATCAATGGGCAGGTGACAATAACTTCTGGAGACGATCTGCACTTAAACTAGGGCATGTATCATATTTGAAAAATAGTTCCTACTATACTAATGGAGTTAGATTTGTTTTATACATAAAGTCCAGCAAGTGCACAAACTCAGAAATGTTTGAATCTGAAAGTAAGCAAATGCAGAATACAGTCAATCCTAGCTACTGGAAATGTGAAACCACTCTTGTTACTAAGACTTCTGTATGTTAAGCAAAACATGGCACAAACTAAAGAACCCTCAGTTAGTTTCTATAAATGACTAGTCCAAAGAACCTCCTTAGTCAATTTATCCTATATATCTCCATAGTGTAGTCAAGGGAGACTCTAAATGTTTTCACTTCAAAAAAATTAGACACAGAATGTTCGCCTATACATTGATGAGATTATAACTATGTATTGCTATCTAGGTACATAACATAACCATTATTAACTTGATATTCGTGGTTGAGAATGACACACAGAAAAACATGTGTGATGATCTTCATACTCTAGCACACAAGGAGGGTTGATTGTAACATAATGTATCTGGTCACCTCAATTGACAGCATAAAGCAGTCAAATAGATATCCAGTTGAAAGGCAGACTTACTGCTTGAAAAGAAGTCATGCCACTTATACTTAATGTTGTTGAATCCAATAATAAGCCTTGTAGGCTCAATCATGGGCAGGATCTGGGCAAACAGTGCAGTTGATTCAACATATCATGATCAGAACCAAGTCAACTATATATCATTGTCAAAGTAAAAATTTATACTAAGTTGCGACAATTGCAATGTTCCGAATATACATCACAAAAAATCTATGCAAGGCCTAGGCGTCTAGTCCACATCATTCTGCAACCACTAAATCGTGCCCATATTGCAGCTACAGATAGCACTACTTTCAGATTGGAAACAAAGTCTATAAGGAAAGACAATCTGGCTCGGTGTTTACCTGAAAATGCATAGTAAATGCAAATTTGCAGATTAAGATGAATATCCAAAATAGAGAATACCTGCAATTTAAAAAGATTAAGAGTGAAGTGTCCTGTAAATAACACTCACGCATACTTGAGCTTTATAATGTCAAACCTACCACACCACAAACAATTGAGGTACGTGGAATTTATCATGTCACTTTCTAGGTGCTACCTAATTGCACCTAATATTACACAGCCCAAAGGGGGATGTGGAAATTCCATACTTTAGATAATCCCGCATCCGTTCGTACATTCCACGCCCAACATAATACCGCTCCTGTGCCCACATACATATTCATAATATCAATCAATCACTCCATTTTTAAGGAACACTTATTAAACCAATGGATTTTGATTGAAATTGGTATCTGCAGCAGATTGGAAACAGAGTCTTAAGTTCTCTCAAGAAACTATAATCATTGATTTACCACCCTGATTTAGGCTGACAAGAGTTGAAGCTGTACCTGATGCAACCACTTAAAGAACTGGAAAACATAAACATTTGAGCACTTTTCAGCCTGCCTTCGGAGCCATGGAAGGCGAAGGAGAAAGGTAAAAATCAGCTGTGTTCCTGAGTAGCTTGCCAATACAATGTAAAAAATCTGGAACCACGCAGTTGAACCATTGTTTCTTGCATCCTCTTGAAGGGTTTTCCTGCAGTTTAGATGTTACACTTAGTGAAAATAAAATCAAGTGATGCATTATTTGAAACATCCAAAAAGGACTGTAATCCAAAAAATGGCATCAAGTCCAGATGAAATAACTCTGCCTACTTCACCATATTATAATTGAGCCTATCCTTTCATTTGGGCTAAACTAATTATACCCGCAAAGATCCCTCCTACTAACAAAGATAAAATATCATTATAGAATCAGGAATGGACATGCTGCATGCAATCCGCAATAATCCCTTCTAGAAGTTAACTAGATGCCGAAACAATTTCAGGACTATGAACCATCCAAACAAAGAACTGTAAGGAAAACTTTCAAATAAATAAATCGCAGTGCCCAGTAACATCAGAAGATTACTATTGGCTGTACTATGCCACAATAGATAAAAAGATCAGTGTTTTCTGTTCAACGCAAGACTTCTCTAGAGTTTCAAAGCTCCAATTGCTTCTAAGAGTATGTAATAATTAAACATGTGAACAAAAGTTGTAGAAACTCACACATAAAGAAACAAGATTCCACCCGATAAGGATGCAAACCAGACAAACTGCAAAAGCACCCGTGCAACAGTTTGACGGCGTGTGCTTCTGAAAGCACCAAACATAAAAACAGCATCGAAGACAGCTGCACATTGGCATGGTAAGTCATAGTAAGGAACATTACATTCAAATAAAAAGTTCTAAGAAACGGAGACAGACATTTATCTTACAAAGACAAAATGTAGCAAATAATCAAGGTCATACACACTACTATCATATGAAGGCAACTTCTTATTGACAATGAGTAGGCAAGTATTCGATCGATTGTGATTTAACAAAATTGTTATATAGATTAGAATGAAGGTAAAGCCATACCAGTTTCTGGTAAACAACATTCAACACATTTGAAGAATAAGAGGAGACTTCTGACTTTCACAATGAAGCTAACTATATCTCATCTTTTCCAAGGCAAGGGAGCCGACAATGGCAGCTTGCAACTCACATTGCAGAAACTTCAAGACAACAAACGTGGGACCAACACTCATGATTTTCTTGATTGTTCGCACATGGAGATTCAGATTCCCATTCTTGCTGCAAAATGCCCATATTGTTAACCCCTGTAAACACCCACCATACAAAAAGAAAAACTTAGAATCAGGTAAAAGAATATCCGATTAAGGAAATGCGTAGCTTGTAAGAGCAATTAACAGCACTCATGATTAATACACCATGAGGGTACCACTATCATAACATAGCTGTACAAAAAGAAGCACGATCACCTTACCTGAAGCATGCAGAGAAAGAATATCCAGAGGCGGTGAAAACTGTGGTAGAGATGAAATCCTGAACGGTGCTCAACAAAGTGAATTTTTCCCACTTTATGCTCTTGTCGACGACCAGGAGTCGGTTCTGGTAGAGCCTCTTCTGAGCTAGTTGGAGCCTGAAATTTTGATGATTAGAAGTCAAGGTCCATACAACATCAGTTATGAATGCCTTACATTAACAACAATATGTAACTAGAAGTGCTTCCATGTAAATGATAGTACACTATTAAACCTTGTAGGTCCAAGAGGCCCAATCTGGGCCTCAAGATGTCATATAGAGAGGTTAAGCATTACTCCTTGAGAGTTTTACATAAAGGTGTCAAAGGCGGCCCTATGTTAAATTAGCCCATTCATCATATGCATTATTGACAATCAAAGGATACATATATGTAGAATGAACTATAGGGAGATTTAGCTCACATAAATGATCTCTACTTAAATACATACCACAAATATCTAATCACCATTGTCACATTGATTTCACTTCCTTGCTTTGATAGGTTGTGCTAAATGTGGATCCAATACCATAGACCAAACAACATATTATTTCAATATTTCTTGGGGGTTCGTACAAATAGTCACATATCCTGTATAAACACACCCTTGATCTTTAGCCACAAATTGATATCTATTAGCTGAGGGAAAATCTAAGAATTAAACCCCGTACAAGATTCTTTCTCACACCCTTCTGTGAGTAAAAGCTAACCTTTTTAGCGACGTGTTGCTTGGGCTTCATAAAAAAACCTGCATCCAGACGCCATGGCCAAGAGAGCTCAAAGCAGGCAGGTTGCCTGTACCCAAGAACGATCAATAACATCAGGTAGTCAATAACACGACATAAAATAATCTTACAAGTTTACATTTTGAAAAAGCTTCCACAATTAGCTCTGGAAAATTGGTTCTGTTGAGTAACTACCAAAAGAACTCATTGAAGTCATCATAGTTTCGCCAAGTTGAATGTGCAGCTTTCCCATTATCACTACTTTCGGCCTCCTGCAATCCATTCACACATGCCAAATGCATCCTATTAGTGTTGAAAGCCCAGTTTACTTCAAGTGTGGTAAAATCTCAAAGTACTCTTTGCAAGGGAAACAAAGAAACCACCTAAAAGACTTGGTGGAACCAAGGGAACTATACTAGAACTTCCTCCATTACACTAGCCTTAAGACTCCTATGCACATTAATCAGATAACATCGTGCCCTCACCGCAGCAACAACATTGTAGACAGGAGTAATTATCTGCTCCAGGAATGAAAAGTCTGTTACACCATCTGCATTTTCCGCGACCGTCCTTGATTTCTCAACATAAGGCTTCTCTAGCAGGTCAAAACACTCATCCGCCATCTGTTGCAAAACACAGAAAATGTCCTTCAGTTTCAACCTAAAACTAAAATTGATCCTGCTGCTTACAGAACTCAACCTGACCCCTTAATCCCCAATTCACATAAGGGAAACACTGTAACAACCATAATAGAATCATACAATTAAGAAGCATGATGCAAGCTTAGTTGTGACTATATGTGCGCACTGAAACACCTTCCCATCAATGAAAAGTAAAGACCCCTCTTCTGGACATCAAAAGTAGGTCCAGAAAATCAGCGCAAAGCCATGGCCATCATGGCTAAACATGGATGCCAAACAAAATTAATAAAGAATCACAGGTACAACCCACAATCAATGTTCTACCAACTTCACCACATTTCAAAAAGTGAGTATAGATTTTGCAGAGTATCCAAGGTAACTATAGGTTTTAAATAAAATACCAAAAGTGCATTCTATCACTGCTTGAGAGGATTTTCTCTTTCACAGTCATACTTAGTTTATCAAGTCAACAAGAAATATGACCCCCACAAGCAGTCGTACCAAACAGACAATAAAATTCTGGAAAAAAAGGTTAAACAATCAAAATTGTTGTCCGTACATGATGAAAGATGTAACAGAGGCACTCTGGCATGAAACGTAGATTTGCTGCCTCGCCCCACACCAAAAGATAAAGAGCAGTCAAACAAAGTCTTCTTTCATGTGTAAATGCCCTGCATTGCCAATTTCCAAATAAGAAAGTGGTAAGAAGCAGAAATGGTCCAATCCATTCAACCATATTCCAAGTTGCTTCAGACCTACATTTCAAGTTTCAGATAGCAAGTACTAGAACAAATGTACCTCATGAAAATTGTAAGAGGGCAACATTATTGCCACTCCCTGTCAACTGTTTGTCACATTGCTTGTTGGAGCAGTGAGAATTGACTGAATAATATTTCAAATCTGGTCTTGTACATCTGGATTATATGTTTATCGGCAACCAACCCATTCATTCATGCATTTTATGCTGATACTCTTTATCACTGCAGAAGTTTGGAGAACATGTGCAGGTTCCATGTACCTAAATCTTTTTCAGGATTAGTTGCTTGATGTTAGACCAAAGTTCAGATGTGACTTATCAGATGTAAGAAACAGATAAATGTTTAGCAAATCTTCTGCACAATTCACCTCCAGTCAGATCAGGTATAAAATAGGTACAATTATTTTGTTCAATAGCCACTTGAATTATTACTGGACTTTATTGGTTTTAAAATTCCCTTTAATACATGACACCAACAATATAATTGAGAACTTACCGCTTGGACTGGGGCTCCCTCCTTAGAAAGTGACACCATCGAATATAGTTCTCCAAGATCCGGTCTTTTACATTATTAACAGCTGTGTCTGCCAACTATTATTGTACATGAGAGATATCAGGTTATGATCTGAGCTCCACAAGCAGAATGCTGGATTGAATATCACGGCCAGCATTACAAACCAGTAAAAAGTTGAAAAAACTAAGTGCATTTCCTCATATCATGTATGTTTGTGACACTCCTCTATCCCATCACTTGAAACATATAAACTCAGCTTGAAATTTTACAGGTTAATTTTATGTAGCTCGCTCACTAACAAAGCCAGCTTAAGCACAGGGTCACATGAATTCAGGTGGATTGGTGAGAAGTATTGAAAATACCTTCATGACATCAACCTCCCTACCCGGATCAGAAAGTATACCCAGCCTTGACTGGGCACTCGAAAGGAGTAAGATTAGATGTTCCCGTTGATTGGACACATTGTCTTTCTGCACTCGCAACAAGAGGAGTCAATTGCTTTCCAGTGTATCCACTGATACTGAATCGGTTCGTCAACAAACATGATGAACTTCAAGCATTAAAGATAGAATGTACCTACATATTTCATGGCATGAAGAGGAATTATGTATCGATCAGAATTGCAGAGAATAAAACCAATTTGATTTGCAGTTCATACCTGGAATCCAAAAGCAAAATGTAAGAAATCAAATATATCCAAGTTCCTGTCAGTGGGAACAACATAATCATTGCGAAACCGGGGCATATCGGTTGTGTATTTGATAGCTTCTGTGGCACCAATCACCTGAACACATCCAACAATACTTGGATGAAAAAATTCACAAGTAGACAGTAAACTTCACTTTCTCAATGTACTAAGCAAAATACACCATTACTTCCAACTTGATCTTAATTTCAAACCTATGTAAACACATGAGAATGCTTGTGAACTAGAAAGTTAACAAGAACAATCCTGTGACTGTAGTGAGGGTATAGAAGAAGGTGGACCATTAACCTAATCGCATTATCTAACTACATAGACTGAGAACGTACACATTTGAAGTAGCTTAAGCAAACTGCCCTGTTGCCTAAGAACATTTTGAACCAAGTCCTTCAGACTTCAAAACCAGCTAGAAGACAACAAAGAGAAACGTCCAGGAAGATCTGGAGTGACTGGATGACTTATTAGTCTCATATTTACCAGAACACATGAAATGTAACCTTCGCTTTCTCACCTCAGGAAAAAATACAAATGGATTGGGAACACCAGGTGTCTCCAGCGGTAGTATATTGTAGGACTTAAACTCCTTGATTTTCTTTGCATCTTCCTCCATAACTCTTTTCTCCTGTTCCATTTGAAAACCAAATTACCCTAGAGTCAATGATTGTACCCTAGAGGACCAGACCACGTTAACTAATCAGAAACCCCATATACATTGAACATTCACCATCTAAGTTAAAACATTTAATCA
This sequence comes from Polytrichum commune, assembly GCA_950295325.1. Lineage (NCBI taxonomy): Eukaryota > Viridiplantae > Streptophyta > Polytrichopsida > Polytrichales > Polytrichaceae > Polytrichum > Polytrichum commune. The sequence continues at coordinate 58,936,163 of OX485804.1, forward strand.
ACATTTAAAGAAAATTTGAGACTTTGAGTGGTCCTTGAACCTGAGAGGCTGACTCTTCCTTCCCACTTTACGCTTTAAAGAGTCCCATTTCCAATGACACCAAGTACACCAAATTTAAGTGCGAAAGACTCCTCGTCTTGATTAGGCAGATCTAAATTCAAGGGTGCTACAGCTGAACTCACATTACTATACTGAAGGGCATTCGCATCTCCAGGATCTGCTTCCCTCAATAAGGCATCCACAACATCATTTAATATTCTTGAAATTTCATATACTCTTCTCATCTTTTCAGCTCTCCTGTCTTGGCTGCACACACCAGTAGGAATTAGCAAACTTGTTTAGCATCAAGCCTTATGCAGAGCAAGGCTGAAGTAATATAGAACTGGATATGGAGCTGGACATGTTCAAAGTGAGTTTTCAATATCGTGCAGGTCTCCACAATATGATGATGAGAGTCATTCCAAAATCTTCTCACCTACTAAGCAAGTTGCTACGACCCATAGTCAAAGACGGTTATCTTACACAGAACCAAAAGCACTAAGATTGACAAAGAAAGAAGTCGCAACAAATCAGACCTCTTCAAACACAGGCTGCAAAAGCAAGCTGAGCATCTTCCCAAGACACACCAGTACTAAATATAACCAGCAGTACTCAGCAGTATTAACTTTGGAGTAATCATAAAAGTGAACAATTTGTCTGAAGAAATAAATATGGTGGAGGTACACACAGATCAGGCTCCTCATCGGTAATTTGGCCTAATCTCCTCAGCTGCTCCTCTGCCTCAAGTCGGTCAATGTGAGTTCTCTCTCTGAAATGTTTGTAGTAATCTTGAACTATCCTGATGTCCTGGCTTCTGTCAACAAACCCTCCCTGCTTGAGTTCTTGTTTTTGCTGCAATTTACAATCTCATACTTCAGTATAACCTCCAGCAGATTCTAGTTCTCCAAAGAGACCCTTTGGACATCTGCAACTGCTAAAGAGAACACCAAGAGTGTCATACCACCATAGAACTGCTAACCATAGCTCTGCCAATTCAATAGACAACAGAACCAAAAGAATTTCACTAATCTTTGTACACATAGCCATGAAAGAACAAGAAAAGAAAAGGTAAGGTAAATGACAAAACTACATTGAATTCGGTATTGGTAGATATGTGATATCCATCATGGAAACTAGAGATGTAGTTCAATCACCAATAGTGGTGTGGAGGATTTCACAAATACCTTGATAATGGACTTCAAACCTGTCTTGAACTGCAGGACACCTCTCCCTTCACTTGTCGGATCTAGGTGTTGCGTCAACCTGAACGCATGCTCACACACTGGCCCAACACAGCCCAATGGATATTAGTACAATCTCCGGCATCCACTCTACCAGAAATGCAGACTACCCACATGATGTCTGCCATGTCCATTACTAACTCTACCAACCTGAAAGTCTTACCATCTTTCAATCACTAACCTGAGCAGGTAGACAAACAACACAGGTATCTCTTCACTGAAGTGAGCGATCAATCCTTCAAACCTTCCCAAATGTCTAGTGTATCTACAGAAACCTGAGATTTTCCTGAACCACTCCTACCTAGATTCTCAAGTGTCCTGATAACCTGGACTTTAAATCTCATAATTCTTACATTAACTTACATGCTGCTCCTCCTAATGATACCGATAAGAAGTCATAGCGGAAGCACTCACCCTACCCATATATATGTAGCTTGCATTTGCAAAGGCAGAATGCAATGATAATAATAATAATAACAATAAAAAGAAAACTGCAAGTTTTATTGTGGAGCAAGATACACCAGAGAGTACAACCTCTGAAGTATCGATGCTTGCTACTCTTATGCACACCATTAAGGCAATGACCATGCAATTCCAAGGAGAAGTAGTCGTACTTCACTACTGGAATGAAACCCACTACACCAGATTGCAAATGGATAAAGCAATCCCAGAATCATATGAGACAGCACATAACCTAAATCGCTAATTGTCTTTCTAAACTTTGTGTCTGGCAGTTGCACACTAATTGGTATTCAGGAGCGGCTTACCCACACCAAGATAGCAAATCAGTGTAATAATCACTCTCACTGCCAGGACTTGTCAGCAGAATACCCTTTAGTCATATAAAAAAGATGTAGTCCTATACATAGGTGGCCACATGATAAGAATATTCTTACTGACAGAACACTATTGTCATTTGTCTCGAAATCAGTGCTATATTCCCAAACAATCTACCAACCCACTGCAGTAGTACATGGGTAGGGGAAGATGCAGGAAGAGAGTATTATTTCCTATCAAACTATAATTCAATTTCTGCCATAAACCCTTACTCATAAAATCTTGGTGGCTTAAACCTGATGATGAGAGCATGAGCTCAGTAATTGCAATCAAAAGTGACCAGAATGAACTCTATTATTCAATTTATGTCTCCATCTCACAAACTATTGCTACTGAATTCCACTCTATTCTAGCTCTTACTGAAGAAACCCATAAATAAGATAATTGATGAATGTGGGAAATAGTGTGAAGCTGAAGTCAATGCCCACATGCCACAGAGTTTGACGTTGCAACATAGGAGAACATAAGAGTATCAGCTTTATTTATAAGCTGTAGTCATTGTTAAAACAATGAAGACAACAATTCATTGAAACCCTTCACAATAGAGTTATCCTCTAAGTAAACATAACTTTTGGCCAGGGAGTTCATTATTCTGGATACAACAACTTCCATATTCGGTAAATTTTTGGTGCATGCTTGGTGATAGAGTGGAGATTTGGCCTAAGAAGAACAATCTATACAGAAAAATTATGGGCTGTCAAACTAATTATGTTGGCATGCCAAGAGGTGCTGTAAATAAATAGGTTCAGCCCTCAAAGAACCTCACGAAATAGGTTGCTCTTCATTCGAATTCAAACGCTAATACCTCCGAGCATCACAAGTAGAAAGAAATGATTGAGATTGTACGTATGAAAAAAAACCAATGAAAAATCATCATGCAGGGACAAACTCCCATAGAAAAGTCCAATTGAGTTAAAGGATAAACTCTAATATATGGCATGTTTCTCTTTGCTTACCAAGCTGCAAAGTTACCGACTAAGTGGAGAAATGTGTTTGAAAATAGGTTGCTCTTCGTTCGAATTCAAACAGTACTACCTTCGAGCAGCACCATTATCACTCAGTGGAAAGAAATTATTGATATTGTATGCACGAAAAACAACCAAAATCCATCATAGGGGACAAACTCCCGCGAAACATCCAATAGAATCAAAGAATAAAACTCCAATATACTGGCAATCTCTCCATGCTTACCAAGCTGCATAGTACCGACTAAGTGAAGAATGTATTTTTTAAATAGGTTGCTCTTCATTCGAATTCAAACACTACTACCTCCGAGCACGCACCCGCATCACAAGTGGGAAGAAATTAATGACATTGTACGCACGAAAAACTACCAATGGAAAATCACCATAAGGGACGAAACGAACTCCCGACGAGAAGTGCAATTAAGTTAGAAGAATAAACTCTGATACATGCCATGCCATGTCTCTCTATGTTTACCAAGCTGCATAGATAGTTACCGACTAAGTGAAGAAACTGCACAATGCAATGCGAAGTGAACGCATTGGTCAGAGAAACACGTACGAATGCGAGCGACTTGAAAGTTTTCGCTCTCGATCTCGTCTGCAGCTTGCATGACGGCATTGATGTCTGCTTGCTGTGCCAATGACTGAGGCACCGAGTAGGACGATCCCCCCGCACCTGCACTCTGTCCTTCAGACCGCCCCCAGTTCGCCCTGCCTTGCTCTCTCACCGCTTTCGCAACCACCCTCTCCCAATTGCCCAGCACTCGCTTGGAGATCCTGTTGGACGCCCTCGGCCTGTCTTCCCTCGGTCCCGGTGGTCGCTCCATCCTCTCTCTCTCTCTCTCTCTCTCCAATCAAATATCCTTCCTCCTCCTCCCAATTACATCATCACACACAAACACCTCTCTCTTTCTCTCTCTCTCTCTCTCCCTCTCCAATCGAGTACCCCTGCTTCTCCCAATTACATCATCACGAACCACTTTTTCTATCTCTCTCCCTCTCTCTCAAACAATCCAAACAATCAATCAAATCCAACGCAACAACACCAAGAAATCGGCACTTAACCGAACTCACCAACTCCGACGGTAACAAATCGGTAGCATCAATAACAAAACGAAAACCACCTCACATCTGCAACTACAAAGCTCCCCATCCCTGTTTACTTTACTTAACACATCCAAAGATTTTTTCAACTCAAATTTCGTGACACCTCCACACCACAACCAAGCAAACAAGCCCGCCAAACCCCTAGGGTTTTGCAGGCGAGGGTTGTAGTACAGAAAATCGAGGGATGTGCAAACAATGGTAAGTGAGTTACGTAAGCTACAGTAAGTACTTACAGATACAGGCTGGCAAACAGAGAAAGAGAGAGAAAGGGAAGTGAGAAGAAGCCTACGTTGTTGTTAAGTTCTTAGCCTAGCCTGCACCATATTCAGAGTTGCAAGAAGTGGCAGATTACGCGTGCGAGCGATCAGAGAGGTCTGGGAAGAGGCGGGAACGAATGAAAGGCAAATACAAGACGATACGAGGCAGACTGAACGAAGAGGAAACGGATCAGACGCCGGCCAAAGCCGCAGGAGAACAGAAGAGAAACATGAAAGCAAGAGAGCAGCAAGTACTGCGCAACGTAGGAATGGTCCCCCCCCCCCCCACTCCGGCCCCCCTGTTGCCGACAAAATCTACCAAAATCACCTCACATGTTCACCTGCCGCAGATCTCTCCCTAGGGCGGTATCCACGGAGCGGAGATTTGTCAGTTCGGTGACTCAGCCGAATGCCAATTTTCAAAAACGGGGTCGTTCAAGAGGCGAGTGGGACCCATCTGTTGGATCTACGAGACTAACGTGGAATGTTCATGTGGTGTAGTTCTCTCTCTAGCGTGGTCTCCGCGGAACGGAGATGTGGAGTGTAATGTCAGTCTGGCCGACTGTGTCTCTGGCTGCGAATTTTCAAAAACTGGGTCGCTCGAGAGGCGAGTGGGGCCCACGTCCTCACCAATCCTAGCTATATAGGTGGGCCCCAGAGCACACCTTACTCCATACGTTTGGTGTGTATTTTATAAGTGATTTAAGCGAGCGAGAACATAGGGTTACGAGGACGCCTAATAAGTTACTTATAAAGGGCACACTTCCATGTGCCCGCCCAAGTCGGTGAACAAGAAGAAGAAGAAGAAGAAGCACTCCAGTCTTCATTAGGGCGGGGCGGAGTGAATAAAGTGTTTGTTCGTAAACACCACTAAGTCAGATGACATAAAAATTTGGACCCTCTTAAGTTCACAGGGAAGTGTGCATTAAGGATTTTATGGAGAGCAAGAATTGATGGTTAATCTCAATTATGCGACGGGAAGTTGAAGGTTTGTGAGGGAGTTGACTACCTCTATGATTCAGAACTAGAAATCGATGTCTATTCGAGCGCAAATTTGAAATTACATAGACATGTTGGAGGGAACCCATAATTGTCGCATTCGACAATCTCTAGTTTTTTCTCATGTTGGCACGTTCCTATTATTCAAGTCTTGTCCAACGTTTTCATGCTTCTTGGATTGTTTCTCAATTTCATGGAATCTAAATATTTAAATTGCAGTACATCTACATTGCCACTCATGTAATGTATGAGTAAATGCAATGACGGTCACTTCAACTTGCATCTTCGACAACGAGGTGAATCCACTTTAGGTTGGTCTTCGAGCAAAAAAAATCATTTTAATATTTTTTTTAAATAATTGAAATTTTGCATAAAGATGTTGGAGTGAACCCAAGATTGTCATATTTCACACTATCTAATTTTGACATGTTGGCATGTTTTAAGTATTTCAACTTTATCCAAAGTCTTTGAAATTTTATCTCAATTTTCTAGAATATCAATATACAAAGTTTAATACATCCACAAGGTCCACTCAAGCAATATTCAAAATGAGTAAATGCAACGATGGCCACAATCATACTTGTATATTTGACGACAAGATAAATCCACTCTTTGTTGGCGTTGTTGCCCCCCCCCCTTTGGCCCCAACACACACACACGCACGCACACATACACAATGGAAGTGCTCAGCCAACGAGGTGATACTAGCCAAAGCTTTGTCGATATTGCCAAAGTCTATTCATTGAAACGGTTGGCACATGAAAATATGCCCTAATATGGGTCGGCCACGAGGAATGACCAAGGACTTGTGCCATTTGTATAAGGTAAAGGTGAACACGTTGGAAACCCCTTGTATTGTTGTTAAGCATTACATTGTTAGCATACTTGACCCCAAAATCAACATCATAGATCTCGAAGCAATCCAGTAAAATTAAGATGGGACAAATCAACATTAAATATGTAAGGCATAAGTTGTTATTGGACATCTTTACATGATTAGCACAAATCCCAAGCCAAGCAAAGGTTGTCGCATACATGAGTACCTCATGTCACATTAGTGAAGTTGTTGTATATAGTATAGCCTAAAATCGCCTTCTTGATTCATTGAGGCACGTATATGTGAAATCATAATTGAACCCAAAACCAACACTTTTTGGCATATTCACATATTTAAGGGTTTTTGAATGAATGATAAATGTACATAATTATATTGATTATAGGTTACGTGTTGGTTCGGAATGTGCCTCCCTTGGTTCTATAGGGTTTGGAATTAGTCTAATGAGACCCAATACAACTAAACATAATCACACGCTTGGAAGGGGGAGTTTTGGTCTAGATGAACAAGAAACACACTAAATTGTCCTACTAGTGTGGGCCACAACAGTTCTCTAGAAGCCATATCAAAGTTCAACCGACCTCAAACGTATAGTTTAAAATCAATGTGGGCCATATCGATTGTTTTCGTAGGAAATTGATGTAAGTGACTATTTCGTTCTATGTAAGGTGTTGGTTGTGAGTCTCCATCAAGGCTTAGAGGAAGACCAAATGTCTTAGTGCACATTAATTCCACCATGAGAAGCCAATAAGAGTGGCCCACTTTGGTGATTTCCACACTAATTATCCACCCACACAAATATGACAACTCGTTGTCCTTTTTGTAAAACATATTTTTCCTTGCAGTGTTACAAAACCCAATTGCATGAAAGGGGAAAGTGCTATGTTGTGCACAAAGAATAGAAAATCACATCGATTATGGTAATTTGAAAGTAGGTGGAAGTTATTCAATTGTTAGTTGATTAAAACTTAGGTCACGGGTAGATCACTTAGTGCATTTTAAAAACGATGTGCGGCATAATATAGAGAGGATTAAAATCATTTGAAATAAAAATTATAAAGGAATTCCAAATAATGAAGGGGCCATTAAATGTAGACAATCCCATTATAAGTAAGTTAGATGGACATAAAACGTGGGCCATTATTTTTTGTAAAATTAATATAGGGGCTGAAGATAAGGATCCTAGAAGGTATGTTTAGTATGTTTGCTATGGTCTCCTATGTGTTTTCTTCATAACTCTGTTTGCAATGGTATTACTGTTTGCACCCTTCTTTGTTTCCATGCTTTCCCTCAACACTTGTCAATTGCTTTAGGAAGTAGATTAGCTTTTATTACTTAAAAGGAATATAGAGTACAAAAAATTACAGTGACTTGAACAATATAAGTAATGGAAGGGTGCAAACAAATGGGCCATTTTTGAAATTTAAGTAATTATAGGGAGGCTTTAATTCAACCCTTGAAGGTAAATAGCCCCAAAACAACAAAAAAAAACCCCAGCCGCACGTGGTGCACAAAAATGCCTTAGAGTGATCTACCCATGACTTAGGTTCAACTATGCATAGCATGTCATTTAAAACTTGATTGATAGATCTATGTGTATTTGTGTGACATGCACACAAATGTTATTGCTTGTAATTGGAGTGGCCTCCATCAAATATCATAAGTCATTTGGCAATCGTAAGGGAGGCATTGTCCATCATCATGCTATTCTTGCAAACACAAGACTGCAACTTATGTGACGGGTAAAGTTCTCCCAAGAGTGGTGTTTGTGATGTGGTGATATAAGGTAGGGTATAGTGCTCGGGGAGGTCATTGTCGAAAATCGTAGAAACAACGTGCGATAAAAAAATAAGGTATAAAATATTCATTATGGATAAATTTTGCACAAAAATGTACATATAATATAGGGGATTTTGAAATAATGAAACATGTTTACATGTAAAATACCATCACATATAATGGCCTTTGTTATCTAGTCAATACATATAAAATAACGTGAAAATGAATACCAGGGGTAGAGGGTCCAGGGTAGGGTTTGTGCTAGTGGATGAAAAGAGGTAATTTTCTATTGAAAATGCTTGGATGGATGACTTCGCATGTTGGTTGGCTTGAACATTACTGAACCAACGTATTCAATGTGGAGTCGATGCTCTCTACCTACGTGCCAGGAGGGAAATTTTTAGTGCATTGTTTGAATTGCAATCTTCTTTCCAATTTTCTTTGGCAATATAAGTAAAATAGGGTATTTCTAAATGATTCCCTCATAAAATTATAATTGTAGATAGGGTCAATTGAAATACAAACATTTACCTTTATTTTGAAAAATACCATACCTTATAATTTTGATTGCAAGGTAAATAGCCCCCCCCCCAATAAATAAGTCCTAAGCGTACGTGTATGCATTAATATAAGAGGGAGTGACCCCCCCGAGGTATAGTGTTGCTAGAGGAAGGAGGTGAGGTGGCATTAGACATCTAGGAGGAAAGAAAGATGACACCAATTGTGTGGTTGGCGTGATTGAGGATGCTTCGTTCTTTATCAAAGTCACATACTCATATGTAAACCCAAGATAGGGTATGGGGCTTAGCAAAGGGAGGAGAAATCTTAAAGAAAGGCGACTCTATGGAGAATTGGCATACATGTGCAAAAATCAAGTGTTTCTTAAGGGGTTATTTATCTCAGTGTTTATAATGTTGGACCTTCTGATTCTTGGAATTCCTACTTATCAACATTTTCCTCCACCCTATAGGTAATTATAAATTCCAAGCTTGTGCAATAAATTGCACCCTATTTTATTTTTAAAAACTTGGGTTCATTGATTTCCCTTATGATATTGGAGTGGAGCTGGTTATTTGTCGATATCCATCACCTAAAAGCAACATAGAAAAATGACAAAACGTGTTAGCAATCAAAAGATGGCATGACCTTGTGGTTGACGGAGTTGTACAAACTGACATTGGAAAGGGAAAACTAGCTCAACTTGCTTCTAACCCTAAAAACAACCTCCTTTTCTTATTTCATCCACTACGAACCAAAGTTCATCTACATTGAACTAACATCCGCATTGATTAAAATTCCATTTATGTTTCCAACAAACCCCCATTATTATTTTTAACATAACTTAACTTACCCTCTTAACATACTCATCCCACAAAAAGAATCCATTCCAATGTTTGTTAGGCCAGTTTACAACCCAAAAAATAAATTATCACAATTTATGATACCTTATGTTATATACAAAGTACTTATGAATGAAATTTAAATGCAAATCTAAACATAATATAAAATATATGTCTCACAAATATAGTCCACCCTACCTTTTCTCACACGCTATTCTAATGTAAATTGCCATGAAACATCCCTAGGGAGGACTATTGCCTCGTATTGGTGGTGGTTCCTTTTGATACTTAGGAGGGGCATGATGGCATCCTAATGAGAATATTAAAAACTTTGACATCTATTTCAAATGCATTCATAGGTTTGTCTTTTCACCTATCCTACGTGTTGTTCAATCAAACTATAATTTGAGCGTATATGAAGTTCAAGTCGGAGCTCCAATATTTGTTTAGATGAATACTTTCATTACACAAGTCAAAGAATAAAATGTTAGTTAAGGAAGCAAGCACGGCCAAGTATACGAGAAAAAAGGTTCTAATATACTAAAACCATATTTTATTGGGTCAAACGCCTAAAAGTAGTAGCAAAGTGTTGATTAAATAGGATTATTTTTCATGATGCCCTGTGTTGTTGTGTTATGTACTCAAATATAGAATATCAAGATGAGATCTTCAAATCTTATCGTTAAAAGTGACGCTCAAAAGGTAATGACTAAATCTAGATCTGAACGTAGATTTCATGACCTTAAATATTTTGAAGTTAGATTTTTTCATATTCCTTAAATTCTTCATAATCTTGAGGGAACTGTTAATATACAAAATTAAGAAAAAATCAATTTAATGTAATTCTAATATGTTTTAAACAAATTCTAGCATGGGTAGATCACTCTAAGGCATTTTTGTGCACCACGTGCGGCGGGGGTTTTTTTTGTTTTGGGGCTATTTACCTTCAAGGGCTGAATTAAAGCCTCCCTATAATTACTTCAATTTAAAGAATGGCCCATTTGTTTGCACCCTTCCATTACTTATATTGTCTAAGTCATTGCAATTTTTTTGTACTCTATATTCCTTTTAAGTAATTTTGGACATACAGAAATCCCAATTACCATCCATCCCCGTGAGTCCTAAACCCATTTACATACCATACTAAACATAGCTTCTAGGATCCTTATCTTCGGCCCTTATATTAATTTTACAAAAAAAGAATGGCCCACATTTTATGTCCATCTAACTTACTTATAATGGGATTGTCTACATTTAATGGCCCCTTCATTATTTGGAATTCCTTTATAATTTTTATTTCAAATGATTTTAATTCTCTCTATATTATGCCGCACGTCGTTTTTAAAATGCACTAAGTGATCTACCCGTGAATTCTAGACAATTACATATGTTTAATAAATCTTTTTGCACACTATGTGCATTGTCTTCTAAAATATATAGACTTTTCTTGGAAAAAAATTATCGAGATAAATTGCTTGGCTTTGTGGATCAATGTGTTTTTCAAATGTTTATGATTTTTTCCTTCACAAAACTCAAAGTTAGTATATAGTTTTGAATCATTGTCACTTAAACCTATCCAAGGTAATGAAGTTGTGTACTTGACCGTGCTTACGCCCTTCGGTGACATGGGAGGCATGGTTCCTTTTGTCACAATGTCAACTGCTCTAAATACACCAATTAGTGAGTGTGGGAAATTAGTGAAGGTGATGCTGAATTCCTCTACACTATGAATTAGTGCCATCAAAAGATCTTAGATCTAAGACTAGGAAGCAATGTTCATCTCAACACTTGGCATTTTCACTTAAAGTACTAGCACTTGGACCTATTCACAAAAGTACCGGTACTTGGCACTAATGACTAAATGTATTTGCACTTGGCACTTCACAAGCATGTGGTGCACACTAATCACAAGCACACATTAATATTTTTGAAATCTATGGTAAATGAGCATATAATTTACCGTAGTTATAAATTTAGTGTCACTGAGTAGCAACTTCAACCCTCAATAACTTTGTGATTGGCTAGATTGTGTGCGTGACTTTAATTAGTACCACCCTCGCCAATTGGTATATTTAGTGTATTAGGAATGTTCTTGAAGGGAACCTCTCTTTAGGGGATATTGGTGTTAAGGTTGAGCCGCCAATATCACTTAAGAGATTTTGCACTAGATTTGGAGAAGTATAAGGCGGTGCAAAATTTTACCCTATAGGAATATAGAAATAAGGAGAATTGCAAAATAAATGGTACTATTATTCCTTGAATTGAAAACATTGTGAATTTTTTAAGTCAAAAGTCAACCCAAAGACATTACCAATGTCTAGAGTATGTTATAGCCGCTCATTTTGAGATCCATTCCTCCTTCACTTCAACACTCAAAACAAGGGACACGTGTCATGGCATATCATAGTGATACTATAACCAAAGTTGGACACTTAGAAACCAAGAATTGTTGGTGTACAAGTTGGCAGGAAGGGTGTGCATTGTTGTTGATCGTCGTTGAAAAATTCTTCCCTTGTCATCGGATTGTGAGCTTTCTTCTTCAACCCTCGGAAATGCATGCAATCCTTCTTCCTCTTTGTAGCACCTACAACTTTTTGGAATTTTGGAGCTGAGCCTAAAAGAGTTTCAAGTTCCAAACAAGATTCAACTAGTTGCGGCATCCCATGCTTATATTCTCGGGGGCCACATGAACGAATGCACACTCCCTAATAATGTTATGTTCCTTTTGAATCGTGGGGATATGTCAATGTTTTTTGTAAAATTGAAATTAAATGCCTTCATGGAATCTAGATCATGACATACATAGCCCTACTTTCTAGAAATATTTGTTTCTTGTTAGTTTTGAGAACTTCAACATTCTCACTAATGCATGCTTTGATTAACATGACAGTTGGCGATCATGTCCTGTTGTGCACAAAAGCCCAAGATGTGAAACATGAAACCTCATTTTTACCACCACCCACTAAAATAAACGATCGAATCCAGGCTTAGCCTAATCAAAATTTTGATACCCCATAGATTCCCAATGGTGTCTTCATTGAGAATAGGTGATTCAACTCTACCTTATTTTGATGTATGTTTTCAATGGGCAAAGAACAATACTACAATCAAATTTGGCCTCATGAACAAAGTGCCAAACCGATGTGAATTTCCAAAAGAATCCGATACTTCAAGTGAGCGAGTGGGCCCATCAATTTGCCTCTTGTACATGTTCTTTGGAAGGCCTAAAATGTGAACATAATCAACTAGGGTGGGTATAAAGTGTATGAGCTTGCCTATGGTCCCACTAGACTTATACTAATTTGGTGAAGACGGGAGCAAGCATTATGTGGTATAATTGTAGGATAAAACCACTAGGGTGATAGGGTTGGCATGGGTCCCCCTTATCCTCTTGTTCGTTATGATCTACCAATTTTCTTTGGAAATGTTCACCACAAGTTGATTCCAATCTAGCTTGATGTTCAATTCCATGTTGTGGGAAATGTGAAATGTGTTGTTTTTGGGTGAAGGTAGCAAGTCAACAAGTTGGGAAGAGTAAAGATGAGAAGTGTTGAAAACTCAACAATTCAAGTTTGGTTATTGACCCTTTGCCCTAGTTGGATGTTGCTAGTGCCCGAAAGATGAGTGAGTATAGAATACAATTTGGTGGAAGCCAAAGACCATAAAGCAAATACCACAAGATTGTGACTTAAAGACGACGTGACCAAGTACTGACAAATTTTTAGCAATCATCTATGTCACATTCGTTATATGTTTTAAATAATCCACTGATCTTTGGTCATCCTCATGACAATATGAGATGAAATTGATGAACTATACCAAAGACTTCTAATGAAAGAGCATAATAGTGTATCAATAAGCACAACGTTCTGGCCAAACTCATGCATTTGCAAAGTGGATTCAAGCATATGCTATGGCACACTACTCTTAGTATGAACTCCCCATTCATATTATAGTATAGAAATTTGATAGTTTTATGCTACCACATATATAGGATACTTACACACCCTTCCTCACTGCTCACAAGTTATTGCTCACCGCTTACATGATAGCATTTTCCGGGATCCGAGAGTCCATATTCGCACACGTTTAAACATGTTGCATTTTCAAAGTTGTCAAGACAATTTTTTGTTCGTTGTTGCTCTCGTTTCTTTGGCTATTTGTTTGTTTGTTTGTTTGTTCTTGTTATAGAGATTTTCCAAAGTCTAAATCTGTTGAATATATACACTCGGGTGTGAGCGTATAGTTTTCAATAATGGTTGGCCTTTATCCCAAAGCCTACTCAAGCGCACACGACTATGCACAAGGGTGGAGTGGGAGGTACAACGAATATGCGCTACTATCCTAGTTGTTGCTTGCACTCCAACATGAGATTGTAGACCATCATTGTATGTCTAGGGTATGATCCGTGTGTTATGGGTTACATAGAGCCAAAGGCATCATTGGAAATTAGAGACACTACATCTATATTGCATTTGATCATATTTAGTGTCACACACACATTGCGAAGCACAATACCCATGTACTCAAAACGATCACAAACGATAAACTTGGTATGGGCATTATGAATGAATCAAGTTACTTTGTATTATAAAACTTGATTATAGTTATGAGAGCTAGAACAAGTTAGTACATCCTATAGGTTGAGCATGTGAGAGAGATAGAATAAGGAACAAATAGCTACGTAATCTTGTGATAAGAATGTAAGTAATTGTGATATAGCTTGGTTGTTACTTGTAGAATTATTGAGTAAACAAACTATAGTTTCAGGTGGTGAGTTTTGTTGTCATTATGTTTATGTGAAAGAAAAAGAAGTTGTGTTGATAGAGTTATGATGTTCAATAGATTTGATGTTGTGTTAAAGTGAAAATGGTGATGATGAATGTGTCTTTGGCCATAATCAACTAGATTAATGAACGATATGGTCTAAAGTGAGCGAGAGGTAAGCATAAGTGAGGATCATGTGGGAACACGCGAACACCAAAATATCCGGATTGGCATGTTTTAAGTGCCTAATCCGGTTTTGTCCGGATGACCCTAGTATCGTCCAGGGATTCTGTGAAGTGTAGGAGATCTAGAACTCTCCGTACCTGCTTATTTCCTCTTTCTTAGCCAAATTTCCGGAAACCATAGTTTCCGGACTCTTTGTGGACACTCTTAGCCTTTTTCCGGAGTGTGCCTTTCCGGATGAGATTTCTAGGTCCTCATTATAATACTTACCCACCCCTCTACGTCTACCCTCTAGAATAGGTGGTTTCTTCCGGTGAAGATGTCCTTGATAAGGTTGCAATCCGGAAACTCTCTCACAATCAATCCGGATTGATCAGATCCGTCTTGGCAGGTCACACAGAGAGATCCGGGTTGTTTCTTGGGACTATAGTGACCAGAGGAGTCCGGATTCCGACCGGAGATCTGACTCGACGGGAAGAGTGGGTGACCCGTACCACTTTCCGGATTGCCCCGTCCACCAGTGATGATACCTCTTTGGAAGATCAGTTAAGTCCGGATCCTTTCCGGACCTTGGCCTAATCTCCCCCACGGCTGTCTCACCGGGATGTTACCCAGACACCCGGAACAATGAGGATCTCTTCCTACTGCACCCCGGAGGTGGCCTCCAATCCGGAATCCTTACTGATTTGGACCTCCCTTCTCCGTCCGACGGATCGGTCCGGCTACCTCTACCTTGGATTCTACTCAATCTGTGCTAACTGGGCGATCCGTACCACCAATCCGGATAGGTCCGTCTAAGGACGGTGGGACCTCTTCAGAAGATCAGATTGGCGTAAGTCCGGATCCCTTCCGGATCTCACCCAATCTTCCCAGCGGCTATCCCACCTAGACGTTACCCAACCCACCGGATTAGTGAGGTTTCCCTCCCACTACACTCAGAGAGGATCTACAAGGCGATAACCGGATCTGATCCGGGTCTCCTCTCTCATGTTCTATCCGGAACTCCTATCCCTCATGTCCTCTTTCTTTCTTCCACTAACAACCTCCGGATCACTCACACAAACATCAATAAAGAGAAGTCAAGGAGTGAGAAGCAAAGACATTTATTCAGGATAGGAGTAATCGCAATACAACAGTTGAGAAGGAACCCTTCTCAAGCTCCTTATTCAGCCTTAAGTAGAGGCTCAAAAATCCCTAAACTGAGGACGGCGGCCCAAGCGGCCGCCGCTTAAGAAAACCCTAACTACACCCGGTCTCCCGGATTTCCCGGATCCAGATCCGGGTTTTCCGCTGACACACCTAGGGGAAAATTTTATTACTCGTCTTCAAAAACTCCTAAGTCCTACCTGCCTACCTCTATTCTGCCTAACTAATCGAGCTACTCTCCTACCTAAGAAGACCGGTGCTTCTTCGGAGCCGATCCCTCCTTTGAGTGACTCCCTAACCCGCTGACGGCGGATGAGCCTCTTGCCGGCGATGCCTTCTGCAGCCGCGTGAGCATCCTCCTCATGTTCGGAGACGGAGCAACCTCGTCCTCCGAATCCGTTGCCCTCTCGGTCCGTGGGGTAGCGGTCCCTGGTGTTCCGGAGACTGTCCCTGGGGTTCCAGAAGCTGTCCCCATCCGAATGCTTCGGACTGGAGAAGGATCGCTTCCGGTGCCCTGCTCCGGATTCTGTCCGCCCGAGATCGAAGCCGTCCGCGGATCCCTGTTGGAGGCCGCCCTTGAGGGTGGCGGAGGAAAGGGACTCACCATTTGGCAGTCCCGTGGAGACGATGGCGAGGCGTGGGTCATAGGGGCCTTGCCCCTACTCGGAGTTGCCTCCCGATCGGAAGTTTGGTGCCGGATCGGCGTCCTAGCCCTATCCGGAGTCCGGGACCTATCCGAGTTCCGCGGAACAGGGGACTGGCCCCTTCCGGATCGGACCGACCCGGTGCTCTTCCGCCTCACCTGAGGAGAACGGACCCTTTCCGGAGCCCCTCCGGAACTACCAGGCCGAGAGCCGCCTCCCTACTGGCTGGGTCCTGCAGAGGACGGCAGATTCTGAACCAGGGCTACTTCACCAACCACCTCGTAGAGGGTTCCGGTTGGTGACCATGGCGGACCCGGATAGAGCACCCTCCGGGGTGTTCCGCTTGGCGGGACCACCCTCTGGATTTCCGCCAGGAGATCCTTCATCGTCCGTGAATACTTCACGAGGATGGGGAGGGTCTGCCTGGCGGAAGCGGGATCTCCGGACTCCATCATCCGGTCGTAGAGATGTGCCTTGTTGACGATCTCCGCCGGATGACCCACCAGTTCCCGGATCCGGCTGAAGAGCACTGCCTGCTCCGCATGGTACTTCCGGATCTCCTCGCTCTTCTGACTCAGCTCCTGAGTCATGGCCGCTACCTGTGCGGTGAGGTGGGCGTTCTCCGTCTTGGCCTGTTCCAGCTCCTTCCGGTCCGCCCTCTTTGCCAATTCCCGGAGAATGTTTCCGGGTCCGCAGTCGTCTAGAGCATGGTTCGCCCCCCTGACGATGTGCTCCAGTCGGTAATACTGGGTCTTGAGGTCCTCCATCCCCTCCTGGAACCGTTTGAACGGATTCTCCGGAAAGTCCCAAGCGGATAGATCCACATTCCGCCATGGGGTCTCCCAGCTGGGTCCGGCTTCCGGATGTTGGTGAGGGGGAGGAGGAGAGAGTGGCCTCGAGACGGTTGGCGGCGGGCTTCCGGGTGACGAGGGAGGTGCTTCCGGAAGAATAGGGTTGTTGGAGGTCTCCGTCTCGACGTCTCCGGCTTCCGGAAGCAGCTTGTAGGTGACCTCGTCCGCTGCTATTGTGAGCAGGTCCTCCTCCTCGGCCGTGATGCAGTCGAAATGCTGGTAGAGATGCAAAATGAAGGGGGAGAGGAAGGAGGGTTTCCGGCCAATATGGGGGAGGGCCCGCCCACTATCTCCTGGATAATCAGCCCCCAGTTCACAGGCCGGACTCCGGACATGGCACCGAACAGCGTGTTAGCCATGGTAAGGCTAATCCGCTTCGGCTTGTCCGGGTTAAGGATAGGCAGGAGGAATTCCAACACCCTCCTCTCTCTCAGGTTCCGGCAGTTCCCGGGGTGGAAGCCGTCCTTCGGATCCGCGTCCCCTCTAAATTTTCCAGCGAACAAGCCGTCGCGGCGGCCGGCCCATCCTTCTGTAATCCCCCGAGGAAACCCGTAGACCCTGTTCCAAATATCCGGAGTCCAGTGTTCCGGATCTCTCCTCTTTGTCCCTAGCCACTGATTTCCTCTCTCAAACTTAAACTCTCGGAGGGTATCTTCGGCTCGGAGGTTCCAGGGTTTGGCTAGCAACCCCGCGCAGCCCATAACCCGGAGATCCTCCGCGAGCTCCTGTAGCTCCCTATCCTCCCTCGGAATTGCAGGGTTGAGGGCTTTGAGCGGAACCGGGATAGGTTCCCTCTTATCCTCTTCCCGTGCTTCCGGCATTTTCCTCTTCCCTCAGTTTCCAGCTCGACCACGGAAACTCCCTCTCTCCCGGATCCCTTCCCTTCCGTCTATTTGCCACAGAGTCCCGGCAAGCCCACTGCCGGTGACTGAAAAGTGCAGAGTCCCAGCAATCCCACTGCTGGCGGCTCAAAAGAATTAACACCTCACCACTCGTTCTCTCAACAGGTTGCCTTTTTCAGAAGAAAAAAAAAAGTGGGAGGGAGAAGGAAGGGACCCTTAAATATCCTTCCTCCCTCTTCCTTCCCCTGTTACCATTTGGTTTAACGGAAAACGGTTACCAACCGTTTTCCGGCGGTTCCCACCAACGGTTTTACTAACATTTTTACCAACGGCTTTCTTTTCCCCCAACCGTCATAAGGCCCGTTATAACCGCCACTTCCGGGCCGTTGGGTAATCTTGGCGCGTCCGTTACTTGGTCCGGACCAATGTTTTGGACCATGATTACATGGTCCGCCCATCCTATTTGACGGACCGGTCATAGTACTTATTTAGAGTCGTTTTATCGCACGAGGCGGGGTTAGAATACTCTATTTCCTGGTACAATTAATTTTGTCCTAAGAGACCCTATTATCTTCAGATAAGCAAGGTAAAATACGGAAATGGAATCCGTATTTCCGTATTTCCGTCTTTCCGTCGAATTTGGACTCCCACAGATCCATAAGTACATGATGTGATAGTTCAAGTCCTAACCCACAACTAAATATGTTCCATATTGTCCCACAATAAATTAATTATTCAATATGCAAAAACCTAATTGCATGTTGCATGTCCTTTTGTTTGCAAGCCCTAACAGGTTGTGAGACCTATGCACGAGTTTATGAAAGCAAGCTTATTATCACAACACTTGAACATTGTTTTTAGCGTAAATTTTTAATATAACAACACATGATATGTAAATGCACCATCAAAAACGATTTCTTAGCATATTTCTTCCTCACAATGTGTTTATGGACCCTAATGTAAAAACCCCACCCTAAGGTGTCAGTTTTGTAGTCACATGCGTTCCTAACCCATAGATCCTAATTATATATCAATACAGCAGAGGAATACTTCACACCTTCACAATCGGGCTGGGACAAACCAATCCGTACGTTGGTTCCTTGGAGGCAAGGGTTTAGGCATCCAACAAGGAACGAGTGTATGGGTGGGTTTGCCCAAATCCTCAAGATTGTTATGCCACATATCCATCTTTAATTGTACTTTGAATCCTATGAGCACATTCAATCACGTGGTTAAAGCTGGAGAATTCAGTAGCCAAATCTGGCAGAGGACATCGTTTTGTTGAATATGCACGGTGATCAGAAGAAGCTCAAATTTGGTCACAGTAAATTCTGACATGCCAAGGGTGGATACAATAATGTAACATTTTCTATCCTCATAGGAGGCCATTCTGTGACCTCTGTGACTAAGGGCCACTTCACACATGAGACTGAGAGCCCGTGATCAGTACACTTCAAGCACTCTCATTGGTGGAAAAGGCGGAGCCGGTCAAGTTCGCTACTTCACACTACGCTTGAGGGACCACCGGAGTATGTGAATGCAAGATGGATGTAAAGTCTACATGGATTCCTACACGGCATCGAATGGTTTGTGTTTCATGGTCACTTGGATTATTTTCAAAAACCATCTCTTGGAGGTAGGCCTAACACAAAACCGTTGGGAGACCATGGCACTCCGAACGCTCACAACCGTTGATTTGTTCTATTTTACTATGCATGAATAGAAATTCATTGAAATAGCATTTGGTCGAGGGCCCGGTCACATAGGAGTTCACACAACACTTGAGGGTCCGCCTTTGGACACTTTCTTTTGGGTTCTCACAATTTCATGGTCACGGCTCTTGGCTCGTGTGTGAAGTGGCCCTAAGAAGAAACAAATTCAACTCTTAGGAATTCACAATTTCATATGCTCTTGCGAGCGGACGCTTCCAACACACAAACCAACCAGTTGAACATCAGTTCCATGTCCACCTTGTCCATTATATATGTAAAGCGAAATCTAACGCCATTACCCTGGGAACGTGGCTTAGGATGTTCTACGAACAAACACTCTATTCACTCCGACCTCCTCTGGACACCGAAGTTCTTCTTCTTCTTCTTCTTCTTCAGTAAAGCGAAAGGTGGGGTTTCTGTAACCAGAACCTCCTTGTAAATTCAACGTATATCCATGTAATAGCCATTGTTTATTTTCCAATTGCCTCATCGTTGTCTATTGTAAATTCCTTCCAGGCAAATCGGCTTGACCTTTGAGCAGATGCTGTGTGTATGTAGGTATTATCATTGTCACAATCTTTTGTTGCCCTAAAGCGATTCTATGAGATTGTTGAGGGGCGATTTATACCTATTAATTAAGCTTTAACACGGATCATGTGCGCGCTCTGAGGTTAAGCTGCCTAAGGCCAAAATAGTGTTAGAATGGGTGACCTTCCTAATACTTGATTTTGTAGTGCATCTTGTCATTATGGTCCATCCAATCGTAATGGACGTATTCGAGTGAACTGCATGCTTTCAACCATCCATGTATTGAGTTGGAAACCCATGCTTGCACTTCAGGAGATAGGTGCATGTTGTCTTGTTCATGCTTGTATTTGTGCCTATCACTACCAACATATGAGATCTTTAGCAATTGTCTTGCGTTACTGGAAGAAATATGCAAAACTATCAGTGTGGTAGAACTGCGTATTTTTTTTAGTCACGTAGAACAATTTCTTAACCATTGGACCATTATCCAAACACTTCATAACATGAACCTATATAATATACAGCTTTGGGGTGGCAATTAGCTGGAGCACTCATAGGGTCACCGTCTTAAGGACTTGGTTTTGAGTTGCTAAACCATTTTCAAGAAAACATTGTTTTGGAGATGTTTTCACATCATAAGCACTTTTAAAGACTATACATTCTAAGAAATTTAGTATATATTTTTAGAAGTGAAATTTAGTACCTAAGTGATTTAGATGGTGATCCATGTTTTAAGAAAACAAAAATGCTTCTAACTGGTATTTTAAATGACACTTGAAATTGTAAACATTTTTTGATTTAGTCACAAATTGTATCAATAAATTCCTCTCAATGACCTTTGTCTAGGCATGTTGCTCTTCTTTGTGATATGAGAAATCATCAATTGACTAGAAGCATCAGTCTAAGTGATTTAGAAACAATTGTTCTAAAAAGGGAGAATTGCCATGCACCCCGGGCAAGAAGGAAGTAGCTGAAATGGACATAAACACATGTACATATTTTTGAGGAGTCCGTAATACTTTAGAAATCTCAAAAAACATGGGAACTTTGGTCTAAATACTAACCATGTGGACTCGTAGCCTGAGCTCCTATAGTCCACTTGCAAAATCTACACAACTTCAACACCAAACCGAAGTGGCAAGCTAGAACTCTCCAATATCCCAAAATTATTGACCCTCGATCATACTTGCTTGAAAAATATACTTAAGCTTATATAATCTCCAACTTATCATATAGCACATAAACACATACACCAAGTCCTTCACGTGCTCTTCTTCAAAGTGCAGGAAAATGAACCTCTAAGGAAGTCCTATGCAATCTAGAAGACACATAGCCACACCTAGTATCCACGTGCATAAACCAATTTCTAAAAGGACTTAGAATCGCAAAACACAATGATGCCATGCAAATCGTGCACAGATGGCCAACCTACTGAGATCATGCACGCACACACAAAAAAACACTACACATTTGGGTAATGCATGCACACAAAACAATGCACCTCGTGATAACACCAACCCACCCTGGATTCGTAGATGCACATGTTACACCTCAAAATGTACATGTCTAGCCAAATTAAACCGACATCGTATGTATAAGAGGAGCGGAAATTAGTCAAACTAGACCATTAATCCCCTCACTCAACGAATCCATACAAATCACAAAATTCACATTCACACATGTTAGATATGCCAACCAAGCCAGACATGATAAATATAACCCACAAATAAATGCAATATGCACACAAGGATGAAAAACTAACCCATAAAAATAATAAGCGCATGAGCTAGAGGTGTCATTCATATAAACAACCTCAAAACACTCAAAAACCTCCGTCAAAGAATCATAATATACCTCACA
This sequence comes from Polytrichum commune, assembly GCA_950295325.1. Lineage (NCBI taxonomy): Eukaryota > Viridiplantae > Streptophyta > Polytrichopsida > Polytrichales > Polytrichaceae > Polytrichum > Polytrichum commune. Next base: position 58,958,095 of record OX485804.1, read on the forward strand.
TACAAACAAACAAACACCCAAACTATACCCTAGGAATAACATGACCCATACCTCACTATATTGATATTAAATAAGGCCCACGTACAACAAGGTAGGTCGTAAACTCTCTCTATTGTACAAAGAAAACTCTTAAACAAGGCTGGACCGATGGGCTCAAATTTACGTTTGTAAAACTACCGATGTTTGGCTTTGTTTTTTTTTTTCCTTTTAATTCTTTCTTGCAACATGGAAGTGCTTTGGGCTTTGCAAAACTCTTTGAAGTGGAGCAACTTGCAGGTGGCCAACTATTGTAGCTTCGAGAAACCTAAAGTACTGTAGCTAAAGTCAGTTGAGATGAATCAGCCACAAACCTATAGATAAATCAAAATATTATGTTGGATGGATGAGAAGCATGCTCATATGCGATAATTCCCTCTTGTCCAAAAGCACAAGGGACATGAAGTTCATGATCCATTGTCTAATATCTAGGGCTTGTGTAGATGGTGCCACTGGTGGAAGTGGGACATCTACCAAAATGCTAGATATGGAGACACACGTAAGTTAGTAGATTTTTGGGCCCTTTGAAATATAAAAGAGCGATGTAGAGTTGGCCTTGCTGTCGTGATATTATTTCCAACCTTGAATTAGTCATGAATTTGTTCAACTGCGGAGTGAGTCAGGGTTAGATTAAACTTCACTCTTTAAGTACTGTTCTTCCTCTTTAGTATGACATGTTTGGGAAACACAAAAAAGTCGTATCATCGAGGTGTCGTCTTCTCTTTAATATGACAAATGGCGTAAAGTTGTTTTATTATCAAGGGCATACGAAAACATAAGTAACATGAGCTTTAAAATAAATAAATAAATAAATAAATACATATATATATATATATATATATATACAACAAGTTTAAGCAATATAGATGGTATGAAATAATAACTTATAACTCCAAATAAATACAAATATTTTCAAGAACTTTTGAAACAGGAGTCCAAAGATCTCTAGTGTTGCCTACCCATGTCCACTTTGCACTAGTAACCCTAATTCTCATTAAATTCCCAATGATAAGTGAAGTTCCCAAGTAGTTTCCAAGTGAAAATGAATGTATTTTAGATGTACATAACATAGATGAAAGGAATTTTAACATTGGCTACCTTTGTAATATGAAAAAACGGAGATTCTAAATGTCACATATTACCTCTAAACTAATGCTATTTCAATGCTCTTATGTTGGACGAATGATAAGTATACTTGTATGTCATAATTCACTCTCTCCAAACTTGCGAATCTCAAAGCATTGTACATACCAATAAATGTTCAAAACATTAAAAAAAAAAAAAAAACATACAAATTGATGTGTGATGGTCATTGGTTGCAGTTTTAAGAGAGCCAACTTACCCTTTGAGCCCCTTCTCCTTCAATCCGAACTAGATGAAAACACAATCTATCATATTATAACACTTAGATTGTTTAATTCACATGAAATGACTCTTGAAGTGGCATGAAAGATCATGGACAAATCTTGTGGGACACACTTGCGATGATTAAACCACAAACCTACTAGCTATATCCTCTCTTTTTCAAAAGGGTTGGCGGGGGGGCAACTCAAAAAGCAAGACATCTATGTTGATATGTGCATTTAGGTTGCCTTCGTGAATAGGTTGCTCTTAATTCATGCAAATCTTCTTGGGCCAAATTCAAATTAACCAATAATAAGTTATATTGTTGGTTATTCATCTTAAATGTTCTTTTGTTATTGTGGTAGTAAATATATAAAATAATTTGGAATGTTGATAAATGAGCATGGGGCAACCTTATTGCACATATCAATGCATCCATACCCAGTGTAGCATTGAGATTTACTCATCATAGCTAAAATGCAAGTAACATATTGCACCCAATATGCCATGTAAGCCTGCATGCCCCAACTTTGTGAGCTCCTATGTGGCTCCTATAAGTTGAAGGTGAGAAAATATGCGACACACTCCTAGTTTTTTTTTGTTTAGTCTTACTTGACCATGGAATTAGCATCAGAGACCTTGAGTTAGTCTATTGAGAATAAGTCAATATATGGAATGAATCAACCACAAACATGTTGGGGATAGGGTTTAGCCGTATTCTCTAACATGAGCACCATAAATCTCAAGCCAACTTGTCATAGGCGAATGTGCCATGTGGTATTCAAACAATTTGGGTCGTATTTGATCCTAGGTTTTTCATAGATAACTCTAGTGGAACAAAAGATGATGTTTATTAAAATTGGATATTTTACCTAGACATAACATGTGTTGATTGTTAGTAGAAACATAACCTCTTGTGCTTGGATCTCATACTTTAAGCAAAGCATCAAGATGTTGTGATCCATAAGTGAAGAATGTGTATGGTTTTTGTGTAAAGATTTGTCTCTGATGACCAAAGAGCATTTTAGAATCGTATCTAAAGAGTGGATATGGTCTAGTATCTTGTAAGATCCATCTCAAGCATATACTAGTTGATGGCGAGGGCTTAAGAGCAAGGAAGCTAGTCAAGTAGGCGTTAGAACAAATATGAGGTCTCCATGGCCTTAAGTCATCTTTGAGACGTAGATTTGTAGACATGACCAAGAAATAGAGGGTAAGTGTTTATAATGAGACGTCATGTCGCATGGACTAGGAAGGGATATACCGAATGGGTGATACCATGAATAATGTAGTTAATGGTTGTGTTACAAGAACATCTAGAAATAATAGGAGTTATAGCAAAATTGTGTCCATGTCCTGCAAAACCAGTGGCCCATATTGGGCAATAAGGGCCGCTTTACACAAGGAGTCGAGGCCATCAAAAGTTGGGGCCGTTTCAACCAAAATTTCATCCCTAATGGCCCCAAGTTCGGCCTCAAGTGGTCATTTTAATAAGAGTATAACCGGGGCCAAGACTCTTGTGTGTAAAGGCCTTGGGGCCAAATAGTCAAGGCTATTGTATAAAGCCTTGAAAATTCCAGCCCATCTCCCTCTTTCTTCTTTGTCATTTGCTCTTCTTGTTATTTTCAAGATGGATGAGCATAGGCACAAGGTACTTGTGGCTCTTGTATTCTTCATGGCCATACGGCATGTTATGGTCGTTGTTGCAATATTGCAGCAACTAGCTTTGCACCAACATTATGGTGCTATGACGATGATGTTTGTGGTTATGGTGGGGGGGAGTGGAGCTCAAAGGGGGGCACGGAGTGTTTGGATGGTTGATCAGAGGACCAATTTTATGGAGAGGCAATTATTGGGGAGCTATTCGACACATGCATTCAAGCAACATACAAGGTTACTTCCAGAGACTTTTGAATATTTGTGTGGTGTATTAGCTCCTTCATTAGTTCGATCAGATTCACACATGCGATTGGCCCACGGGTAGATCATTTTAAGGCATTTTTGTGCACCACGTGCGGCTGGGATTTTTTTGTTTTGAGGCTATTTACCTTCAAGGGTTGAATTAAAGTCTCCCTATAATTACTTAAATTTCAAAAATGGCCCATTTGTTTGCACCCTTTCATTACTTATATTGTCTAAGTCACTACAATTTTTTATACTCTATATTCTTTTTAACAACGGCGCATTCTTTTTTCATCCATTTTTGGATAGATAGAAATCCCAATTATTATCCATCCTCATGAGTCCTAAACCCATTTACATACCATACTAAACATACCTTCTAGGATCCTTATCTTCAACCCCTATATTAATTTTACAAAAAAATAATGGCCCATGTTTTATGTCCATCTAACTTACTTATAATGGGATTGTTTACATTTAATGGCCCCTTCATTATTTGGAATTCCTTTATAATTTTTATTTCAAATGATTTTAATCCTCTCTATATTATGCCGCACGTCGTTTTTAAAATGTACTAAGTGATCTACCCATGGATTGGCCATTCCTGTTCGAACTCGAGTTGCACTTTCATTCAATAGGCTTTGTAGTGGAAATTCATTACGCGGATGTGCTGAAACGTATGGTATTCATGAAAATATTGCTTCTATAATTGTTAGAGAATTTTGTACAGCAATTGACAAACATGTGAAACCATTAGTGATTGAAAAACAATCGGCATCTACCTTGAGGAGAATGGCAGCAGAGTTTGAGGCATTAAAGGGTATACCATATGTGATTGGGGCAGTAGATGGAAGTCACATACCCATCATCGCACCTCCTATAGATCCCACCTCATATTATTGTAGGAAAGGTTATTATTCAGTTTTGCTTCAAGGTATAGTTGATAGCAAATGTCGATTTTGGGACTATGACTTTGGATGGGCTGGCCATTGTCACGATTGGACATTATTTCAAGATTCAGACATTGGTAAAAGGATAATGAGAGGCGAGTTATTACCCTATAAATTAATCGGTGATGCCGCTTATCCAATGAGACCATGGTTCTATTCACCTTTCAAAGGTGAAAATGAAGGGTTGCCTAGAGCAAAGTGTCACTAGAATTTCATTCAATCTTCTACAATAATGGTTGTGGAGAGGGCTTTTGGTATATTAAAAGGACGATGGAGAATTATTTTGAAGAAAGTCGATATGCCTTTACGACATGTATCAAATCTGGTCACAACTTGTATATGCCTCCATAATTTTTGTATCATTCATAAAGATAAATTTGATTTAGATTGGGCAAAGGAGGGTGAGAGATTGATGCAAAGAGAAAATTTGGAGCGAATTGGGCAGCTTGAAAAACCAGACATTTTCATGGCAGCAGTGGAGGCTGTCAAATAAATACGTCATTTATTGGGTTTTGAAGAAGACATTATACCTATAGAGACACTCGATGAACCTGATGACATCAATGACGAAGAGACTCAAGAAACTGTGGAGACAAAAAATGAGCGAGAAACAAGAGTGAATAATATGTTGGTACAAGCTACCAAAGCTCATGAATTGATGGCAAATACATTCTGGGAAGCACATTTGAGGGTAGAAAGAAAAGTACTCTTCCCCGAGTCATCATCTGATTATGAATAAAACTAGAATGTAAACCGTAGAATTTAGAGCCTAGAGTCTAGAGTTTGTCAATGAGTCTATCCATTTGCCGGTCTACCCTCTCCAATAAAACATTGGTTTTCTCAAAAAAATTTACCATAATAGTGATGTTCTCAACCATTTGAATAAAAAGACCAAAAGTTTGCTCTTGAAAACTCTTCTTACCGCTCTTTAGTGATGAAGTTGGAGTTGGCTCTGAAATTTGGTCTTTCTCTGGTTCTTCGGTACTGTCTTCGATACAAGTATAACCATTGGCAGATGCGGTGATATTCGCCCCCCAGTAGGGGGAAAGGGGGGCTCGGGGGCGAGAGGCGAAGGCTAGGGCCTTTAAAAGGCCCAATTGGCCCAATCTGAAATCTGATTTTTTTTTCTTTATTTTTGAAAAATTCAGCACAACAAATAAATTAAACATACCTTGTTTTTTTGCATTCTTGAAAAACTCGGGCTCCATCTCTCCACGCAATGCGATCATCACCTCAACATCGGCATCTTTCCAATGCTTCTTCTCTTCTTCAGTTTCTCCCTTCTTCTCCTTATTCATAATCTTCCTTGTCACCTTCTTTGATGTTGTTTTCCTCTTCAGAGCACTAGGAGTGACAATCTGGACATCATCGTCTTCGTCATCTTGAATGACCTTCTTCTTCGAACGAGTCAACACGATCTCTTAAATTGATGGCGGTGGGGGTGGAATAACATTCCCTACACTTGGCTGAAAAAATTGAAGCATTCCTACATGTTGTTGAAAAGAAGGATTGTAGGGGTGAAATGCGTTACTTCGACACTATAATACATGTGCATCGCCTCACACTCTTATTCATTCCAACCACGAACTTCTGAGGAACCCTCCATCTTAAAGCCAAAAAAGAAAAAGAAAAAGAAAAACAACAATCGCACATGAGAACAACAATCAAACAAGCCAAAGAATGTGCTATGAGCGAAGTGACAGAGATAGAGAATGACGAGAAGAGAAGAAGATAAAGAAAGAGTGGACCAAGAAGAGCCGTTCAGATTTCTAATCCATCCTCCGGTGCTGATCTCTTGTCAAAATAATATTTTAATGAAAAAATCATTTTTTTAATGAAATTTGACAACGGCCCCAAGGCAACGAATTGGCCTTCCATTCTCGGCGGACCCAATTCTTGGAGTTGGGGCCGTGTCAGATCTTGTCGTTTAAACATTAAAATAATTTTCCTATTTTCGGTCTTGACTCCTTGTGTAAAGGCCTTCAGGCTGATTTCAGAAATTCAACCAATGGGCAATAAGGATTTGGCTTCAAAACGGCCTTGACTCCTTGTGTAAAGCGGCCCTAAGGAGGCAATGATGCCATAAAAATAAAAATAAAAATCGTGGCTAGGAGGCTAGGGGAAGATTCACCTCTTCATATTGGGCCATGAGGAATTCTTGTAGATGTTGTCCACCCATCAAATGTAATTTGAATATTTATTCATATAAGCTTGTGGTTATTATGTACAATTGGGTCTCGCTATTCATGTTTACATTTGACATATTACATAATATCAAATATTAAGATTTATCAAAATGTTTGAGACATCATCTATGGGAACACAATTACTTTTAGCAAGCCTCCTTCAAAGCCATCATTGCAATATAAATAGGGGTGTTTGAGCTCAATTGTCATCCCCACAAATACTATTCATATGCCATAGTATGTAGAACTCCACCCCCACGCCACTGTCTCCCAAAAACAAACATGTCCTACATTGCACAGTTTGGCGCAATAAAACAATCGCATTAACCAATTTTCCGCTACCTTCCTCCCATCATGTGTCGTTAATGCGCAACTAATTGTTGTTGAGGTGCCATATTAAAAGATTCTCTTAACACAATTTGAACGCATTCATCCTCCTCCCTCTTTTAGCGTCGAATCCCCCACAATGCTTGCTTTATGGCAACACAATGCATATCATCATCCTCATTATACATTTTTTTTAATCCACCATGTGGCTCATTGTAAAAAAAAATTGGTTAATTAATGCTTAAAATCACATTTATAGAAAATAAAATCATTAGGGTAATCCTACATTTCAGCATCATGGGGAATTGTCATAAACCTCTAAACGGTTTTTGATGTCCTCACATCCACACCGGCAAATTTTGTGCTAAAATAAGGATTGTGCTCCTTTTCAACCAAAATGTTACTTTATTTTCAAGCAGTGAAAGGCTTTTGAGATTACCTATCACAAGAATATGAAAATAAATGTGTGTAAGAGCACCACCTCCCTCCATAACATACAAACATGCAAAACTATCTCCATAAATTTCTTGAATGCTACTAAAATCTTTCTTCTCTTTGGTGTGGAAATTGTTATTTTATATTTTTCACTTATTTAGCTAGTTTGAATTCATTTGGTGCACATCAGTAATACCCTACATTATTGTACAAAGTAGAGAAATTAGTTTGGTGTGCAAGACATCAAGTTTCACAATTTTACATGGGTTTGAACTTACAACATTGGGATCTTTATATAAACGATTCTTATTATGGGAGTTGTGACAAACAATGCGCAATGAATCTCAAGAATTTGTCCAAAATCAAGAGTTTTTTTTTACACATATTGCTTATTTTCATAAAAACATTGAAAAATTGCCACACAACGATGGATACGGAAGCCCCACAATTTTTGGGTAACTTTTATTTTTTGTAAAATGCTTCAATTCACTGTAGTTTATGACTATTTTATTCAAATACCTGCACTACAAAGAAGAATAATTATAGAAATGACACCTCAATATCTATACATCCAAAGGAAATGGTGATAGAAGTTTCAAGGTCTTTCAATGCATCCATGGCCCTCTAGTGGGCAACATCCATCATCATTGCATGCATTATTAAGCGAGTAAGAAATAAGAGAACCAACCACACAAATTTATGCATGCAATGCATCAAGTTGGAGGCCCTTGGAGTGGATGCAATCTCAATGCAATCCAACATTGTTGATAACAACTTCCACTTGCAACCACTAGGTGCAACACCCATGGCCAAGGTATTGTTAACCTTTGAAACAACATAAAACGTGTATGGAACTCTTGAAACCCATGGTTGGATTAACTATATCATGCCGTTTAAACCAACCCCAACACCAAAATTGAAATGGGAACTATGTATTATTAAATTGACATTCCTACATGCACAATCGCCCATATGGCTCCTTGAAATTCATACCCTACATTCATAATTTTCTCTTAAAGCTACAAAATTCGGTTGCAACGGTTGCTCCAAATCCGATCTCCACAATGTTTCTTTGTACTTGTGCAACTTCACGAGGTTATAGAGTAATTGTGGTTATAGTAGACCTCCTAAAACGTGGCATCTTATTTTTAGATGCCACATTTAGATAATATAAGGTTTCTTGGACGTTGAAAATAAGAAGTGAATGTTTTGTCCGGAAACACTGCACAAATGTGTCATTGGAGGTGTTCTCTGTTACGACACTACCGTCGATCCTGAAGGAGATTGTGCAGTTTGGATTGAAACTAGTGCAAGGTATATTGGTTGTTCAGGCTAAGCGTGACTCGAATAACGAGGTTGCGCTCGATCTCGCTCCTCCTATGATGCCGTTCCAACTTGTTGAGATGGCACTGTGCGATTTTATTGATTTGGTTCTTGATCCATATCGAAGTCAATTGGCAAAGTTTTGGCCCGATAAGAAGATTGATCTCATTGAACAACATCAACATGAACTCTTCAATGTTTACAAAAAGGAACCCGGCTCCAAGCTCCTCATTGATAAGCAAGATCATACAACGTTCTTCAATACGGAATGGGATGATCTGAAGGGACGCTTTGAGCATTTGCAAATATTTTGCAGTGAGTTGGCAAATGCTTTCGCCAACATAACAAGCGTTGAGTCAGATTTTAGCATTTTGAAATGGGGAAAATATGATTTTCAATAGTCAATGATGAACTTGGCGCTAGAGGGCATCTTTTAGGCCAAGCAACGTTGTGTTGTGATGGGAAATCATGTTTCGACTAGGTTCGATGATGGCATTGGGGCCCAATAGAATGAGTAATTGACACTTTTACAACTTAAGTCACAAAATTTGATTAAATTTGAGACAATTTGCCACTTTTTACATATTGCCGATTTTGAATTTTTTTGGACGCCGAATTTAAGCTAAAAGTGGTAAAGTTGGCGTTTGCCATATCTTAGAAACCTTGGGGTTATAGGATTAGAAGGTGGCCATAGGTTTTGCTTTAGGTCAAGGAGCAACATTAGCCTTCTCCTTCCTCTCAAGGTTTCTTCTCAATATTTTTCATTTAGTATTGTATGATTATTAGTGGGTTGTAGGTTTTTATCTTGTCATGAGATTGTAGAACAATTGTTTTGGTAACCATTGGCCATTGCATCTTCAAATCATAACAATCCCTTCATTAATTGGTCAATATTAATTTCATTACAAAAATATAAACTTAAATATTTAATCATTACTCACAACTTATGCAATTAACAACAACCACCGAGGTCAACTTATAGTCTCGGTTGCTATGCACAACCTGCAACAATAATATTCAGGGTAACACACAAGACCATGGCCTAATAGAAAGGAAATGTCCCTTGAAATCTACACATGCATGGCATAAAGTATAAAGGGCTACAAATTTTTTAGAGAAGCCCCCTTCCCACCCGGACCATCGTCTTCGTGTGATACCATAATTCTACCGGATTTTCTAAGTTCTCAACTTGCCTTGAATGTCAAGATCCAACTGCGACTGAAAACATTTATATGTGATATATATTTGCATGTTAATTGTATGTGGTGCCATTAATTAAAAGTTACATCCATGATGAATGTATTGGATTAACTCAATTTTTGTGTGATCGTAGTGACACAACTTCATTACATCTTTATTTGTCAAATAAAGAAGGAATCATTCCTTGTTTTTGGTTTCAAGCTTAAATTGTTGTAGTTATAATTGGAATCTATAATCGATATGTATGTGAAGCAAGTGAATTGAACTTATGTTTTGGCTATGGTTGTTGAAAGGAAGCCTAAGTGATTTGTAATTTCAAGAATAAGACATAAGTATTTGGGTTGGCATCACCCATATTTACACTATCAAGGAGTGATTCCTCAATACGAGGTTGCCATGATGTTATGTATACGTAAAAAAATGTGGAAATTGTAAGGCAAACCATAGTCTTGTTGGAACTAAATCGTTATTGAAGTTACTAGATCATAATACCATTGCCCAGAGTATGTTTTTTAATTACTTGTGCATTATAGCGGCATATCACAATAGAATGAATTAGCCAGAAAGGAAAGAGGACAAAGTCCTCATGACATAGCAATAAAACCATTTTTTGTACCGTGGTAATTTACTAACATTGGAAGCGATAACACATACAATCATCGTTGTACTGATTCTATAATTTTACATGCAGTAAATTGATAATGAACTAAAATGATAGATCGTCAGTATTCAAACTATAATATGTATGTTAAATAATGTAAGTTTGTAAGTCAATGGTTAGCGTCAAATTAAATCCTTACCAATCTATATTGTAAAGAAATGAGCCAAGATTATTGCCTCTCGCGGAAAGTAAGTAAATTGTTGTCGTGAGCATTTTTTTCATTTGGTTACCCGTTTAATAATTTGATGGAGTAGAAATCATATAATTAGTAAGAGAGTGCATTCTATAGCCTGTGCTAAAGCATCAACACCCTAATGATGATGCTTAATGGATTGAATTGTAATTGATGAAGGATCTTAGTTATAATATTAATTCATGTATGTGAGAGATCAATGATTTGAAGACAATTAATGATGGATTATGTTGAATTGAAAAGAATAACTCAAAATTGAATGATTGTAATAACAATAGAAAAACTAATAATAAGTAGAAAGAGTGCCTTAAGTGTTCAAGGGGTAATGATTTTTGAATACCAATCAATATGCAAGCTATGATTCTTCCTTGGTTTCAATGATAAAAGAAAGATGTAATAATCGAGGCAAATCTTATCATCAAGAAGGTCATGGTCTTGATGTTCTAATTAATAAAGGAGTCTCAATTACTTTACGTCATTGTAGTATGTTGCAGGCTACCCCATCATCTTTTGCATATGGAATTTCTTGAGCAAAAGGAACTTGGAAGGTCAATAGCCTTGGGAAGTTGAAGGGATGCTTCATTCAAGTCATGGCCTTCCAAGATACACCCAAGAAGGTGTTCAAAAGACATAGAGGTTCATAACCAAGCAAATTCTAAAAATTACTAAGTTGTTGAAATTTGGGATTGAAGCCACCTTCAGTGAAACTACTATGCCATAATCTAAAGGATGAGAATGATTTACAACAATCCAAGTTGACTAATAAATTTGGTTGAATCAAAACTAAGTAAAAGACAAATGTCATATATTATAATTAAAGTCATATTTAGTAAAGGAAGAATGAAAGTCAAGTAAGGATAATTGCATTGCAATTTCAATTTGCATTAAAATGAGTCAATTAATCCAAGACTATTGCCAAAGTGCCCTTGGCTTTGGTAATAAGACTCAAAATGGGATATTTATGCAAGGCTATCGCTAGTGGTTGTGCTTATGTTTGTGCACCATGCTTGGTCCAAATAAAATGAACTCACAACTAGACTATAATCCGGGTAATTGGTGTAAGGTGTATACACTCATTAATATGGGGTGCTCGTGACAATGATGGCAAATGGAAGCATCAAAAGAGCTCCCAATGTTTCCATCAAACTCAAAGTGGTCAATTTAGGAGGCAATTATTGTTATGGTTTGCCAAATTTTTGATTTAAACACAAATCCTAGTTCAAACACAATGGTTAAATGTTTTAGTCACTTGTATTTGCAATTTCTACGAACATAATAAAATTGAGTTAACAATCGATACCCAAGATTGTGCATTAGGAGGTTTCATAGTGCATGTTGCATTGGGAGACTTCCCAAATCATTTCCTTTCCAATCGAGGGGAAAAAAAGGTGTTTTATATTTCATTTTTGGTATGCCACAATGTTTGGTGTCCACTGAATGAAACGACTTTGAAAACAATGAAGTCCGTTGTGCATCGGGACACCTCTCGGTCCAAGCACAAAGCTATTGTGAACTCATCCATGACTTGGAATTTAATCAAGCTTTAGTAAAGCACATAATAAAATATTTCTTTGGTATAGTTGAATAATTGTAGCACTTAGTCCATATAATGTGGAGTTTGTTTCCATGCAAGTTTAAGATAAGTTGGTAGATTTGATAGAAGAAGACAATGAAGAGTAATATGAACATGGTCACAATTTGATGTCATCTACCTTCACCAATGCGCAAAACAATTTTTTTCTTTGGTAGAATCGATTGTTGGACACTCCATATAATGAAGAGTTTGATTCCACATAGGTTTAAGAAACACTAGTACATTTTGTAGAGGATGATGATGAAGTGTGACATGGACATGATCACGATTTGAAATCATCAACCTTTACCAATGCACAAAACAAACTATTTTTTTGGTATAATCGAATAGTTGGAAAACTCACTCCATGTAATGAAGAGTTTGATTCCATGTAAGCTTAAGAAACAGTGGTAGTATCTGTAGAGGAAGATGGTGAAGTGTGATATGGACATGATTATGTTTTGACATCATCTACCCTTATTAATGCATAAAGGACATGTTTGTGTTTTGACATTGAGCAATGTGTTGTATAATGATTTTCATTAAAATCATTTAAGCCTTTGATCATAGTTGCTTTACAAGTTTATGTCTAAAATATATAAATTAGTCTACTTGATCATGCTTACACCCTATTACAATGTGGGAACACCAAATCTGTAAAAGTTGTGTTAGAACACATAAAAAAAAATAACATTAACTCAATTGATTATCATGACAAACAATGTAATAATAAAGTAAAATGGCATTTGTATCTACCAACCCCCAAACACAATGATAACGCAATCTCATGGAATTTAAGTTCAAAGCCAAATTTCACACATTACGGGCTTCATTGAAATTGGCCAAGTTGAAATCCATTTATCACGAGGTGTTGGCCATCACTCCACGTCCCCCTCCTCGAATCAAGGACTTAATTTCAAAGACTCAAACATGCTAGTGTTGAAGCTATTGACAAAAAAGGAAAAACAAATTGTGTCCAAAATTCTACATATTATTCTCCTACTCATGCATTCTCAAGTTCGTACACAATTTTATTTAGTTGCTCATGTCATCTCCTAATGATCCCAACAATGCTTTCCTTGATTTTTGAAATAACCTTGAAATTTATTATCTACTCTAGACTTGACAACCAACAATTTGGGGGGGGGGGGGGGGGGAGGGGGGTAATAATGTTTTCATCTAAAGAACTAGAAGACATGCACTTCTAGTAATTGAAATTGAATAAAGGGAAGTCCAATTTCCCATCTACAAAACTTTATCATGTAACATTGTGCAAGTGTCAACATACACATGACATATCTTAACAAACAAACTTGGTTGAACGGCCCCAAGAATAATTGTGGGGTTGTATCCAAATTATCTCCTTTATTCACGTTGTTGTAGGTTCTACACTGAATTTTGGAGTTGACAATGTGGAGGAGAGGCACCCCATGGGGTTTAGTATTCCAAAAGAGGGATATGGTAAGCGGGTATAATTAAGTTACTCATCTCAAACAAACATGTATATTTGAGTGGTGCGTGAGCATGCATGGACACCAAAAAAACACATGCTTTAAAAAAGTTGGAATACATGCTAAAAGCAGACTTGATTACATGCTAAAAACAAGAAAACGGTAGAACCGTGAGGCTCTGACCTTTACTATGAAAGACTACAATTGTAGTTGTCCACTTTGCTCATGTCAATCCATGGCTATTTACTATACTAAACCTCTCTTGGATTTTGTGCACCTTCTTCTCAAATGCGGGTCAAGTATTGAAGCTACTCATTTATCACCTGAAAATTTTAAAATAAATAATCAAGAATTGCTGAAATAACTATAGTTAACTAGATTTCTTTCAATGCATTTTAGGGATCTCTCTCTCTCTCTCCATAAATAAACTATAGTTAACATCCACATTAAATAAAGTGGACCAAAAATAACAAGAACAAGCAACATCCAAGTGTGAACGCAAAGTGGTTAGGAAATTTGCTCTTGAAACGAAGAAGTTGATGCATAGTCTCTATCCTACAGACAGAGCCAATAAACTTGACTACATGCTCAATGTTTGTTAACCATCCTAAGCTCAATAGTCAACATAATTTGAGTGGGGAGGGGACCTATATGAGTATTTGATAAGAATTATAGTATTCACTTTGGCATTGAATAAGATATCCACATGGTATACACTTAACATGAGAAGAATGGGCTGTGGGCACAATTTGGATTTGCCAATCATCTCGCACCAATCGTGTGTTTCGTATTCCACGAGAAGTGGGTGTAGAGCTAAAAGTATCCGCTTCCCTTTGAGAAGATATAGAACATCAGAACACTGACCAAATAGCCCCCCCCCCCCACTCACCTAGTAGGACCACACAACCTGTTGCTCATCCAAGAGGAATTTTCTTTATTAGACATCATCACATTTTCATTAAGGAAAACTCGATATCATTCATACTTCTCATACGTTGTCCATGAGCTGATGGATTATGACCAATAACCAACTGGAGTAGGTGGATGAGTCACCGCTCATGCGACTCGTTATCTAGTCAAATGCCTACCTAATAACTTACCCTACTCACCTTGATAACAATTGTCAGCAGAAATCCCTGAACGTGACTCAAGACAAATCTTTGAGGCTAACTTACCGCTTATTTTATCATCTAATTCTAGCCCTTGGACGGCTAACTTGGTGACACAAATCATATGCAAGTTATTGGTTTAGTTTCGCAAAGAAAACTAGGAGTTTGGATGAAGGAGAGTCAGCCAGCCCAACGTCTTTTTGCCTCCCCATTTGCCGCCTCACCACTTCTTCTCTACACACTCAGATCTGGAAACTGCCCAAAAATAACACCCCACCTCACCTCACCTCTCTCTCTCTCTCTCTCTCAGATCTCTCTGTAAGTTTTAGCCTAAACTTAGTCTCCGAAGCTGCATTGTGTGCACAGACAGATCCTAAACTGACTAGAAAAGCAGGCACTTAAACAAGTATCAGCTTCAGGATTCCTCAATTGCAATAACAGCACCATAATCTTTTGTTCCTGAAATTGCAAATCAATCCTTGCTTCGTTCTCAAGTTTGCATTCCTGCAAGTGGTTAACTTAGTGTTTGCAGATGGTGGATCAAAATCACCACTTTGATGCACTTCATCACGCTATACAGACTTGGAGGTGGTTATGAAGGGCTAAGTTGTGGTTCTTATTTGAAGTAGAGCACTCTTGGGAAGCCTACCTCAATGGTCGGTGCAATTGTGGGCAAATGTCGGTGAAGTCCTTGCTTTGTTGTCTTTGTGGTGGAAGTTAAGTTAGCTGCTGCAAGTGGGTAGGGTGTTATAGTCAACCACTTGGTATTAGCAATTCATAAGGTACAGAGAGGATCCACGTCACCAGTTGAATTTAGGGCCTCTGCTTCGGAAGAAGAGGTTTTGATATAAGTTGATCATGTGGAGGCAAGTTGCATCTGCAAGTTGTCTAATTGGGTCCAATTGACTGAGATTTGTCTTCCTAGTTGTGTATACTGGATTTTTGGTTGCAGAGGAGGATCTACTGTGGAGCAGGTGATGTGGAGCTTGTGATGGGTGATGTGGAGCGTATGAATCTTTAAGCTGAAGGTTGATGTTTTGAAAGTTAGCAACAATGGCCGGATGGTGGTAATGGCGACCAGGTATGGTGTTCTGTTCGTTTTCTGGTATTCAATTTGTGTCTCTTTTTGTTGGTCGTCGCATGTGCTGTTTCTCTCATTTCGGAGAGTGAGAGTTTCACGTCTTCCCCAATGAAATGCAACCATTGCAAAGAGCTTTAGTATCACAAACCCTCTAGATCCATATATCATTGACACTGATGTGCACTTTGCTGCAATCGCATCAACCTCGCATATTGAATCAATGCCTATCCAACATGCGGTTGCAATTGCTCATCTTTTGTTCCTACATCTTATAGTGGCAAGTTCTGAAAGAACGAGATGCGTGCTGAATCAATGTGGAATGAGTTGTTATCCAACTGTTGATGAATCAGCAGCACTGTATTACAATACTTTGAAGGAGACGAGAGCGTGCAAAGAATTATAACATCAAATACCCTTTAGGTCCATATATCATCTACACCGATTTGCACATTGATGCAATCAAATCAAACTCCCATATTGAATCAATGCCTATCCAACATAAGGTTGCAATTTCCATTTGGTGTTACTACACTTTATACTTGGAAGAAAAATGTCTATTGAATTAACGTGGAATGAATTGTTAGCTAAATGTTGATGAATCAATAGAAGATGTTAAACCTGAGGAGATAAATTCTCATATCAAAGACCCCTCTAGATTCATACATTGATTTCACATCGATGCAATCACATCAACCTCCTATATTGAATCAATACCTATCAAACATAGGGTTGCAATTTTCAGCTTTTGTTCCTACATCTTATAGTTGCAGGATCTAAAAGAAGGAGATTTGTGTTGGATTTGTGTGGAATGATTTGTTTCCCAACTGTTGATGAATCGTTACCGCTGTAAAGAGTTCTAACATTAAAGACCCTGTAGATCCATATTTCAACACTGATTTCACATTGATGCAGTCACATCAAAACTCCCGTATTGAATCCATGCCTATCAAATGTAGGGTTGCAATTGCTCATCTTTTGCTCCTACATTTTCTAGTTGCAAGATCTGAAGGAAGGAACTTCGTGGTGAGTCAGCAATGTGGAATGGAATTGTTGATGAATAATGAGCACTGTAAAGATTTAGAAACCCTCAAGGAGATGAAAGTCTATCCACATGTAACTAACTTTCTGATGTCTGTAACCGTGTTGTAGATTATAACCAGGGCAACTACATACAAGCACTGTCAATTTGCATCAAGGAATTCAATGGGTCTGTCCAGGGGCAGAGGGGCTTGCACCAAAATTCATCCTCACTTGGGACACTCAGTAGACGGTTGCCAAGAATATGATGGTGAAAACCCCGAGGATCTGTTGTCCTGTGGATGTTGTGGGTGCGACATTTCGTTCCATGTGAAGCTTAATGTCCGTCAGCATGAGTTTTTGGAGCAGCCCAATTTGAAGAAAATGAAGGTATCTTCACCCGCAGTTTCGGTTGGTGACAACATCAGTTCCTTAGAGATGGAAGTGGACACTGCAGGAAACGCTCCACATAATGCTTCAACCAAGATGGCCAACACTATTAGGTCACCACCAGGTTCAATTAAGCTGGAAAGAGATCATCATTATCATCACCATCATCATCATCATCAACAACAACAACCTGCACGATACGAGGTGGTTCAAAACCCCACCAAGACACCGCTCTACGGGAGGTTGTGCTCCAAGTTGAAGCAGTTGCAAGTACAATTCCCTGCAGACATCCACGGGAAGTTTTCGATAGAGCATGATGACATTCAAGGTTACCGAGTGCGGTGTGGAGGGTGCCAGCAGCTGTATGGAATCCCAAAGCTTAGCTACAGCCTTGGGAACTTTGAGCGAGGACATTTGACAAGTAAGAAGCACAATACGAACGCTGAGTTCATGAGGCTCTCCAAGATGAAGCTCGAGGCGAAGAAGGTGGAGTGTTAGGGTTTAGGGTTTAAGGTGGAGTACGTGTCAGGTGGGAACTGAGAGGTGTATCCAGTCAAGTCGACCTGTGATTTTTTTTTTCCCGGACGAGTGGTAAGTATTGACCGGTCGACAATGAGAAGGATTGTCGTGGCATTCCGTCCCTTGACATTTGACAAGTACAAAGCACAATGTGAATGCCGAGTTCGTGAGGTTCTCCAAAACGGAGCTGGATGCGAAGGTGGAGTTTTAGGGTTTAGGGAAGGCTGATCAGATGGGAAATGAGAGGTGTATCCAGTCAGGTTGAGCAATCAAGTCGACCTGATTTTTTCTGGTCAATTGGGAAAAAATGGCCGGTCGACAATGAGAAGGATTGTCATGGCATTCCGTCCCTTGACATTTGACAAGTAAGAAGCACAGCGTGAAAGCTGGATTCACGAGCTTTTCCAAGGTGGTGCTCGAGGTGAAGAAAGGTGGAGTGTGAGGGTTTAGGGTTTAGAGAAGGCTGATCAGATGGGAAATGAGAGGTGTATCCAGTCAAGTCGACCTGATTGTTTCTATCCAGTCGATTGGTAGTCATTGACCGGTTGTCGACAATGAATAGGATTGTCGTGGCATTCCGTCCCTTGAATCAGGTTAGAAAGGAGGAGAGAATACATGCAACAATGTATTCTGTATAGGAAGGTGATTTATTGTGTACATCATTTTGACTCCCAGTGATCCCCAGAATGGAACACCTGTGGAAGAGGGTAAATCATAGAGGAGTGCAAGTGCCAGTGAACAGGGGAGAGAGAGTGAGAGAGACAGAGAGAGAGCATTGCATTCATCTAAAAAAGGAATGGAAGGAAAGAATTGAATGTCTGCAGGCAGACAAATTGCATTGAAGTGAGAGCAGTGTCTGATGTGATCAGATCGTTTCCGTTACTTGCTATGTTCAAAGCCTAGAGCCATCTCCTGCAAGGTACAACTCCAAAGGTAGAGGTACTACCTATTTCTTTTGAAGTGCCCACGAGACGGTCATATGTAAAACAGTTCTGCACTTTTTTTCCTCTCTACAATCTTTTCTGAACCTCTTCTCTTCGTTCCATGCATTCCATGTGAAACTGGTGATTCTCTTTCTCTACCTGTTGCCGATGGGCTGCATGCATAGAATCAACATGTGTGTCCATGGTTACATAGAATTAGCAAGTGTGTCCAGGGTTACTACACCTCAAATCATGGAGTTGAATCATTGAAACTGACCAGTTGTTGACTATCTGAACCTTTGCCACTTTTGCTCTTACAATTTACACTTTGGGTTGGAGTGTCACCTCTTCAACTCCATTAGAGATTGGTTTCCTTCCCTATTTTGAGAATGCACTACTAGGCCTAGGTCTTTCTTCCAATTGCACTATCAATTTAATATTAGCCTCATGGACGCCACAACATTCTGTAAATCTATGGAATCAGCCTTTTGGACACCATTTTGATGTACTTTCAGACCCATAAGCCCTTGGCTTCCCAGACTTCAAAATCAATCTTGAAACCATGAGCGAGCAAGTGCACATCTAGTTCGATGTGGATTGAAGTTAGTGTGGCATGCGAACGGTCATGTAACACCAAGTGTCTTGAGTTTCAGCCATTTGTCAAAGGACAATATGTGTGTTGATGATCATAAGTGTGGGCGGGTCTTAGATGGTTACTTTTTTTCCCTGCCTGCAATGAAATATGGCTCCAATTTGTGAGCTTTAAATTTTGGTAGATCTGTGAATGGAGAATGTGGATGGAGAAGCTAGGTTCGACTTGTAGAAAAGATTAGAGCCCAGCTTGAATTGACATGAATTTCCAATGGTGATGGGAGGGAGCCATAACTTGGTCACATCCTCTGCCCCCCAACTATGTTAATTGTTGAGTCTCAAATGCCTAGCAAATTTTGAACATGTATAGTAGAGCAGCCTATTCCTGATCAGGACCCCATTTGCAATCTATAGAGTTTCGAAATTTCAATCAGGCTGGGATTAAATTTTGATTAGGTTGGAACCATTAGTGTCATGACACATGTCTTGGTTTTGAGGAGGAATAAGCGGTTAAAATGAGCAGTTATAGCAAACTCTAGACATTGGTAACATGTTCAGGCATACTTTTGACTTCCAAAATTCACAGTAATTTCAATCTAAGGAATAAAATTATTGAAAAATTTACAGTCCTCCTGATTTCTGTCTTCCTACATGGAACAAACTTGCACCCTCCTATTTTTCTCTAGATCTGGTGCATAATCTCTGAAGTGATCGGTTATGGACACCTCTACTTTACAATAATCCAATCTCTTTTAAACACACATCTTTTTACGCTCTGTTATTAGATCCACATACCACTCAAATATAGCTGATTATGTAAACGAATTAGGCATGGTTACTTAAAATCAGATGTCCAGTGCGTAGGAAGTGATCCCCTTTGGCAAGAATTGGCCGCTGTTTGTGGAGAATGAAAAGCAGTGCAAGTGTTGGATTCGCGGTCTAAACATCAGGTCCTTCAGAGTTTGAGGTAGGGAAGCATGACTTTGTTTGTAACATTATTTAGAGTTGCAAGACCTACTGTCGGAGGTCAACACATCTTCAGAGTTGAATGTTTCCTAAAATGTTTTTCTAAATGTTAGCTACATTTTGCAAGTGGTAGACCCTGAAGGGTATGTATCATCACTGACAGCCCAAACGCATGATTATATGTTTCCAGTGCATGAACGAACGCATTGATGAAGGGAGGAAGATGATTTTGCTATGGCAGATCAAATGATGATGGTGTCAAAGAGAAAGCCTAACAAATATACATGATGGCTCATCGTGTTGGCATGTTACTTACTGAGAGTTGGTTGAGGTTGAAGAGTTGGTAGCAAATATAATTGTATGCACATGACTTCTTTGCGATTTTATAATAATATGATAAGGAGCGCCTCCCACAATCACCGGAAAAACGATTCTCTCAATCATTTGCATTCCTGGGCTAATTGAGAGCAAATCAAGCCGCATGCTCATTCTACCCACAAAGTCTCAACGTTTTACAAATAATTATTGCCAACCAAACATGCAATCTTCGAAACCCTTTCGCACCCTCGAAAATCAACAGATGGAATCTCTCTCTCTCTAAGGTGAGTGGGCCTTAAACGAACAGTTTTAGCTATGCACCCACTTCTCTCAGAATTAGTGCACTAATTGCACACTTTTTGACACACAATTAGTGCGAGCAGATTGCCAATTCCAAATGATTTCCATAGACATGTGGCTCACAATGTTCGGAGCTCATATGATTATTTGACTCATTATCAAAGTGGAGATACTTGAGCTCATTAAATTGTTAGATTGGTCCATTCAATTATGTTACCTATTTAGGTTAGAATGGTGTACAAACTTTGAGTACATAGTTCAATCTCGTTCAAACACATATCCTTTTGGTGTCCATTCTTAGATCCACACATAAGCACATTCTATACAAATATAAATGTTTGTATAAAAACAATGGCCATGTAGAAAGGCCCACATACCTTAATCAACGGTCTATTTAAAATTATGATATACATGTACAAGTGTTACGGGTAGGATGAGCATGCAATATTGGCTCAAAACACTTAAACAAGCAATTTTTGGAGAGAAGAACATAAATGCTCCTATCATAATCCTCAAATGGCATGGAACTTGGAAGGTCAATTTGTTTTGGGTTGTTGATTTGATGCCGAAATTAGCTTTAAAAGACCCAAATTTTAGTGTAGTCTAACCCTTTTGAGACGAATTGGCCACAAATTTATATGGGATCAAGTTTGTGTGTCGGATGGATGAGACTACACTAAAGTTATCCATGTATTTAAGAAGAAACTACACTAAAATGTTGGACATGTATTAAGGGTGTGGATCCTTGTGGAAGGTGCTTAGTTGTGGCACTGCTATCTCAAAATGCAAAGCTTTTAAAAAATAAAAATAAAAAACATGAAATAATATATTCAAGATTTGTGAGCTTATTTGAGTAGGTATATTGCCACTCTTTTGAATGAGGGTAACATTTTGTGATTTGGAGATGGTTTGAGTGGAGGTTCAATCGAAAAACCAACCTCAATTAATTTCTAAATTGTTGCTTGTCAAGACCACTATTGACATTCCTATTATAATTTGCTACATAACAAAACTTTAGCGTTCGAAATTTGGGCTTTGAGTAGTCACATGCAACTTGCAAACATCTATATAGTTGGATTTGTCGAAAAGCTTTAGATCTTCAACTACGGTTGTTGAAATTGATGTCACATGTTCTTGGCATATTTGAGGGAAATTGAGTGTGGGGAGTTAGGGGTTAAACTAACCGCACCAATTGGTCGGGCCCAACTTCAACTTATTTAACAATTTTGTTGAGTTTAGCTTTATGGTATTTAGTGTCACTTACTATATGGAGTTGCAGTGCTCTACCTTTTGGGTAAAACATAAAATCTATAATAAGGAGTTATGACTTCCCATAGTTCCAATCAGTAAGTGACATTATATACCATAAACGGTGTACCATTCAACTTATGATGTGTATGTTGCAAGTTGTACCTATACCTTCAAAAGTCTCTCAATTACAAAACATCTAAAGAAGTTTAAACCGGCTTAAAATAGCAATATTGGAGTGCTTTCAAAATTGTCTTCACATGTGCTTTATTCTCAAGAAGATTTTTAAAAATTTAGATTCAATTGTTAGTGTAAAATGAAAAATTCATAGTATTTTAAATAATTTCAACAAACTTTTGTCATTGAGCCGGTGTCCGGCGAAGGCCATCACTAGTTGATAACGTGTGTCATATTGGTCGAAACATTGGAGGAGACAAGCTTCGGTGTGACAAGCAAACGGTTGATATCAACATTTGCAATGCTTAGTTCATGCTTGCAAATGAACACGTATATCTCGTCAATGTGAGTGAGAGAAGGGCATGTAGGGAGGTTGTTGAATTGAGGGATAATTATCATATATTTTTCACTTCTATGCAAAGGTTCTAGTGGTAGGCTCCATAACATTTGGATGAGTTTAGAAAACCACTAGGTTGCATGTACCACGTTTTTTTTAAATTATGTTGTCCCCAAATAGACTATATGTTTTGATCTCTATGTTATTGATGTAAAAAATGTCAATTTGGAAAGTTCAACCTTCATAATAGGCATAAAATGCTTGCAATATGCTTATATGGTTCCATTAAGTAACTCATGTACATGTGTTACACGAATGTGTGTACACATAATATTACACAACACCAAATTATGATGTTATATAACACATGTCATGGCATGTAACAAAGAACATGTAATTATCACACATGTTAGATAATACATGCCACATAATCCTATCATATAATACAACATAGTTGCTTCACATTACACAACAAATGCAATGTCATGTAACGTAGAGTATTAAACCAACATACATTGAACACCTAACAAACATAAACATGTAACACAATACAACTACATCACATTGCACAACAATAGTAATGTCATGTAGTATTAAACATGTAACTAGTAATGCATATATAATATCCATTATACATGGAGGGTCGGTACATTTTGTATATGACATGAAGATAGTTTTGGCTACAAAAAATAGCCCGCCCCTCCCATGCATCCAATAGATAGTAGTCATCCATGAACCTTCTCGTCTAGGGAATTAATCTTCATGGATGAGTCTTGCCCAGACTCCACTAGCCATGGATGAACATAGTTGGCATCGATGCATCTAGAGGACTATAGTAATCCATGAATCTTATCTAGAACTAACCCTCATGGATGAGCGAAGACCCTTGATCAGTAGAGCAATAACAAGAGTTACTGATACTCAACTACACTAATGGATGAGCCAAGTTAATTATATGACAAAAGAGTAATTGAACCCACTTGGATGAGTGTCAAATCCAAGTGCCAAATTGGCAAAAGTTGCAGATGATGTCTTCATATTTGGAGCTTCTCCAGTAAACTACAAATTACAGTGGTGGAGATTGAATATACTTCAAAGTATACCTACTTGAAATATGAAGCTTAATAAACTAAACCCTATTGAAGATGCAAACAAAATGGCATGTGGAGAGTTAGAGTGATTGGAAAAACGGTGAAAGTTGCCGATGGTGTCTTAAAATCTAGAGCTTATCCAAATATTAATAATGCATTGACGCTTAGCAATCCAATTGATACAAAGTTGACCTAACCTAGGAGCAATAAAAAGGAGGGTGGAAGGAAGGGAAGATACTTTGTGGGACAACGGATCCTTCATCCTTATGTATGCAAGAAAGAGGGAATTATTGCATACAAGTGTACCTCTCTTTCATCCAATGAAATAAAAACTTGACCACCTATGGGTTTGTGGCCATATCATCTCAAATAAGTATTTGCAAGGATGTCCATAGTAAAGCAATTGCTTTGGCATAGAGGAATAAAGCCATCATGTTACCAACTAAACCTGACACAAACAACTTCCAGAATAACGGCATTGGGGTGCTTTTAGAAATGTCTTTGTATGAGCTTTATTCTCAAGAAGAGAATTGGAGTATCATTAAAATCATTATGTAAAATGAAAAATCCAATATGATGTTTTTCAATTTCATTTTGGTTTTTGAATGATATAGTCATCAAGCCAATGTCCAATGCGGATCATCACTAATAAACATACAAAAAAACATAGTTGCATCACACAACACAACAAACGTAACGTTGTGTAACATAGAGCATTCAACCAATGGACATTGACCACAAACATATAACACAAAACAATTGCATCACGTTACACAACGAATGTCATGTCATAGAACATACAACATGTAACTAACGCACATTTAATATAAACATACAACACAATATAGTTGCATCACATTACACAACATATGTAACGCCGTGTAATATAGATCATGTAACCAACGCATCCGTAATATAAACATGTAACACAACATAATTGCATCATGTTACACAACAAATGTAACACCATGTAACATAGAACATGTAACCAAGACACATGTAACTTAAACATGCAAAACATATTGCAATAACATATAATATACAGCGAACATCATTCTTTGTTTTTTGAAACTGTACTTCATTGTACAATAGTTTCAAAACAGCAATGTGGTTGTATGAGTCAACCCTAGATGTACATGAGTGCATCTTGACACCTCAGGAATCACTTTGATTTACAATGTTACACCATAGCCTACTTGATAGAGTCTGGTGCCGTGTGTAGCGGTGCATTTATTTTCATTTATTTTAAAATGTGCATTGGAAATTCATTAAAATACACATTTAAAAATACATTTTGAAATACATTTTGAAATACACGGAAAAATTTGAGGCGTTTTTTTAATGTTTTTAATTATAAATTCACTACTACAGTCAATCCAGGCCAGTAGGGCAAATCTAGACATGTGTAACTTCGTTAATTGTTTCATATTACCATACAACATCGGCACATTCAAATTCAATGATAGTGCACCAAGAGATGGAGAATGACGACAGTGACGTTGATGACGACGATGTTGAAAAAGACGAATTTCGCACCGAGGACGATCCAAGCACAGTCTTGGATCAATACTTGGACGGAGAAGAGCTCGAAGAACTGGTCCTAGAAGAGGGGAATGTTTTGAACAATGATTTGTCATAAAAGACCTCATGGATTGATGTCTTCAATGATTTTTTTTTTAAACATTAATTTTTTTTTAAATGTATTTTATAATGCTGCCTCCGACCTCTAGAATAAAAATGCAACACTAGCCGTCCGTATGCAGTGCAAGTTTAAGAAATAGAAACAATCTGCCTCATTGATGATACCTCTACAGTCTTGGATTTCAACACTATGCTCCACTGATTCCTCCATGTGACATGATTGAGAACCTTGGATCTATAATCGGGGAGAACCGGAAGTAAGTTACAGCTGAACCGGTTGAGTTTGAGAAATAACCGGTTAAAGTTCAAGACTGCAGGAAAATTACTGATCATTTGAGAGGAATTTATAGAATATACCCTAATTTAATAAAGGAAAACCGAAGGATGTCGTCGACATGTAACCGGTTGGACTTGCAAACACTAGGATCTCAACCGATTATGCCCAAAAATCTCCCTGATCACTGCCTTGGATTGACGTGTATTGCAGATGAGTCTGGTTAGTTTTCTTGGCAAGATTTGTAGTCAAGAGGATTGCAATTCTCTTTGCAGAATCCGCAACTACCGTGAATTGCTAATTACCCAAAAAATTGACCTCAAATTGATTACGTCGCCGATCCAAAAGTCTCCCACATTGCAGCCACGTTTGAGAAGTTGGTGACAGCATACAGGAAACCCTAGAACAACAGACTCAAGTCCCAATGACCACAATCTTTCAATAAGGCCTTCTGATGTTTTGGCCTTCAAAATCTCCATTGAAGATCGCCTTCCTGCATGCTAAACATGGAATGTGATGGACGAGCTTAGTCTGCTACTACATTTTGGACAACCAAGAGGATAGGAGTTGTAGCATACCGCATGCACTACCAAGCACATTTAAGATTTATGATGTCTTTTATGTGTCATTTCTTTGGCCGTATATAGTTGATGGCAGGGTACAACCTCCCCATGTGCTAGTCTTTGAGAAGGATGCATCATATGAAGTAGAATGCATGCTTTCACACAAAGATCGAGGGTCTAGCTCGTTCTCGACCCAAGAAATTATGATTGATTGAATGATTCGGATATGCACTTGAGCATGAATCTTGGGAGTTGGAGAGCACCTTGATTGAAGGAGTCGTCAAGGAGTACCTGGGATGCAGTAGCCAAATCAGACGATAGGCTTACACATCCTGGTGCCAAGCATGACCGTGAAGCCCGAGCTGCGCAAAAACGGTTGAGGCGAAATGTATATGAAGGGAAGGCGTTTTTTTTCGTTCTTTCAAGCTCGCACAAGAGTAAAGTAAACGAGGCGTTATTATTAATCTGTCTTGCCCTACGAGGGGCATGGAGCAGGGGTACAAATACAAATCCCATGGCTCGGTTTAAGTTAAGTGTTGGTCTTGATTATTATTTTGATGCATTATAGTTATGTGACAAATAGTATCATATTGGCAATTAGTTGGTGTGACAGTTTGAAACCTCTAGGCATCTAGTTTAGGTTCTTTGCAAATAATGTATGTGACACTTAATACCATAAATGATGTACATAAATTGCTTGGTCTTATCACATGCTCCCTTCCACCTACATGGCTCTTTAATCTACAAATGTGGATGTAGAATTTACCACCTCGGATTATAGATATAAAACCACTAATTATAGTGGTAGAGCAGTGCACTAGATCTTTGCTTTAGCGTGACAATAGATTCAATGCGCCATACAGTCTACCCTCTATAAATGCTAACCCTCGGGAGTGGATCAAAGTTAACATTTATAGAGGTGTTAACAGTTAACAATTATAAAATTACTTTTTTGAGCAATATACAAATCTTAACATTTATAAATATAAGCAATTGTGAAGAGTCCTTGTGAGAGAATACCATTCATAAAATTGCAAACCCAATCAAAACTTTATTCAATATCAAGTTTACAAATCACGGGTGAAGTATGAATCAATGGTTCTTTGGTGAGATTCATCTGCATGCACAACTTGCAAATATTTCTCAATCTGCACCAACAAACCCACATACTTGGACACATCACATGAACGTGATTCCATGTACCTTCTAATGGTACCAAAACTAGATTGCAAGTCATTATAAGATGGAATGTAATTGGATGTGTAGTTTTTATCATCCATATTATGGTTGTATTTCATTCGTTAACATTTATAGAGTCAAATTTACAAAGAAGGGAGTACCATTTTGTTAATAGTTAACACGTTTAACATTTATAGTGTGCAATATGTGGGGAGTAGAAGAAAGTTAACATTTAGAGAGGGTTAACACTTATAGGTGTAACATTTATAGAGGGTGGACTGTATATGTATCGTGGGCCAAATCAATTAACATTTATAAAATTGATATGTTGTCTAGTTACAAGTTATTGAAGCCTCTAAATAAACTAGTTCTTAGATTAATTGACGTTCTTAATGAATCATGTGACCCACGGTAATAAACATTAATTACTGAAAAAAGGCGTTACTAGGAAAAGTAATGTGGCCCACAATAATCAGTTAAATGGTCTATGTCGTGGGTCGACAATGAAGTGTGGGCCCCACAATCGATTAAATATATAGTGTTGTGGTATGACCATGCAGTCCTTTTATAGATAGTGTCTTGAAACACAACTCATATACGCCATCTTTAACCTTCTACTCAAAAAGGGTGAGCTCCCCATTGTCTTCACATTACAATCATCCTTGAAATGTTAAATAGATGCATGTGGAACACAAACAAAACAACAACAAAAAAACCTCGAGTTCATCGGTGATGCTAGTAGGAGCTACAAATTAACACTTGCTCAGAACGTTTTCCCCTCATGTTCCCTGCCTCACCGGAATTCAGCCCTCGAATTGGTCATTTCCCTCTTGAAGTGAGTAAATGAAGCATGGGAATCTCTTGAGAACCGCAAGGGAGCTGCAAGCAGTGTTCAAGTGTGAAGTGTGCACATGCATTTCAATGTGAAGGGTATGATGTCTCACTATATTGAAGAAGTACATGCAATAAAATAATGCACTAAAATTATGTAGATCCCCTACATAATGCACTTAATCATCATCCAACTTTAAAGGCAAAGCCTTCAAGTCTTTGGTCGATTTTCAAGTGTCAAAAATTTTAGCCCAATCCATATTTTCCATCAAAAGACCGCATAATGACACTCGCATCAATGCATCCAATGTTGCAAGTTTCAATTGACTTTTGCAATCACTCTTCACCCACTTGTATTTGGAAAATCCACGTTCACATATAGCCGTGCTTGCCGAGTCGAAGTTGCAAGAGTTATTGGAATTTAGAAGTGTTTGCTAGAGTGCCAAGATTGGAGTTTAGCTATGTTTTTATTTGAAAATTGCAGCCATTGTATTTTGTGATAGGCAGTATTTAAAGAGGCCTTCACCATGAAGGGTGGAAACTTTGCAAAGCACATTTTTGTGAAGTGCCCAAAAACATAAAACTTTTTTGATGGCCAAAATGGCATTTGACAGGCTTTGAAGACTTCAATATTGAACATTGGCTGCAAGGGTTGGCGGACTTGGTTTTTGTGTATGTCTGGAGGAAGGTAGCCATGTGTTATTCAAATCCTTTTCTCTCAATTAAGAAATATAACGACTTTTGTCAAACACATCCACTTCTTTGAGGATACATGAAACACACAATTAGTGTGAGATAATTAGCAAATTTCCTGTAAGCATTTGCCTCATAATTTGTGGAGCTCGTATGAATATCATATTCATTATCAACGTGAAGACCGCCACGCTCGTTAAGTGGTCATATACCCCCCCCCCCTTCCCCTTGATCATGTTGACTATTGAGCCTAGAACATGTAGTATTTTGTTATCACGTAATCCGATTACTTTTAAACACAAGTTTTTTTGATCCCGTTTCTTAGATGCACACCTAATCACTACCTCTCAAATATAGGTGTCCAAATCATCGTTGTTTTGTCTCCCTTAATATCTAGAGTGATTGTTGATACCAGAGAAGTTCCAAGTACAACATACCCAAAAGAAGATGCACCTCCAAACTTGATCTCCTCTTAAGAAGAACTTTAATGTTATGGACAACCACCCAATTAGTGCATATTACTATTTAGAGTCACGCAGTGCAATAACGCCTTACTCAAATTTTCATTTTTATTTATTGAAAGTCCAATAAGTTGTTTGAACACTATAGAACATAAATGACTCTGCTTGGTAAACTATTACATTCTCATTAATTGGTTGTAGCATCGCGTAACTCCGAACAATAGCACGCACTAATTGGGATAATAAGTCCCAACATCACATCATTCATTAGTGTCGATATGTCAGGTGAACCCGAGAATAAACCGGATTCTTCTCAAAACTATACTTTGTTCATTCTCTTCGCAAAGAAAAAGCAGCTTGATAAATTCGAGTGAAAGAGTGTCATTGATGTTGTTAGAATGGAACACTTGATAGCAACTGAATAATGTTACGAAAGATTGAAGCTTCAATATGCATGCTATCGGTTTTTTAATAGATTTTTATTTTTTAGTAGTAGTTGGTGAGCAATCTCCATTCGTGCATGTGTGGCAACTTGAATAACATACGTCCTTGGAGCCAGGCTAGGGCTCATGCACGTTAAGCTTTTGGCCATCTGATTCATCATTTGCCCCCCTGCCAGGTGAGCCTTAAATAAAAATATATTCGGTGCAGTATTATTGTACTTCAAATGTGATTGGATTCCAAGTGGAAGAACAAAAGAGTTGAGAAGGCCACATGTGATGAGTAGAGTTATACTCCCTCTGTTTCACAATAAAACCATGGTTTCTGCATAAACTCCGTGCCAGAATAAAACCATGGTTTCGTTACGGACCTCCTCCGGGCATGACAGAGACGTCGGCAACTTTTCGGCAACTCCCAATTTTGGTTAAAAAGCGCATTGTGGTTCAAATCCGGTCACTGTTCTTAATCCCGCACTGAAATAGAAACCACAATTTTATTTTGAAACAGAGGGAGTATCTTTTATGTGTAGAGTTATTGAGATTCTTTTAAACGTCAAATTCGCATCCTAAAAGAGCGGGGCCGGGTTATTACCACATTAGCTTTCTAGCTTGTCATACTCGGATGAATGGGGTGAAATTCTTTGGGCATCCTCTTTCAAATCATATTTATTTTTTGAATAATGGATGAGATTGAAAACCGTAAATTGTGTAGATAGAGAGACCTTTAAGAATAATAAAACAGTCATGACCTGATAACATATGTAGACGTGTTGCGTTGATGTGGATTTTGTTTGCATAAAGTTCAAACACATGGTTGTTCTAATCTAGAGTTTTATATTCAACATCAAAGACAAACATGAAGGCGTCTTTTGCCTATGATGCATCAAGTGAACCCTAGGTCGCCACTTCACTCCTTACTTGATTCCTCATTTCTACCTCATTAGCGTCAACTGTCAAAATATATATAAAAAAATCTCATCCTATATACTTGAAAATTGAAAATGTAGAGGTCTTTTTCATATCATCTTTTTGTGTACGTATAGGTATAATCTTTTTTTTGTGATTCAATATAGAATACGCAAGTGGTATATGGCAAGGCTTCTACATTGATATGTGCAATTAGGTTGCCTTCGCAAATAGGTTGCCTTTTTCACCCATGCAAATTACCTTGGGTCAAAATCGGCATACAAAACTTATAATTTTTTTTATTCATAGTAAAATGATAATTTTGTATTTTGTTACTATGATTGTAAATATTCACTTAGTGTGGAATGTTGACATGTTAGTGGGGGGCGACCTAATTGCATGTACCAATGTTGTTAAGAGTGTACAACAAGAAGACATATATCACGACGATATTAGACTGTGTGCTCAAAAGTTGGTAACCGTTAATAAGTTCTATAACCAACATGATTAAGAATGTATATATATATATAAACAAAACCTAACTTTGGTCTCCCATAACTTTTGCATCTCAACTCTGATTGTGAAACTTGAAAAAGACAATCTTCGTGAAATACAACAATACACAAATACATGTTGATCCGATGCAATGACCAAACATGTTATGCAGAGTTGAAAGTGCCCACAACAGGCCCACATACCTTAGTACCCACATTGCTTCCATACAAACTCCAAACAGTTAAAGTCATCTCGGGCCGCTCTTTTCAAGTGCAATTGTTCGTACCCTGGCTCGCACCCGTTTTGTGTAAGAGAGAGAGCATTTGCATACCGGTCCATTGAAGGCGAGCTAACTTACTGACAGACTTTGATTTCAGAAAGTTCTGGGTCGATCTTTGATGGGGGGCCTCGTGGAGTTTGGCAGGCATACTCCTGCGCCCTTATAAATTTATACTCTTTGTTTATAAGCCATCCGTGGCCACTCTGTCTCAATATCCATTATTCCATGACCCTTTCCGTAGCCTTCACCCAAGCCTATTTATACACATACGTTCAATGGTGCATCTTCGAGAACAGTGCGAAGCAGCAACGGCCTGCATCGAAGGGCCAGGTTAAGGCTATGGTGAAGAAGTGCACTGTTCGGTCAAGAATTTCAACCCCCAGACCAGGTTACTTGAGGCAACGGTCAGTACACACAACAAGATGGGGAAGACGAACAATCAATCAATAAATAGAATGAATAGAATAAAATAGTCGCCCACGAAACTTGATCTCCATAGTACTCCCCCTAGCCAAACATAATTGTTGTCATGTTGGCAATCATGTCGTTTTTTGCACCCATGCTTGAAGTTCTCTATTGGTGAAGTCATGGCCGCAGGCAGCGTAAACTCCGGCCGAGGCTAAACCTATTTCGTAGTCGATCGTGTTGCTCCATTCCCCTACAATTCTTGAGAGGTGCACTTCTTCACCGTAGTCTAAACTGGTCCTAAGGTAGAGATGGATCTTGAATGGTTGTTTTTTTTCGACCAATCTACTTGTCCTGTGATGTGAACCACGCGATTAGTACGAGACAGTTAGCGCATCCAAATCGAGAGCGTAGCCCGTTTCCTCATGAGTTTTGGAGCTCATATCGATATCTTAGTCATCGTGAAAGCGAAGATTCAAGTGCTCGTTAACTGATCATACAAGTCCTCTGATTTACGTTGAGTCTTGAATGGTTAACATGTTTTGAACATGTCGTTCAGTCTCGTTTGAACACATGTCTTTTCGGTATCCATTCTTGGATCCTCACCTGACCACATATCACTCAAACATAGATTTCCTCGCAAGGAAAGTAACCGAATAAGGGTTGTCTACTTGAAGGAAACGATTCGAATCCTCCCGGTCGGTGTCGATTCTAATTTGGGATTTTTGTTCAGATCGAGTCAAGTCGATCCAACTTTTGGGGTAACAGTATGCAGTGAGGATATAGTATGACTTTCAATTTCCCAATGTTGATTTCAGGATACGTAATTAAATATTGGCCACTGTTTTAAACGCTTATCATCCCTACACTGTGAGAGGGTCTAAATATACTCACTTGGCGAGAGCATGCGAGCGTACCTCAAATCCCTGCCCTAGTTTTCTTGTTGATTGCTTTGGAATGTGTCATGCTAGTCGACTAATTCGGGGTTACTAAAGCTTATCGTGGACTCAAATACTATTTGAGGGCGTTCAAGTTGTGTGAATGAGAGGTACGCTTGTATGTAATAATATGGTTTGCGTGAGTTCGATCGCAACGAGATTCACGTGGTTTATTACCACTTGTTCCTAACCACTAGATAGTTTCGCGATCTATGAAGATAGTAGATTTTGAAATCATATTCATTGATTGTGTAACCATCTAACGTTCAGGAACGAGCCGTACAACCACGTCATCCCCGTTGTGAATATATTGTGTATTGTTGTTACATTAAAAAAATACATCGTTAGAAATTTGTCTAATTAGTGTGCTAAGGGAGTTGACATGAGTTTGTGCCACCAGCCTTATAAAGTGACCATTAGGTGATTTTATGATATTTGAAGATAATAGATTGTGATATTATAGATTTAGTGATTGTATTGTGTATTGTCATTCCAAACCAAATCATAGTTAGGAATTTGGTCTCACTTACCGTCTCATTTGTGGGACGATCGAGTCACCAAGGGTTTCCCCACTAACATTATGACGTGAGCACTAGATGGTTTTATGATTTGTGAAGATAGTAGATTTTGTAACCATTGAACAGTCAAGAATGAGTAGTAATTAAGATCACGTCATCCCCATCGTATATTCATGCATTATTGTTACATACCAAAACATAGCTAGGAATATAGCCTCACCCATTTCGTTTTTAATGTGGTGAGGAAGTCAACAACATTTTGTGCATGCATTGACATTACAACTTGACCACAAAGTGGTTTTGTTAATGAAGATTGGTAGATTTTGACATCATAGATTTTTGTAATCACCTAGCAAACGCAAATGGGTGGTAAGATCATATCATGCCCATAGTGAATTTTCATGTCTTACTGTTGCAGACCGGAACGTAGCTAGAATTATGGTCTCACCTACCACCCAATAGTCAGCATAATCTTATGCCACCAACATTATAATTTGACCACTATTTTGTTTCAATGATAAATGAAGATGGTAGTTATTGTAACCATCTACCGATCGGGAACGAGTGGTAAGATCACATCATGCCCGTAGTAAATTTTCATGTGTTACCGGTACAAACCAAGACAAAGTAGGAATTTTGGCCTCACTTACTACCTTATTTTTGTGGTGAGGAAGTCAACATGAATTTGTGCCACCAACATTACGACATGACCACTAGGTGGTTTAATGGTACCTAAAACACTAAGAGAAAACTTGTCCACTCCAATCATGCATTTACCAACTTGTCCATTGCAACTCATCGGCAAGGAAATGCATAGATAAAACGAATTTGGCTGTCAACCGGAGGTTTTTGGTTGTAGATCTGGGAGCATGGACATCCAATAACATGCAGTAGACAACCAAAAGAACTCATTTATGCATTTCCTTGTCATGAATAGCAATGGACAATTTCTTTTTTCTCCTAGATTTTGGCATCATGGATGTTTGCAACCACCTACACTACACCGTTAATGGTATTTAGTGTCACATGCGTAATAGTCTCACATAACCTATTTTGACGCATATCCTAGGTCACACTAATTAATGACCAACAACTTCATCATTAGTGTCACCTCATGACACTTGGCAGTCAAGTGCGTTGACTAATATCTTAGCATGAGTATGTTCCATAGTGTCATGAGGTGCATGCCTATGTTACAGAATGGTCTACAAGTTGACCAAAAGCACGCACAAACGACACTTGCCATTCATATGCTCAAGAACATCTCCCTCTTACAAAGGAAAATGTAAACACATAACACGTGTCATTAGTATGCTCAAGAATATCTTCCCTTTGCATACTGAAACGCAAAACTCGTATCTCAAGGTATCCCAACGTGCGACACCAATTCGAAACGTCCAAATGTTAATGAACTCTCGTTCTGAAAATTTGACGAATGGAATCGTATTGGCAATTAACGGGCGTGACACTTTGAAACCTCTACGCATCTAGTGTGGGCCCTTTTGCACGTTGTGTGCGTGACACTAAATGTCGCTAACGGGAATGAGTGGTGCTGAGAGACCACACCATCTACCTGCATGGTGAAACTTCACGTGTTACCCTGATACAAGCCGAAACACGGCTCGGTATCTGGCCTCACCTACTGCCTTATTAGTGGGGCGAGGGGGCAACTGACATTCGAACGTGAGACAGGATACAGGCAAAAAAAACTGCACTAGCTCATCATCATGTGCTTGCCTAGCTAGCTAGCTAGGCACTTGTGGAAACCGGTCAGTCGTTGGTTTCCATGTCAGCCGCATGGACGAGACCGAGAACATGGGCCTTCTTCAATTCAGTTTTTCCGCACTGCAGCTCCAAAGAAGGAAGGAAGGCAGAAAGAAAGAAAGCAGGCAGGCAGGCAGCAGGGTATATAACTTAGCGAAGGTTTTGGGTGCCTTGGCTTCTCCCTCCCTCCCTCGGCCTCGCTTCTTCCCTGCCAAAATTCGGTACCCAATTTCAAGCGGCTGGCGAATGTCGCCCCCCCGCCGGACAAGATTTGCAGGAGCGAGGTGGGTCAAGAGGCAGAGGGCATGGTACTTCATAAATTCGGGCAGGGAACTGAGGCGACATGGTGGCAGATATATTCTGTAGTTTTTATTCACTCGTTTGCAGGCGTAGTACCTACTCATTGCGACTGGAAGTGAAAGTTTATGAAGTCTCCATTTGATGATGATGATGGTGGTGGTGGTGGTGGTGGTGGTGTATAAGTCACACCAATGGGTGGATGGATAAGGCTTACTTACACTGATGATGGAAAGTAATATCCACGAGGCCTCCAGATTCCACCTCGACATGGTCATGAGCTTTGGGAGAGTATGATTACGTGGGCGCATTCTATGTGAATGCCCGAGCAAAGTTACTTACACAACATAAATATGTGATCTGTGGCACGAGTACATTCTGATGATTTTGTATCATTCTAAGTGGCAGAAGTGCCAGGTGAGAGTACAAATTATTGTAACTCAGTTGTGCTTCACAGAGCAGTACACTAATTGTGGTATTTAGTGTCGCTGATTCGAGTTGTCGTGTTCAATACTAATTGCAAACCGCGGTGGAGTGTCACCGACACTAAATGTTGACCCCAACATTCTTAATCATTCCTGGTAAATGGTTTGGGAGATTAAAGATTTAGAGTGTTGCAATTACTGTCAGTTACCAAGTGGTTTTATATCCAAATCTCAATCATCCATGCCAATATTTCTTCAGAAGCTGTTGACGAGAGAAGGTAGGGTTTTGGCCAATGGATGAACTCGTCCATCACCCATGACAATATTTGTTCACTTAAGTCATAAGAAGTGTCATCCGAAGAGTTAGTATAGTGACATAAACTACCATATGACACTAAATATCATATTCAGTGTAGCTTTTCTTGCATTCATGGGTATCCAATTTCTTTGCATTGTGTAGGTAGACCAACATAAGTCATAACCACCCAGGCAGTGATTGCCTTCCTTAGACCTAGTGAACATGCACATGGGGGAGAATGATTGCCTATTTCAATCCCAAATCTGCGGAAACGTACTGAAGGAGAAGCTCATTGTCAACTCAATTGCATAACCAATCCCAAAGTTCTGAACATTTGATGTGATACTTTTGAACAACCATGATCATTTCTGTATCTCTTTCATGTTGAGTATTACTAAGCAAACCAGGAGTCGCCAGCAATTTATACAAACAACTTCAGTGACATCACTTTGAATTTGGATTACTCCACATAAAGATTATCTCATTTGTTGTGTGAGCTACTTCATTCGTCATCAAAGGTCATGGTAATGAGCTCTTGTTGTCTTACAATATCTGTAAGAAGGATAATCACTATGTTTGACATCGCCAGTAGAAATCGAACACATATGGACA
Source organism: Polytrichum commune (assembly GCA_950295325.1). Taxonomy (NCBI): domain Eukaryota; kingdom Viridiplantae; phylum Streptophyta; class Polytrichopsida; order Polytrichales; family Polytrichaceae; genus Polytrichum; species Polytrichum commune. The sequence continues at coordinate 58,994,763 of OX485804.1, forward strand.
TTTCCACTTAAACTCTTTTCAGGCTCAACTACTGCTCTAATTCATATAAATTGGCCTCAATAATGATGGCAATGGTGAGGGCTGAACATTAGCAAACTTCTGACTTGGGTTCGAAAAACATCACAGGGCAGATAGTGAAGTAGACAGCACACAAGAGATGATGAGACATGACAAGTGCAGGAGTTTATTCTCACAATGGGCACTCAATCACCATATCTATGTACAAATTCCCTTTCCATAAAAGGGAGGCGCCGATTTGTTACATGAGCTCATGTGTGGGCCACACTTGGGTCTTGCAACAACTAGGAGAGTAGGTACTGCAATTTTTTAAAGTATCAGAGAGAGGTGAGGAGCCTTTTCTTTTTGGTGTTTCTTTCGTACAGAGCGAGCCTATCAGCCACGCCTTAACTATACACACGACGAGAGGCAAAAGCTTGCCTGTTTATCTCAATTTTGTCCTACCCAAACATTCAATGCGCCTTGGCAACACAAGATTATTGAACCAGGGGAAGGATACCTATCTTGAAAGAAAAATGCGGAACGACGGGCCATGATGGATAGGATCTCTCGCTCTGCTCTGAGATGACTGAAGCTGTTTAACAACTAGTGAAGAGGAAGGGGGGATGGCCCTCAACAAATGGATTTGGTTCCTATCTACACCGGTTTTACTCTCTATGTGCAGTATCATGCTCCCGTTTTATTTGTTGCTGCTGGCAAATGAGGTATTGTCCACTTCCTAATGTATTGCTAGACCTATAGACTAAAGTGGCTCACCACATTCTCCAGCGCTTGGTGTGTTGGCCCCACTATCTCCTTGACTTTGAACCCGTTTTTGTAGATCTTGAATGTTGGCACAAAGCTGACACTCTCTGCCTTTGCCAAATAGGGATTTTCCTCTACATCCACCTGCAATTCCAAACCACCAGCCACCTGAGTACCAGTAATGCAACACATAACCCTCATGAAATTTCTCCTCTAGACTGAAATCTTGTTGACCTGATATTTCGCAGTTGCAACTGGACTTGAGATAGTCCAGTCAAAACAGAAGAAAAAAATAAAAATTATGCAAAGGTTGAGTACTCACCTTAAGAAAATTAATAGAAGGATTTAATTTGCATAGTTGCTCAACATAAGTAGACATTTGTCGACATCGTTCACTCCATCTTGTATTAAATTGCACCACCGCTACACCTGATCAGATATTGAGCAATATATTAGTATAATGGTTTTAAACCAAAAGATTAGATAGCTTCCACGTACTACAAAATGTTGGCAAAATTGCCCTCCAAGGAGCAGATGCTTTAGATCATTGCACCTCAATGCTGGAAACAGTGGCATGTTGGTACACAGAAACCCACACAATACACACCTGGCTGTGAAATAGCCTCTCGTAATTGTTCATTGCTGCAGATCTCTGCAACTTCACCACCATGCTCCACCTCATCCACCACTTCACCTCTGGCCTTCTTCAATGCCACTTGGACCTCATACAATGTCTGTGCAATAGTTAAATCCCCTGGCATTTCTTTTCGGAGTCTTTCATAATCCCTCACTGCTTTATCCCAACGTTCCATCTGTTCCGCAGACAATTTACAGTTTAGAACCAATCACCAAGAGCAAAGAATGGGACGAATACAAACTACTCAATATGCATCCACAGACTGCAAGTACCTTCAGATAACAATTAGCTCGTCGAAGAAGTGCTTTCAAATAATTAGGTTGGGCATCCAAAGCCGCAGTGCAATCTTCAACAGCCTTTTCATAATGACCTTGCTTTGACCTACACGCAGCCCGATTGCAGAGGAGTATGGCATTGGTTGGATGATATTGGAGACCCTCGCTATAGGCAACAGATGCTTCCAATATCTTCCCAGCCTTATATAAGTCATTTCCTTGGGTTCGAGCAGTCGCAACAGCACGAGCCCTCCTCAACATTGGTGACACCTCAGTGTTCTTTGGATCAAAGTGTGCTGCTTTCTCTGCTGCAATAACTGCACCTTCGAATCTGTTACAAATGCCACAAGTTCACATCAGCAGCCTGCTTTCACTAAGACCAGAAACCATTTACAAGTTCAATTTGAGGTGGTTGGAGAATTCAGTTTTGAGATGAATTAGTGACTGACCTGCCAAGAGCCATATCGATTTGAGCTTGCACCAGAAGAGTGGTAGTATCAGCAGGCATACTAGTAGATTTCCGTAGTGCAACCTCCACCTTTTGTGCAGCTAAAAGAATGGCATCGGCTTCCTCATGTTTCCTCTGCTTCAGGAATGCCTCCGCTTTCAAAGCGAACACCTGCCAGAGAGAGAGAGATGGGGTGTCTGTAAGAACCCTAATCGGAAGTCAAAAAGGCTTTGACTTCCGTCAGCAAAGTGGGCTCTTTGTGTAATCACAATCCGTGATTATGTCGTTATTGACAGCAAGTGGAATCAGAAATTCCCGTTAGTACAGAACTCTCAATGGTTTCATCATCACATTTGACACATGTCTCCTAATGATAACTCATCCAAGAAGGCATGCAAAACAATGACAAGAGCCGAAGTAGATGTCCCACCTGAGAAGCAGAATCGGCACCAGCAACCACAGCAGCATCGCTTTCCATCACAACAGTATCCCAATCCCCATTCTTTCTTGCCTCAAAACACTTGGCCACATGTTTCTCTATCTTCTCCATGCGATACAGATCAGCCACATCTGTTTGTTGGCCTGCCAATCTGAAGTGCCTCTTGGCGCTCATAATCCTCCCTAACCTGCACACCAATCCATTTTCTCAATACAAAGAAGACCCAGGATACTTACTCACAAGATGCAATACATTCTCTCGAGTACAAAGAAGGGCAGGATACTTAAGAGATGGAATCCATTTTTAAGTGCAAAGTATGGCCCAGGATACTTTTAAGATGCAATCCATTCTGAAGTACATAGAAGAGCCAGGATACTTGAGAGATGCAATCCATTTTTTTAAGTACGAAAAATGGCGCAGGATAGTAGGATACTTAAGAGATGCACTCCATTCTTAAGCACAAAGTAAGAGCCAGGATACTGGAGAGATGCAATCCACTCATTTGAAGTATAAAGAAGAGCCAGGATATACTTAGAGTAGGTGCGGTGCAGTTAGAGAATTGTAGTACCTCAAGTGCAGGGAGGCAAGTCTTTGATGAGCTCGGAGGTAATTGGGGTCAAGTTTGATAGCTTCCTCGCACTCCTTAACAGCCTCCGCCAATCGGCCCAACCCTGTCAATGCAGCAGCCCTGTTGCTACGGTAGGGAGCCTTCCCCGGTGCCAATATAATAGCCCTGTCGTAGAGGGTGAGAGCTTCCTGAAAATTGCCCTTCTTGTACTGCTCGTTCCCTGCGTTCTTCACTTCCTCAGGATCGGAGCCAGAGAGCATCCTCTTGATGTGCAGGCTCTCACCTACAGCATGAATGTTCCCTCTCGCAGCATAAGGATCCATCGACGAAGCACGCGGAGTCTCGGCCTTCATTGAACTTTTAGCCCCGCTCCCGCTGATCAATCCACCTCCAAACATCACCTTCCCGTTGCTTGCATACCCGCTCACTCCGTTCACACTCCCCTGCTGCTGCGTGGGTGGCGCCACAGTTGGAATTGTTGACTTGGCCGTCGACACTCTTGGTGTCGCCGATCCTGAGGCAATCACGAAACCAAATTTACATAAATACCTATACATAAGTCATAGGCCTCCTACACTGGAATGAGAAACATGCTTAGGAAGGGCGTGGGCGCCGAAACAATTGTCAATTTCGATGATTCACGGCACACTAAGCTCCTATGTTCCGATTGTTAGTCGAAGGCTAAAGAAGTCTTCTATTTTAAGGAACGACCAAGGAATGGAGAAGTCCACAAACCATCGTATCTTACAACATCAAGACTAACTTAAAAATGAACGCATGCCAATAATCCTACGTAACTTTGTGAGGTAGCTTCAACCTATCGACTCCACAAATCGTGCCTCCAAACCCCATCTTCCGCACTCAAGTGTTCGATATCATCTCGGGTTGAGTTTGGGTGAAGCAAGTTTTTCTAAAGAATTGGGACCGACCACGGAATGGAAGACCACAAACCATCGTATCCCACATCATCAAGACAATAAACTTGGACATGAATGCATGGCAATAATTTCTCAGTGACTTTTGAGAGAAATCCTTCAAGCTACCTATTGCCAATATCGTGCCTCCAAACCCCCCTTCCGCACACCCAGAAGTTCAATATCGTCTCGAGTTGAGAAATCTTGTTTGAAGTCAGTCGAATTGAGACAACCATCGGTTCAACGATGGAAGTCAAAGAAATTCTGCTTAGGTAATTTACCTGTATTGAGCCCGCCACCGGTGTAGGAACCGCTGGAAATGGCACCCAAAAGATTGCCCACATTGCCACTTGAGCTTCTTGAGTGGGCGCTTCCCCCCGAAGTGGGGCTACCTCCATTTGCAAAAAGATTCTCATTACTACTGGTGCGGTTCACAGTGGGGCTACCAGTCAAGGAGCTTCCCCTTGAACTACTACCGCCCGAACTTGCACTCCCATTCCCACTCTCCTTTACAGGGCTAATAACACCCGTCTTCAACGTCAAACCTTCGCGCTGCGAAGAATCGTTTTGCACTTTGCTGCTTGGGGAGATGGAGTTCCGCGATTCTTCAGCCACCGCTGACAGGTTGTTGTTGGTTGCCGTGTTGGTTGAGAAATTCGCCCTGTTCTCTGACATCAATCCCGCCATGTCTGAGCTTCCCCTTCTGTGCAACCTGCCTGATCCTTCTCTCTTTAACAAACTCGCACCCGATGTGTTGAGGGATGTGTCCATGGGAGGGCTGAGGCTGGTTCGACCCGAAGTGGACACAGATGATGCAGCCGGTGGAGACGTTGGCCCTCCTCCTCCACGAACTTGTTGCGATGAAGAAGATTTTCCCATGAATCCACCGAAAGGGGGCACACATGACGAAGCACTTCGTGCATGGCGGATGCGTGGTGGGGCAGTTGATGGTATCTCTGAGGATGCCTTTTGTTGATGATCGACAACTGGAGGGGGGCTAGCTGCTGCTCCTGCGGATCCCGATTGAGAGCGTGTGATTTTCGGGTTGGCAATGCTCTCGATTGAAGATCTGATGGGACGTGGAGTGTCTGCGCTTGGAGTGATGGTGGTGGTGGTGCCCTTGGTGGCGTGGCCATGGCGAGTGGTGGTGTCTGGTTTAGAGAGGATTTGGTCCTCCTTGGTTTTCTTGGACCCCGTGGTGGTGTCACTCTTGGACTCTTTCTTGGTGCCCCGGAGGTTGTACAGGTTGCTGAAGTTGTAGCTGTCTTCCTTGGAGAAGCTGCTAATGCGGTTGTTATTCTCATTCAACGTGGCCGCATTGAAGCGTGACCATCCCTGGAAACGGTCTATCTTCCCACCACTCCCATAAGTCTTGCTACCCCCGTACAAGCCCCCGAACATGCCATTCGTCGCCGCCACCGGCTTCTTCTCTGCCTCACAAGCCATTTCGCATCTGACGACTTGAAGATTTCTCAATCTCTCTGCCCCCCCACACCCTGCACAACACACACACAGAGACACACACCATTCAAATTCCTGCAACAACAACAACAGCAACAACAATCCCTCGCAAACTCATCCCATCCCAGCCATTGACTAGCTCCATTTTTGAAGCTACCCTCCCAATTGCACCCAAAAATCTCACTCCAAAATCCTTCGCACCACTTACTCCCCTCACAGATTCCCCTCTCACTCCCTTCAGCTCGTAGAACAACGCCACGGAATAATCCAATCTTACCAAACAAGCAACAACAAATGAGCCGGACTATATTCCGCACCGCCGCCGCCGCTGCTCCTCCTCCTCCTCCTAAAGTGATCGCATCACGATGACGATCCCACTCACTCACTCAACTCAACTCAACTCAACTCAAATGAATGAGCCCGAGTAAACTGCTGAAACTCCTTCCACAGCTTCTTCAACCGCCTCAAATCAACTCAACCCAACTCAACTCCACTCCACTCCACACCAAGTCTTCAAATTTGTCGCCTGAACTACTGAGCCCTGCATCCCCTACTACAAACTGAGAGTGCCGCAGGCTTCTCCCAAGCCTTCAACCTACATACTGCTTCCTGAGTGGAAATCCTCGTCCTCCTCCTCGTCCCCCTCCCCCCCGTCAGCCTTCCCCTTCTTGTAATCCGTGAGTGGAGTGACCACCTCTGAAAACCTCTCCTGCCTACGTGACGCCTTCTATATCATGGCCTCTTCTTCTTCTTCTTCGTCTTCTTCTTCCTGCCTTCCTTCTTCCTGTGTGAGCAGTGATGAGTCCAGCCAGGGCTTGCCCTGCACACTTTCTCCCCACTTACTTACCTCCCCAACAGCACACAGTCACAGCGTTAACTTACCTTACCTTACGCCATCAATGCATCACATCCCCCCCCCCCCCACACTTCCCTCTCTCTCTCCTCTCTCTCTCCTCTCTCTCAGATTGTCTGCTGTCTGCCTCCTTGAGAAAGCGCTGGAGTAACTTAATAATAATCATCCCCCCCCCTCCCTCTCCCAGCCTCCCCTCCTCCATACTTCTACTTCCTTATTACCAGCTGACCTCAGCCTTGCCCCTGCATTCTCCAGCCATGATGTAATGCAACAGAAGACATGGAGTGAGACGGACAGCCAGCGAGCCAGCCAGCCGCATGGATGGTGGCACGGCATGTCATATGGCATGGGATACAGCATGACATGACATGGCATGGCAAGGGATACAGCATGGCATGGCATGGCATGGGACACAGCATGACATGACATGACATGGGATACGGCATGCCATGGCATGGCAAGGGATATCGCATGGCATGACGTGGCATGTGATGGGAGGGGATGGCGTGCGATGATGAGCTTTTATTTTATTTTCGTGACTCTGCTGCATGTTACTTTTACCTCTTTGCTTTTTTCACTGTTTGGGAGGCAGGGGACATCGCCACCACCACCTCTCCTCCTCCTCCTCCTCCTCCTCCTTTGTACTTATTACTTACCTATTCACACACAGCTCATCACCCAGCCAAGAGGAAACATCATCATAATTATTACACTTCCACAGGGCCACTTCACACACGAGGCTGAAGGCCTGTCACCGAGACCGCCACCATCCCAAGGTCACCTCACACTAAACCGCTGAAGGCCCAAAGGGCCCAACACACATTATTAGCATGGATGTGAAAACTCCATGTGGATCCCTACATGGAAGACTGTGGAGAGTGTTTCATGGTATGCTATCATTTACATCAAGCCCACCTTCAAGAGGGTTTTAAATTATATATATATACCATTACGTATTCAATAGACTTGCAAGGGTGCATGTGAACATTCAAAGAGCACAAAATAGCCTCTTGTAGCTTTTGCATCTCAAATTCCATGATGTGATTTTAGATGATAGTCTTTGTGGTTTGCAGCAACTTCCCGACGAGACAATCTCCAATCCAATCCAATGGTCCGAAAGGTAAAGGAAGGTTGAAGTGCCCATGTTAAGGTCACATACCTACCTTGATATTGGCCACACTAGAAGCATGGAGGGAATAATGTGGGTGCGAAGTACGATGTATTGAACATCTCATACCTACATTGGAGGGTACGGTATTTCTACTTGGATTGAAAACCGTGTACATTTGAAAGAAGTTCCCAACCAACCTTTTTTTTATAAAAAAACAACATCAATGTGGAAATGCTACTATTTGCACATGGTTCACATTATTAAAAACATTAAAGAAAAGAAAGAAAAGAAAAAGAAGCACGGTATAGTGTATGTTCATCCAATGTTTTTCTATGACATTTATATTCATTGCATGCGGTGTGGCACTACTATTATGTACACATGGTAAGACTAATACAATTTGGCTACAATTTATGGGAGGAGAGGGAATTATCATATACGAGTGTACCTCTCATTCGTCCAACATAAAAGCGTGAAACAATATGCAACTCAAAGGTTACTTTCTCAAGTTGATTGAACATTGGTATTAGCTTTTGAAGATCTCAAATCAGTGCACTCAAGGTCATTTTAGATGAATCAGCAGCAACCATGTAAAAAGTCAAGTTTTTGTCTTGGGTGGATGAGAGGTGCGCTTGTATACAATAATCTCCCCTCTCCCGATTTTTGGCTATCATCGTAATTTGAAACTTATCTTTACAAGTTCCAGTTACCATGGTCAATGTATAAATAGAATGTTGGCACTTTTTGTTTATTTATTTCATCTCTATCTAAGTTAGATGACCTTCATTCGATACCTTTTCTTGTGAGGACACATATATTTGAGTGGTATGTAGTTTGATGTGGCTCCAAGAACGGATATCAAAAAGACATGTGCTCAAAAGATATTGGACTGCATGTTCAAAATGTGTGTGTGTGTGTGAGAGAGAGAGAGAGAGAGAGAGAGAGAGACTAGCCCAAGAGTTGAAGTGAAAATCAAAACATGATAATTGTTATAGGCACAATACTCAACATTCTCAGGGGGACCTATAAGACCTTTCAATGGGCAGAAGAATCGTCACTTTAAGAATGATAAGATGCTCATATGAGCTCCAAAAATTACGAGGAAGATTGCTACAACCTCAACTCAAATTTGCTAACCATCTTGTACTAATCACGTGTTTCATATCATAGGACAAGTGGGTTGGTCGAGAAACGTAACCATTTACGAAACATTTAACCATTTAGGGCAGGGTTGGCACCACACGGTTTTTTAAAGTTGGGTTTTATTATGGGTTTTAAAAAAGTCTATATTAAAAAAAACCCAATCATTTGAGGTCCATCAAAATCCGGTTTTATTCCGGTTTATTCAGGTTTTTTTGCATCAAAACCAAAAAAAATCCAATGCATCAGCCGAAAAAGTTGGAGTTTTCCCACCTTTGATGAGAATTACCAATTGGAATACACATGGCGGCAGCTAGAATAAAACCATGGTTTTATTCACAGAAATTAGGTTTTTTTCGCATTAAAACCAAAACCCAATGTATCGGCTGGAAGGGGAAAAAAAGTTGGGTTTTTTTCCACCCTTGATTTAGGACCATTGTCGAAATATACGTGGGCCCCACTTGATGCCATACTTGAAGGGCCACCAAATAATTGACGTGGACTTCAGCACTTGAGTCGGAGTCCTCGTTTTCCTCCTCTTATATATTTTCATCAGAATGCATGCAGGAGCTGACTGCATGCGCAAGCCAAAGGGGGCAAGTGTTGGTGCTAATCTGGTTTATGAGTCCCCCGAGCCCTCTCTTTTTGTAAGGAATCGTGGTGAGCACTTGAGGATTTTGTACCCATAATGGCCCCAACGTCCAATAATGGGTTTTCCAATCTCAAACGGTTACCTACATTGCTAATGACAACAACGCGCATTATTGAGCAATCGAGCTCTCATGCCTAGCTCTTTGAAGTCGGAATATGGTAGACGAGCCTTATTTAGTTGATGTGTTGCCATGTACTCTCTTATAGTACTTGGATTCACAAAGTCAAAATTTGTTTTGCATCTACAAATGTACTTGAAGAAGCCATGATCAATCGCACGATTAAAGTGTTGGAGCTAATCTCAAATTGTTATGAGTTTTCAACGTTTATTGACAATGAAAGGGGAGGTCACACGTGTTTGAAAACGCCGGTTTCAAAACAGAGATCGGTGGACCAAGGTAAAAAAGACTTATGATATTTACACATGTCTAACCTTGAGGAGCATGGTTTCAAAACACAAACCTCTTTTTTCTTTCAATAATTGGAATGGTCCGCTTTCAACTCTGATTGGAAACGAAGATTTTAAGCCTTACAAAACCACCATCTTGAATCGGAGTTAAAAATAGAGAATTTTAACCAACAAAAGGGGCCAACCTTCAACCAAGCTCCTCGAGGTTTAGGGACATGTAAAGGCTAAACTTCTTCTTACCTCGGCCCAACAAGGTCATAATAATAGCTTGTTTTCGATATGAGCCATAAGAATGGCACATAGGTCCCTACACCCCATCCCACCCCAAAATTGGGTTGACTTTTGAGCATGTAATGGTTAATAAGTTTCGAGTGTGTAGTCCAATTCCTTTTAAATATCGTGTTCATTGTTAGATATGCACCCAACCACCCACCATTCAATTACAAGTATATGCCTAAGATGTGTAACCGAATTAGGCCCGATTAATTAGCGAGAAGTGGTTGCGTCACGGTCCTTTACTCGGTTTAGTATTTTATAACTTTGCTTGTGATGGGAGTCTCCAATGGTATATTATTCTTCAATGACTCCATCTTGTTTGATGGGCCCCAAAGACAAGGCCAATTGATGTTGATCTTGGTGCAAGGATTCCCTCAATCTCCAACTGAATTTGAGCCTTGGCTAGCCCTCCAACCCATCATAGACAATAAACAAGAATGAAGGTTGGACTTCGGGTGCACCTTTGGCGTGCTTTCATCGTTTCTTTACTTTTGTCTATCACCTCACAATTCTCGATCGTACATTTCATACATGGTCATCCTACCATATATCACCAAATGCTCACATCTCGAGAGACGTTCCAACAATTTGATCATTTGATCAACATTATCTTCACGACTCTCCATCACTTGATAGTACATGTATGTATTGAGTTTTTCCATCCAAAATATTAGCTTTGGGTATAGCGATATACGTCTCGAACCCTCACATAAATGTGCATTCTAAATAAATATATATATATACATTAAGAAAATAAGGCTCCCCATCCATCCCATCATCAAGTTTTTAAATAAATAAAAAGCCAAGGTGACACAAGCGGCCTTAACTCAAGACCTTGAACTTTGCAGCCATTGGATACTCTTAACTTTTGTTAACACGGCAAGATTTGTCTTCCTGCGTCTTCATAATAGACTGAAGTCTCCACGTACAAATGGTCACTCGTAAAATGCATGTTCTTGATGTTGGACGGAATTGCCCTCAAGATCAAGAGTGACATGAAAGTTCCAAGTCCATCGAAAATGCCCCTTTCAACAATAAAAGGGTTGAATCCATAGTGGGCAGTTTACGTACACAAAGGGAAGTTGGAAGTTGGCTTCGTTGCCCTTTTGACAACTCTTCAAGTAGTAGTCCCCCTACAACCCCCCCCCCCTCCTCCAACTCAAAAACTTGTAACGCTTCTAGAAAAGGAAGGTAGGTAAGAAGGTAGGGTATGGATGATGAGCCATGTAAATAACGCACCAACATATGGAAAGGGGGGGGTAGCAAATGTGGAGGGCGTAAGATTTGAGTATTACAACAACGTACCATGAGTAGCCAACAGGGAGAAGGAATGTACATATGTGGTGGGAGGATCCTTGTAGAGTTGGAGCCACCTTGGCATCCAGTCCTCACTAATTATCATTCCTCCATCCGACATAGCAGTAGGCGTTATGGAGGGGGCTGCCATGTCATACCTTCTTACCTACCATTCTACCTATGTGCTAGATACATCCCACGGCTACGTAGCCCCCCGTTATACTACATAATGTTGTCACTAGGTGGGTAAACTAAATATTGTATGTAGGGCCAATTTAGGCTACGGTGAAGAAGTGCATTGGTTGAGAAATTTAGGGGAATAGGGCAATATGATTGGCTGTGAAATGGGTTCTTTGTCGGCTAAGGTTTACACTATAATCAATAATTCTCCAGTGGAAAACTTCAAGCATGAAAAAAATTAAAATGACATGGTTGCCAACATGGCAACACTTTTGTTTGCTAGGGGAGTTCTCTAGAGTTCAAGTTACTTGGGCAACCTCAAACTGTCAAACAAGGAGCATGGCATCCGGAGAACTACAACTTCATGCATTGTTTTTAACCGTTTTCTTCCACCATGTTTGACATATCAACCGTTGTCTCAAATAGATAACCTTGTCCCAAGTTGCAATTTTTGATCAACCGGTGCACTTTTTTCGCCGTAGTCTACACCGACCCTTAGTGTCGCCGATTCTACGCGTCTTGCTCGACACTAAATGTCACTTGCCCCGTGCAATGTCACGAAACACTAAATGTACACCTCGCGTTGTTTGTCATTCCTTGTAAAAAAAAACCAAAACCCGGCATTATACATTCACAAAGGTTGCAATTCCGGTCACCTACTACATGATTTCTCGTCCAAATTTCAATCATCCATGATGATATCTCATCACACGAACGCGGGGATGGAGAACACACCAAAAGCAGGCAAACTAAAAAGTAAATTGAGATGATGGTACCCATAAACTCATCATTCATAAGAAGCGTCATTGGCAAAAGTTTCCACATTCACATAAAATATCATAGGACCACTAGATACAATATTTTAGGTGTGACGATCATGGCAGCTAGCTACCACTAAGCTAGTAAAGAGTGTGTGTGGTGTGTGTGTGTGTGTAGGTAGGCTTCCTTCTTCCAACGCCTCTCCACGACTATGGCTCTATATCACTACGTGACACTATTCCAGCTAATTGTCTGTTATGTGTGTGTGTCCATTCCTTTATTATTCTGGCTGTCATGGGGTGGTTTCTGCTCTGGCGGTGGCTTGGGCTAGGCTAGGCCACCAACACACTCTCATGTCACTCAATAGTAGCCCACTTTTGTGCCCAAACCCAACACCAGTTGTAAAGCCCTTAGAATCTTCTTCTTCTCTATCATGTGAGGTGGGATGGGTCTTGAAGTGGCCACTTTCTCCTCCGACTTAGCGCAATTTTTACACCTCGTGTATCCACTGGGTATTAACTTATTGCTTATCTGCACTTACTGTTGCGGGCCACCAATGAACGATTTCCTATCAGCATGGGTCACTTTCAAAGCTGGTTTAGTTTGTGAGAGCCACTAGTTGCAACCAGTGTTGGTACTCGTCATTCACTGGTGGCCCATACCAGTAAGTGTGGGTGGGTTATTAGCACAAAGCTGATTCCTAAGCACGCCCAAGTCGAGGGTGTCGCGACTGTCCTCGTGGGTTTCGGAGCTCGTATGAATATCTCATGTGTTTTGTCGAACCGAAAGGTTCTTGTGCTCGTTGAATGGTCAATTTAATCCCTTTCCCCCCTCCCCATTCCCATCCTGGTTATGTTGACCATTGAGAACTTAGAATGGTTACCATGTTTTGAGTGCATAGTTCAATCTCTTTTACATACATGTTTAGAAGAAAGAAAGAAAAAAATGGGTGTTCATTCTTGGAGCCACACCAAACCCACGTGCCGCTCAAATACATGTGTCCAACACAACATCACATTAACGTATAACTTTGCTTATTCATCCATATAGCAACTATGGTTGTTTTTTAAAGTGTGTTTTGTTATTGTGATCATAGAATAGTTTGGATTATCAATAAATTAACTTGGGGCCATCTAATAACAAGTGATAGTGCTTGTCTCTTAGTGCATGATGTAAAATCTATGAGTTTTTTTTACATTGGTAATTGTTTAATCAAGCAATGGATTTAGGTTTGTGTATCTTAAGGGGAGTTTTGAGCGCTTGAAGACAAGAGCCTTCTCATAGGGAGGATGAGAGGAGCCTCCGGTTACTTATGCTTGTTCATTTATGTCCACTTTACACTAGAGCTTTCAACTTAACCTTTAAAGGTTTGGTTGGGAGTCTGTTTATAGGAAAATATATGATGATTTCATGAACCCAACAACACATATTGCAGTAATACTCTATTTTTTGCATTACCTCTTAAACAAGGAAGTAGAATATAAAACCTTGGGTGGCAACAAGGATCATACATGCATGGTATGTATTTCGCTCTAGGTCATTCATACGAGGTCAAATCCCCTCGGCGGAGATTAATATGAATACATGGACACTCGTCAAATAGTTGTGCATATGATACATGAAATATTTTTAGATAGGATCGCTTTTGACAACTTTAGCTTGATTTTTGTCGGCACATTGGGACCCCTATAGTAAGGGCCACTTCACACACGAGACCGAAGGTCCGTGACCATCGTATTCTAAGATCTCTCATTGGTCGATCGCAATAAAGACCAACCAAGTTCACTTCACACTAGAAGACGAAGGTTAAGGACCCAAATAAATCACCATGGATGAAAATTCTACATGCATTCTTACTTGACATGCCATTCACGAAAGTTCCATGGCTTGCGGAACTTTGCATCACGCCCACCTACAAGAGATAGGCGTGACGCAAATCCCAGCAGACAATGTTAATGGTATGACCTTTGGACGAGAATGAACGCCCCCCACAATTACATGGTCACGGCCCCTCGGCTCGTGTGCGAAGTGGCCCTTATGTGCCAATATATTATGTGCCTATACTACATACTCCGCGCGTCAACGGCGGGGTAGTACTACTAGCTTAGTAGTACCCATTTCGATCATCACGAGGTTGTTAAAAAAAAGGGTCATTGTATGTATGTGGACGGAGGGAGGCCTACACCGTTTCAATGAGTGCAGTCGGGCCGCTTGCTTCCACCGAAGGCCGCGTGACTGGTGACTAGTGACGACGTGTCCCCGGGAAAGTCAAACAAAGCCCTTGCTTATGCCCCACCCTTCCCCAAATCTCTCGTGTAATTGTAGCAAAGGGCGGGGGCTTGATGGCGTGATTGTAACAACCCACCCCATCTCATTGCCACAATTGCACGAGATTCTAATCTTCTCTCAAGAGCCTAGTCGAGTGGACGGGACGGGTGTCGAGGGGAGATTTTAGGGCATAGTCGGTCGAGATCCTAACGTTTCCAAGTCCAACCGGTTACATGTTGACATCCTTCCGGGATTCTTTATTGATGCGAGGTATATTCTATAGTTTTCCCCAAGGCCTTGAGCTTCAACCGGTACGTCGTTTTGTCTACTTAGTGTGGGTTACCAGTCCCAATGTCTCCTTGTCCAGTGGGCATCGGGTCATTGGCATTACGAACGGACACTTTATTCATGCCGGCCCCTTGCTTGAAAGGGGCTGGAGTTTCTATCTATCTGTGGGTTACCAGTTGGAGTTCCGCATTGCGATAACATTTTACTGAGAGTATGGTTTCTTACCCCCAAATAACATGAGTAGTTCGTATGCACAACAAAGAGCATGATCATATAACCCAGTTGGTGAAGACAATAGTGTCGGTAAAAAAGGTTATGTCTGCACATAAACTCTGCTATTAGTGTGGGTAAGCATACCAGATACCGTAATATGAACGGGAAGTAACCATATGGTTACCCACACTAATATCAGAGTTTAGAGAGGTGACTTTAACTCCTCCTGCGGCCCTGGATTCTTGAGTTCGGAACCTTCCTTTTGTTGTTTGCTGGTGTTTGTCACACTCGGCCTTGGATAGATCGTACAGGGAGGCAAATAACGGAGTCGAAATAGCAACAGTTATGGTGGTGGTTGAGAGTGTGGAGTAACAAATTAACTACACTATTTGTGTGTGTGTGTGTGTGTGTGTGCGCGCGCACTAGTTTTGTCCATGTGATGCCGGCTACTGTGTGTGAGAGTGTGAAAATGACACTAACAAACTCTGACTTCAACTGCACTGGGGTTAGGGTGACTCTAAACACCTGCCCCCGAACATTACGTTTGTGAGACACCACTACAATTGTACGTGGGAACAATTGTATGTTGTTGTTGCTTTCAATCCCCTCGGTGCATGGAATGGACTGGCCGAAAGGGCTTGGGGTTCTATGTAAACTCAACCATCGTGGATGAAGGAGCTCTAGTAAAAACAAAACACAAAAAAACAAGTCCTTCCTCCCTTAACATGTTGAGGATCCATTCATCTTAATCTAATTTCAATAGTCTGATTTGGGATTTGTGAATCTAAATTTTGGAGTGAACTCGTCTAGAATTAACAAGTTTCAAGGTATAGAGTAGTTCACTACGTTTTCACTTTCACTTTCAATCCCCTCGGTGCATGGACCGGACTGGCCGAGAGGGCTTGGGGTTATATGTAAACTCAAACTTCACATAATGAACTACTGCAAGAAAACACAGTGCCAACATGGCTACTGCCATGCACATGTGGTACCCAAAGATGCCATTGCAATGCCAAGCTTAAACCTGACATATTGTGCGTCATCCGCCACCCGTACAACCCCCCCCCCCACCAGAGGCCCCTGCCCCATAACTTACCATACGATTTATTGAATTTACATATTGTAATGATAGATTTGCTACATAAACCCTTGATAGGAATATCACAAAATACCAACCACTCATCAACAACATCATAACACGAGGATGGAATGTAGCCCCACTCATGGTATCAACCGTGGGTGCAAGGGCCACAACACACATCCCATCAATGAAAAACTTCAAAACAATGCTTAAACTCCATATCATGAAAATCAAAAGTACGACAACATGTCACAGACTTCCATGACTTACCATAAACGAATAAACTTACAACCCGTCATACCATGCCCCCCCCCCCCAAGTAGTGCCATACTATTGGACAATTTTGCTAAATACGGCTATATACTACTGGTTACCGGGAATGGTTACTAGTTATTAAATATAGTGTCTACTCCCTGCAAAGGGTGAAGTAGTTTTACATCTAACGCCATTGCCCTAGGCTGTGGCCTAGGATGTTCTACGAACAAACACTCTATTCACTCCAGCCTCCTCTGGAGACCAAAGTTTTTTTCCTTCTTAAACTCAACCGTTGTGGATGAAGGAGCTCTAGTAAAAACAAAACACAAAAAGAACAAGTCCCCCCCCCCCCCAACATGTTGAGGATCCATTCATCCTAATCTAATATCAATAGTCCGATTTGGGATTTGTGAATCTGAATTTTGGAGTCAACTCGTCAAGAATTAACAAGAATATATATAATGGCTTGCTATAGGTTTGTTGTCAATTCATCTCAAATGACTTGGAGTAGACTACTTTGGGGTGTTAATGTAAGGATTTGTATGTTGACGAATGCAAGGTACGCTTGTATGCGATAATTCCCCATGCCTCCAACACACATTTGTGTTAAGTATTTAATAACATAATCCATTCATCGGACGTTCATAACAAATCATGTAGGGTGAGGAAGTTATTGCATATGAGCATATTTCTTGTCCATCCATCATAAAAAATATTTTAAAAAACAACTCGACATTCTATAGGTTTGTTGCTCAAATGACTTAGACTTTACCACTTTGGGGTCGTTACAATAATTCTAGTGTCAACCCGACTAGAAATATTGACACATGGGATGCAAACAATATCAAGGTGTTTATCTTGGTGAATGAAAGGAACGCTCGTATGCAATAATTCCCTATTTATAATATATTTCATTATATGTTGACCTACATTTGACTGCTTCAAAATGTCTAGCAATCTTCATGTTTTTAATAAATTGTATTATCCTTAGAATATGTTTCTCTTTGCAAGAAACATACTATCTAAATAATCTCATGCTATTACTCCTCCTAAACAGATGCAAACTCTCTTATATGATTTGTTATAGATGTCTCAACGTCATGAACACTCGTCTATTGAGAAAGTGAAAACACATTGAACTACTCTATACCTTGAAACTTGTTAATTCTTGACGAGCTGACTCCAAAATTCAGATTCACAAATCCCAAATCAAGTCAAAAGGCCGTCCCAACACACCTCCCAAATCATGTAGTGTGGTCACGGACCCTCAAGTGTAGTGTGGTCACAGACCCTCAAGTGTAGTGTGAAGTCATATGTAACCACGCCCTCAACCAAATGCTATTTCAATGAATATCTATTCATGCGGGTCCTCACATATGATAAAGTAAAATAAACCAACAGTTATGAGCGTTCGGAGTGCCATGATCTCCCGAAGGTTTTATGTTAGGCCTACCTCCAAGAGGTGGTTTTTGAAAACAATCCAAGTGACCATGGAACATGATCCATTCGATGCCATGTAGGAATCCATGTAGACTCTACATCCATCTCGCATTCACATACTCCATTGGTCCCTCAAGCGTAGTGTGACGCTGCGAACTTGGACCGGCTCCGCGCCGTTTCCACCAATGAGAGTGCGTGAAGTGGTAATGGTCACGGGCCCTCAGCCTCGTGTGTGAAGTGGCCCTGAGTGTAAGTCTGTGTACGTGAGAAAGTGAAAGTGGTCCTGGCTTGGCGTCCAAGGTGCAGCCGTGTGCTGCAGTTGCCTCCCGGCTTCAGAGGTTTCACCAGAGCTGTTAGAGAGAAGAGAAGAGAAGAGAAGAGAGTCTACAAAAGTACTTAAAACTTTACTAGGCCCCTCTCCCTACAAATGCCAATCATATTGCCCCCTTCGCGATGTTTGTTATATAAATGCGGGCGGACCCATCATGGGGGTGTTGTACGAGGAGCTCCGGAGGATAATACTATGTTTTAGTTATTCCGTTATTGTTCAAAAGGCGAATGCCACCCGACAATTGTTCGGCCCCCTCCCCAGCCCATAAACTCGTTCCTTCCTTGTTGGACGCCTAAACCCTTGTCTCCAAGGAACTAGTGTACGGGTTGTTTCGCACCAGCCCCCCTCTCCCCCCTGCAACCAACACTAAGGTCGTGTGGACGGGTTTTAAAATGGTTACGTTACTTTTCTTCCCAACTAGTCTCACTTCTCTGACGACGGTATGGGAAACATGAGGTTGAATGCGAGATGGTTTCCGAGTGCAAGTCGGGGTGTGGCCCTATTCCTCACGGTTGTCGGAGCTTGTATGGGTGTGTTTTTATTCATTGTGGAAGTGAGGCTTCTCGTGCTCGTCGAATGGTCGTATAGGTCTCTCCCTCGATTATGTTGATTGTTGAATCCATAATGGTTGTTGTATTTCGAGCATGCGGTTTAGTGTACTTTGGACATGTGTCTCTTTGGTATCCGTTCTTGGAGCTGCGCCAAACCACATACCGGTCAAATAAGAATAAGTAGCTAGAAGAGAGTACCTTAGACATGTGTTATTTGGGAGAAGAAAAAACTTCCTTGTGAATCCAGTTCTCGTAGGATGTGAAACACGCGATTAGTGTGAGATAATTGGCAAATTGAAAGCAAACAAAATGAAAGCTCAAACTCTCCACATTCTTATCTCCGTGAATTAGGTTACGGTTATGATCGAGAGATCATTATAAACAAATACATTGTGAACACATCTAGATGTTACACAAGGTGCTAAGTTGTGTAGTGGTTGTTGATGCGGTAATTGAATCGTGCTCTCAACTTGAAATTCAAGTTTGAAGTAGATTCAAGAAAACAATGCATAGATAAGTGGGCTCATTTTCACCTGCAAGTAGGCTCCTTTCCAGGTGTGTTTTCACAACGCCTACCAAGGGGGAAGACAAACCAAGGGAGAGGAGGACTGGAGAATCTTGATTCTATTGTAGACCTCTGGATTAGTGATTCTAGCTAAACGAACTCTAACTACGAGTTTAAAAAAACTTTAAATTTAGTCTACAAAACTCAACTTAGGATAAATCAACAACCAACATATAGAAGGTCAATTTTTGATTTTCTTTTACTATTAGTTACCCCGCGATAGGTGTTAGGAAACAAAGCCCCTCCTTTAATTTCCACCATGAGAGAAGGCTCGATCTTCGAGCTCATTATTTTGCGCAATATTGGGCTGCCACACTTCGATTTAATGGGAATTGACTCCGTTATTATAGTGACTCTGCCTTGAATTGTATAGGCTATGTAGTGCAATATCGAGACATGAAGGAAGAGATTTAGTGCATTAAAGAGACTAGAGTGTGTGTACAATGCCCATGTGTTGAATTTCGGGGTAAGGAGGTGTGAGGAGACTCACGTGGTACTTTAACTTTTTGCCACAAATTGAAGTTACATGCACATGATTATCTACCTATATAAAGTGGTAGGATAGAGGGGGGAGAGGCTAAAGAGCACCTTCGTTGGGAGTGAATGGGCCCTAACTTTACTAGGTAGTAAAAAACACATTAATTAAATAAGCACAACGAAACCCACTTACTTATGTGCCTTATAATATGGGTCAAATGGTGTTAAAATAAAGCTTCAAACGTTGGACAAGCCTCGTCGTAGTATGAAGGATATGATTCTTTGTCCAAAGGGATGGAGTTAAGAAGGGAGGAAATGATTGATGGCCTCATCCCTTGCCAATAAAGACATGGGCTCCGTAAGTGTTGGCCAAGGGATTGGACCTCGTGCCCTAATGAAGAATGAAATATAAGTTACCAATTGCAAGTTAAGTTAGTCGCATGCTCAAGTCCCCCCATTATTTAATTCTCACATCTCCTCCACTCTCTAGCACGACCTTAATTATCAACACACGGAGGAGATTGGAGATCCAAATGGCAAGGGGCTTAATTTGTTTCATAACACCTACTCTAATGGCAGTCTAGAAACGTGTCCTTTATTATAGGGTCATTGCTTGTTTCATCTCAAGTTAAAGGCCACTTCACACACGAGCCAAGAGCCATGACTATGTAATTGTGAGAGCCCAAAAGAAAGTGTCCAAAGGCTGTCTCAACACACCCTCCAAAATCATGTAGTGTGGTCACCGACCCTCAAGTGTAGTGTGAAGTCATGTGTGACTAGACCCTCAACCAAATGCTATTTTAATGGATTTCTATTCATGCGGGTCCTCACGCATGATAAATTAGAATAAATCAGCAGTTGTAAGATTTTGGAGTGCCATGGTCTCCCGGTTTTGTGTTAGGCCTACCTCCAAGAGGTGGTTTTTGAAAATAGTCCAAGTGACCATGAAACATAATCCATTTGATGCCACGTAGGAATCCATGTAGACTTTACATCCATCTTGCATTCACATACTCCATTGGTCCCTCAAGTGTAGTGTGAAGCGAACTTGGACTGGCTCCGCCTTTTCCACCAATGGGAGTGCTTGAAATGTACTGGGCACGGGCTCTCATTCTCGTGTGTGAAGTGGCCCTAAGTTCATTAAAACTAACTCGGGAGGTTAATTTGGTCATAATTAACAATCGTTGGCTTCTACATTAGTGATGAGCATTTTTACACTTCCACTCTCTCAATTTGCCTCCCCCCTTGGTATGTGTTATGAACATTCACCTAAACACCAATGTGTCTTCATATTAGATACCTTCATTTAAACGCATCAGATACCTAACCTTATTCCACTATTAGAAATGCACCAAACCATTCCCTATATCAATATACCCTAATAGCTTGATTATTGATGTAGTCGTAGATTATATCATTTCAATGATATTGTCATAAATTTAAATCAAGACGTTATGCTTCTATTCCAAGGGCCAATGACTGGCATGCATATTTCACTTATTGGCTAGTAACACAACATGACCGTTTTTTATTTATTTATTGGAGGTGCATAATCAAGTACAAAATCCATTTGTTGTAAGATTTGATTATGTTGTGTGCCTCAATTTACTATAGTGGGACCCAATTGAAACACGGGTAGATCACTCTAAGGCATTTTTGTGCACCACGTGCGGCTGGGGGTTATTTGTTTTGGGGCTATTTACCTTCAAGGGTTGAATTAAAGCCTCCCTATAATTACTTAAATTTAAAAAATGGCCCATTTGTTTGCACCCTTTCATTACTTATATTGTCCAAGTCATTGCAATTTTTTGTACTCTATATTCCTTTTAATTCATTTTTGGACAGACGGAAATCCCAATTATCATCCATCCCCGTGAGTCCTAAACCCATTTACATACCATACTAAACATACCTTCTAGGATCCTTATCTTCAGCCCCTATATTAATTTTACAAAAAAAGAATGGCCCACATTTTATGTACATCTAACTTACTTATAATGGGATTGTCTACATTTAATGGCCCCTTCATTATTTGGAATTCCTTTATAATTTTTATTTCAAATGATTTTAATCCTCTCTATATTATGCCGCACGTCGTTTTTTAAATGCACTAAGTGATCTACCCGTGAATTGAAATGAGCTAACAACAAACTTGGGAGGGACATGTTTTTAACCCCTCCCTCCCCTTACCTAGTAGGTCATTTGGTTTCCTGACACCTACCAACAGGGTAAGAGTACGACATGCCTCCTATATGTTAATTGTCTAATTATCTCAGTTTCAAATCACGACACCCAATTATCCTATTTGGTGTCACATATATTATTCGCATACGCCTAACTAGATGCTTGGAGGCCTAGTAGTGTCACATATGCTAATTGTCAAGATGAGATTATTTGTGAAGACTCGACATAAGCAACTTTTAGAAGTGCATAATTATTTACAACATGATATTTAGCGTAGCACAATGAAGTGTTTGAGATGTAGTTTTCATACATTTTTAGTATGGAAGAGGATAGCCATATCGAGCATACTAATGCCAAATCTCGAGTGCTAACACTTATAGTCAACTTGTTGACCATTTGGTAGGATGGGCATAGGCCTAATTAAAATAATCGAGCCTAGGTACCAATGCCAAAATATTAGTAAGCATATCATAATGACAAGTGTCACAAGGTTACATTGATGACTAAGTTGTTGGCCATTATTGTAAACATGGCCTTCCAACAATATACTAATTCATAATCTTTGACCCCCCATTTAGAGGTTCGTTTGGGGAAACTAATAATCTCCAAACTCTACAATGGTACTCATTGTTTTCACCCCCCCCCCCCCCCGTTCCCAATTCACTGTTCCACTCAAGAAGTGTGATGTATCAAAATATATGGCAATAGCCAAGGATTCGTAGTGTCTACTTAAACTCATCCATTATAAAGACATTGTATAAAACCCAAATTTGTTACCTACCTCCTATAAGTTTGTGGTTGTATCATTTCAACTAGGTGTTGTTCCATATTGATTGAAGTTTGTTCCAAGATTACCACCATCTATAGTAAGTAACACCCGATCTAAATGTAGAACCGCCCATAACCGATCACTTAAGAGATTATGTGCCAAATTTGGAGAAGTATAAGGTGGTTCAAATTTCCCTACGTTGGAAGAGAGAGAAAAAAATGAGGACTGCAATTTTTTTGGTAATTTTATTCCTTAAATTGAATTCATTGTGAATTTGTGAAGTCAAAAGTTGGCCTGAACACATTACCAATGTTTAGAGTCTGCCATACCCACTCAATTTGAGACACATTCCTCCTCACTTTAGCATGCAAAACAAGGGACACGTGCCATGTGCTATCAATCTTTTTGGTGATACCATATCTAAAAGTGGAGACTTAGAAACCAAGTTGGCAGGACGGGTGCACATTGTTGTCGATCATCATCGAAAAACTCTTCCATTGTCACCAAATTGTGAGCTTTCTTCTTCAACACTGGAAACTGCATGCAATCCTTCTTCCTCCTCTTTGTAGCACTCACAACTATTTGAAAATTTGGAGCCGAACCTAAAGGATTTGAAAGTTCTAAACACTCTTTCGGAGTTGCTTTCAAATTATAACCACACGCTTGAAAGATGTGAACATAAACACCTTCTTGGGGTCTAGATCACAACCTACAAACCCTTACATCACATATAAATATTTGCTTCTAATCAATTCCAAAAACTTTGACATTCTCACTACCTCGTGCTCTAATCAACGCGACACTTGACATTCATGTCCTGCCATGCACAAAAGCCCAAGATATGAAACACGAAACCATACTCTAACCACCCACAAACAAAAACAAAAACAAAACTACCAAAATTACTCCCAACCTGATTGAAATCCCAATACCCTATAGATTCCCAATGGGGTCTTGATTGAGAACACAAGTGGTACGACTCCACATATACCATTGCATGGCATTAACGCGAATGGACAAACGAACGAATGAACAAGATGTACGCTCATGGATGCAATTACTCCGAAGCTTTACTAGCCCCGAGAATTACCATTCACACACACGGCCATGGGAAAGAAGAAATGCAAACTAACTTCACACTACAAAACTACCTCCCTCGCTCACTCACTCGAGATGTACAATGTTCCTTCCCCATTAGAGTTTTGCACCCCCGCCCCCCCCTTCCACGCAAATCGCATGCCCCTCCTCGCCCCTTAACATGCTTGTCTTTAGCATTTGCCCTATTATTTGTTGCAGCAGGCGGGCATGTTGTTGCATAAGCACCCGAGGGTAACTCAATTAATGGCCTGGAAAATTCCCGCTCGTTTTCACCATCTCCGGGGGGGGGGGTTCTTTAAGCTTAGTACTTGAAACGCCCCATTAATTTGTTCTCTCTCTCTAGAGAGAGAGAGAGAGAGAGGGCAAGATCAATGAGGGCAAGTGGAATTCGGGTAACTTTACTCCAACCGCATAAGTTAAACGGACCCCCCCCCACCACCCGTTTTATGTTTCCGTACTTATAGAGCACCAACACAAATAGCCGCAGCGGAATCCAACGTGGGTGACCCAATAATGCACCCTAGGCAAATACCAATAAGGGGAATGGGGTCTTAAATGGTTATTTTTTTCTAGCTATGTTGGTTATTCCATTTAGTGTGGTGGGCGAATAATAGTGGATGTGTGGGAACTAGTGAAGGTGATACTAAACTTCTTCACGTTGTGGAATTAGTGTCACCAAAATGTCGAGGGTTTTGGGAGTCCAAAGTGTCAAAGTGCCGGAAGCTCTCCGATGCGAGTTCTCTTCACTTTCTGGGCGTTAGGAGATGCCTTGGGAGTGAGTGGCACCAGTTGAAAAGGATGAAGGAGAAGCCTCTTTGAGAGCTCACCATAATAAAGTATACACTCCACAAACACCTCAGAGCACGCACCAATTTTCTTCACGCTGTGGAATTAGTGTCATCGAAATGTCGAGGGTTTTGGGAGTTCAAAGTGTCAAAGTGCCGGAAGCTCCCCGATGCGAGCTCTCTTCACTTTCTAGGCGTCAAGAGATGCCTTGGGAGTGAGTGGCACCAGTTGAAAAGGAAGAAGAAGAAGCCTCTTTGAGAGCTCACCATAATAAATTATACACTCTACAAACACCTTAGAGCACGCACCAGTTTCCTTGAATTGTATGGTGAATGAGCATGTATTCGTGAACTATTATCACTCGGTAAAAATTTGGACCCTTGATGAGTTTGAGGTTTGGCAAAATAGTGTGTGCATCGGGAATTGGTACCACGTGCACAAATTGGGATGATCAGTGTAGCCCACTTCCAATAACCATGAGTAAAAAAAAAAAAGGAAGGTTCAATTTCTCTATCCAAATTTCGATGACGTTTTCTCGTACATTTGTTAACAAAATGCAAATTTCACAAAGTCAAAGTTGCTCAACAAAAAAAGAACATTATTTAGCTACTATCAATTGTTTTCGTTGTAATAACATCAATGCATTGTTTCACTCGAGTCTTTCAACCTCAGTATGCTCCATTGTGAGAATAAACAAAGTGTAACTTTGAAAAGAGATTGGCTTATTCCAGGTCCCACCCAGAGTATAGACTCAACTGAACAATGTTACGAAGATGGAGAACAATAAGTACGTTGAATTAAATGAGGTCACAGCAAATCAAGCCACCTTATATAAGAAGAGCCCCTTGGGATATTGAAGATGGTTAAATTTGAGCCCAAATTGTCCCAGCCCACAGCACCCCTTCATTTTGGATGTGGCAACCAATGTCATCCACTATTTATTGGATGACATCCACTCATTCTCATCCAAATGGGGATGATAAGCATTCATTTTACGTTCATAGTTTTTGTGCATGGCTCGATCGATTCTCCCATATATATATGCTCCGCTTCAAATCACATCAATGGGGCTCATAAATTGGCACCTTTGGTACTAGCTAGCGACTCACACATTCATATCTCGACTTTCCAAGACCCGTTTTTTTGTTTTTTCATTTTATCGCCACCACTTCGTCAATGCAAGGGAACAACCAGCATGCAGCTGCACTTTTTTAACACTTATTACGGTGGTTTCCTATTTAAGGTCACACGGAACCTCTTACTAAGTGTGTCTAAATTATTATTACTGTTATTATTAAGACTATCTATTAATGTTAGATGGGTTTAACGAATTATATTATTGGTAAAAAAAACCTACAGCAGCTGTAAGTCCATAAAAGGTGCACTTACTAGCCAACCGGTTGAATACCGGTAACTCCCTTACCCGGCCTAGCTCAGAAGAAAAAAATTGAACATATCGAACTTTACTTTTGTTCAAAATATCACCATTAAGTGAATGTCTACCGCTCTTTACATTTCAAAATTCAATGTTATACTACAACATGTATAATTGAAACCACATTCTTCGACCTGGAGACCGAATTCCTAGTGTTGCAAACAATATTATTTGGGTTATGATGAATTGTGAGCAGTAAATATGAGTGGGAATTTTGGTAGCCAGTCGTTTGATATTGCAAAACCATTGGTGTAGGCTATCTTGCCTCTCATTGTTGGCTGACCAACCACCCATATACGTAGCAAAGTGTAATGACGTACCCGATGGCCAATGAAGTCAGGGTACAAACAAAGGCTTTGGTTGGATCACAACAAGCACCCTATGAGGTTGATAGGCTATGGGAAGGTTTGATCCATATATTGCTTAGTTGTATGCCCAACAGTGGGCATGCTGCGTACTTGTAAAATACCATGTGAGGGAATAGACCACGGGTTGACAGAGGTTTGTGGAAAGGGTCAACACATCTACCAACTTCATTGAGAATACAATAAACTATTTCAACATGAATCTACAAAAATTTAGAAACAAATAAAATTACATCTTATGACACAATGCTAACATAATGCTCGGACCCACACAAGTCATGTACACTACCAAATAATGTTACGGATGCATATGTTTTTATTCAAATAGTTATTATCGTACTTGGTTTCTCTTATTACTAATAGTCAACATGGTTATATCATTGCATTGTATGTGGTAAATGGTGCTAGAATCTCATAACTAACTTTGCTATAATTGCACCCTCTCAATGTGGGACTTCATGAGGTCCCCTCAAATGCGATATCAACACGTTTCAAAAAAAGAAACCCATTGGTATGCCAAATTAAAGAGACTCAAGGTATGGTAATATGCCACTAGCGGGTTCACACATGTTATTAGTGGATCGAACACGAGTGAGTCAATAACATTCGTATACATGCAAGAGGAGGAGTTTGGATCTAACTACACTAAATAGGATATTTAGTGTTTGATAATATTTAATGTTGTTACCACCCTATCATGCTCAACACTAATTTTCAATTTTATGACAATTAGTGTTAGAAGATATGCTAGAAGATATGTTGGAATTCTCCTTTTATCATTGTTTTTTTTTTCTTCTATTTCCTTGCTAACACTAAATTCAAACATGTTACTTCCACATGTTACCATAGTTGATAGTTAGTGTTTGAGTTTACATTTAATGTTACTTACTTTCATAGGGTTATTGATACCTAGTGTATGTGTTCGTATTTAGTGTATCAAACACTAAATATCCTATTTAGTGTAGTGAGATCCGATAAGTACTTACACACTCGCTTGTGAAAGGGGGTGGATTCAACTTGACTCATCGAGTCCTTGCGTGATAAGTTACGTCATTTATTTGTGCGAATGTGGGCATTGGGGAGCTCATCATTGTTAACATGTGGAACACGTGGGGTATGGCACCCAAGAGTGGAAGTACTTAAACTTATAGTTCACGTTCAATCTAGCATGGGGCCAATGCCATTTCCCTCTTGTTTATTTAGTTGACTCACTTGGTGATTCTCTTCACAATAACTAAGAATCGCGAGTGACACAACTAAAAAACCGTATGTCAAGTGTAACTTATGTTATTTCAGTCATAACTGATACTCTCAATAAAATGACATAGCAAAGTCTTGATGCCATTTGAGATGAATCAACGACAAACCTCTAAGAGCATCTCCACCCTGCCGCGTTAAAGGGACTTGGCAAGCCCTTTAACGCGGCCTTGGAAAAAAACCTGCCCCAACCCTCCCCAACACCGAGGCCTTAATTGCCAGGGCTCTTCAAACTTCCGGCTCCACTCACTATCCTCGCGGGTGAGCGTTGCTCTTGCTGCGCCCACATTCCGGGGCCTCAACCACTTGCGATTCAGTGAATCATGCCACTTTTGGGAATCAGGAGCGAACCTGTAGGGTTTAGGGTCATTACAAAGAATATTCCTGACAATTTTTCGGCTTGAAGAGCCAGTATGCAAGTAACGGTGGGGGAGTGCCACCCTAAAAAAATTTAGTGCATGCTTGGAGCCCTTCAAAGCGCATTTCGAGAGCCTGCCTTTCTGCCCAAGGGTGGAGATGCTCTAAAGGAGTCTAAGCTCTTATGTTGATGGATGAGATGAGAGGTACACTTGTATACGATAAACCCCTTCCCCCCCCCCCCCTCCCCCTCATGCAAGTGGCAGTAATTGACACCTTTAATAACGTAATTTGAATTGTGTACTCACAAAGAATTTTTGTTGTTGGTGTTGTGGCGGAATAGTCTAACGAACGAAAAGGCATCTTTAGGGGGAGACAGGCGGAGAGCATGGCGGAGGGGTCACCTTTTGATGATGAGCTGGTGTAAGTACTGAAGAAATCCGAGAGTAGATCGTGTGTGAGCTGGGTCGAAGTACGACCCCGGGACTTGATTAATCGTCGCTAACTAGCTACAACCCTAAAATAAAAAATACATGGCCCCCAATTTAACTACTAGCTAGCTAGGATTGTCGACTTTGCGTTGTGTAAAAGGGCTCTGACTTATAATGCACGGAGACTTGATTAACACTATAACTATATATAACCCTCAATTCTTCAACCCCCCCCCCCCCGCCCCATAATTCGCCCTTTGGAATAATGATATTGGTTGTCCCGATTAGTACGCGTGGTACTAGTTCCCGAAACACACACTACAGTCTACCCTCTATAAATGTTAACCCTCAGGAGTGGATCAAAGTTACCATTTATAGAGGTGTTAACAATTAACAATTATAAAATTAATTTTTTGAGCAATATACAAATCTTAACATTTATAAATATAAGCAATTGTGAAGAGTCCTTGTGAGAGAATACCATTCATAAAATTGCAAACCCAATCAAAACTTTATTCAATATCAAGTTTACAAATCACGGGTGAAGTATGAATCAATGGTTCTTTGGTGAGATTCATCTGCATGCACAACTTGCAAATATTTCTCAATTTGCACCAACAAACCCACATACTTGGACACATCACATGAACGTGATTCCATGTGCCACCCTCGCTGCCATGTGCCTCGCCCTAACGCATGGTGAGAGAGAGAAGAATGTAACTGGATGTGTAGTTTTTATCATCCATATTATGGTTGTATTTCATTCGTTAACATTTATAGAGTCAAATTTACAAAGAAGGGAGTACCATTTTGTTAATAGTTAACACGTTTAACATTTATAGTGTGCAATATGTGGGGAGTAGAAGAAAGTTAACATTTAGAGAGGGTTAACACTTATAGGTGTAACATTTATAGAGGGTGGACTGTATTTTGCCAACTCTCGAAATTAGCGAGGGTCGAAGTTCTGAATGAGTGAGATTCATTCATGAATACGTGCTCGTTTACCGTACAATTCAAGAAAACGATTCTCATGCTCTAATGTGCCGGTAGGGGGATTTCAAAAAAAAATTATATGCAAACACGAGCTTGTCTGTAGATAATGTCAGGATGAATAGTACCGGCACTTTTAGTGAATTATGGCGACGTGAATAGTGTTTTCAGTGAATAGTGCCGAGATGAACAATGCTTCCTATATCTTTTGATGGCACTAATTTCAAAGCGTAGAGTAAGATTAGTATCACCTTCACTACATCCCTCACACATTATTAGCCCATTCCTCACCAATTGGGATAAGCAAGGTGGGATCGTTGCCTTTGTGTAAAGGTACGTGGCTTGGATTGCACATTGCGGTGAAACGAGAGATTTGTATGTTTGAGAATGCCAACATGAATAAAAGCCTCTTCACCCACGAGCTACCATCCCCTTGTGAAGGTGGGTTTTATCGAACTTGGGTCGGTAGCATGAACTTGGTATTGAGTCATAGGTTTTAGCGCCGAGATGGTTTTTGATATGAAATGGTGTTTGTTGAGGACAAGGTGTCGAGAGGCATTGGATGGACGTGTTGTGTAGTTGAATTCCCAATATTTTTGGACTTGGAGCGAGGTAAGTAAGTTTTAGTTGGTTGGGTACTTTGTTGGTGTAAGGGCATGAAGTGAGGACCATTACATGCTAGACATTCCATCAATGGACAAGGATTGCATAGATGTTGACGATGGGAGGAGAAGGTTCCTCGATTTGATTTGGAAGCCGCGTTTGGGAAATACATTGTTGCAATACGTAGATTTCATGAGGCATAGGAATCTACCTACCTACCAACTTATCTATGTACCATTGGCGTTTTTGTTAGTGTTCTTCAAATTGGGACACTAAGGGCCACTTCACACACGAGCCGAGATCCATGACCATGTAATTATAAGAGCCCAAAAGAAGTTTCCAAAGGCCGTCCCAAGGAACTTCCAAAAATCATGTAAGTGTAGTGTGATCATGGGCCTTTGAGTGTCGTGTGAAGTCATATGTGACCATGCCCTCAACCAAATGCTATGTCAATGAATTTCTATTCATACAAAACAGAATAAACCAATAGATATGAGATTTTGGAGTGTCATGGTCTCCATGTTTTGTGTTGGGCCTACCTTCAACAGGTGGTTTTTGAAAGTAGTCCAGGTGAGCATGAAACACAATTCATTCGATGCCATGTAGGAATTTATGTAGACTTTACGTCCATCGTGCATTCACTCATTCCATTGGTCCCTCGAACATGGTGTGAAGCGAACTTGGACTGGCTCCGCCTTTTCCATCAATGAGAGTGCTTGAAGTGTAATGGTCACGGGCTCTTAGTCTTGTGTGTGAAGTGG
Organism: Polytrichum commune; assembly: GCA_950295325.1. Lineage (NCBI taxonomy): Eukaryota > Viridiplantae > Streptophyta > Polytrichopsida > Polytrichales > Polytrichaceae > Polytrichum > Polytrichum commune. Next base: position 59,025,447 of record OX485804.1, read on the forward strand.
CCCTAAAAGAGAGGAATACAAAAAAATTATATTGGTAGTCGGTTGAGTTAACCACATGAGCAACGAGAAGAAATACCACTTGTAGATAGACTTGAACAAACGCTTGAATGGTTGCATGTAGCAAGGAGGGGAAATGGCTCTTGGATGTAAAATTGGAACTCCCATTCTCAGTTGACGAGATACAAAGAATCTTGAGCTAGTTGGCGTGAATGAGGGATGCTTCACGTGGATCACAAATATGAGGCCATACATGAACCCAAAACAAGTTCAAAGAGAAAGGGGGTATGGAATAAGTGCTACCGCCTCATGTCATAAGTGGTCCAAAATATCAACCCTTAGGTGATTAACAACTGAACAATGACCACACATATAAAACATCATCAATCCTCCTCAAGAAGCATCTTCTTTGCACAACCTTGTACCACATGGCTGAAGAATACTTTCTCTTTTTCTTTTTTCTTTTTTTCTTTTTTTGACTCGAAAGTGACCCACGGTGCCGCCACGTTTCCACAATCCTCCATAGTCGTTGAAATCATACCACTATTCACCGATCCACGGACACGCCATGGGACCCCGAAACTTATTGGGGGGGTGGGGTTGACCACATAGGAACCTCGAGAATGGAGACACGCCCTTATTATTTTTCTTGTCAAAAGTGCCTTGATAGCGAATTGCAACACAAGGCGAGTCAACCCCAATGCATCGCGGGGCCCAACTCCTCCTCCTCTTCGGACACATGACAAATAAGGTCACACATTGGAGGACCCATCAACTAGAAATCCATGCATTTGGAAATCCACACAATACGGTGTGAGAATTGGGCCCATTATTAATTATGTTATGTGAACTTACGTACGTAAGGCGACAACTTTACAGGCGTTTTGGTTGTGGGTGGGAAGGGTGGACCTTCTTGATTTCCTTTGCAATTGATTATGTTCTTGTGACGGGGTTAATGACTTGAGCATGTGCTAGTTTGCCTTAAATTGGTATTAGCTAGGCCAAACATGACATCAAGCTTATTAATGAGCCATGTGCTCGCCCTACTACCCTCATTGAAAGAAAAAGGACCTTGCCGTTCATTAAATGACCCAGGTTTACAGAGCATCCCAAGCTCGCTCTCTCTCTCTCCCTCACTCTAAAGGTTCGACTCCTAACCCCCTAAATCCCTAAGCACCATTCTCATCAAAATCAGCCTCACGTCACTATTTCTAAGAGAGATGATTTAGGATTCGGTATGTTGGCATTTTTTAGCACTCAACTTTACGGACATGATATCGGCCTTGTATGAGCTATCGAGAGAAAAATTAAAAATTAAAATAAAATAATTGATTGTCCATGTGACAATGTGAATGAGAAGCTAGTACATGTGCGCAGGTATAATGAGTGGGGTGGATGATTGGAAACAAATGTAAGCCCTGTTGACATCATCAAGTGGATGATGGGATGACATCCATTTGGGATGAACCTCTTTGCATAAAATTCTCAACTAAGTTATGAACCTTTGAAGCTTGAAATTTGTATGTTTGCACAAATTGTGTTTTTTTTTAGAGCCCTTGGCAATGTGTAGTGCCGTTTTACATCCAATCTCACATAACATTGTTTAAGTAACTTCAAAAACTTTGATTACCAATCCCAACGGCAGATATCTTAAACATAAGATAAACTAAATCCTTGCAAATTTTCATAGGTTGCCAAGCACATGTGAGTGTTGTTTTCCTATTTGACACATTCCTTAGTGTATCATGAGGTTTAGTCCAAATCCAATGGAATTTGGGGTGCTAAATGACTTTAAAATTTTCCACAAGGTTGAGGTTTAGTCCAAATCCAATGAAATTTGGGATGTTGGATGCAGAATGAAATTCACTAACGATGATAGAAATTTTGCCTCCATCTAAAAAAATGTCAAAGATCTCATTCGAAAAAAAACCATAAAAAATTGGTCATTTTGGGTCTCTCGAGGATTTAGGGTTAAAACTGTTTGCAAATTAGGATTATTAGATACTTGGATCTTTTGAATGTGATTGAAATTTCAGTAAAACTTTGAACATGTTTAGTAGTAGTTGATGAATACAATAGCTGCCCCTATTACCGCCCGGGTGCTTTGACAAACACTAAGGTAGAGGGTTCTTAAAATGGTGACTTTCCCAACTAGCCCACTTCTCCTATGATATCAAACATGTGGTTAGTGGGCACAAGATAGTTAGCAAATCAAAATCCAGGCCATAGCCACTTTCCTCATGATTTTTCTACAATGGCTATCATATTTTGAACACACAATCTCTTTAAACACGTGATGTGTTTTTGGAGCCACAACAAAACCACATATTGCTCAAATATAGTTGTCTTAAGAATAGAAGATGCGCTTAATAATAGTAATAAGAGTTGTCTACCTTAAGGTAGAAGTGCCTAAATTGAATATAGCGATAATTTGGACACCTATATTTCAATGGTTTGTGGTTTAAGTCTGGATCTAAGAACACACACCAAATGCACATGTGCTTAAAAGAGATCATACTATGTGCTTAAAATATGTTACCTATTCTAGGCTAAATAGTGAGAATAGTGGAGAGAACGTATATGACTATTTAAATGAGCATGAGAATCTTTAGTTTGATAATGAACAAAGTATTCATACGAAGTCCGGAAATTACAAGGCAAATGACTATACATGCAAGAAATTTGAACTTGCTACTCATCTCACACTAATCGCATGTTTCATATCCTATGAGAAGTGGGTGCCATGAAGAGAAAACTATCAAAATAACACATGTCTTACCTTTCTTGAAATGGGGGGTTAAAATTTATGTGGCAAGCACAAATGCATGACATGACTCCAATTTGTTGGGTCCACAAATGAGTGACAAAGGTTGTCGAGTTGGGTTTATCCGAGTATTATTCCTCTTTCCTCAAGTGGAAGTTGACAATTTAACCACCAAAAAGAAACAAAGAAAAACACAAGCACATGATAAAGGGCCAATGCCCTTTGGACCTCAACAAAATCTCACTCTTAAGATGCAAAATGGCTTTTTTTTGTTGCCCGCCTCCCTCCTTTGTGAACATTCCAAGAATCATATGGTACACAAAGAAAAAGAAGAAGAAGAAGAAATGGGTCCCTTATGTTTGTCATGATGAGATTGGACTATGTGATCATAATATAGACACCGTTCTATTTTTAAAAGTTGACATAAGTGAAAAGGTGTGCGTGATTTTTCGGAGACGGGGAAATTTTAAAAAAATCTATTTTAACTATGGCATCTCGACTCTAATTTTGGAACTTGAAACATCTATCTTTGTAATTTGCAATTACTATTAGGATGACATATTTCCAACCCAATCCAAGGGTCAAAATGTTACATGGAGATGGAAGTGTGGGCCATGTGCCATCAGGTAGTAAGTGGGCACGATTTGGGTTCTTGTTCTAAACAGACGGTACGTGGTCAGTTGCGGATCTAAGAGCTGCCACCAAAATGACCAAATAATCAAAGGAGATTGGACTAAATGCTCAAACTTTGTTAACTATTCTAACCTTAGTGGTAAACATAGTTGAAGGGGACTAATCTGATCACTTAATAAGAAGAGAATCATCACTTTGACAATGTACAAGATACTCATACAAGCTTCAAAAACTTGGCCAAGGCTATGTAGATGCCCATCTCCTTGAGCTAAGCCCCCATAGTTATTGGCAAGGTAAAGGATGTCCAATAAATTCAAGGCCCCCATAGGCTTGTGGTTAATAAATCTCAAGTGGATCCCTCGAGCCTAATTCGGGGTCCTGATGCTAAGTATAGGATAAAATTATATTTAAAAAGAACATACATGCAGTTACATTTCCCCACCTTGGACAACACCAATGGAGGCCCAACTCAAAGAGACAGGCGTCTAGCCTTGGCCCAAAAATTACGAGGAAATTGGCCATATGCACAATTTGGATTTGTTAATCACGCTTTCACTATGTGTTTCATATCCTGCAAAAAGTGGGCGTTGAAATTAACAATACCCATATAAGAAATGCTTATGTTGATTCTAACTACCGGTAGTGCACACATTCCACATTCTACAACAACAAACCACCCTACATTGTATTTCAACCGAGCTACTTGCTTATCATAAACGTGAGAAAATTTCTCTTCTTTCAACATACCTACGTACGTGGTCGACACATGTTCCAAACTATTGGCAAAGTGTGAGAAGGGTTGAATGTTCGTGTTGCATTTCTTATGGGTTTTTCCACAACAAATCACAATACACGAAAGAAGGTGACCGTCGAAAATGGATGAGAAAATGTGATGATGAAAACACGAGCAACAAAGCACCACACAAGAAAGAAGGTGACCGTCGAAAGTGGATGAGAAAATGTCATGATGAGAACACGAGCATCCATCCATCCATGCGACAATGTGTAATCAATAACATAGATAAAAAAAAACCCGTGGTATGTGTATAATCCTTTTGGAAAAGGGTGGGGGGGGGGGGCTCATGATCATTACTAGTGAATCTTTTTGCAGCACCAAGGGTACGATAATTATAAGTAAGTGGGAGGCAATAAACAAGTGAGGACTTTGGGTCGATGATAATAATGGCTTTATCCTGGTTGACTCCCACTTTAAATTAGAATTGTCAACCGGGGCCGCATCATTAATAGTGCAATAACCGCCCGAGTGTGATCATTGCCCACATTTATCCATTTCCGTGCTTATTATTAACAAGCATTCAACCCACTTCATACAATGATCATGTCATAGAGTCGATGCTTTGGGAAATTATATATACATATACACACGTCTAATTCATCATCGATCATAAGTGGTGTATTGGAGAGAAAGGATTCTTGTACTTCGATCGTCATTATAGAGTTTGAGTGAACCTATTAGGTTTAGGGTTTAAGATGAGTGGGTTTCGTGTGGACACTTATTCTTAAACCCCTAAATGCATGGGCACGCGTTACCAAACAGTCAAAGCACATCATAGGAGTCATTTTTTTGTTTACTTGAATACGTGCGATTTGTAAAGTTACTTATTTTGTGAGTACGTAGGATAAAAGCGTATTGAAGTTGCTACCAAGATTTCAACATGGTTGAATTATATTTTGCAATAGTTATGATGGTTTGCATGGAAAAAGATAGATGAAAAAATAAATACACTGTAAGCATAAATTTTCATTCGTTTATTTTTTTCAATTGTGGTAGAGGTAGTATGTGTTCATGAGTAGGTAAGCATGCTCAAAGAAGAGAAGTAATAAGAGGCACGTGAAATCAAAACATCCCTAGAATGAAGTTTTGCATTTTGGACACTCCAAAATCAATTTTCTTAATGGTGTAGGATTTACTAATTAGGTTGTTTGCTCAATCCCGACGGTCCAAACGTGCGTTGTAACTTAACTTGAATATCTTCTGAAAGGCATATTTCCAACAAAGTTTTAGGAATTGACAGTTTGGTCCTTTGACCGAAAACTAAACACTTTGTGTCCACCCAAGCATCTTAAGGGCAAAGTGGTATACGTGACAAGGCTTTGTAGCTAGACGTAAATAAAAATAAAAATCATGTGTTGTGGTGAGATTGGACCATGAGATGTGCACAAAAACCTAGCAGCCACTTTAGGTTCAACAATACAACACAATCGTGTAGTGGTGTATGTAATCATGTAAAGCAAAGGGAAAGAAAACCAAACCATCGCTTAGCAAGACTTTTTTGAGAAGAGAATTTCAACTTTGAATCTAAGGGTTGAAACGACAAACTTCGGCATTTGCAAGTACTTACCGAACAAGTTAGTTTTTTCAGACCGATGCAACGGTCACAAACGAATTTGGAGTACGGAGGAGCACCCGAAGCAACAACGCAATTTTACACACTGGAGCTCGAGGGTAACTATTGGCTTGACCTCTATAAACGACAAAACACACAAATAATGAATGAAGCTCGTGACTTAAAAAGTGAGTGTGTGTGGGGGCAAAGGATGGTCACCGAATACAATGGACTTTTGGTGTGGCTACTACGACGCATCACATAGGGACACACCCCACCCTTGGCAACCCAAAATCATGTAAAGGGAAGGGGAGGGGAGGGGGGGGGGTGTGGGGGCAAAGGATGACAATAAGTTGCCAATTGTGGTGGTGTGTTTGTTGCTTCCCGTGTTTGGAGTCAAGCTTAAAAGCAAGTGGGTGTCCCGGAAAGGGGGGAAGAAAAGGGCAAGGAACCATGGGGTTGCATAAAATAATGCGGCCACTTTGGCATGGGATTTGCCACGGAGCGTGGCATCTAGTAGTAGGAGTAGGAGGAGGAGGAGGAGAGGAGGCGGATTCCTTTACAAGTGAGATCTAAAGGCGAGGGATCTTGTGTGCATCCCGTTTTCCGTTTTCCTCAAACACGGGCCCTCAATAATTGTACAAAGTGTGAGAGAAATTGGGCCCACCACAAATGTTTGTGTGAGAGAAAGCCATTGACGATCCCGGCTCTTGGACGAGACTTAGGCTTCACAAAGCTAAGATGAGCCCACCATGAAGAAGAAGAGAGAAAGCGAACATTGGTGTATTATTACCGACGTGAATGTGAGCCACGTTTGCCCTAACGTTCTCAAGAGCAGGTGTTTTTGGTACGCCATTTATGAGAATTGTAATCTATGGACATGAGATTCAAGTCGTTTGCCTAGTGATGATCCAACACTCGGTATCCATAGAGCTAGTGTCGTACACGCAAACGTGTTTTTTTTTCTTCCAAACACCAATAGGTAAGGATACCGAAATATTCTTTGAATTTTCGATGCGTGTCTTTGTCACATAGTAATAAGGAACTTCTTAAAATGTTCAAAGAGAGATAACGGCAATGTACCATATTATTTTGAAGTTGTACATGTGCAACTACGAAAGTGGCTATGAATATGGGTGTTTGGGGGACACGGTGCCCATGTAGGTCCAACATGTTATACCCCGTATGCATTCTTCTATCGATCGGTCCCCGGATTAGACCCCTATGCCCGCCCACCAATAGCGACCACCACATTATTTATCATAACAATGTGACTCGTACTAATTTCCACCACTTGCTCAAAATATCAACTTTGATGGGGCCCACCATAATCACTTTGCAAAGTGAACACTGATAGTGTGCAATTAGGTTGTCTTTGTGCATAGGTTGCCTCTCTTTACCCATATAAATTGACTTGGGTCAAAATCTTGTCATAGAATTGTGTGTGTTTTTCATCCCTATAGCAGCCATAGTAAATCTCAAAACAATTGTTATTTTGAGATGTCAATGAATTAGAGTGGGGCAACGTAATTGCACACATTCCTTTGGTAAGATGAATTCACAAAAGTGCAAAATCAATTTCATGATTTTACAAACCAATTCAACAATAGGTTCTACCAATTCCATTGGAATTAGGAACGAAGCTCACCATATTTAACTTGAACTTTCAACTAACTTCAGTACTACATGTTGTGAACGATTTCATGATTTGACACCCATATTCACAACTTCACAAAATCAATTTCATGTACTGTGTAACTTTGTTCTACAAAGAATGGCACATCGTGCACAAGACTCTCCTAATCACTCCCCACTCCAAGCGCGTGTTGCTCATGCAATCAACACTCTTCCCATAATCAGGGTGGGTGGGCTGGGAATAAGTAAAATACTACTATATTTGAGAACTATACCATGGTTATTCTCTTATCAACACTACTATTTGAGATTTAGCCCAAGAACATTAGGTGAAGCACTATCATTGAATATTATTAAAATGAAACGGTTGATAACAATTGAACAATGCTATGGCGAGCTTTTGTAGACCTCAAGAATTGCATGCATGACTTAACTCTCACTTTCATGCTTGGAAACAAATAACATTATTCAAATCCATATCAATGTTATGTGGGACTGACAATATTCCACGAAATACTCCCCACATTCAGTCTGAATATGGGGAATATCCCATAGAATATTGCTAGTCCAACAGAACATTGTTATGGATCTGAATAATGTTATGCAAGCTACAGTCCACCCTCTATAAATGTTACACCTATAAGTGTTAACCCTCTCTAAATGTTAACTTTCTTCTACTCCCCACATATTGCACACTATAAATGTTAAACGTGTTAACTGTTAACAAAATGGTACTCCCTTCTTTGTAAATTTGACTCTATAAATGTTAACGAATGAAATACAACCATAATATGGATGATAAAAACTACACATCCAATTACATTCCATCTTATAATGACTTGCAATCTAGTTTTGGTACCATTAGAAGGTACATGGAATCACGTTCATGTGATGTGTCCAAGTATGTGGGTTTGTTGGTGCAGATTGAGAAATATTTGCAAGTTGTGCATGCACATGAATCTCACCAAAGAATCATTGATTCATACTTCACCCATGACTTGCAAACTTGATATTGAATAAAGTTTTGATTGGGTTTGCAATTTTATGAATGGTATTCTCTCACAAGGACTCTTCACAATTGCTTATATTTATAAATGTTAAGATTTGTATATTGCTCAAAAAAGTAATTTTATAATTGTTAACTGTTAACACCTCTATAAATGTTAACTTTGATCCACTCCCGAGGGTTAACATTTATAAAGGGTAGACTGTATTTGGTGTCATGTGTCGATATAAAATGGACCGCCTCAACAGGCTCGTATAAGTTAAGCCTCCAACTCATGCTCTGATCAATATATATGAACCTACTCTCAGCATTGTGAAAGAATAGTTTAACTAACTTATGTGACTCGAGTCAACATGAAGAGACTTGCACTATATTAAAAATAAGATGTGTTCACAAAAAGTTATCGGGCTATAATAAAATCCTATCTAATAATAAAGGGCCAATCTATTCAATACTATTTCAAGGACCCCCATAAGTTAGAACCTCAACTAATTTGGAGGGTCCAGTAGTTAGTGGATATGTGGGACCCATTGATTCCCAGTTTATACTGACGGTGGCACCTTATTTCAGGCACAATTGCATAATTGAAGTTTCCATTATAGATATTAGAGCTTATTTTGGTCAGTGCTCAAAATTGAAGCCCTCATATGAATTTCATTTTGAAGGGCTCTGAAATTTCAGCATTGCAATTGAAGGGCATATCTAAATCTAGGACGTCAATGGAAAATTTTCTAAGAAATATAAAACTTATATTAAAATTATGCATGATTTGCATGGTACATGCTTCTAGTACAATGAAATAATGGAGAATCAACTATCTAACTCCACCTCTTGAAGTGACAATGCCCTATGCTTGTTGGTTATTGTAGCGGTTTTCCAAGTGTCAAAAATGCCATTCCAATCCATGAATTCAACTCCCAAACTGTTTAGGCTAACCCTCATCAATGCATCAAGTGTGTCAAGGTTTAGGCATGTTATCCTTTCGCTCTTAACCCAATTCTGCTTTGAAAAACCACGCTCACAAACATCAGTGCTAGTAGGGATCACAAGTATGGCTTGCCATAGCGACATTAGGGTTGGCCAATTGATCTTAAACTCTCAGTCACGGCCACAAAAAACCCAATCTTCATGCATACTTCAGTGTTGACAAGTTGAAGATAACATCTCCACAAATTCGAGCAACTCTGCATTGGCTTGATCAACAAGAACAAAGCTCCACTTGAAATGTGTCACCAACCGGTTCAACCATTGCTCAGTTAAAGTGCCTCGATCCAATGCATCCATGGGATAGTGTTTTGGGCTGAAAAACCTGGCTGCATTAAAAATAGGCAAGTTGGGGAAGCGATCATTTAGTGAGTCAATAACCTTTTGGACGTATAGTCTACCAAGGGTGATGCAATCCTCCAACAAGCCCCCTACATCACACCCGGGCATAGAGTCATAGTGCAAAGTATGCACTTTCTCACAACCAAACCTATCAACATACAATTCCCATTTGGATATGAGATATGGAGCCCAAAGTTAGACAACCGGAGTTAAACATCTACTTGAGATGATGAACAGTACTTGAAGGGTACTATTTATCCAACACTTCAAGTGAAGGGAGCACTTAGACATGAGGATTATGTTTTGAAGGGTTGTTTTCCTTGAGGTATTTTTTGAAGTCCCAAAACCCATTTGAAGGGCACTGAAGACTTCAATTTTAAGCACTGATTTTGGTGTAGTTGGCAACTTGGTATTGGGTGGAGTCAACTATACGGGTCTCATTTAGTTAGTAGCTCTAATAATCGAGGGTTCAATTAGTACAGCGGGAGTACTCCAACCACATTCTGGCGGTCTACTAGAATATGGAGGATTGTGGTCACATGCTGCTAGACTTCCGTGCGTTCATTAAAGAATATTTGATCTACAAGTGTTGGTCACCATAAGATTAAGATTGGTTAAAGACTCAAGAGAACTAGGGTTGGTCTAGAATTCCATCCAGGGTAACCAGGAGGAAGAGGTTAGTAAACGGGCCCGGATTTGAGAAGATGTGAGTAGCTAGTTGGCACATACGAACACCACCCCACCAAATTGCCTCTACATTTGGGTGGGTGTGTCCTTATTCACACTAGAATATGGTGGGCGAGCGGCCTACATGGACTCTCACCCTTAATAGACTAGTTTATTACATGGCAGATGGCATAAATAATACGACATGTCACGCTAAAATGATGAGCTTTTAATAACACATAATGAGGGAACACACCTTATTTCAAAAATTCAGTTCACAATAACTGAATTCTCGTGGCACACTAAATCGATTATATAGGGAGAGATTTTGTTTCCCAACACCTACCATATGGGGTGCACGAAAAATATGCTCCTACATTTTTCATTGTTGATTCTTACTAGATTAATTCCAATACACTACCTTGGGGTCCATGAATGCGAATTCATTGTTGAAATCCCTCAACCTAATAATCCTTGGACTCTACATAATTATCCACGTTTTCATCCTCCCTGATGGTAAGTGTTATGAGGTCACGTGGTACAATAACGTCTTACTCATGAGTTCAGATTTTTACCAACAAAAGTTCAACAACATAACAATATCAAGGAGTGCGTGTTCGTTCATGTGGGCGTTGAGTAAATAACCATGGGGATGCCGAAACTAATGCATATTGAAGGTGAATTTGCACTAGTTGCAACATCCCATGGTCATATTTCTTGGGGCCCACATGAATCAATGCATAGTGCTTAATTATGTTTTTATTTTTTATTTTTTTTGGTTGCACAGATCGAAAATTCAATTGCAAGAAAGGAACCAAAAAGATGACCACCTCGGGAGAACCAGCGTGACTCAAGTGGAAATCAAGAAATAGTGGCCATTTGGGGTCTAACCTTCCAAGTGACCACTAAGTTGCTCCGGATCATAATAAGACCTTTGACCCCTCAGGTCAAATCCAATTCGCCAAGAACATCTTGGTAGTCAACGTCCGGGGCCTTTTCCAAATCTGAGAGAGTCCGTTGCCACTCAATCCTACCATAATCATGCAAGGCGTCCCAAATGACTTGGCGTGTTTTCTCAATGGATCATTACAACGCATTGAACACCAGATCATACCGTTGGCGCCAAATAATCCACGGAAGACCACTCAAGAAAAAAACATACACAGCTAAACCGTTTCAGTGCCTTACTTAATTATGTTATGAAATTGTTCAAACATTTTAAAACATGAATGGCTTTGCTTCATAAAAAATCACATTCTCATGAAATAGTTACAGCACAAGGTAACAAAAAGTCGTGAACTTGCCCTAATTAGGATTATTAGTATGGTCCACTTGCAAGAGGACGGTGAAGTCCAGTTTTAGAGACTCAAACTACACAAGGCACGATTTAATGACATGTGATTGCCGGCCAATTTCGGACTACTACAAGAAGCAAATTAAGTCCACATTTATTATCAATGGAGGGGGGAGTAGTAATTAATAAACCACCATAGTTGTTGTCTTTTGTTGTCTTTCTTTTATGTAAATATTTGTGGGAGGGCCACTTTATGCTAGAGCTAGAGGGCCCGTGACCCGCAATATACACATTATGTGATTGGTCAAGAAGCAATAGGTGGTCTATAAGCTCACTTTTTACACTAGGATGGATGGAAAGTATACATGGAGCAATTGGAGAATGTTTCATGGTGTATTGTATATCAAGTCAAGCCCATCATAAAGAGGTGGGTCATACTTAAACCAAGGGCCATGGCAATCAATGAAATTGCTATTGACTTACAACCATAATATATTGTCTTGTTGGGAACCCCAACCTGAAATTTTTGAGATTGGGTGAATCCCCCTTCTGAGATTTCAAATTAGAACACCTACTAGGGGAAAGGGGTAGAAACATGGCAGTCCCAAGTTTGTTGTTGATTTGTTCTATTATACCGTTTATGGTGTTCAATGTCACTTACTATTTGGAGTTGCCAAGTGCTATAACTAGCCTATTGATAATACCATGTTTAATCAAACAAAGTTGTTTATGTTTTGTAATGTTTGAACAACCTATTCAACTTTTGCTACTATAGGTTGACCTCGTGAGTAAGAAGTTATTGCATTGCATAATTTTAAATCGTAAGTGGCGCCAAATATCATAAACGGCATAGATTTAGGGATCAACATGTATACATAAAGAAAAATCCACGGGGTTATACAATGCATTTTAGGGTTTTTGCCCATACTCCCCGTGAGGTGTCACAAAACTATGTGTTCAACGCAATGGATGAGTGGTGGCAGGAACGGTGGAGATCTTACATCGGTCAAATCTGACGGTCGAGAATGCACATGCAACGTGGCCTCACTAGAAGCCATAAGCTTCTTTCATCGCCCATAGACTTCTTCTCGATGAGCGCTTTAGAATGTGTGATTAGTGGGAACTACATTAAACGTAAAGAATTCTCGATAACTTCAAGAGTTTGAATATAATGTGGACGCCATGAAAAGCTTATCCACCGGCCCACAAATGTGAAATAATGCAGATGAAAACCTTTAGACATATACCTAAAAGTTTTTACAAAGTACGGGGTGTGATGTTCTATGGACTATGGGGTCTTCAAGAAGATAGTAGTTATGAACTTCCCATCATTCATATTTTTATCTCATGTTTCCCAATGTGCTCCAACATTACTGTTGTGGTAAAGGGCAATTTCATGTGTTAAATTAAGGGAATCTGTCATAGCATATAGAAGTGAACCGATGTAAATAACATTGTGCATGTGCCATGTGGCACCACCATTGTTGATGCGTGCAACACACATAACCAATTAACTATGTTTTAAGTAAATCTAGACTTGTTAATGAGTTTTGGACAAAATGAAACATCTATATGTGCATTTTTATCAGAGAATCCTATGATACAAAATGAAAAGAGGGGGGCGTCCAATTCATTTGGATCATGTGCAAAGGATACCTCATGATTGGGAGCGAAAGGAGAGGATAATTTTATTTGCTGAAGGTGAGTATAGTTGCTCTTACAAAGCACCTCACCAACACAACAAATGCAAACAAACTTTAGCCTCAAGGGTGTTTTGACTTTTCACACTTTGTAGCTCGTCATATTTCAAAGTTGTACTTTTACATGTCGTTCCCACTTGGATGGTATATATCTCTCCAAGCATTATGACATGTGGGTTTGACTACCATATTCTCACTTGTGTGTGTTAACCATCCTACATCCTAGCGTCCCATATGTGCCAAAATTGTACCTCTAATATAAGGATGTCCCAAGTGAATACTTCATGCTTGGTGTTGACCTTGTATTTATAGCCCTATCCAACACCAAGGATGATGTCGGTGATGATTGCTTTCCAAGAGATGCCCTCTTTCTTACCAAAACCCTCGTAGTCTTGCGAAGGAGTTTACACTAACTTAGTTCATTGTGTTTTCACTTTCCCGATGAAATGAATTTGATTTAAAGTCCTTGATGCTATAAAGACTTATGGGACTAGTAGTACATCAAATCATGGTTTTTATTATTATTATTAATAATAATAATAATAAATGACACCATAGAAATACAGAGTGTAGTGTCCTATGTGAGACAATGACTATTATCAACAGGATGATCCAAAAGGTTAGAAAGACTTGAGACTACATGGAGAGTTAATTGTTGCATAAGAGTACTCCTCTCATCCATCCAATACTAGAACTTGACCCCCTCTTGGTTTGTGGATGATTCAGTTAGAACAACTTTGTCTAGACTAATTCAGGCTTCTTCAAACTACTATAATGTCAAATCAACTTAAACAAACAACATTTAGATTGGATATTAATTCATGTATTTATGTTGGATGAATGAAATATACACTCAAATGTGATGATTTGCTCTCGACGCTATATTGCGAATATGGATGGAAACCTATCTCTTATGAAATTCTAGAGGGATGACACCACAAATTACTAGCCCTCAATTCTAACACAACAACTATATGGACACTTATACTTGACCGGTATGTGGTTTAGTGTGGATCTAAGAACAAACACCGAGAATACATGTATTTCAAAGAGATTGGACTACGTACTTAAAATATGCTAACCATTCTAGGTTCAATCGTCAACATGATTAGGGTGGGGGGCTTAAATGACACTCAACGAGCACGAGAATCTTCACTTTGAAAATGAATAAGATGTTCATACGAGCTTCATAAATTATAAGACAAATGGCTATGGGTAGGATTTGGATTTGAGAATCATCTCAACTATTTGTGTGCTTCACATACTACAAGAAGTGGGTGCAAAAAAGAAAAAAGTATCCATGATAGCACACATCTACCTTACTCTAAACTTTTCTTTGCTCCTTGTGTATGTACATGGGCATATTAAGGCAGATGTGCCTTGTTCACCGTTGAATCTTAAACGGACACCTATATTTGAGTGGTGTATGGTCGGGTGCGAATCAAGGAACGGTCACCCAAAAAAACACAATGCTGAAACAAGATTGGATAATGTGCTCAAAATTTGTTAACCATCCTAGACCCAACAATCCACATAATTGTGAAGACCTACGTAATCATTCAACGACTTCAAAAACTTCTCCACTTTGACAATGAATAGAGTATTCCTGCGAGCTCCAAAAATGATGAGAAAGTGGGTACATGCACAATTATGATTGGCTAATCATCTCGCACTAATTGCGTGTTTTGTATAATCCTACATACAAGAAGGGGTGCAAAGAGAAAAATGTCCGTTTAAGACCCACTTACCGTAGGTCCAATGTAAAAGCCGAACCCGAAGATATGTCAATCCACTAGCCAAAGGCAAAGTTCACAATAGTAGATGATCCTTGAGAGCTTAAAGTATCACCCCCCCTCCCCCAAGACAAAAAAGGAAAGGGGGAAAAACAAAGAAGGAGAAATAAAGGATGGGTGGATGCATGGCCACCCTTCAAATGTTGAAACACCGTTTGTGTGACCGGGTCTTGAGTCAAGCTTGAAGCCCGTTCATATTATTGATTGTGGTCTATGATTGTTGTTGGGATTGAAGGGAGCATTGGCTCAACATGCCCCAAATCCGGGGGCGTGGGTTCTATTATCAAGCCCTTGATCCCGGGGTGCCCTCCGTCTCTTTGTTTCCAACCAATTTTGGAGCCAATGGGAGCCCATGGTGACAAATGGGCACGCGACCCAACTCGCCAACAAAGAAGTGATCAATGTAAACTATAATAGTTTTCTTCTTCTTCGGATTGGGCCAACAAAGAATAGAATTGAAATTTGTCCGAAATTTGCTCAAAAATATCTTAAGGTCTTCGAACGATATTTGCAGTTTTGACTCCATATGTGTTAAAAGACCACCAGCCCTTACACCAATGTTTGTTGATCCCTCACATTCATTGGTGTGTCTCCTAAGATCTACATGAAACCCACCTTTTAAGATACTTAAATGACATTCAACACGTAATACTACAACCAAGATAGTGATCATGATATGCTCGTATTTGATATCGTTAGTTAGATATACATGATATGTATTTGAATCTAATTTAGTTATACAAAGATTTTAATCTTCTTTTCTTCCTTTTTTTAATTTTATTCTAATTACATACATATGCTTTGGTGAGGGGAAAACATGCAATTGATAAATGTGTTGATCTTAGGTGGGGTCACTTTCGACATTTTCATTTTCCAAATTAGTAAAAAAATAGGGTAAAACACATATTAGTACGACCCCAATAGTGGGGCCTCTAAAACGCTTTAAAAGGTAAATAAGAGCCTACGAGACTCAACCTCTATCGTGTTTTGCAACTTTTTAGCCATACAATGTGAATTATTGTAAACGAAGAATGCATGCTTGGAATATTCCTTTGAACATGAAGGTACTCTCTCAACCAAAAGTGAATAATAGATCGTAGCTTGTCTTGGACCGAGTTCATATTGTGCATATATTTTGTGTACCTAGTGGGCCCAAAGGGTCTATGCTTCTTATTCTTATTCTTATTCTTATTCTTGTTCTTCTCTTGCCCCCTCCTTACTAGTGGGCACAATCTTACGTTGGTCCACATATTCCGTACATGGTTTATTCATGAATAAAGTGGGTTCAATAGATGTTGGGCCACACATTTTTAGTGCTCTTCAAAGTTCATCATCCTCGATGTAGTGTGGCTCCCATGTATGTAACATATGCGGGTGTTATTTGGTTACCTTTTTTGACCGGAGAATTATATTTGATCGATGTGATTAACCGAGCATCAAAGAACAAACACCATGAATACACATGTATATAGGACATCAAATTACGTCTTCAGATTTTAGTATCAAGTATTCCACACAATTGGGAAGACTTGTATATCTAGTGTAAAAAGTAACAAAGACACACATGCAATAACCATAACTAAATCAAGGAAGGTCTAATGTTTTATGACACTTCATCGTAGATTTGCGAATGCAAATCAAGTTGCGTTGAGTAAATATAATTGGTAGTGAATCAAATTTAACCCACGTACTTTAAATAGAGAAAGGAAAAAGGCCCATGAGTACTTACACTACACTAAATATTGCATTTAGTGTCGCTTACTATTTGGAGTTAAACAATTCTATATCTTTCAATATTGATGTGAAATTTTATCAAGTAAAGATGTTAATGTTCTATAAAATTCTAATTTGATCAAGTTTTTTATTGCCAAGAATGAAATATACAAAAAATAGATATAGCATTGTGTGCTTCTAAATAGTAAGTGATGCTAAATGCAATATTTAGTGTAATCATTGTATCTAGAAGTGAGTGCCTCCAAATTTGTATTTACATATGCTCATTACGTTAAATTAGGGTTTTTGAATTTCAATTGAACATCACATCAACTTTAAGAAAATTGGACTACAATTTTCACACCCAAAGTAATGTGGTCCACTATGATTTTGACATACTGCAATAATTTTGGTCAATGTAGTTGTTCTAAGACCCCACGTCACTTTTGAGATCTAAGAGTATGGAATCAATGTTTTATACATGAGAATGATTTACTATGGATTGGGTATATATACTACTAATTTAATACCCACAACTCAAATATTTTATCGATCTTCTGAATTTCTACTAATAGTTCAACATTTTTATAAACCAACTTAATTTTCAAACCACACATAAAATACAATCGGCCACGATATTCTCCACACATGCTAACTTTCAGCCCACAATAATAAGTGGGAAAGGTGTACATACCACTTTATGGGCGTTTTGATTTCGTGGACAAGAGACTATTCTTTCATTTGAAACAACTCACACTAATCGGTTCATTCCTTTTATAACAACTTAACCATGTTCACCTAAAAAATAAACTTAAATTGAATTACTCCTATGGATTGTACGAATCTCTCGAGTGACATGGAGTGAAGTGATTTAGAGCAACATTTGGGGATATTTTTGGGGCATAACCAATCAAGATCCTAGTGTTTCCAAGTCGAACCGGTTACATGATGTGATCTTTCGGTATATCTTTCATTGTTTCAAGGTATATTCTATAGAATCATCTAAAATGATTGGTGATTTTCTCCTAAAGTTTGAACTTCAAACGGTTATGTCTCATATGCAACCGGTTCATATTTAAGTAGTGGTTGGTTCTCCCCATTCATTCATTCATTTAGAGGCTAGAGACAAGTGTTGGGAGAACCGGCTCATAATCAAAAGTGTAAGAATTGAACCGAGCCGTATTTTGAAAAGTTCCTCTTTAAAGGAAAAGAAAAATAATACAAAGAATAACCAAAGCATCTCAATGAATAACCGGTTGATGAGAAAGAGTTAAAGACAATGGCCAAGTCGGCACAAAGTTCTCCCCATTCATTGTTGGTGAAAGCTCGGGAGCAATTTTTGCAAGGGGAAAGCCCCGAATCCTTGAATCCCCAATTAGGAGCCATGCAACAATAATTCTAAGGTTCCATGCACACTAAGGGTGGACCCCAAAAGGACCTTGGCCCTAATTCATGGTCACAAGGGTGGCCCAAAACCCCAAATTATTCACATCTACGCTAATAGAGCAATACTATATGCACTCGTCCACTCCACCATCCCCTCTATCCACCTTTCTAAAATGTCGGCAGATGGATGAAGCAATGTTGAATGAGATTGATTTTAAAGTCCAGAAATCCGGAAGGCATTATGGGACTAACATCTTTGGGTGTTATTTGATTACTTTTCTTAGTTGGGCACCTATATTTGATTGGTGTGTGATTTGTTGAGGATCATAGAACAAACACTGTAAAGACACATGTGTGTAAGAGGTTGGAGTACACCTTCAGAGTCCACTACCTACTTCACATAAATGGGAGGACTTGTGTGTTTGATTAAGGAGTTAACGAACATGCACTTCTAATGACTAATGACTAAATTATGGGAGGTCTGATTTTCAATGTGATTTTTGTTGTTGTTTTTGTTGATATTTAATCGTAGATTTGCTAATGCAACACAAATCTAATAAAACTTAAATTTGGTTAAAGAGAAGATGGAGAGCAAGCACCAATTTGATGCAATACTATTGATTTGAATCATTTAGCATTGTTTTATGATTGCTTCACGACTTACATTGAGAAGGTACATAGTAATCCGCCTAGTTTGGAAAACCAAACTTCAAAGTCGTTCCTATGTTGAGTTTTGGTAGAATTTTTAGACTCCCACTTAGTTCGGTGTTAGTTTTCAAAATTGCGTACTCCAACTCTAATATTAATAGTTACATTCCATTCCCGAAATTGACCCTAAAAAACCTAAACCTTTAGTATGTTTGAACTTTCAACACATTTTGAATCATCATAGGTGCTCTATGACTAGCTACGTTTGGTAGCCTAGAAGGCCTTAAATCCAAACAACAAGTTTGTTGATAGATCACAATTAAAAGATTTCAATATGTCGAAACACTTCATCATTAATTTAAGCGGCTATATATGGAGCCCAAAGTTAGAATTGGATAAGGTAAGCGGGCCACTCATGGTTACGTTTCTTAATCGGATAGCTATAGATAAGTGATGTGTGGTTAGGCATGGATGTAAGAATGCACACCAAAAACACATGTGTTGAATAGAGATTGAATTACGTTCCTAAATACAGTAGCCACTCAACATTGAATTGTCAACATATTTAGGGTGACTTATATGACCAATTCACCACGTCAAGAATTGCTAGTTTGACAATGAACGAGATATCCTTACGAGTTTTGAGAATTATGAGGCAAATGGTTACACAACATATTGACAATCATCTCACACCAAATGCGTGTTTCGCAACCTACGAGAAGTGGGTGCAAAGCATAAAGGGTCCATTTCGCACCCGCTGACCTTAGACCAACGAGGTGATTTTCTCGGGCAACATTGTATAAATTGTCTTCCCACTTTTTAACAAACCATTGATATCTCCCAACCCTTCAAAATGGAGTGAGTCAATGTTCCTTGTTTAGTTTCATGAATATCATTTTGACTCAATCTCATAACATTACTAACCAACTACATCATGGTCTTCTTCCAAAGAAAGAACTTCGATTAAAAAACTATGATAATTTACAGTAACTTGTCAAAAAGTTTATAGTACATAGTTTGAGTGCTTCCCATAAACATGAAATCCCGGAATTGAAGGAAAATTATGCTCATAAGGTACTTGGTCCCACATAATGCATCCAAGGAATTATGTAATGCTATGCTATTGATTGTATTCCACTATTCTCAATCTACTCTTTCTTTCTCTCTCAAAAAAAAGTTTATATATATGCCTTGGCACTCAATGTTGCCAAATCACATGTCA
The DNA here is from genome assembly GCA_950295325.1 of Polytrichum commune. Lineage (NCBI taxonomy): Eukaryota > Viridiplantae > Streptophyta > Polytrichopsida > Polytrichales > Polytrichaceae > Polytrichum > Polytrichum commune. The sequence continues at coordinate 59,045,578 of OX485804.1, forward strand.
TCTCCATCTTTGTCATATAATGTGCATCCATCGGTCAAACACGAAGCATCAAGTGGAGTTGGTGAGCTTTCATGACGTCATGGGTATAGTTTGGGTTTAGCTTATTGGAAGCTTGACACTATTCTTCTTCTTCTTTTATTTCCTTTTTTAAGGGGTTCAAATTGAGAAGCTTGTCACTTTCACTGAGTCGCATGTGAGGCTTTCAAAGCCCCTTTGCGAGGAATTGGTGAAGATGAGATGCAAAAGCCAAGTTCGGCTATTCAAATCAATAGGACCCATCGCCACATATATTTTGCTCCACAAGTGGGCCACTAATGGCTCAATCATTGTCTTTGACATGTTTTTTGCTATTTTTGTAGAAATCACTCCACTTACTAACCATTACACACTAGGTATTGTCCACCTATTCATCACAACTACACCAACTACTACTTTTTAGTGTTATTGTAGTTCCATGGCAGTGTAGGCAAATTGTTGTTGAATAACTTATTTATTTTCAAGATTCCATTTCAGATCATGAATTTTGTATTAGACTCTCACCTTCTCTTTACAATTACAGAGCATTTGACGACAACTACAAATCCTCAAATAATATACTTTATGCCAAATCTGCCATGGTACTACAATTTCAATATAGTAGACATAAATGAAAGTCTCTTTGCTCGCAAGTTACTACCACTTTTTGTAGGTGACTTGAATTGCATCATACATGATATCATTGGTTTTATAATTGCTCTATCATGAACTATTTTGAATCTACTAACAACTTATCCTTGACATGAAGTTTACAATACCCTCCTAATAGTGTAGCTCCTATAGACAAGTTGAAATTCGATTGAATGAAAAACAATACGATTGATTTTATAAATAAAGACGACGCCAAATGGCGGGTGAAGTCTTTTGAGACTTGTAAGGTTGTTTAATAAACCCACATTGACAATGATTTGTTTCCACTAGAGTATGAGTATGATTGGGAATGCCACTACTATCTCATGTGTAAAATGTATTTTGTTTGTGGTGATGGAAGTCAAGGTAGGCTCAAAAAGGGACTAATAATAATTGGGTCAAAAGTTAGTCCCCCATATCTTGGGTGCTTTTCGTGGTGGTGAGTCGAGGAACAAACCCATGAATTATTTGTGCTTGTGTCCTCTTGTCAAGTGAAGAAGACTAGTCCACCGTTTCTTTTCTTTCCGACCGAAGCTTTTCAAATGGGAATCATTTTACTCTTGCAGAGAAGTCGCACACGCCCCTTGTTCCCAACTTACATATTATTTTCTTATCTCACATTTCAAATGCTTGGGATGTCTACCATTGTAATTGTAGTTGTGTTGTTTTGCTTGAAAGGTGTCCAAGGGGAATGAATGTAGGGCATAGAAAATTCGTTCGAAATAGTGTCGTACAAATCATCATGCTTGCCACTATAGTAGGCATCCTTATAATAGTTAAGTAGAGTACAATTATGATTACTATAAGGTGCTCATTGTTCACTAAGATGTATGGGACATATCGGTCACTTCCAAATCAATCATGGAATCTAGAGAGACTTAACACATTTGATGTCACACTAATGTAAGATTTTCCTCGATTTTATCAACTTCATAGTCAACATCCATTACCATGCATACATTTTTGAAAGACCGTGATTTCTTGACAAACACCAAGGTTATTCCCTATTGGACAAAATACAAGATCATCCAAAATGGAATCTTATGGTGCAAAATTTAGATTCCAAGGCTCTTCTATACTTGGAAAACTAAACATTTGAGATGGGTATGCATTGGGGGGGGGGGGGATTTGTTTTGTGAATTAAGAGGTCATGTGTGCTAATGGGATGTTTTCAAAGGGAGAGGGGGGGGGGGTTAAATAATGCACATATTCATGAGATATTAGGCATATGTGATTAATATTCTTTGATTATATATATATTTTTTCAATTTTCAATTTTCAATACCATGTTCTTCATTCCACATGAAAGTAGCAACCCATGTTATGAAGCTTTTGAGGATTATAATTGAGTGAAGTACTCTGATCCAACAAACCAATTATTGATTCTACCACATGTCATTACCAATTTTTCTAGAAACCTATAACCAAACCCAAGTGGAAACTGCATGTTGGCCCTAAAAGTGCCAAATTAGAGTCAATCATATTTTATCATAACGTAAAGATAAATCAAGCAAGCATTTTATTTCAATTAGTGTTGACATTGATTAGTAACCATTTTGTTTCTAATGTAGTTGCAAATCCGTATGCCCCCCTCCCCCCTCCTCCACCACCTCAAAATAAAAATAAAAATCACTCATTATAACACAATACTTTTCTTTTCTTTTTAAACAAAATCAAGTTCTTCTTCAAGATGCACATCATTTTGGAAGAAATGAAATTGACGTGGTGACATATGTAGACATTTGTAATATGGGGTTTAGTGTTAATATCAACTTATTTGTGAAACATGTTACTTCAAAACATTGTGGGCACTCCATAGCTAGTGTTATACACACTAATTGAAACTAAAGGTGTAGTATGTACATATTGACTTACACCACCTTACCAAGAAGTTAGAGTTTTGTGATTTTGAGATAAACACATCCATTTGGAAGCTGCAATTGCAATGAGCCATTATATGATAAGTTTTATGATATAATTTAGATTGTTTGAATCCATGAAAGATGGCATCAAAGATCCCAAAATAATCTACCATGGGCTTAACACATAAATTGGGCGTGAGAAAATCTAGAGCAATCTCATGAGATTGAATTAGATAGAGTCAACAACAAACCTATAGGGGTAATATAGTTACTACACACCGCATGCTAGTTTTCATATCAAAAAATAATTGTGAAAGGCTTTTTGTTTTACTATAGTTCCTTCTTCCACAACATATAAGTTCACCTAAGGTAGATGGGTCTTGAAATGGGTTTCTTTTCCAACTAGCCTACTTCTCCAAGGATACAGAGTATGCGATTAGTACAAGATGGTTAGCGTATCCAAATTGAGTTTGTAGCCACTTTCCTCATAATTTAGGGAGCTGATACGAATATCGTACTCATTATCAAAGTGAAGATTCTTGTGGTCATTGAATAGTCATATAGATCCCCATCCCCCATTCCAGCCCAATTATGTTGACTATTAAACGTAGAATGATCTATCATAGTTTGAACACATAGTCCATTTTCTTTTGAACATGTGTCTTTTTGGTACATGTTTTGGACCCACATCTACCCACATGTCACTCAAGTACAAGTGTCACAATAAATTAAAAAGTAACCGAATAAGGGCGGCCTACCTTAGACATCACGAAGCCCAAGCCCCACCCGTAACGGTTGACCTCTAGTGGACTTTGTAGACTCAAGATTGGACTCACACACTACTATTGTATTGCAAGCATGGCAAAATTGGGGAGGGCCCCGGCCGCCCATGAGTCACCTCAAGGCCAAGGATATACAATAACTAAACTCATCACATACCGTTCATGTGAAGGAAGGAAAACTTGGTGGCCAATGATTGGGATGTATTGTTGCATCCGTAGTGGCTTTGGCACGGTGTGGGCAAAAAGGGGTTCATAAGGTGATCATGGCCGAATGAATGGGATTGAATAGTGGGCTATGTTGTTTCTTTTGCTCTATGCAAGTTGCCAACTTATAGGACTCGTGCATATTCTATGGTAGTATCCCATACCCCACCCCCGTCCATACTCATGCCAAGCCCACACAATAAGGTAGACGGGTGCCAAGTGGCTCATTTTCTCTCTCTCATTTTTCGTCTTTTATTTTCGTCTTCAAGTTTGAGTTTCATTTGCAAATCTATAATGAAACATCAACATATATCAAATTTCTCTCCCGACTCAATTATGGTTCCTGGAAGTGTGTGTTTGTTGATTCCTTAACTAAACACATAAGTACTTTTAGTTTTAGTCGTTGTTAAGTGTCTGCTGATAAGATCAAGAGATGGAGCGTGATTTTTAGCACGTGTCCTTATGGTGTTCTTCATTTGAAGAAAAAAGAAAAGAAAAAGTTTGAATACCTTACCATTCAAGGCACATCAATTGCTAGAATTCAAGTTACTTTCATTCCACACCAACTTTTTGCATCTCCCAATTGGCAACCATTGCATGAGGCTCGGCGCACTCACTCAAGGATCTACGCAATTATTTCGTGCCGACACCGACAAGGTACTACTGTAGAGGGCGCTTTAATTCATCTTTACAAGTGCTGGAATGTAGTGTCTATGTGGGATACAAGTGGGTCTTGGCTAATGTGAGCATGACACATGGCAAAATATGAAGGAGGAATAGTTATCTTTCATTGGAATAGAGAGCTCTCTACGGTACTACTTACGGGCATTGTGGTATCAAGAATTCAAATCCGATTCACAATGTGGAGAGTTTTGAAATGGGAGACGAGACAAGATAAGAGTGGCCGAGTCATGCTCATGTTTTTTCCCAACCCCATTGGATTTGTCCCGCAACGCACTTGAGGTAATTGGTGGTGAAGGCATGGCCCACATATCAATCTCCTCAAGTTGTTTTTAAAAGTGCTTTAAAATTTTGTGCTTTATCTTGGGAGATGAGTACATACATGCATATGCATGTAATGAAGGCTCATGTTTTGTAGGATTCATAACATCAAAGTGAGTAATTATGAAAACTCATCATCTCAAATTCATTGTTTTTTTTGTTTTTTTGTTTTTTGTTTTTCTTGCAAATTCAATCATCAATTTGCAAGAAGAAAAGAAAAAACCCAAAATACAACCACCTCGGGAGACCCAATGCAACCCCGAGGGGACATCAAGAAATAAGTCTCAGATCCATTGTTAACCCCTTACATTAAATTATCTTAAGTTGTGAGCACTTAGGAATTCAATGTTCGAATCCATGCTTTAGACTCTACTTAACTTAACTTAATGTTTAGGCTTTTGTCTTTTGTATAACAACTTCAAACTGCATTTATTTTGTTCTTGGAGGTGGTATTATGTTGGATTGTCTAAGTTTCCTTAGTTTAACACAACACCAAAAAAAATAATTCTCCTTAGCACAATCAAGCTCCAAAAATATGTTCATAACACATTTCCTCTTCAAACCTCCTCACTTCCTGAAAATGCTTATTGAAATTCATTCATACCTTTTGCACAAAAATTTCAAATCATAAAGTTCATCTTGGTGCTAGTACTTTGTTTCTTGTAACAACTTTCTCTAGTTGGACACAATTCCAACAAAGTGTATACATTATGTGGAGTCAAGGTCTAAAATTGTATAAGGACATAAACCAAGTTCTTTGTACATAGTCTTGCAACTTCATGTTAACGCATATACAATGCGACGACTAAAGATGACTTGGAATATAATGCGAACCCCTCCTTCATACAATACCCTATAGTGAACTATTAACACTACATAAGCTTGTGTATAGTGACAATTTACCATATTCTGGAAAACCATTAGATAAATTAAAATTATGTTGACAAATTGTATCTATCATTTTCAAAATAATTAGACACTTATTTTAAAAATTATTTTGTGCTATCAAGCTATGGTAATTCAAAGTGTTTGATCCTTAATTAGGTGTTAATTTGGTTCAAAATAGAAGTACCAAGTTGTACATAGCAATCAACGTTTTCACCCACCCTTTGGTAGGTGCTACGAAACATCACCCTACAATGTCCCTTCATTAAAGAGTTTCTTATTGGGTGTGGAAAGTTACGGTGATAACTAAGGTAGAGAGAAATAAATAAATAAATAAATAACCAACGTCGGGCAATCCGACGTGAATTTGAGCCCATTGGCTCCACCCTGCTCAAGAATCCTCTTGGTGCATGGTGGGGTTTACTACCTACCTTGCACTGGGTGGGCTCTTGGCTTCCTATCTACCCAACTACACTAAATATGATATTTAGTGTTTGATTATATTTAGTGTTGTTACCACCCTATCGTACTCAACACTAATTTTCAATTCTTTGATAATTAGTGCTAGACATAAATGCACCGCCACCTTCCCTACCGCCACCTCCCTTCTCCTTTTATCATTGTTAATTATTTTCATACCCTTACTAACACTAAATTCGTGCATGTAACTTCTACATATTACCATGGTTGATATTTAGAGTTTGAGTTTACATTTAATGTTACTTACTTTCATAGGGTTAGTGATATTTAGTGTATGTGTTCGTACTTAGTGTAGTGTTTTTCCGACAAATAGAGAGAAGATTTCACAGCGAGAATCGAACCGCCAACCACTCCATACATACCCATTATCATCAAGTAGTTTAGGGTCATCTCAGACCTAAGGTAGAGAGTGTTGTTTTGCGCGTCCATTTATATACCCAACGTGACCGTGATGCTATATCCCCGCCTTGAAATTGCCCCATAGATTGACCTCCATCGTAGTAAATTATGTTTGAGACCATGAGGTTATAACTAGAATGCACAATAAGTTACTTTTAAATTATATATATATATATATATATATATATAAAAAACTAACTTTGGCCAGTTCTCCAGCTTTTTCACATTCACACTTGTTTTCAAGGGATGCCAATCATTTTGTGCAGTGTGATGACTTCCGGTTTCAACTATGAGTTGTGACAACCATGTAAGTTGAGGGTGAAAACTTTGGAACCCTTTATAGCTTGGAATATTTTCAAGAATATTTGACCCAAGAATTAGCCTCAAAGACTCCTTATTACTTTAGTGACATCCCTTGTAAACAAGGTAATGTTTTCCTACAATACCCTTTAACCGTGCCTTTAACTTAGTTTGCCACTAATCCCCAAAGAGCAATGGAGCTACAATAACGACACTACATATGATATTTAATGCCACCAATTCTAAGTGTAGACCGCGGTGGAGTGTCACCGACACTAAATGTTAACCCAACATTATTTGTCATTCGTTGTAGATTTTTTTTTGGGGGGGGGGGATTGTAGATTTACATTGTTGTAATTATTGTCACTTACCAAGCGATTTTTCATCCAAATTTTCAATCATCCATGATAATATTTCATCATGAGTTGTTGACAAGAGAAGGTAGGGTTTTGGCCAATGGATGAACTCATCCATCGTCCATGACAAAAGTTGTTCACTTGTTTGTAAGAAGTGTCGTCCGGAAAGTTACCATAGTGACATAAAATATCATATTGAGTGTATTTATTGCTTTTGTGGTTTCTAGATGGACTCATCTATTGGCAAGGTGAAATTGCAATGAGCTATTCCTTAGCTTGAATGGGCTTGGGCTCCGTGGTATCTAGGTAAACTCCTATGAATATACCCTACCATTTTGGACGTATGGTCTCTAATAAGTAAAAACAAGCGCCCTATAGGTTGAAGCGTGATTCAATCCAATTGGACATGGCTAGACTAAATCGGGATCTCTTATGCCATTTTGGAGTCAAAGTAATTGAAACCTAGAAACTTGTTGGTTACAAAAACTTTCCTACGTTTACTTCTTCCTAATAGACGAGTTTACTAAGACACCGCAAACCTCTAGCCAAAACCGAGTGATGTTGGCGTTGACATTGTGGTGTCAAGTCAAATTCATCCGTTATGGATACAAGGACTCTAAATAAAGCTTACAATAAGCCTTTCATAAGTTCATAACATTATTTAGTTGTTATCAGTCGTTTCATCCTAATAATAGTCATACATTTATTCACTCGAGTTTTTCAATCTAAATATGACAATGCGATTGTATACAAGCACATGAATCCTTAGCAATTGGTCTAGGGTATGCGGTTGTTATTTGGTTCGTTTTCTTGTTCTCCATCTTCTATTAATCAAAATTGTGTCTTCAACTTTGTCTCATAATGGCCGCAGTCTATGATGATATATATCAACCATATCGAAAATCATACCTCTCCTTATTTAGTTGTGATTATCCAAGGTGGATGTTTATCGATTCCTTAGTTGAATACACATGTCCTCCCAACTGTGTTCACTATCGAGTTGATTAAATAAAAATAGAAGATGTGGTGCAATGAACATGGGTCTTTATGGTGTTTGCTCTTTGACCACCTCCCAACCACGTGCTAATCAGATGTAAGTATCTGATCAAGAAAAGTAACCGAATACCACATATGCATACCTTACGTGACTGGAAAATCTACAAATCTACCATACATAGTTCTTTCACCAATGAAGGATGATGATTACCTAGGACTCATATACTAGAAATATGAAAAGGGTCCAAGGGTGTCTTTCGCTCTACACACACAAATATTCCTTCCTTCATGAAACTAAAAGAGAAAGCGAGAGAGAGAGAGAATCCAATTTCCAATGGGGATGGGGACCCCAAAATTCGCCATATCCCCATCCCTTCCACCACCACCAACAACTGAGACACACTCATTGTGGGCTGCAACTTCCATAGTTTCCGAACGTCAACTATTCGGGACCCATATTGGAATAGACGTTTCAATATGCGCATATTCACTCACTCGGAGACGGTGACTTGTAAGTAGTGTAGAGGGTGCGCTATTTCATCTTGACACGTGTCGGAGTGTAGTTTCCACGTCTCGGGGGGGGGGGGGGTAGTCATTGGTTGGAGTAGCAATATACGTGCGAACAAATGATAGGGTATTTTAAAAACATGGGGGCTAAAAATTATAAATGAACTTAAGAGTAATATAGGGTATCAAAAATGGCATTGGACATCTTTAAAGTACTATAGGGTATGGAATAATAGGTAATTTGGAATTATAAGTAATGCAAGCCATTTTTCTATTAACCCAAAGTAGAAATTTACATAATGATAGCATGTGAAAAAAAGAAGAGAATTGAAAGTAATACCCCCCTATAAAATAGTGGTTGTTCACACCTATATCCTTAACTTTTTAACACATTGCCCCCCCCCCGAGTTCCACGTAGGATACAAGTGGGTCTTAATGAATCTCTGCACGACATGTGGCAACATTTGACAGGGGGGGTGATCATTTTGTGTTGGAATAGGGAGCCCTCTACAGTATACTCTAAACTCCGTAGTATCACACCTGTGGCAATCAAAGTGAACGTGATATTATAGAGTTTTGCAGTGTTAACATGGATGCGTGATACTAGTGAATTAGTGTAGCATGTGACAGTATGGAATAACACAAAGTGCAACATATTAAATGGTGTGGCGTGGTCCACTCCACTTGACCTTCCTGGGCAATGTGGCATATGCATGCACCAACATTCGACAAGTGGCATAAGAAGAAGAAGAAGAAGACACTCCACATATTGACACATGACACAATGTAAGGGTGTGGGTTGACTTCTTTGGTGGTTTGCATTAATGACAAAATTTGTGATATAAGGGAGAGAAAGGTGACAATAAGGAGTGAGATTTGAACTACGAACATCCGTTCCCTAGGGTTACAATATATTAGAGAGTGAGTGACATTATGGAGGTTGATATTATGGAGTTTAGGGTGTATATGCACAACTCATCACTTGCAACCATTTGAAAGGTTGCCAAACATACTTATCAAACAATCTAAAATGATGTCTATGATTTTGAGCACATAATCCAATCTCATTGTAACACATGTCTCGTCACAGATAACAAACTTATTGAGATGATTATTACTCCAACTCCTCACAAGTTTATGGCATGGCCTTTAGTTTAAGAGCATTTGAAATGCATCCTTGAAATGAAACTTGACCATTCATTATTTGGAGATACATTTTTTCTTTGATGTGTTAGCCAAAAGTTGTCTGGCTCCAACAAATACTCTTGATATAGACATGCCAAACACCACCAATCTTACAATGTCCTTGCCGCTCCCAATAACTTAACATTTTTTTAATTCTTTTTTGGAATAAGTTGACGAAGCTAACTGCTAAATAAATGAAGGAAACCAAGGGTAGAGAGGGAGGCCCAACACTAGAACTCACCAAAAACAAAAACAAAAAAACAAAAAAAATCTTTGGTAAAATTGCCCATAACTCGTGAAACTCACAAATTTTCATGTTTTTCACCCTCTATCCGATCTTCTACCCCTTTATTGGCCAAGTGTGCATGAGCCAATGAACTTGGAGCTTTCATATCATCCTTGATGTTGAGTTCAACCCACTACCATCAACATATTTTATGATCAACCACTTGCATGTTCAACTATGAAGATCCATGAAGAGAAACCTCTTCATTGCAACAAATTTTGAGAAGATCCAATGGTCGCAAAGTTGAGCTTCTCAAGCTGGGGAAGCTAGTGGAAGTCTTGTTGTTCAAAATTTGGATGATGGGATGGATGAGGACCCTCAATAGACATGGAAATGGTTATGTATGTCAAAACTATATATATATATGAAACTTTTTATCTATGAATTCTAAAGTTCATATGCCTATTCTATGGGTGGTTGAAATTCATTGATGGCATGATGAGTGCCTCTCACAATGGACTTGAATGCCCACACTACTAGAGATGGTTGAATTCACAATGGGCAACACCCATGTTTGGGCAAAGAAATTACTTCCTCTTTCAAGTCTTAGTGACTTCTACGAGCTTCAAAATCATTTCAGAGCATTTTCCTCCTTCAAATTAAAACTAAACTTAACAGAACTTGGAACTATCTATTTTTCAAAAATAAAAGAATCTCCATACCGAGTGGAGAGCCCGGTTGAAGACACGATAGTTCTCCACGGCGGATTCTTTTTTTTGGAGAGAGTATGTGGAGCTTTTGTGGGCAATAAACAGTCAAGGATTACTCTTTTATGTGGCAGAATTGGGTCTTTTTGGGGGTGCCATTGTAAATGGGCATATTTGTCTTATCAACATGGGGTTGGTTTCATAACAACCTACTGTAGGGGTAAGAGTAAAACATGCCCCATATAGGTGGATTATTGATTCATTGCAATTTAAGCTCACCGAAACTTTGACCTAGAATTAATGGTTAATTTGGCTATATATATATCAATCCTTGCGCTCTATAACACTAATCAACGATTTCACCCTCCCCCTCCCCTAATCAACCCTCGCCTTCGGTAGGTGTTAACATAGATGGATCTTAAATGGTTACTTTCTCACTAGCCTACTTCTCCTAGGATATGAAACACGCAACTAGGACGACATGATTAGCAAATGTGAATCGAGGTCAAAAGCGACTTCCACATAGTATTCTGCACCCAAGTGCATATCTCATCATCCCATTGTCAAAGTGAAGATTCTCTTGCTCATCCAATGACCGTATATTGAACACGTAGTCCAGGCTCTTTTTAATCACACTATCTTTTTGGTATCCGTTCTTAGAGCCACACAAACCACATACCACTCGAATATAGGTGTCCTATTAAGGAGAATAGCCGAAGAAGGGTGGGTGTTCTACCTTGCCATCATCCACCCATTGAGTGCCATGAATTAAAGGCGATGCGGATGGTGCTAAAGAATGGCAACATGGTTTAACGGGGTGAGCTGGCAATGGCAATGTCCAGTTGGGCTTTTAAGCCCATTGGTTGTCATCCTTTTAGACGCCAGCTGCCACTGAGAGAGTCTGAAGTCATCCGGATGAGGAGTCATTTGCGGCAATTGGGACCCTAGCCAGACCTAATGTAGATGGTGCTAAAAATGTCACTTTAACGCAATGAGCATGTATACTACTATCCTTCGATTATAATATCAATACATTGTTAGCAATTGATATGGGATTTGAATATGGCAAAATATGTGTTATTTGAATTCAACATGCAAAAGTTCCAAAGCTCAATTGGTGAGGTGGAACACCTTAGGGTCACTTCACACATGAGCCAAGAGCCGTGACCTTGTAATGGTGAGGACCCTTGACTCTCATCCAAAGGCCGTACCGTGGGTGTTGGGAAAGCCGTTTTATGTAGTCACGGGCCCTCAAGCATAGTGTGAAGTGAGAATGGACCATGTTGCGGGACCATTCAATATTTTGTTGGCAGAAAAAAGAAGCGAGGATCTGGTTTAATGTAATATGTCTCAAACTCTATCAATTTAAGAGGATTACTTGGTGGTGTTTGTGTTGCTTGGAATTTCTTCTGGAATATGCCATGTTGGAAAAAAATATTAAAAAAATAACGGTCTCCTGGAATTTGTGTCAGGCCTACCTCTTGGAGGTGGGCTTGACACAAATTCCGGGAGACCATGAAACCTTATCCATAGTCCGCCATGTAGGACTCCATGTAGACTTTTCATCCATGAAGTCTTCTTTGGGCCTTTAGGCCTTCACCTTCATGTGTGAAGTGAACTTGGACGGTCTCCGCCCTTTCGACCAATGAGAGCTCTTAGATTGCAACGGTCACGGGCCTTCAGTCTTGTGTGTGAAGTGGCCCTTAGACCAAGACAACCCCAAAAACCATGATCTAGACTAATCCTACAATCGAAGTTGGCGGGACCCGCAATCAGCGAGAGGGGGTTATTGTATAAAAACGTGCCCCTCATTCATCCAACAAATGCACAATGAAATAGTGTGCAAGTCGTGAGTCAAAAGGCTACTTCAAAGTATTGGGATACATGACGATATTTAAGTTTGTTTGCCTCTTGTCGACTTCCGTAACATTACTCAATGATATGGGCCCTTAAAATATAACAATGAGATGCTGGGAGTTCAGTTTGAATATGAGTCTCCCGGCACAACTTCTTGAGCATCCTAGTGTTATATTTTGAGGGACCATAGAATGAGAGTTGAATGTTGAGTAATGTTATGTCAACTATTGTAGGTAATAAGTGAGTTCGGCATATTTTAAATTTGAAATACGAGCAAGGTGTCATGTGTGGTGTTTTCATTAGTTGGAAACCTTTACAAAATCCCATGTTTCACTTCAAAACAATAGAATATTGGCAAGAAAGTGCCAAATTTGGATCTAAGGACGGACACAAAAAGACTTGAGTTTAGAAGAAATTGGACTCCTCTTTGAAATTTGCCTAATCCGATTACTTATTTTAATTGGACAGCTATGTTTGAGTGGTATGGGGTTAGGTTTGGCTCCAAGAACGGATACCAAAAGGACACATGTTAAGAAAAAGATTGGACAATGTGCGCAAAATACTATAATCATTCTAGGCTCAATAATCAACATTCTTGGGGGGACCTATACGATCAATCAAACAGTAAGAGAGTAATAACTTTGATAATGAAAAAGATATTCATATGAGATCTATAAATCGTGATAAAAGTGGCTACGGCCTCAATCTTGATTTGCTAACCATCATGTACTAATTGCAAGGTTCATATCATAGGAGAAAATGAGCTAGTCGGAAAAATTATTCATTCAACACCCATCTACCTTAACCATTCTAGGGCGTAAGCATCATCAGACTCACCAAATAAATGTAGGCGTGTCTAGTTCAATTACTTATCTTAATTACCCACCTAGATGTGAGTGGCGTGTATATCGATGTGGATCCAACAACAACAACAACAACCACCAAAACTTATCGTGTTCAAAAGAGATTACACTACATGCTCAAAAATACGATAAGTGTTCCAAGTTCAACAGGGAACATACATGACAACTAACGAGCACAAAAATCCTCACTTTGATAATGAATAAGTTACATATGCGAGCCCCAAATACTGCGAGGAGAGTGGCTACAACCTTGATTTGGATTTGCTAACCATCTAATATTGGTGCTTCACTTGAGCTTAGCAAGCTGAACATGTTGATAAGAGAGAATAAGCATGGTATAGTTCCGAACTGTATATGACTTATTCCCGACCCCACCCAACCTACAGTCATAGGTGGATGATGTTATGACATAGTTGGAATGGAAAAAAAGGTAACCGTTTAAGGGCCGGTTTACACTACGGTGGAGAAGGCCTCCAGTCGGTCAAGAATGCTTGGCCAAGACATGGTTATATGAGGCAAATGGTGGATGTGCCGGAGAAGAATTAAAGGCAATAAAATAGTTCTTAAGGAGTCTTGACCAGTTGAAGTCTAAACACCTAGAGGAGAAGTTTAGCGGAGTAGTCCACCGGTGAAGAGAAGTTCACCTAATGGTGAAGATTTTTTGTGATAAAAAACCATAATTCTCTACATTCACATTGTATCAAAAGATTTCAACAAGAATTGTGTTCATAAGAATTGTGTAATATAATGTTCAATTTTATTCAAAAGATAATGAAAATTGCCAAATTGCCAATTGTCAAGTTTGGCCCATGTAGGAAATAAATGTCTCCTTGGGTGTTTAAGAATGAAGAGGGGAAAACCCATACACATTGGACAAAGCACTACTCTTTGGTATTATTTAAGACATGCTCTCCTCTTAATCATCCTCATCAATTTCTCTCTTCTTATCTTTGATCTTCAATCATGGATAATCGAAGAAGAGAGATTTTGTGCTCTCTTATGATCTTTATGGTTTTGAAGTATTTTATCGTTTCTCCTCTTGGCTCTCCTCTTGGCCGGAGCTTTCTCCTTTGCTATTGGACCTCTCTTCTTCCTTGTGGTCTCAATTGGCCGTTCCACAATTTCTACATCATTCTCTTCCTCTATCTCTCTTCCTCCTTCAAACTCTTCCCTCAAATTCCTTGCAAGTAAAGAAGGGTGTTGAACATAAGCCCTAAAAGCACTTCTTGGAAATTGCCTTGAGGACTCAAAATAATTCTCACTACCAATGAGGTCATCCTCATCTTGGCTACTACCAAATTGAAATTGTGAGTAACCAGCCATTGCGAAAAAAAATTGCACAAATTTTTTTTGCTAAAGAGCTACTACAGCACAGAGAGAGAGAGAGAGAGAGAGAGAGAGAGAGAGAGAGAGAGAGAGAGAGAGAGAAGTTTGCCAACACCTTAGGTTTTGAAAAAAACCAGATCTGAAATCTACGGTCCATATCTGTTTTTGAAAATTCATTTTTTATTGAGTTGGGCTTCTCTGGAGGAGGAGTTTCTTGTCCGGCCTCTTGAGGCCGGACAAGAAACTCCTCCTCCGGAGAAGCCCAACTCCAAAAAGTGCCGCCATGTAGGCGGCCATGTCATTTTATCATCCATGAGAAAAGTTCACCACCATTGTTTTCTTCACCTAGTGTAAACACCCACCGGTCAAGAGTTGCATTTTCGACCAATCACAATTGAGAAACGCCCTTTTTTTCATGACCGGTGGACTTCTCCACTGTAGTGTAAACCAGCCCTAAGAGTCCCCACCCACCTTAACACCATGGCATACATTACCTTACAATTAGAGGCGGCCAATAGGCATTTTTGACAGGTGGTCCATGTGGATTGGTCAGGGTTCTGGTGCTGCTTTGAGCACATGCTAGATACGTAGTTCGTGTTATGCTGGGGCACCATCGCTTTAACTTACTTAAGATTCGCTGCAATATCATATCATGAACTTAACCCTAATTGTGGCAGCTCAGCCCAAGTGCTTTTGTCCTTCGTTCTCTAGACGCAGGGCGAAAGCCATGTGGCCATGGCTCTCGAGAATCCTCGAATTCTCATTGGTTGAGAGCGTCATGGGCCCCCACTTTAGATTTACACCAGGGCCGTTTTGGACCACAACTCATGTCATCTTCGGTGGATGAAAAAGCTACACAGACTTCCCACATGGTAAGTATGGATAATGCTGACCAAGGATTATAAGGAATCTTTTAGGACGGATCTTGAAGGCAAGCATGATGAAAGTTGCGGCGGGGAATTTGGGTTCACAACAAGGGGCTTTCTGCACTCCGAAGGAAGAGTTTGGGCTATATAGTCCATGAACTTCGCCATGGTCCCATCGAAAAACGTGGGATACCATGGTCATTTAAGAGCCACAACATAATGCCTTCGGTGCATACATGTCCTCAGTGTCCCGGAAGAATTTTGGGCATAATTCATCAAAATCCTCGTGTTTCCAAGTCCAGCTGATTACATGTTGTGATCTTCCTGCCAACCCTTTACTCATTTCATATATATTCTCCAGATGCCTCTAAAACGATCAGAAAATTTTCCTAAAGTGTTGAACTTCCATGGGTTATTTCTCAAACTCAATTGGTTCATCTGTAACTAGCGATCTGTTCTCTCCGTTCATTGTTTAGACTGCTGCACATTGCCAACCTGTCACGGATAGGGCGAACCAACCCGGACACTGGTTCCTTGGAGGCAAGGGTTTAGGCATCCAACAAGGGACAACTATATGGATTGGTTCGCCCAAAATCAACCTGTCACCACATAACATAAGCATGCTTTTTCTTTTTTTCTTTTTTTCCTTTTTCCCCTCACACTTATTTCTCACTTCCTGCCCCTAGCCTAGATTGAAAGTCAGTGTTCCAGGCTCGGTTACCAAACTTTTCTTTCTTTCTTTCGTGCTGCTTTGCGGCTGCACGAGTTGCTCAATTTCGTACCTGTCGCCTGTGCTATCCCCTGTGGTACTACTCCTGCCCGCCCGCCTGCCCGCCTGCCCGCTGGAGGGGGGCTTTTTGTTGGGGGGTTGGTTCGTGGAATCACCCTTCTTCCAAGATGGCCATGCTTCAAACGTGTCCACTAAGGCTATAGGGGACGTTGAAGTCACTACCTAGAACCTGCCTTTAACATCACGGTGTGTGAGTGTTATTAGTTTTCCGCTAAATAGTCCCATTAGTGTGGGTGGAAAAAGTAGTGTGGAAATAATTAGCGTGGGTCACACTAAGTTTCTAGTCAAGGTGGAATTAACGTGGATCTTCTCCTAAGTTTTTGTGAAGGTACTCTGGTAACACCGTACTTATAAAAAATGATCAGTCGCTTTACATCTAAAGTAGCACAAAAAGCAAATAAGCATCCAACTTAATTTTCTAGGGGAAAAAACACAATTTTTTTTGGCACGCGCTAATTGTATATTGGAAATTTGGCGTGGGTTGAAATTTAATGTCAGCCCATGTTGATTCCCATTATGAGAACCAACGTGGGTTGTAGAAAATTATTGTGGTGCTGGTAGTGGGACAGTTTAGTGTAGTAAGCAAACTTGTGTAAGGCGAGCAAATATGTGATGAAGCGTTTGTAGAAACCGGACCTTCCTTGATGTGGACATGGAGTCATCATAAGTGCATGTTTGCTGATTCTTTGAATGACTACCTAGGTCCGTCTCGAATTATGTCGACTGCTGAGTGTACAATGGTAAACCCTTGAATGCCAACATAGTTGTTTATGTGTATCTATTGTGGGCGCTTCTAGCTCCACAAAACCCAATTCGATCGTCGAGTGGATCGACACGTGGAGGAGCGTAGTACCATAGTGGGCTCTCTATCTCATCCTTTACATGTGCCAAAACGTAGTTTCCATGAGGGATACAAGTGGGTCATCACAAATGTTAGCATGACAAGTGGCACAATTTGAGGGGGAAACAATTATTTTGTGTCAGAATAGAGCCCCCTCTACGGAGTGCTAGAACAAAGAGGAATGTGCATGACTAGTTTTTGCGATTGCATTTCGTATGTTCTTGTGATCTCCATTCCGACCACAAGTGACATGGTTCTCAAAATTGGTTGGCTTAGGGGAGGGGGGCATTTCAAGATCCACATGTGCTTAGAATGACATTCATGAGTGCCCACTTAGGTGTTAAACATATTTTGTGAACGAATCTTGTGCCACACTCAAAAGAAACGGGGCTTGTGCTTGAAACTTTTGCTTATAAGTGAGCCGTTGGAGAGCCGTTGGATATATGGACATGATCCCAAACATTCACAAAACAAGAGTGCTTTTGATTCATCAACGGCATTCTGAATAATTTGGATTTGCTTTTACAACTGGTAGCACAAAGTTCATATAATAAAAGTGGACATGATCAAAATCCGATCGACCGCTTCATGTGTCCTTAAAATTCCAATGTGAATCCCAAACTACACTAACTATGATACTTAGTGTCACCAAAATGCTCAATACTAATCGTAAACTGCGGTGTAGGGTCACCAACACTAAATGCTAACCTAATGATATTTGTCATTCCTTGCAATTTTTTGTGGGGGCATTATTGATTTACAATGTTGCAGGTATTGTCACTTACTAAGTGATATTTTCATCCAGATTTCAATCAACCATGACAATATTTCATCACGGATTTGTTAGGAAGCAAATTACACCAAACTTTGTTTCAGTAATTGGTATTATTTGGAAGTAAGTTGGGGTGACATTAGTTGGAAACGCGTTCATAGAAAGTGTGACTGAAAAAGTTACCACAATGACATAAAATGCCATATGACACTAAACATCCTATTTAGTGTAGCCAACCCCACAAATTTGAGCAAAGTACCACATCATCGGACCCAATCATGTTTGCTTCTCTTGTAGTTCAAGAAATTCGCTCCACGGTTATAGCTTACTAATCCATCAAGGGGCTCATGTGTGGCGAAGTCCTTCCCCATGATTTTGAAGGAAATAAAAGTCATGTGGCTATTTATATTATTGAAGTACAAGTAGGCGAGCTAAGTTAGTGAACAAGTATCGTCGGATGTTGCGAGAGAGGAATCGTTGCCAAAGGGGTACCGATAAGGAAGGATCTACGTACCCCATGTTCCGACTCGTTATAAAGCCGTTTTGAAATGTACATGTTTATACATGTGCATGTTTTGGCCGTTGTCCTCTTCTTGGCAATCAAGGACCAAGGCACACTTCAATAAAAACCTCACGGCTAGAGGCGCCGAGTACGTGGAGTGTGAGAAAAGAGAGGGGTAGTAGTAGTAGTAGGCTCCTTTGTGCCCAACTTTTCCTCCGTGACATTCGAGTCGGGTGCGCGCGATTGCCATGGCTCGCTTTAATGCCTCATTCAATGCCTCCCACCGCGTCTCATTCATCGGGAATATCGGATGGGAAAATAACATAAACTCATGCTCATAATTTTACTAGAAAGAAACCCAATGATGAGAAAGAGGAAATGAGGTTGGCATGCACTGTGTGAAGTTTTGCATCCAAAGCTCCGCGGCCGTTGGTAAGTTTAAAGCTTCTTTTTCTTTTTTTCCATAGTGGAACGACACATAGAAGGCCTACTTCAATAAGTGTATGGTGCAAGGTGTATGATCAAAGGTGTATGATCAAGCGAGAGGAAACGAGGAGCCAAGTTATTATTTGTGGAGTTGGCTACATTTCGAGGCGCAAATGCCGTGGCGTGCATTAATTACCTCCCACTACGTTTCTCTTATGTGGGAAACGCCCGATGGAGAGGAAGTCCATCGTCACTTGTAAAAACACCAGTGACAAAGGAAACCAAATCAGTATGCGAGAAGAAAGTTTTGCGTCCACAACCGGAGAAATGAATACCCCGTGTAACAAGCTCGTCATGTCACCTTGCATACATATACGTCTCTTGGGCAATCTCAAAACCCTCGGACAAGAAACACAGCCTCCGGAGAACTTCCCCTTAAAACGTTCAATATATATATACATATATATTTCAAAAAAATTCATTTTTTTTCAATCTTAGGTGCCCATACCAACCGCTGCCTCAACTAACCTTGTCTTGGGCTGAAATTCTTGACCGAGCGGTGTCACTACTTCTTCACCCCGCGTAGAGCAAAGTTGAAGGCTTGGTGTTGGTGGAGGTGGTGGCTTTTGCAGTAGTCTCCACCTACACCCAAGTACTTGGCCTAAAGACACCTTATGGAAGTAGACCATGGGAATGCCTGCCTGCCAGCCAGCCAGCCAGGCCCTCCCTCCTTCCTTGTCATCGCTGGTGCTGGCACGCCACGATCGTCCCATCCCTGCAACCTAATCTGCAACGCCACTCGCTTCAGATCCTCCAAAATCAGTTGGCCCATCCATCCCTCCATCCATCCCTCCATCGATCGCAAGGGAAGGCCGGGAAAGCGAATTCGATTGCACAAAATGGCAGCCTTCGTTCATCGCCCCTGCGTTACTGCCTGTACAGCGTGGGTGATGAGGACGTCATAACCTTCTTGTTGAAGGTTCGTTCCATGGCAAAAGGAAAGGAACGGAACGGAACGGGAAGGGAAAAACAGAACCAAGAAAAAGAAAAAGAAAAAGAACCAAAACAAAACAAAAAAACGAAAGAGAAAAGAATACGAAAGCCGGCTCTGATGTTGCCATTGGGGCGATTTCATACTTTATATGGTGTTGCTTCATCTTCAAGTTTGTCCCGGACCATGTGTTACGAGGATTAGAAGGTCACCGACTACTACTGCCTCCTTTCGAAGGTGAGCTAACATCTTGAATGAGCGAGTGTGGACAAGCCGGCTGTCGACGTCTATGTGTCTCCCCCCAAAGAGCAAGCGCATGTGGTCTCGAACAATGGGTTCAATTTTTATCCAGTTCACCCAGACACCCCCCCCCCCACTATGATCAAGTGGACCATAAGTGCTAGTAGGGTGCACCCGAAATCAAGCGCCAGGAAGGTCACCCATCCAAGTATTCATCCGGCCGTGGATGGCTCAACCTCGGAGTTCCCATGAGACCCGACTTGCAGCCTTGGGTTCAATGAAACGGGGAGAGAATCGGCTACTAGGTTCGACCGAACCGGTCGAGTTTGAGAAATAACTGGTTCAAGTTCAAGGCTGCAGGAAAAAGCACCAATCAGTTCAGAGGAATTTATGGAATATACCCACACTTCAATTTTATTTTTATTTTTATTTTTAAAAAAAACTTAAAATGTCAACATGTCACCAGTTGGACTTGGAAGTAATAGTATATTGACCAGATATACCCAGAAATCCCCCCTGACACTGCTTGGGTTTACACCACCCTTTCATTCAAGGATATTAAGAGAGAGAGAGAGAGAGAGATTAGATTAGATTAGATTAGATTAGATTAGTTAGAGGCTAGAGCTGCAGGATGATGAGTATCAGTGTGAGGAGCTGGGACCAGTGCCCGGGAAGTTTTTGGGCATAGATAGTCGGTCAAGAATCCTAGTGATTCTAAATCCAACCGGTTACAGGTTGACATCAGTGATTAAGGAGGTTTTTGGGGAGGCACAATCGGTTGAGATCCTAGTGTTTTGCAATTCCAACCGGTTACATGTTGACATCCTCCGGTTTTCCTTTATTAAATTAGGGTATATTCTATACATTCCTCTAAATTGTTCGGTAATTTTCCTGCAGTCTTGAACTTCAACCGGTTATTTCTCAAACACAACCACTCCATTTGTAACTAACTGCTGGTTCCCCCCGATCGTTGGTTGGTTGACATCTTCTTCCAGTGTTTCTTCTTTCAATTGAGGTATATTCTTCCATCGATTCCGCTAAGACGATTGTTCATTCTCCTGAATTCTCCAGCTTCAACCGGTCACTATTTCTTCTCAAATTCAACCGGTTCATCTACAACTAACCGCCGGTGCTTCTTGCCCGAGCAGTGGCCGGGACACACACATTGAGCGTCACTCGCCACTGTAAGGCCAAATCTCAAGTCAACAGAAAGACTGGCCCTGCCCCTGCCCCCAGCCCCTGCCTGCCATGCACACCCATGGACTTACACAACTCTGCCTCTCTTTCCGTCGTCGGAGGAGGAAGGGAGGGAGGGAGGCTGGCTTAACTCCTCAGGCAGGCAGGCAGGGTGCGCCCCCCCCCCCCCCCCCCCCCCCTTCCCCCTCTGCCCGGTGACTTGATTGTCAAGTCGCTAGTCGTCGGGTGTTGACCTGCATTCAGTTTGTTGCTTGCTTGCAGGCAGGGGTAAAAATGGAAGGAAGGAAGGAAGTCGCAAAGCAGGCAGGCTGGCTCCAGGTTATGTCACGTCACAGCTGCTCCCTAGCTAGCTCCCTCCTACCTTCATTGATTGGACACCTACATTGTTCGAGTGTTGGTGGTGCATATATGTGTGTGTGTGTGTGTGTATCGTGAGGCTTGTGACTTGGGCGTTAAGTTAAGCATTGACACGCATGCACCCCCCGGGCATGGTGGTAGGATCGATGAGAGAGATTGGGCTCTGTGCACAACTCTACGGATCTAGACCTATGATCGGGGAGAACCGGCAGTCAGTTACTATAGGTGAACCGGTTGAGTTTGAGGAATAACTGGTTGAAGGTCAAGACTGCAGGAGAATTACCGATTGGTTTACAGGAATTTACAGAACAGACCCAATTTAATAAAGGAAAACCGGAGGGTGTCAACATGTAACCGGTTGGACTTGCAAACACTAGGATCTCAACCGATTGTGCCTGCCCAGAAATCTCCCCCATCCCTGATCTAGACACCGTTCCGGGTTGGATACTGAACACAATGATGGGGAACGTCTGTGTTAAAATTTATATATCTATATCTATATATATATATATATAGGAGCACTACCAACTACTATGAGCATATGAGCCTTAGGCAATCGTCTTGCGTCACGTCGGTGGAAGAGCTAACAATGCAAATGTAACCTAGTGACATAGGGCGATGGCCTAAGCTTCATATGTTTGTAGTGGTGAGTGAAGAAAAATGATTATCGGTGTTCATGCACTAGCTTGAATGTGAGCATGTATACTTTATTATATTGGTCATGGGTATTTGTGATGTGGGATAAGGCGTATTGCTTTCTTTTGTCGGAAAGTGGGCTCTGGAGAGAGAGGTAGAGAGAGAGAGAACAAAGCTTTGGATTCTTAAAACTTTTGCACCTACATCCCATTTTTCAAATTTCAAACGATAATCTTTGTAAATTTGTAGTTGTTGATTGGATAATCTTCAAACTTCAAATAATAATCTTTTGCACCTACATTTTGGACTTGGAACTTGAAATGACAATCGTGGTGGGTTCAACCCAATGGTCTAGACTGTTTGTGGAATTGGAAGTGCCCACAACAAGACCACATACCTTAAGTGATCATATCATGGGGACTTGCAACCCCGCAGACATTGTTGACCATTAGATTGGCTCAAAAACCCCCCATTAGCAATTGCAAATTCACGAAGACTATCATTTGCCGTTTGAAAAGCGGGGTGTAGGTGCAGAAGCCTTACGAATCCAAAGTGCTCTCTCTCTCTCTCTCACGCTCTCTCCCCCCTCCCAATTGTGTTCACTATTGAACCTAGAATAATGTCAATATGGTGTGCACGTGGTCCAATCACATCCTACCACCACGTCTTTTGATGTCAATTCTTAACTACAAAGTCACCAACCTTCGCATATACCATCGAAGTAAAGGTCTCCGATTAAAACGTACGTTTGTTTAAAGCATTCGCCTGATTTGTGGTGGATGCCGGCGGCCGCTGATGCATCTGCAAACTTTGCACTCCATTAATCGTCTCCCGAAATCTCGAATTCGTTGGCTCGTGCATGGAGTGAATTCTCCTTTACCTGCACCACAAGATAGATAATGCCTATCTTTCAAATCAAATTTGTGAAGATCGGGTCTCATTGTACCCATTCCTTCGTCCGGGCATTTGGCAAACTTGCAAGTCTGGATCTAATCGCTTCTCAAAGACAACCCCACCACACTCTGTGACACCGAACCTGCTGTAATTCGGAGCCAGCCGCCCCATCAAAAAGATTATCATTTCACTGTGTCGATCGATTATGATGTCGAGAGGCGTATGATATGAAAGAACTCCCTTTCACTTCAAGTTTTCATGGCAACTCCAAAGGTTTCCTATGAGACAAACTCGGAGATCGGCAGTGTAATTGTCACCTCATTCTCTCTCTCTCACTCTCTCTCTCACACACACACACACACACGTGGCAAAATATAGTGTCATGGATTAAGTGGTTGGCAACTGGCATCATTGTGGCGTTTCAGTCGAAAAGCTTAGGAGTGCAGGCTTGAACTTGGCTTATGACAAACACCTTTTTCCGCCCATTCCACCTGCTTGGACAAACCTTGGCTATCGCCGCTTGAAGATGATTAGAAAAGGTCCATTCCCATTGCGACCAAGACTCATTCTTATGTATACTATATTATAATGTACATAGAAAATATTATTATATATTAGAGTTATCCGTTGAAGTCCCTCAAAGAGGACAAAACCGTGGGTTCGATCCTTCTTTGAGAAAACTTTTCATTAAGAGCATGTCAGCTCGTCGTCTTGAAGCTTGGATCGGCCTATGCAAGGTTAGCTAGGCCCACCCATCCTAGTAGGACAAGCTACGAAGCCGAATTTCAATAGCTCGACACCACACTCTTTGTGTATGAGAATTTTCAGCGTACAGAAAATTTAGGTGACTTTGTGTTGACTCCCATACACTCAGGGTTTGGGACTAAATCCGCGGTTCCATCTACTACACTTTACGAATAACTCCATCACAAACAAAAACGGCGTCTACTCAGTGCCAAAAGACCATGTTATCCAACCCACCGAACTAACTACCGATCGACAATTTTAACATGCACCCATCACGATGCTAGCTACACATAAATAGTGTAAAACAAATCAGGAAGGGGGGGGGGAGGGGTTAATCGTACACGAACATACCTCTCATCCATCCAACATAAAATCACTTAACTTCCTACGACTTTGTCTTCGATTCATCTCAAGTGACATCAAGTGGACTAGTTCGGGGTCTTTGAAGTTAAGTAGGTGTCGAATGAATCAACTAGGGCAAAGATAACCATCTGCGCTGTGTACCGGTTCCGAGCTTTTGTGTTCAATGAAGGTGAGGGAGGTACGCTTGCTCGTAAAGGGATAATTATAATTATGTCTCTCTCTCTCTCTCTCACCCTCACCCTCACGATCGATCGACTGACTGACTCGAATTGCAACTTTTTCCCTCTTCATTATATTGGCCCCAAAGTGGCATGATAGGTCACATTAAAGAGTTGAACTCAAATCCTAAGCTTTTTCACCTGGCCCAAAATCGGTTTCTAATCACCAAAGCCTTCACAAAATGATTTGGGCAATGAGCGTTGTAAGGAAAAAGGGAGCTTTTGGTAGATAAACCCCTGCATGCGCCCAGGTAATTGATCCAAAAGTCTGGTGATGAGGCCCTCGTACTTGCTCTGCGTATACACTTAGGGAATAGGTGCGCGACCAAAGTAGTAGTAGTAGTAGTAGTACCGGTGGATTGCAATCAATTAGTACTTATGGTAACTGCACCTATAATCGTCCTTTTAAGTTAAGCATTTACGCATATTCTTAATAATATAATTATCGGACTGACATGATTTTGGGTCGGGTGTTAACTCGTTAATTGGAGGAAGATTGCAACACATGTTGGCGCATAAGTTTTGGATGAGATATGAATTAATGAACTATGAAAGTTCAAAGTGTTGATTATAGGTGTGGTCAAAACGGACCCTACGATCTCAAGTTCAAACCGTGTTCATTTCAAGCAAGAATATGTATGGGTTGTTCTTGGACAAGGGTCGCTTTCATATATGAGTATCATACACATTTTATAATTCGAACTTTCGTAAAAAATCAGCATAATCAAACTACCATTTTTGCTATGTACTTACAGTCTATCTATCATATGGGTATTTTAAAATGTTAATATTGTAGTGTGTTATCTAGTCCGACATAAATGTTTTTTAGCGCGCGCGGGGGGGGGGAGGCATGACAAGTGTCATATGTGCAGTGGTCAAGATCCTATGGATCTCTACATGGTTTAATCACCTTTCAGCACTCAAAGTGTTGAGCTAAACTTCACTCCAGGGTATATTGTTATGCGGAGTTGTTTTTAGAGAAGGCTAAGTTGGTGGCTGCTAAGTTTAGTGTGACATTAGAATTAGGTGACGTGCCACATGTTTATCATGGGCCACATTAACCCTTAAATGCCTACGGAATCCAAACCAAGTTGCCATCTAACCTTTAATGCTCCATCCCACCATCCTACTTGGCTCATATGATGTCAAAGTTGTGAGAAATGAATTGGGGGGGGGAGGGGGATCATTAGCTCTCATGCAATGATGTTATTGCCAATAAATATCATACATTGAAGCTCTAAAAAAATTGTAAGCTTTTTAGGCCAGGTGTCATTCCTTTGTTGGTATCGTTGCTAAAAGAGTAAATATTTCTATAGCTCCCACATGCCGCCACTTTGATCACACATTATGCATAACTTGGTAGCACCACTTTCATGTCTAGCCATCTGTCTAAGAAACTTCTTAATTTGATGCTTTCAAAATGTATATCTAATGTTATGGGCAATGATGTGAAATTATAACCCTATGGAGTTTTAAACAAGTCCTTACAACTTTCTAGGAAACATCAATGACAATTGAAGGGATTTGGTGCATTACTTTAGTTCACGTATACATAGAACAGTGACCCCTACTAGGCATTTAAGGGTTAACAATCGAACGTTTAAATCTCGATGTGTTTTCTTGTTAAGATCTCACTGAAGCCTCTTGCCTTAGTGTCACATAATGCATTGTATGCCATTGGTCATATTCTACTAACCACCATTACTACATGTTCATGGTAAATCATGCGGCCCACAATAATAAACACTTCCACACCAAATCAACTGAAAAAAGCAAAACACATGAAATAACATAACACACTTTGGTGCGTTGGATTCCCCTTTTTGGTTGCTAACAAGAATCATCTGAGCCTATGCTCAGTTGCGACAAGTGATTTCTTTCACCCCATTGATCTTATAATGTAGAAAGTACCAACTCAATGTAGCACACACCTTAAAAAACCGAGCAGAGAAGGAAGTATCGTGTACGAGCAGGGCCTCTCATCCATGATCCAACATACAAAACTTGAATCCCTTTTAGGTTTATTGCCAATTCATCTCAAACAACCCAGAGTAGACTAATTCCAAATCTATAAAACTAATTCCGATGTCAAATCAACATCAAAAAATAACCTCCAGAATGCATACTATATGAAGGCTTTTATGTTGGATGAATGAAAGGCTATCTCTCTCTCTCCCTTTCTTTCAACTTGGCATAGTCTTGCAGACCTCAAGTCAAACCGAGCTGCCAACTTCCACTCCAACGGCTGACTCTACAACTTCCCTCCTCATAACGTCCCCTTTCTACCCACCTGTGCCCAAATCCTAAATTTCCAGGTTCCATTATAGATAGAAACTGGGATATGGATGCAGGCAGAATTTTATTATTAATTTTTTTTTACAAAAATAACACTAAAATAACACACTAAGACTTAACCTCTTCTGAAAATGTTGAATGACAATACTAAGTCTCCTCTCTACTTGACGGAAAACTTGCCAGGTGGTGAACTGCCTCCTGTGCTTTGGCGCTGGCCTGTCGGCCTTCTGTCTCCAAAAAAAAATAATACTAAGCCCGCCCACGTGTGTTGCAGGCCAAGCCAAAGAACACAATTATATTGTGCTCTCGAGATCCTCTGGTTAGCAGGATTCACCAATTCATCGAAATTGAGGACGGCTTCACTTCGGAACCGACCGGTGAGGTAATTATATCCAAAACCGACATGATTAGGGCTAAGCATTTTATTATGAGGTGTGAGATTTAGATTGAGAACATCTGCTCCCTTTGTGAGTAATATGAGAGAAGGAGTGACATTGAGGAGGTTGATATTATGGAGGTTAGAGTGTATAGTCTTTTGTCCCGGTAGGGTCAAGAGGATTCCAACGCAATAAAAGACACATTTGTTTGAACACCGTATGCAAAAGTTGTAAGGGCTGATAGTTTATACGTTATTCTATCTGAATGAAGAAAGTCACCACAAATATATGACTTTCTTAAACTACGTGTTTTCATTATTGTCGTATATGTACACACGTTAAAGTTATCCACACGTTTATTGATGATTAAGAGTTATATCGAATGTTGGTTCATTTGTAGGACGACCTAAAACCAACACCTAGATCAGATGTTCAGATGATGTGCACCTTCATGATCGATATGTGCGTAGTGTACAAGATTCCCACGTGTTGGTTTGAGGTTAGAACTTGGGTGTTGGTCTTGGGTATACTTACCTTACAAGCACGCAAAGAAGCCAACCACGATGTAGACACCTCACAACCATTCCCGACCTTGCCAACCAACAAATCTATCCCTTGGGACCAATTGCAAATCTTCGGACGTACTTGGCTAGCTAGGGTTCTAAGTTTAGTGATGATCACTATGGCCTTGCTCTCTCTAGCGTACTAGGGTTGGAAGGAGATATGATGGTGGTGGTGGAGATGCCGTTAAGGGGGGAAAGCATCCCCCCGCCAACCCATTGGAGGGGCAACCTAAACCTAAGAAACGGGGGATGGAGTGAATGAGTGGATATGTTGTTGATGAGTCGCTACATCAAAGCGGAGTGTTGTAAATTGATCCCTCTAAATTGATTTTGACGGATGCAAAGAGACTTGTGGTGGCATGAGGGAGATGCAATGGCAACTGCGGAGATGTTCTTGGTCTAAAACAAGGAGGGTCGACTTAGACTCTCCATACACTAGTAGAAAACTATGCGAAAAAGAACCACAATCGTTTTCCCATTGTGGTTCTTTTGACCACCCTGATATGCAGTCGCTAAACGACTACAAATCTTTCTTTTTTGTTTTGTGACTATAATTTTTTTTTAAATTGGTGGGGCGTGTAATACACCGTTGGAAAGGTATTTTCAAGACCTTTCCAAAGGTATATTACAACCCCCAAAACTCTTGAAATTTTAGTTAAGAAAAGAAAAAAGAAAAATCTGCAGTCGTTTAGTGACTGCAGATCGGGGTGGTCAAAAGAACCACAATGGGAAAACGACCACGATTCTTTTTCGCAAAGTTTTCTACTAGTGATAATTACATAATGTAGCATATAAGCGAATTGACATTTTACGCATATTGAAGGGAGATGTTTAAATAGGAGTGTGGGCTTTCTGCATGTAGTGGAAGCACACACTTCAATCTCATGTTGACACTTTTCTTTTTGGTGCCCATTCT
The DNA here is from genome assembly GCA_950295325.1 of Polytrichum commune. Classification (NCBI taxonomy): domain Eukaryota; kingdom Viridiplantae; phylum Streptophyta; class Polytrichopsida; order Polytrichales; family Polytrichaceae; genus Polytrichum; species Polytrichum commune. The sequence continues at coordinate 59,074,172 of OX485804.1, forward strand.
TAACTGCAAATCTTTCCGTATAACACTCAAATTATATTGATATCATGTTAAGGGCTCAAGATTAGTGCCATCGAAGTAAAGGGGCTAATAATTTTCTTAAAGACTTTCCCTACACTCTACGATGCAATACCTATCCACATGGGGTGCCCACACGGGGTATTAATTGAACAAATTACGCCCGTTGTACACATAGGGGAGATGTAGTTGAAGGTAAGGTTGGTATGTATATTTCGGGTTGTCATGTGATGCTTCTAATCTCTCATTCATCCAACATAAAAGCATGCGAGCCGTATGCAGGAAGACTTGCACATACAATTCTTAGGGGGGTTCTGACTCCTACCCGACTAGAGGCACATAATTGTATATAGTCATGATGTTATTATATTTTTAGTTCACTTGACATTGGAATTAGTTTCAATGACTTTAAATTAGTGTAGGCCAAGTCATTTGAGTGAATCGGCCACAAACCTATAGAGGGTCAAGCTTGTTATGTTAAATGGATGAGAGATAGGCTCGTATGTGATAAATCCCTCTCTCACCCAAGAAATGAGGATTCAACATGCGTTTTTTAACTGGAGAGAGGGAATTATTGCATACGAGCGTATCTCTCATCCATTTAACATAACAAGCTTGACCCCCTAGAGGTTTGTTGCCAATTCATCTCAAAATGACATGGGGTAGACTAATGCAGGGTCTTCAAAGCTAATTCTAATCAAATCAACTTCTTCTTCTTCTTCTTGTAAAGAAAAACCCTCCATGTTGCATACTATTTCAAGGCTTTTATGTTGGATGCACGAGAGGTACACTCGTATACAATATTTCCCTCGCTCCGGAGTTTCCAACCTAAGGGCATTTCCGAAAGATAGAAATTAAGAGGTTCCATTTCAATTTTTTCTCTACAAAAACGCACGCCCAGAGTCATAATTGTATACACCGGGTGGTGATTGAGAATAAACCAAATTCTTTTCGGAATTATACTCCGTTTATCCTCACAATAGAACCACTACACCGACAAACTCCGGCTGGAAAACTCGGGTGAAACAAGTGTACTGGTATTATTAGAATGGAACGGCTGATAGCAGCTGAATAATGTAATGGTAAGGAAAGGAATGGAAGGAGGAGGGACGTGGCAGCATAACTACCTGACTCATCTGGAACCCTCTGAACTCGAGTGCTCCAAACTCCAAACAGCATTTGGTTCTCTCATTGTTTCACAGGCCACTTCCATAACCCCAGTACTCCCTCCATAATACCAGCAGCCCAATCCTCCGACCAGTATCTTACCCGCCCCGACCTAATTCTTGTCAATGCAGCAAGCTTCGCCATGGCATAACAACATTGTTAATCCTTAATGGCCACAGTCACAGTGTAAGTAGTTATTAGTACCACACTACACACACCTCCCTCTGTCTGTCTGTCTGTCTGTCTGTCTGTGTGTGTGTGCATGTGTGCATGTGGGTGTGGATAGATAGATTTATATACATATATATATATGTGTGTGTGTTCTTCTCTTTCACAGGGGGGGAATTGAATTACGACTGTGCAAGTCCCAAGGACAGTCAATGTGCCTCTTCATTTACTCGCGATAAAGTCGTGTTAAGCAAGCTGAGCAGCTGACACGTAGCTAGTGTATCCCGGGGGATTTTACCAGCTTCCACGGTGACGAAGAGACCCCATAAATGATCCGTCGCCCAGCATCTTTCCTTTACTTACTGCGGCTTCATTCACTCACACACTAGCTAGCGACCAGTTGTTTAAGCCAGGACTAGCTACTCTGCGGCGAGTGTAAGACAGTGGTACTTCTCCTCACTAGGATATCGAGGCAGGCCCCTGCCATGTTCTTCCCACCTGCACATGAAGAAGCTGGCTGTGTGTGTAGCAGCTGGCTGGCTGGCTGGCTGGCTGGCTGGCTGGCCAGATGGCAAAGTTGAAATATGGACCCATCACTCCCGCAAACGCCTCCGTTTCCTTGCCCCTTCTTTCAAATGAAAATGAATGAAATGGAAGAAAAAGAAAAAGAAAATACCCTTTCTGTTAGTGGCTTGCAGCCAGCTAGGTGGGTGGAGTGCAGACATTTGAATTCGATGGGCTCCTCATCAGGCGGCCATTACTACTACTACTACTTCTACAACTACCTCCTTCTTATATCCTCCCTCCTCAAACTGTGTGCCCGGAACTTGGTTATGGCCATCTCAGGTTGACAGGTCACATTATAACTTAACGGGTGTCCGACTGGCCGTATCATCGCCTCTGCTGCGGCTGCTGAGAATATGTACGACTTTTTATCACCCAAGAATATGCTACCCGACATGTCACCCTATGGCAGGGCACTCCCAACTCCACAAATTAATGTTTCCCAACCGTTGGATTGGATTGGAGTTTTGGTTTCTCATGCATGCGGTCAACGATCGCGATGCACCGTAAAGACTCTCGTCTCAAGTTCCAGTTTTGGAGCTTCACGAGGTGTAAATGTTCGAAGACGTCAAAGTGAACCTTATATTTTTTATCACCGAAGAATATGTTACCCGACATGTCACCCTATGGCGGGGCACTTCCAACTCCACAAAGGTTTTTTGGCCGTTGGATCGGATTGGAGTTTTGGTTTCTCATGCATGCGGTCAATGATCGCGATGCACCGTAAAGACTCTCGTCTCAAGTTCCAGTTTTGGAGCTTCATGAGGTGTAAATGTTCGAAGATGTCAAAGTAAACCTTTTTGTCTTTTCTTTTCTCATGTAACCCATCAAACATAAGATCCTCCTGGCTTTTGATGTTCAATATTGAACCTCGATTGGTGTCTCTAGTTTGAGCACATAATCTAGTTTGGCTCACTGAAATAAAGGTGACGATTAAGAAGAGTGACCGCATAAGAACCAAACACTCTATACATGAGTACATATTGTGGGCACTTCCAACTCCACGGTCCTAGTGATATATGATTTTTGGATGGGTTGGCAAGTTAAAGGAATGCTCATTCAACTAAACTATATGAATGACAAGGAATGCATGTGCTAAATTTTGCAATTAGAGTTCGCATGTGCTTGGGATCTCCATTGTAGGCGCAAAGCAACCACACGATAGATGGTGCTAAAACAAATACAAATTTGATTACGAGAATATCCACTACGCTCACAAGAGTCCCCCGTATCGGTTCCAAGTCATTACCAATAACATCTTGAACCCTCACAACTTTTGCATACAAAATCCAATAACACGTACTCTGGTGCATTGGAATCCCCATGTCATTTGCTAGTGACCATCATTCATAACTTTAAAATATAACAATACCAGTGTTATACACAACACATGAAGTGATGGGTTTAACACTAAAGTGACTATGCAAGGCAGGCCAACGCACCTTATTTATTTCTCATTTTGCAGATGGGAACAAACATAAGAGGTTGCAATGCACAACAAAAACAAACAAACAAACAACGTACAAAATGCAAAAGTAAGCACATATGTACATTTAAGTAAGGCACGTGTACATTATCTCAGAGTCTGGGGAAATGTTTGGGCATAATTGGTCGAGATCCTAGTGCTTCCAATATCAACCAGTTCCATGTTGACATATTTTGGCTTTTCTTCACTTAATGGAGGAATACTCGGTATATTCCTCTAAAATAATCGACAATTTCCCCTGAAATCTAGAAATTTGAACCAACTATTTCTCAAACTCAACCGGCTCACCTATAACTACACTAAATAGTCCTATTATTGTTGACCACGCTAATTCTCTAGAACCCACGCTAATTTTCATCATGATAATTAACATGAACCACAGTAATCGTTTCCTCGACGATTAATGAGGGAGATTATTGTACATTGTGTTACGTTCGTCCTATAACTAATATCAAATGTGTTGGTCGATCGGAAGTCTCCCATGAAGACTTGGGGGAAGACCCGGGGTCTTGGACCCACATTTACTTCCACCCTCGACCAGAAAATTTAGTGTGGCCCACACTAATAAGGCTAGGGCGAACCAACCTGTACATTGGTTCCTTGGAGTCAAGGGTTTGGGGATTTGGGCGAACCAACCCATACACTTGTTCCTTGTTGAATGCCTAAACCCTTGCCTTCAAGGAACCAATGTACAGGTTGGCTCGCCCCAGCCAGGGTTTAGGCATCCAACAAGGAACGAGTGTATGGGTTGGTTTGCCCAACTCCCTAAACCCTTGCCTCCAAGAAACCGGTGTAGGGATTTGGGCGAACCAACCCACACACCCGTTCCTTGTTGGATGCCTAAACCCTTGCCTCCAAGGAACCAATGTACATGTTGGTTCACCCTAGCTAGGGTTTAGCATCCAACAAGGAACGAGTGTAATGGTTGGTTTGCCCAAATCCCTAAACCCTAGCCTCCAAGGAACCAATGTAGAGATTTGAGCAAACGAACCCATACACTCGTTTCTTGTTGGATGCCTAAACCCTTGCCTCCAAAGAACCAGTGTAGGGATTTGGGCGAACGAACCCACACACTCGTTCCTTGTTGGATGCCTAAACCCTTGCCTCCAAGAAACCAATGTACAGGTTCGTTCACCCCAACCAGGGTTTAGACATCCAACAAGGAACGAGTGTATGGGTTAGTTCGCCCAAATCCACTAATAGGGACCGTTTAGCGCAGCTCTTGGGTTCCTCCCCTGTTCATCGCGGTATTTACTTTGTTCCTTTGGCAGCTGGAGGGTTTAAAAAAACAGGCACCATGAGAAGTCGAAGAAGAAGAAGAAGAAGTAGTAGCAGGGGATTTGGGAAAGCAGGAGGTTGCGTGAGTGTGCTTGGGCGAGCAGCTGACAGGTGATGCCCGAGAGTGGGCTGGCACATGGCCACCTCATGGGAGGGCCAGGGCCAAGACCTGCTGCTGGGCTTTCAAACCCCGGTCACTGCTGCTGCTTTACCAACAGATGAGGCCAAATGAGGGCCACCTGATTCCACGGAAGCTGGATTACTCAGCATTGGGTGCATGCAAAACGCCATCATCATCAGCATCAGCAGCAGCAGCATTCGTTTTTGGAAGTAGCAGTCCCCACCAGTGATGGGGGAGATTTTGGGGCATATTCGGTTGAGATCCTAGTGTTTGCAAGTCCAACCGGTTACATGTTGACACCCTTCAGTTTTCGTTTATTAAATCGGGGCATATTCTATAAATTCCTCTAAAATGATCGGTGATTTTCCTGCAGTCTCAAGCTATGATCAGGGAGAATTGGCAGTTAAGTTACTATAGATGAACCGGTTGAGTTTGAGGAATAACCGGTTGAAGTTCAAGACTGCAGGAAAATTATGGATCGTTTTAGAGTTTATAGAATATACCCCAATTTAATGAAGGAAAACCGAAGGGTGTCAGCATGTAACCGGTTGGACTTGCAAACACTAGGATCTCAACCCATTATGCCCCAAAATCTCCCCAATCACTGGTCCCTACTCATCACCTTGTCCAAATTTACATGACAGTAGCAGTAGCCGTAGCCCAGATTTCCCCCCCTCCCTCCATGGATTCAATTACCCGCGTGCATCTCGACCTGTTTGTCGTAGTTTGGTCAGGCCGAGCGGTTTTTGGTGGCGTGTCCACTCCTGATTGGATACGAGGAGACACGTTATCAACTGTAATTGATGGCCTTGTCAATGTGGTCCACCCACTACGTCTAGTGATGGACATGTGTCGTCCAGTCACTGGTTGCAAATTCAGAATGGACTATCTATGTGGTTGTTACCGCGGTTTAGGAGGTTGGCGCCTGTGCCAACCCCTGATCCCAAGAACTCGTTGTCAGCCACAAAGAGAGGGAAAACTTGATTCGTAGTTCTACAAGACACGTGTAAACTCTCACAACTGTTGATAGTTTGGCCCATTGATTTTCAAGTGCACACTGTCATTATAGCCCGTGCCGGACACAATGAGGATATCTAGGCGAACCGGATGTGGTTTCATCTAACCATGTGGTTTTCAGCTCAGGGGAGGCTTGCCCTTGGGGAAGAGAGGTGCAAGCCAACCTTTTGAACGGCCGTTCAAGGTGGAAGGAGACAAGAATTTGTCGGAGTGCCCTCTAATTCTCGTAACATCCATCTCGCGATTACATATAGAGTTCAACTGACTCAAAAGATGGAGTAACACCAACATCGGAATCGTCACACTACCGTCGTATGAGACTTAGGACCATCGGCCTACGTCACTCAAACAAAATATGCAAATCTACCACCCATGGTAAATTTCACACCTTTTCTAGTGACGCAAGACAAAGTTCCAACGATCCCGATCGATCGACCGCCCGCCCATGACTCACTATGCTCGTAAGTGTCACCTCCTCATGCGCTTTACAGAAGAAAGGAGGGCTTCATAATTCACGCGATTCTTCCACGAGAGCTGGGTCACTCCGCATTGGGTGCATGATGTAAGCGCCATCATGATTGCCAAAGTCCCCGCTCGTAGCCTGTTGTAAAATCACAGGAGAGCAGCCATAGCCATTAACCACGAGCCTGCTCCCTCCAATGTGGCTTCCAATTAGGTCATTCGAAACACAGCTTTCTGTCTGCAGCCCAGCCTTTGTGGCACCAAGATTCCAGGATCGCATAACATAATATTGTCAGCCACAGAGGGAGGGAAACCAGCGGGATTCGTACTTGTAAAGACACATAATACCCAGACATCAAGGTTCTTATTGATAAGCTCTCTCTCTCTCCCTCTCTCTCTCTCTCTCTCTCCACAAGGACGGTCTAGCTGGGTCCAGACTCCAGACTCCAGAACAAAACTCTGCTTCCACCATCCCTCCATACTTATCCACACTTTAGATGAATCCTCAGGCTCTCAGTCCCCATCAACCACGGCCGCTTTTTACGAATCTCAGAGATTCCAATCACTTATCGTTCCATTGCACAGAGTTTCATGAACCTGAACGTGTTGGCGGTCATACCAAAACTCTGATCCCACCAAAACTCTGAAGCAAGTCCCAGTAGATTAGTTTTCCAAATCCCTCGGGCATCAGGGTAGAAGAAGGTGAACGGTCGTCACGCGTCAGTGTATTACATCAGTATTATGTTGCTTTTTTTTTGTTCTTTTTTAATGTTTAAAAAGCTTGGAGGTCTGCATGAATTTGAGTCAAATACAACCCACAATGTTTGGGGTTAAGGTCAATATTGCAGATTGTCAATGGGAAAATCACTTTCAACCTCACACATGGCCTCCACTGTGGTCCATTTAGAATATTTCTCACAGTCCATCATATTGAAAATAAATGTGTATCCGTTTTGTAAGATGGTTCTACAAATGCCATTGAGTGAGTTCCAGGTTTGCCACTCCCATGCTCCATGTAAGGTAGGTGGACCTTAATCGGACACTTTTCTTTCTACACCCACCTCTCACAGGATTAGTGCAACATGATTAGCAAATCCACATTGTGGTCGTAACAATTTTCCTCACATTTTTCCAAATCATATGAAACATCTTATTCATTTCCAAAGTGAAGATCCATGAGCTCACTAAATGATGATATTAGGTCCACACAAATTTGTTGACTGTTGACCCTAGATCAGTTGTTGAATTTCGGGCGTGCAGTGTGCTTTGAAATGATTTTCCCATTGATTATCCCAATGATGCTTGGAAACATCTCTTCTAAACACAGGTCTTTTTGGTGTGATTTCTTAGATCCACACCTAAGAATCCACCACTAAAATATAGGTGTCCATATTTTCAGGATGTTGGGCTAACACAGGTCTACCTTAGTTATGCCATCTTCTCTGCAGTTTGATAAAACAAAGCATCCATCATTGGGAGAGGTTTGGAGAAAACTTAGGTGTGAACTTGAAAAGACATCAAGAAGACATTTAATTGTGACAGCAACGCTCTTCTGAAATGAATGATGCTGAAGCTGTGGATCTTTTAGCACTAATAGCATCCAGGATGCAATTGAATTGAATACACAAGATGTTCCCGACCACTACATTTAGTTCACTATTTCTGCTCCACAAGTAATGAAATCGAGAAGCTGAATAAGTATGGAGCAGCCAATATTTAAGAACTCCAACCTCTTGTTACAAGACTAAAGCCCCAGCATTCCCAGGTACGGAGAATCACGACCATAACCCTTTCTTTATAGGAAGTGAATTCTCATAGTGTTGCAAAATGGTATCCTCAGTTTTATAATCAGAAACTGTTTCAATGCTTTGTGTGAAACTTAAAGATAAATTCCATGAAGGCGTACCTTACAAGAACTTCCAGTTCACTGATTCTATAGAGCAAGGACAACGGCAGGTGCTCCTGTGAAACATAAAAGACTGATCTGGAACATAATGCAATTTAATCTTGGGGTCGTCTGAACCTTTCCATACATTTCTCTGTAGAGGAATGGTCAAACTTTCAAAGCAGAGATCCTGAATAAAGGAATGAGATTTTTAAAACTGCATAACTGTTGACTTTAAGCCTGCAGTGATCATATTATAATGACCAGAATCAACTAAGGATAAAGAATAACCTTAAGTTCCAATGTCTATCCAGCCAACTTGCTGTTAGTGTACAAAATGAGCTTATCACAGACGGCCCATATAAAGCCACCTGGCAAGACAACATATCCTTGCCTGCAAAAAGAAATGCGACCAAAGTGTTATTATACCAAAGAATAATTAAGTGAACATCCTGACCAATCATTCATATAATCCTACCCTTGTAATTCAGCTACAAAAGTGTCAGACCAGCACCTAAGAATCCCTAAAAATCACTCTATGCAGTCAGTATCAATTTGACTTTAAAATATATATTCACATCGATTTTCTAAAATTGTCAGATATTTGCTAAATATCAAGAGCAAAGATTTGATTGTCAAATATCACCCTCCTTAAGTCAAACGTCAGGTTCCTTGAAAGGCATTCATTACTTCTGCTAAACAGGTATGTTCAAATTCAAACAATCAAAATATCCAAAATTGGTCCTAACCAAAAAACAAGTTGATCAGCTTGACAAAAAGAGACTTGACTGAATTCATGAAGCAATTCAATACCTAAATCAGTCCAAACAAGAGTGGATGAAGAGCACATAAAAGTAGAAATCTGAAATTCATCAAGTACCACACCTTCGCATTCAGCATGGGGGCAATTGACCAGATTTCATCAATGCCCCTTCACTAATCAGTGTGCTCAGTGATAAACAAGAAATTAGGCACACACTGAACGAACAAGCCCCAGGACTAAGACCCTCACCAGTCCACAGGAGATGCTCAGTCACTTGTCCAGATTTTGTAAGCAACCTGCATCCAGTGAATTACAATTCTGTGAGCTGGTAACAAAATGGTTATAGTACTCATGACTTAGACTCACTAGACATCATTGCTCCTGATGAATTTACTTCTTTTTTTAACAGTGTTCAATTTTGTAAGGAAGCACGTTGGGCCTAGAGAGAGAAGTTGACGCCTTACTACAACAGCAATTTAAACACCCTCAAAATATTTGATGGTTCTGAACATGTTCAAAAGACTCAAAACAGCTCTCAAGTAGGCATAACAGGCAACAGAGAAGAAAAGTGCAATTACCCAGACAATGAAAGTGAAGATGATCCCTGCAAGAATGTAGCGTTGCACCGCACACCAATCACATCGCACCCTTTTGTCCTTGTACCTCCCCCACTTTCCATCTGCCCATCCTCCATTGCCTGGAAGATCAATCCACATGCCTGTCAAATAATACAGAGAGAGATCTCTCAGAATGTGCAAGAAAGAGATGATTCAATCATTTACTAGTATTTGCCAAATAGCTGTTCTTGCCATCAATACGTATTACAAGACAGACACAAGAACAGCTATGGATGGCAATCTCCCTGCACATTAGTTTCCTGTGCTGCTATTTTCATTGATATCAAAGTAGAAATTATGAACTACAATACACTTCCAAAGATTTAAACTGGAACTGAATCTGGATGTAGCAAAGAAGCCACTTTCACTATAACCGTAGCACATTTTTGAAATTATCTGCTAAATGAAATTTCAAGTGAACCTCAGCAAGGACTATCCAATACAGCTTGAATCTCCTGGAAATGAAAAGGACACAGCAAGCCATGATTCACAATGGGAAAATAAATTGTGCAGTCCAGTAAAGACTATGGATCAAGGAGCAAGTTCAAAACAACAACTCTTGTTTCCAAGAGTCCCTTTGCCACTTCTGTTTCTGAGGCAATCGCCCAAATCCTTCAAGAAAACACTCCAGATTTACATTGCAATCTATCTTTTTATTTATTCTACGGGTAGATTTCAACAAATAAGCAGCTTACTAGAGTTGGTCAAATGTAAATGAATTCCAATCAATAATAAGGTGCTAGGTATACAGTATAGTACTAGGTATCCACTAGGTACTACTATGTAAGTACCTAATACTATGACTTCAGTGGGCATGGGTGCTTGAGTTCTGCAACATGGATAGGGCACATCATCAGTGGGAAAAACAACTCCCTCACTGAGTTCCTTCGGTCTTCTTGACAAATCCACAATATTTGGGAAAAGCTTATGTTAACAGCAAAACACTAAACTTTTAACAAAACACCTTCAAAGTGTCTTCATTAATTGTAGGTTTCTGGGTGTCTACAGTAAGTCTGCCAAGATCACAAACACTTGGTCTTGGTTTGAGTTCTAAATTACATTAGGACTTCAGAAAATTGACGTCTTGATTGAGAATGTCAAGATTATTATAATGCATGTCTCTATCTCTTATTAAACGGGTGCTAGGCAATTCTAGGAAATGTCTGCAATCTTCACACATCTTTGCAGGCATCAGTTTGCTATATTTTCTGTAGCCTGCAACGCTGTAAAAGCGAGACTCTTTCTCAACAAACTGCAGACTAAACAGCCGAATGAGTTTTTCCCCATTTTTGACAATTTATAATGTTTTGAGGAGTATTCAAGTGGCGTCAGAACCCCCAATTTTGATGATATGAAGGGCAGGCATCCTGACTTTGGCCAAGAGATGGTTGTATAAAAACAGCCTCCTTCTCAAATTTTCAAGAGCACCAATTTTGGTGCCTTCAGAGATAACACTAATAAGCAAGCAAATCTGAATTCATAATTGCATCTCATAACAAGGTGAGCTGAAGAAATAATTATAACAAAGACTTACGGGAAGGATTTATAGGTATCATGAAAGGCGACCGATCTGATCCAATAGGAATAGCACCCGTCTCCAGCTTATGAAGAACATCGCCTTCCATCCCCTGCATCGGGCCAACTTCCTTTCTTCTACCAAAAATGAATAGTATTAATCTCAACCGCCATTACTTGCCAGCCCCTGTCATCGTTGGAAGAAGCTTCTGGAACACAGACTCCAATCAGCACCGCATAATTCCACAGATACTTCCTCTTTGGCTTGCGCTAAGCAACCACCAAACACCGCTTGAGGGAACGTCTTCCAGAACATGACACATGCTAAACTCATCCTGGTGGACCAGATTTCACGTTTAATCCCTTTGTATCCATGATCTTCACCATGTACGACCAATTATGGAGCTCAGAAGCAAAACTTAAAACCATGCACAACAAGCTAACCTTAATGAATGTTAGATACTAAGGTGCATTGCAAAATTCTCTTTCTTACAGGTTCCCAACACAGAGAGGGAAATATCGTGTACAAGCGTACCTCTCAGTCATCCAACATAAAAGCTTTCAAATAGTATGCAGCCCAGATGTTACTGCTTTAGTTGATTTGACACCGAAATTAATATAAAAGACCCAAAATTAGTCTACTCGAATTCATTTGAGATGAATCAGCAACAAAACCTAAAGGGGGTCTAGTTTTTTATGTTGGATGGATGAGAGGTACGCTCGTATATGATAATTCCCTCCCGCCACTAAAGAGCGGCCTCGATAACACGTTAAGATGACCTAGGACGGAAAAATATTCATCAAATTTCTTGGAAAAAGTCATTTCAAAAACACATGAACCTACTCCCTTCGACATCCTTTGACCTTCATCATCTACAACCAATTGTGGAGCTCAGAAGAAAAACTAAAAGCCACGCACAACAAGCGAAATTTAATAAATAAGTGGCAGATAATAAGATGCGTTGCGAAATTCTCTTTCTTACAAGTTCGAAGCCACTATGAGCGGGCCGATAATATGCCAAGATAACCTAAGAACAAAGTTGGGGAAAAATAGTATTCATCAAATTCTTGGAAAACATCACATCAAAAAGACATGGAACTGCTTCCTTCGACAATAATCCCATCGTATCCTTGATCTTCACCATCTCCGACCAACTGTGGAGCTCAGAAGCAAAACTAAAACCACGCACACAAAGCTGAGCTAAATAAATGGCAGAGAATAAGGTGCGTTGCATAACACTATCTTACAAGTTCAAAGTCACTGCGAGCGGGCTCGATAACATGCTGAGAAAACCTAAGAACAAAGGTCCGCAGAAATTCTTATCAAATTCTTCAAAAACATCATTTCAAAAGCACTTCTTTCGACAACACTTCGGAAGAAAGACTCACCAAAATCGAAAGAATGAAGGTTAGGACATCCGGCGAGACGTCGGAACCCTCGGTCGCGCACGAACTTGTCTCAATGGAAGCATCGACCACCGATTTTAGAGGAGTAAAAATTCGATTCAGGACGAGTTACGAAGTGATGGGGCTTGAAATGATCGTGGGAGCCAGAAGAAGAAGGTGTACGAATGATGTGAGAGATCGACTGATTGATTAATGAAAGAGGCGGGAAAGAGGTGAGGAGATTGGGGAGTCCCGAAGCCATAGCTGCAGGAGCTTCCGCAACGCAACTCTCACGGCACGCAGGCACAATACCCGGCAGGGGATGGATGAACGCTCCCTGGATGACACTTGGCCTGATCAAAAGCGACTCTGGATGAAATCCGCCCTCATGCTCTTTCGATGGTGGGCCCGTGTAGGCCACCTCATAGGGCATACGTGGCACGAATAGATGGAAAGTGGATGACCAATTTTTATTTTTTTAGGTGTCGAGAAGAGGCCACTGCCCCCCTTGTTTTGTTCGTTTCGTTTGGTCTCCTATGTGAAATTTGATTCATTTTAGGGCCACTTCACACACAAGGCTGAAGGCCCTTGACCTTGGCAATGTAAGAGCTCTCGTTGGTCGAAAAGGCGGAGACCGTCCAAGTTCACTTCACACTAGGAGCTGAAGGCCTAAAGGTCCAAAGAAAAGTTTGTGGGTGAAAAGTCTACATGGAGTCCTACATGGCTGGTTGTGGATAAGGGTGCATGGTCTATCGGAATTTGCGTCAGACCCACCTCCAAGAGGTGGGCTTGATGCAAATTCCGGGAGACCATGACTTTTTTAATATATTTTTCTACCAAGATAGATTTCAAGGCAGACTGCATGGCAGATTCCAAGAAAGACAAACACCACCAAGTAATTATCTTAAATTGATAAACTTGGAGACATATTATATTAAACCAAATCCTCCCCTCTTTTCCGCCAACAAAATAATGCAATGGTCCCGCAACATGGTTCATTCTCACTTCACATTATGCTTGAGGGCCCAAGACTACATAAAAGGGCTTTCCCAACACCCATGGTACGGCTATTGGATGAGAGTCAAGGGTCCTCATCATTACAAGGTCACGGCTCTTGGCTCATGTGTGAAGTGGCCCTTAGTGCTAAGGGCATACTTTCATGGTTGTTCTAGCAATTCAAACTAGAGTTCGCCAACATCAAGGAAGTACTTGCCAATATTTTAAGCATCTTGTTGAATGAGTATTTTCATGTGGAGTAAGGAGACTACTGGTGTGACTGAGTAGATTTGTCTTGTTGTCCAACATGCAAGTTGGAATGTGATTATCCTTGGACTTACCTATTTTGAATCATGTTGTGTGATTGGATTTATCATATTTTATATCTTGAGAGTCTAGTTTATGAAGGAAGAATTGATGTAACATATGATAATCTCATGTCCGGACCGGTGTTGTATTGGTATTCCAGGAAGAAGAAGAACTCCGGTCCCTACTAGGGACCGGAGTGAATAAAGTGTTTGTTCGTAGGACAACCGTGGCCGTACCCCAGGGTAGCGGCGTTGGGTGTAATACTACTTCACCCTTTGCAGGGAGTAGACACTATGTTAGTAACTGAGGTTTTAACCGGTTGAACCGGGGGGGGGGGGGGGGGGAGGGGGGTGTGTAGGGTGTATGGGTTTTAGTTTAGAGTTTTGTGGGTCTTGCTACTTTGTTTGAGACGAGAAGCGTGCGTATTTGTTTGGGGTATAAGTGGAAGTTGGTTGTATAGTTGGTCGCCAAGTCATGGTTCCAAGGTTGGTTGGATAAGGACGTGCGTGTTATATTAATACGGTCCGGGTTCGATTCGCGTTGAATCCGTCTGAGCGTGTTAGTGTAATACACTGTGACTTGGTGCTGCAAGTGAGGTAATCATAGGCAGGAAAGTTATGCCAACCAACCGGCTACTCCCCGCCTTTCTGAGCTATAGGTGGTAACTTAATAACTAGTGGTCTTACCACTACCCCTCTTTTGATCGAGGGGGGGGGGGGAGAAAGATGTTGTGTTGGGTTCATGGGTTTATATTGTGGTTTTGTAGATTTGTGATGGATTGGTTGTTTTCTATTCGTCTTTTATGAATCAATATTGAATGCGCATATTGTGTAGCGATTATATTTATTTGTTTGAATGTGCTTCTAATTTGGGATGTAGGGAGTTTAAGTTGTGTTTCAAGTTCATTCATCGAGGGGATGTGAGTTGTGGCTCTGGCTCCTAATGCTAGTACGATAAGTGGGGCTACGTTCCAACCCCTTGCTATGATATTGTCAATGAGTGGTTGATATTTTGTGATTTTCCTCTCCCTTGTTTCTACAGAGAATCTATCGTTACAGTATGTAAATTCAATAAATTGTATGGTAATTGTTGGCGTAGGTGCTTCTGGGGGTGGGGAGTTGTATGGGTGGCCAAGCAAGCATATTATGTCGGGTTTGAGCCTAGCGTTGCAGGAGCATCTTTGGGTGTTGCATGTGCATGGTAGTAACCATGTTGGGACTGTGTTTTCTTGGGGTAGTTCATTGTATGTGCCTGCATTCATAAGTATGTAGTTTCTTGTTACTTTGTTTGAGACGAGAAGCTTACGTATTTCCCATACTGCTCTGTTATGTCTATTTGTTATGAGCGCGTGGATGTGTTGTTGTTTGCATTTTAGGAGTATGTGTAACCATGTATCTGCTTCTGGTGAGTTACATATGGGACATGTGTGGGACGGGTATGCGATTCTACCAAAGAAGAGTTGTTTCCTAGCGTGTCCCATATATTGTCCAGTACGGAATTTTACTAGACATGTTTTTTGTCTATCCGTGATGACTGGATTATTCCAAAAGTCATTTGATAATACTTTGTCAATATCTTTGTTGTCTAGCCACTTGTGTAATTGGTGTGTTTGGGTAGCTATGAGGGCTAGGTTGTGTTTTTTGTCATATTTAGTGATATATTTACCAAGGTGTCGGATGGGGCCTTTGTCGGGTGTTTCTTGCATTGAGTGCCACCAACCTTTTTGGAGGTAGTATGGTGTGGTATTGGTATTCCAACTATGTTATACCATACTAGTCTTGGTATGAAGAGCTCCCAAAATTGATCACATGGGCATGGTAATGGTATTTGCATTATTAAGGTTAGGTATGATATAGGCAATGTATGAATATTAAAAGAAAATCAACGCTAAATATAGGTACGGTATTGATATCAAGATTCTCTCGTCCAATATATTAGGGGAGTATGTACCTTACCCAAGGTACAAGGATTGCAATCCTTTCAATTAATTATCTTAGCGATTTCGCTAGAACCGAAATTGATTCATGTGATCATGTCCACTTGCATCTTCATTGTAAGAACCGATATTATGTTGCTCCCTAAGAGGGGTCACTTAATCGCTGCATTCTTTTCCTATTTATAATAGGTTGTCGATCCTACCTAAGCAATTATCGAGATATAACATCCACATTAACCTAAGCAATTGTCGAGATATAACATCCACGTTAATGATTTCAACCTGCGTACTTTTGAGGAAAGACTACGCTAGGTATGTTATAGACCCAAGTATTACATAGCAATGTGCCTTGCCACATGTGTTCTTTGGGGTAGTAGGTTTAAACATATCATTACCAGACACCAATGTTTATACATTGGGCTAGACTGATATGCCAATACAACATTGGTCCACACCAACAAGTTTATAAAATTAAAGTGTTTTCCATTCAAATAAGCGACAATCTTTGAGTTCTGTAGTAGAGAGGTGGTCAAGCCCCCCTCCTTAAACTTCAACTATACCCTACAATTGTGCATGTTGCCGATTCATAAATTTTCGATGAAATTCAACGCACACTCCCATATGGAGGGCGTCCAAACTTGTGTAACCTATTGGGTTTCACCAACTTTGCCTGTACATGGAAGTGTGCCCTTAGCATGATCTTTTTTTCATGACATTGAGTACTAGCAAAAATAAGAACTAAAAAATATTTTATGACCACATGGCTCAAAGTGCAGATTTGTTATTACACTAATGCATGGGAGAAGTCATCTTGAAGAAAGTTGCTACACTGGAACCTTCCGTTTTCCAAGCATCTAAGTGTCGTAGTGACTTGCGTACTTGATGCTGACTTCATTCTCAAGCATCAAAGTGTTATGATGACTAACCCACTTGGTGGTTGCATTCTCTTCTCAAACCCAAACCATGAAAGAATACCCATGTTTTCATGGCATGGATTTTAGGCTTTAAAATCCATAGAATACATCGTTTCATTCGTACACATGGAGGTTGTATACTTTACTCTTAAAGAATAGTCATATTTGTCCACACCTCTTACGAACAATGTATTTGGTATTCATAGAATTGAACATGTGTAACACTACGTGGACCATCTCATCATTTGATAATCATTTTTAGAGCATGATCTTAGATGAAACAATCTTGTAGTTTTGCTTGCTTTTTCATCTCCAAGTAACTCTGCCGACACAAAAATCGTAGTGCGATGATTTATGAGCAAGGTTTGAGAATAAACATATAATTGTGTAGGTTTCGAAGATTTGTAGTCACAAAATTATACATCACAACACATGAGAGTAGGAAATGTACACCCTCGTGACATTAAGCCAATACATATGCACATTAAATTCACTAATTATTTATAACATGTTTTTTGTGTGCTAAGTAAGTGTGGAATACGTGAATTATTGAATGGTCGATAAGTTGTGTGAATGAATGCAATGAGAATGAGAGCTTGAGATTGAAAGGTAAATAAGAGTGACTTGCCCGTCTCACCCTTTATTTGTTAGGGCGACTCAACAATCAAGTGAAGTGATAAGATCGATCACCATTCAAAGAAAATCCATAGTTGGAGTGATGCAAAGTAATTCTTTTGGATGTACATATATTTTGTTGGAATTTTGGGCTCATTGGAGGCAACGATTAAAGTTAGGGCATTGCAAGTACTAGAACGAAAAGAAATTGCATTCAAGCGAATTGTTGAAATGTTCTTATAATGCATTAAAATTGGGACGACAGAGAGATCCTCCAAAAATTTATGCAAGATTCATTAATTTGATAAGGAAATTGTCAAATTATTCGCTCCAAAAAGACATTGTCGATGTTGTACATTTCAAACCCACTCCTATCAAACTATTGTAATCTCCCAAGGATGACAAGTGGACGGTTTGTCGAAGTAGTGAATCTCAAAGACTACAAAACAATTCACAATTGTATAATTACATTTTACCAAGTATAAGTCGATCTCCGTGAAGAAAATTAAACTAAGAATGTAAAAGAAGATCTAGAACTTTCGTTATTGAGTTTACCCAATATCCAACCCACAACGCCCTAGGGTCCGAAGCATTTTAGGGTTAAACCCAAGGCCTTAACTCAAATCCCATGTGAATTGCAAGGTCAAGTTGCCTAAGGCCTGAATTAGGCCATAATAGTGACTCAAATGGGATGATATTCCAAGCACATGATATTCGTGCACACTACGACTATGGTCCGTCCAATCGAAGTGGGCGTATAGTGGTGAACTTGAAAGTTTCATCCAGCTATGGGCCTTGAATCCTTCTCCAAGAACAAATGATGTGAAACCAATGTCTATGTTGGATTTAGCAAGTTGTTTTTATACAAGAAAGTATTCAACTTGATTGGGACACTTAAAAGTATTCATTATCTAACACATATGTGCATTCTGATCATGAACCATAGTTTCTTCTTTTTTTGGGGGGGGGGGAGCACTGGATGCTCAACGGCACAAAATATATTGATTTTCATGTTTGATTGATGATGATCATCAGGAGATGGATTGCATTTCACAAGTGTTTCCAAGCTTTAAAGATATGAAAATCCCAAAAAATGGTTGTTAAACTAAGAAGCGGACATTGAAGTTTGTAAGAACGTTGAGAAATCGAACAAGATTGGGAATAGCATAAGGTGCTCAACCACGCATGGGACTCTACCAAGCATGTATTTGTAGTTAGCATGTTTATGAATATAAAAGGAAATGTTCTTTGATTGTTTTGGTATTTATGACACTTTTGAGGCCATCCACAGATATTGAATTTAAATGGGGCCTACAATTTGCACAAACACTGTCTTTGACACCCTAATCTTTAACCAATATCAACCATCCAAAGCCAACCACTTCTTGATATTCTCACCCAAAAATAAACGATTAGCACTATAATGCAAGTGCTATAACTTCTAAGTTAACACAACTAATAGAACACATGCAAGCAACACTAACAATAAGCATATGTACGCACAAATGAGTATCCTTTGACATTCCTTGAATCACAAGTGCGATGATTGTTTGTAAATGTTGTTCATGTCTTGCTTGAAGTTTTAAGAGTCAATATGATCAACTTGCAACATAAGATTGCAAAGTACATTAGATACTCATTGGACATTGATTACAATTCAAGGAAAAAGCATGGTTCCCTCGATAAGAATGCCACATCCTCATTTGTTAAACTTCAGTGACTTCTTCAAGAAGTGCTATGAAATAATACATGGGTCACACTTCAAACTCACTAACCAACTACATAAATCATCATGTGAATTTTCAAGTCTTATCAAAGTGTCTTTTATATGCACAACTCTAAGAGCATCTCCACCCTTGGGCAGTAAGGGAGGCTCTCCAAATGCGCTTTGAAGGGCTCCAAACATCCATTAAATTTCTTTAGAGTGGCACTCCCCCACTGTTACTTGCATATTGGCTCTTCAAGCCAAAAACGGCCAGGAATATTCCATGTGATGACATGTCCGACCCTGGCCAAAAATAACCCACCTGTCCACTTTCCACTTTCGAACCTGTTTCAAGGAGGTGCTGAAATGAGAGCTTGTCACTTAGCTGGCCTTGCTGGCAGTGATTACCTTGAGGGAGGATTCTGTAGCCCTGAATGATTTCTGCTCACATTCTCACGGTCCTGTCCCGATCTCACCTTAATCGACTCCCCTTCTCAAGCTTAACTTGATCTCAGCTTCATCTCTTTGTGAAGGAAGGATCGCCAAGGACGAAGTCTGCAAAGAACCACTATTCCTTGGGTTTGTTTCTCACAACACATGTTCTCGTACAAGACTCAATCATCAATGTTTTGGGAGTAGGAGATTGTTACACCACTCACGTTGAGCTGTGGATCTGCTACAACTGAGATCCATTAATCCAGGTGACACCACACAGGTAAATTTCCTAAGTCTTGAACTTCAACCGGTTCATCTCTAACTGGCGGTCGGTTCTTCCCACTAATTAGTGCTATCGTGAGCACTCACTTGCTGGCCACTTGCAGTGAGGGCATACAATAGCACGTCGGAATCGCCGCTATAGCACTAATTTTGATCGAGGTCAGATGCCCATTAGGGGTAAGGAGATAGCTCACGCACTTGTGAGAAGTCCGTCCATCTCATCGTCTTCCCGAGGAACACTTCTGCGAGTTCGAAAGTGATAGATCAGAGAAAATAATTTTTAGATTGCTGTGCCCCCTTGCTTATTTGGTAAACCATGCGGCAAGGTTAAAAAGTGCGCGGAAGCGCTGCCGAATGTTTTTCGGCAGACTCTTGTGGAAACCCATTCGCTAACACTAATTCTGATGACACTAATTTTCTGGTGATCAGATCACCATCGCGGAAGGAGATACCTCTGCACTTGCTTGAATTGCTCCCCAATTTGTTCACATTTCTCATGTATTGGGTTCACACATTGCCTTTTTGGCTTCTTGCATTGAGAGAGTGTCGAGAGAGTTTTACCTCCGCTGGAGGCAATCTGTGGGGGTGCTTTCGTGGGTAGCATGCATGTGTCGTTGCTGGTGACGTGGAGTAGGTTGAGTGTGAATTTGAGGAGAGTTGGAACTTAATACTCCAGGGACCTGAATGGCGGAGAAGGTTTTGAGTTCACACATTGGCTTTGATGTTTACTTCTGCAAGGCTCGCCGACTTTGTGGCTATGTCGATCCTTGACATGCGTGACATTCTCTGCCGACACACTGTAAGATCATGAGAAAGGTGAACCTGAGAAAGTTTCAGAATTCCCTACCTGCTCCCCAATTCGCTCGTTCTCTCAAGTTCACACATTGCCTGTTGATTTTTTTGCTTCTGAATTGAGAGTGGGGCAGGAAGTTTCACATCAGCTGGAGGCAATTTGTGGGCGTGGGTTTTTTCTGGGTGCCCTTTTGGAAGGAGCAGGCATTTCTGGTTGTTGGTCACGTGGAGTAGGTTCGGCGTGAATTTGTAGAGGGTAGGGCTCTCAGTCCAGGAACCCTGAATGGCCCTCACACCCACGAACCGAGACTTTATGTTCTGGTTCACGACATAATTATGGATGTAGTTAGGATAATCAAATACCTTGATTTTCAAATAAGCTGACACTTAAGACTGTGCAGGGATTCCATGGATGCTTGGCGCGAACAATTTAGGGCAAGCAGGCAACGCCTCCTCGATGATGATGATGAGGATGATGTTGTCCTGAATTTTGTATTGGGATTAGGGTTTGTGAATCCCGAACGAGCATTACCATCAATTCCTGGTGGATCCCGGCCTGGAAAGTCCCTTAACATTGAGTGGTTTAGGGTTGAGATGCATCATCGCATGATTTCTGATTATTTTTGTGACGAGCCGGTGTATGGGCCAAATTTGTTCCGTAGACGCTATCGCATGCAACGTTTACTTTTTTTGACAATCATGGAGAAGGTTTTTCAGCGAGACAATTACTTTGTCCAGAAAGTAGATGCGTGTGGGTACGTAGGACTTTCATCGCACCAAAAGTGCACATCTGCGCTACGAATGCTTTGTCATGGTTTGTCGGGAGATGCCACGGATGAATATTGCCGAACAAGTGAAAGCACGGCTATGGAGTGTATGAAGAGATTTTGTTTGGCAATTAGGGCGGAGTTTGAAGATCATCATCTGAGGCAACCAACTCGGGAAGACTTTGAAAAACAACTGGCTATTAATCGTGATCGCGGGTTCCCCGGCATGTTCGCGTCTCTCGATTGCATGCACTATGTTTGGAAGAATTGTCCCGTTGCTTGGCAGGGGGATTTTGGAAACAAAGATGGCAATATGTCTATCATTTTGGAGGCTGTTGCGGATAGGGATTTGCACATCTGGCATGTTTTTTTTGGATTGCCCGGTTCTAACAATGACTTGAATGTGCTTGATAGATCTCCCTTGATCCATAATATGCTCACTTCTGAGGCTCGTGATATGAGTTTTCAAGTGAACGGGAGCAATTATGATCGTTATTATTTGCTCACTGATGGAATCTATCCAGAGTGGGCATGTTTTATTCAAAGCATTCATGAACCTCAAGACGAGAAAATGGCTTACTTTGTTGAGCGGCAAGAAGCCGTGCGAAAAGATGTTGAACGATGTTTCGGAGTTTTACAAGCGCGGTTTGCGATTCTCCAAAATCCATCCCGGTTTTGGAGCATAGACATCATTACAAACATCATGTTCGCATGTTGTATCATCCATAACATGATCATCGAAGACGAAGCGGACATAGAAGGACTTGAAGACATCATTACGGAATTGAGACAAGATGTGGTACCCTTATGCCGTGGGTTGTCTTTTGAACAATTGATAGAAACCACAAAAGAGGTAGAAAATCGCGACACTCATTTTGGACTAAGGGGTGACTTGATAGAACATTTGTGGGCACTCAAAGGTGCCATTCATATGGCATAATATGTATTTTAAATATTTACATAATCAATGATAATATCTGTTTCCGTTTAATGTCAAGCCGATGTCCACCTCTTCCTCTACCTCTAAGTTATCCGTACTATTCTCTTGTGCATAAACATTTCATGAAGTGGGCTGATTTAAAGACACATGCTCTATTCCATCATACTCTACACCATTACGGTACTCTACACCATCGTGCCCCGTCTCCTCTCCATAACTTGGGCGCGAAAGTGCGTGGGCTTGAGAGGCCACAATCTCCGGATTATCGACAAACAAACTCGGCACCTGATAATCACTTGTATGTACAAGCATCAACAAATTCAAATTAAATCTCTACAATACTGCCCTTGACTCATGTTTCTATGAGTGATTAATGTACACTCACGTTTCTATGAGTGATTAATTCACTCCTACTTAACTCCACTTCTCTACATTTGAGGAGATTGCAACCTCATTCATTAAGTCCTACCTCCTGTTCAAAGAGAGTCAATCCCAAGCTTGGAACCAAGCCAAGAAACACAAAGGTCAAGATTACAGTCTAAGACATCTAAATTCCGCTTCTCTACACTCTCCTCTAGCATAACGCTGGCTACATGGGAAGAGATTGCAACCTTATCCATTATATCTACCATCAGCCTGTGGGCGAAAATGCTCTTTAATTTTTCTTATTTCTTCAAGAAGTTGGCTTCTCTATCTACCAACCATCCCAATCAAAGAATGCCTCAATCCCAAGTCTTGGACAGAGCCAACAAACACAAAGTTCAAGTTCAAGTTCAATGCGTTCCTCACTTGATTTGGCAAAGCTCATGTAAGTGAAATGTGCACCTTCAAAAATTTCGTCGTGTTGATCATGATCACTCTCAAATTCCTCGAGCTCTGCATCGAAAACATGTCGTCCATCAATGTGGCCGCCAATACTACGCATTTGCCGCATCGTTTCCCTGTTTTCACGGGCTTCGGCCTCCGCAACCTCTCTTTCTCTAGCAGCCTCCATCCTCTTTCTTGCCTCACCGTCTTCACGTTCTCGCCTTTCTCGTTCTGCCTTCTCCGCAAGTCGCTTGCGGAGTTTCTCCAATTCCTCCTCTTGACGTAGGCGGAAATATTCCTGGGCGGTCGGTGTTGCCGAGGAGTCGATGGTTTGCATAAGGAGGATCATGTTTTGATCCTCGAGAATACTCACCTTACGAATTTGGGCATCGGCGATTGCCTCTGTGGCCATGGCTTGACGGTTCGCTGCATTTTCAAAAATCTTGTTTGATCGTTGTGACTCCTTCGCCACCTTCGTCCCCATGGGTCGGTTCCTCAATGACGCGTTGGACTTGAGTGGAGAGTCCACAACACCCACGGATTCCGTGGTGCCTGCTTGGAATTCGTACTCTGAAGACAAAGATTTCCTTTTGCTAGGAGTTATCTGCCTCGTGGTCGTCACACCATCAGCCCACTGCGGATAATCTTTAACAATTGACCAGCAATGTTCGTATGTGAACTCAGCATTTTTTGTGCTCTTTGTGCGGTACAAGTCTTTGGCCATGCGAATGATATCAACCTCACCTACTCCCGATTTATTCAATCGTTTAATTTGTTGATAGCATCCCATGAACTTGAGGGCATCATACTTAATGATGCCCCACTTTGACTCTAAAGACCGCGCACCCCGATGAACTACCGGATTAAAGCTGTCATAATGTTCGTAAATCCTCTCCCAGAATGCACTGCTTTTCTGCTGATTGCCTACAATTGGATCCTATGAAATTGCTAAAACGCTTCTAGCAAGCTGCCGTTCCTCATCCGGTACAAAATTCTTCCCTTTCCCGGGTTTTGCAACAGCTGCTCCACGACCCTGGCCTTGACACCCGGTTCTACCACCTCTATGGCCAAAACTCTGATCCCCCCTAATTCCACCAGCACCTTGAAAATCATTACCAAAATATTCTTCGGAGCTCACCAATGGTGCTTGCCCAAACTCGTCGCAATTTGCGAAATTGGCTTGTGCCTGAGGCAATTGAGCGCGCCTCGAACCCCCAGCCTCCTGTTGCAAAATTCTTCGTGCCACACCACGTCTATTTGTTGAAGGTCTTGATGCCACACCACCACCGAAGCCCACAACAAAATCCTCCTCACAGAATAAGTCGCCTTCAAGGTCTATCATCTGAAGTTCAAAATGCAATACCCTGAGTTAGTGGAAGAATTAGAGTCAAGGACTCATCCTGATTGTTCTTACTCAAGTTATGTACTTTTCTCATGGAGTAGCTACTGCAATTGGGTGTGAACTTAAAGATGCTCCCATCCAATGCACTGCCAGGTGCAATTTCAATTTAATCCTAGTCAGGTGAGATTTACTGAGCTGAAAGGGTATGTACAGATGTAGGATATATGAAAACCTTATTTGATCAAACCTCCACACTGCCCATCTATGATAAGTTAGGTGTTGGGAAATCCATGTACTCCTGAGCTAAAGTACTTCCTGAAAAGGGACTACATGGAGGCTGGCAGCAGTCAAAGCAAAGTTTAGTATACTTATGGATCGATTTCAGAAACCACTTTTCCCCTGACAACTGAAAGTTGTAATGTGTTGCCTGTCAGATACTGCAAAGTACTTACAACTCACTGTCAATTATAGGAATGACGACAAGTGGCTCGCTCTCTCTTCAGGCTGATGTTGCAAGATCTGTGAGAAGAGGTTTGACAGAGTTGGAACTGAGATATCATACTTAGCAGCCAAATTTTTCTCGCACCAAAAAAGTGTCGGTATTAATTGGTTAGTTCTTCATGTACTTCATCTTCTACTGATTAGACTTCCACAGCAAAACTTGGACTAGCAAATCTAAGATGGAGAATCAACGAAAATCAGAGCTGTTGTTATTTTGTTATGCTTATCAGAAGTAAATGCTTGTTGATTTCTTAATCAAATACATAAGTTCTTCTAATTGGTTTCAATACTAAGTGTGGAGTAGTTAACAATATTTGAGAACATAGTCCAATCTCTTTTTGAGCATAAGTGTTTATGGTGTTTTGTTCTTTCATCCTCACCTAACCACACACCAACCAGATAAATACATCCGCTTATGAAAAGTAACTGAAGAAAACCCACAGACCTTCCACTAATCTTGCCCCATGACAATCTGCACTACACATTCATACACATACGGGGAAATGTACAGTGGTTATCACACAAAAACAAAGTGCTTACAAGTGCACTGTTCTAGCTTCTATGTCAATAACATGTAGTGATTTCATACAAACTCGGTTGTTTACTTCTCAGAGCATGTTGAAGGTTTTCTTTTGCATGCACTAAGACCAGCATACACAGTAAAACTAGGTCCAAAGTGCAATTTGTACCTCGTGGACACTAATTATATTGCACTGCTGCAAGTTACTTAGTTATCCCAATTTGCAATCAAATATAAGGGCTCTGTTACTTCAAGTTCAATACATTATAAACCGTGCCTTCCAATGCTGCTCTACAAACCTTATCAAATTGGATCTCATTGCTTAGCAGAAATGTAACTCATGTTTACATAAGCCTGCATAGAGTAACGTAATCCTTGAAATTCTACCATCAACCAACTAGTCTTTATAATACTTGCTGTACAGAAGCGACCGTCAGTGTATGGACGAGTCAAAGTTCCAAACTAGAAGCTTCTCTGAGAAAACTAAAACTTAAATTAAGGTTGGGAGTAGCTTGTGACAGTTACTGATGACACTCAGTAACACACACAACTAATAATGATCAGAAGATATGGACAAAAGCATTACTCAACGAACACTACCACAAAGAATGAATGATAGGCTCCACACTTTAGCTGATTACACCTTTCTTTCGTCCAGGATTAGTGTTCCACGCCAATAGGCTTTCCACTGTACAGAATTCTACACTTTCTTTCCTCAAGGCTCTTCAAGGCCAATTGACAAGGAAGCACAGTAGCGTGGAAACAGAGCTGCGGTTGGAGGACAGTAAATTAAAAAGTGCACATGAGCTCAATATTGTGAAACATACAATTCGCTCAAGGAATTGATCGAGTGACGGGAGAATGGAGGTTCTGCACACACCAAATCACCAAATCAATAGCGCGAGAATGAAAAAATAGTAATTGAACCGGACAATAAGCATTGCAGCAGACGACCTGAAAAAGACATACAAGTTTTGAAGTGCGCCTCGATCAATTTAGCACCAGAAGAGTAGCAACGCATTCCACTTAATCACGATTTGACTTAACCAATCTCTTTCCGGAACGCCACCAGGATAGTATATCACACTTGCATTAATGCAAGCGTGGTATAGGTTCAGCAGCCATACTTGCATTAAATCACTATCCAGAAGCCACCAGGATAATCATGCAATAGTCTTAATTTAGCATGATCACACAACAACCTGTTCGCTCAACAAGAAGAGAAGCAGAAGAAACACCACAGTGATAAGGGCGATGAGGCGACAGAGACCTGATCAGTGATTAGAGCCAGCGACTCGAAAAAATCAAGCAAAGCGAACCGCCAATGCACCTTATGTCACTCTGCCACAATTGTATTTTATCAAGAACTACCCCTCCCGTTCATCAGACTCTTTCGTCAATCGAGTGAGCGGGACCACCAATTGGCCAACCCTAAATTCACTCACACTGCGGACCCCTGAGGGTGAATCATTGGCGCTCAGAAATTCACTTGCCAGCTCTTCTACCGGTTTGCGACAAGAAAGTTCTCCAAAACCTCTTCCCAAAACTCTCACGAGAAGAAGAAGAAGAAGCAGGTGAGAACGTCCCACATTTCAAAACCAGAAAAGTAAGTTAAGCAGAAATTTCTCCGTAATACGAGCTCCTGCCGCGATGGTGATCTGATCACCAGAAAATTAGTGTCATCAGAATTAGTGTTAGCGAATGGGTTTCCACAAGAGTCTGCCGAAAAACATTCGGCAGCGCTTCCGCGCACTTTTTAACCTTGCCGCATGGTTTACCAAATAAGCAAGGGGGCACAGCAATCTAAAAATTATTTTCTCTGATCTATCACTTTCGAACTCGCAGAAATGTTCCTCGGGAAGACGATGAGATGGACGGACTTCTCACAAGTGCGTGCCCTATCTCCTTACCCCTAATGGGCATCTGACCTCGACCAAAATTAGTGCTATAGCGGCGATTCATGTATCTCTTCTGTCTACTTACTCTCGCAAAAACAACCAGGCGGAGTGTAAAACGATGTAGAGTTCCAGTACCTGATCCCGCACTGCACCTCCGACATCGCAACCACCTGCGGATGATCGTTGAGTTGCCGTCCCGCGGCCTCGTCCACGCACTCCCCGGCTGCGCCCGACGCTTGCAGAATCTCCTCCGCGACTGCGCCCACGTCCCGCCATGTCCGCCTTACAGAACCGCTCTTGATTCCCAAAAGTGGCACGATTCACTGAATCGCAAGAGGATGAGGCCCGGAATGTGGGCGCAGCAAGAGCAACGCTCACCCGCGAGGATAGTGAGTGGAGCCCGAAGTTTGAAGAGCCCTGGCAAGTTTGAAGAGCCCGGGCAAGAGGGGTGGGGTAAGTTTTTCTTCAAGGCCACGCTAAAGGGCTTGCCGAGTCCCTTTAGCGCGTATGGGTGGAGATGCTCTAAGCCATACTAAACACATGATTTAGTGTGGTCTTGACCAATGTTGGTTGGTTATCAAGTGTATGTACTAAATGTGTCAGGTTGGTTAAAATTTACAAAAGTGATAGAGGAATTCAAATTTTAGGTTATGGAGTTTGTCAAACAAACATTTATCTCATAATCGAGGTTATGAATATACTGTAAGATGAATAATTGGTGGCTCCGATCTCACTCATTAACTCGTGATTAATCTTAAATCATTTATGTTTTGTCGTTATATTCAATTTGAGTCATTGAAATTCAAAAAAATCATACTACAAGGAAGAAGAAGATGTATCATATGAAACATTTATTTACTCTTAATTAGTAAAATATAATCTTAAAGTTGTAAGGTTTCATTTTATCCTCCAAAAATGGTCAAAGTTGATTGTCATGTTTTGATGCATTATAAACCTACACTTGTGCTCATTTCACCATAAGCTATGGAACCTTGATTTATGAAGAGTTTATTCGATTTGAAGTTGCAATTACTTTCATGGAATTTAGCAAGTTATTTCAAGTCACCAACTGAAAGAATGTGAGCTTTCCCATGGGGTGCACCTTTCATTTAAAATCAGAAACCACGTAAGTACACAACATGCACAAAGAAACCCCTATATACAAGTTTTTTTTTGTAAGTCAAGCAATACACATACAATTTCAATGATAAAGTATAAGTGACAATATGTATACATAAAAAATACATCTATATATCGTCATTAACACAAGTATACACGTATACTTTGATTAACAATAAACTCTTGTCATATGTATAATTTAAAACCCTAGCATTCATTAATAAAGTTGTTGAAGAAATTTTCATCGCCTGGATGTAACTCATAAGCATCCAAGTCTACAATACAAGTCATACAAGTGAATACGATTATTGTTTCTATATCTAACATCAAATAAGTTGTAAGATCATAGTTGACTTATTGTTGGTTCATTTTTTATATCAACATAAACTAGTCTCCATGCTTGATGGATAGTCCATCGAGTCAATTGAATCCCTATACTTCACCCAACGATTACCAATTTTTTTGCGCATCCTATAAACCCTCCCAACAAACCAAACCTTAATTGGAGCTAAACTTTTGTTGGTATACCTTTTTTTCTTTTTCTTTTTTTCCTTTTTTTTGACAATTCTAGCTTCATATGTGTTAAAAACAAATACTTCACAATCACAACCAAGATTTAACATAGTGTCATGATTTGCAGTGGTCAAGAGGTTAGGCTTCATATAGAATATGCCAACCTTAATAAGAGTCAATTGGTCTTTAGATAAAGTTGGATTGCCATTCAGTTGACTAACACGTGTACCTTTGAGAATTCTAGACTCCCTTACCTTTGCAAAAGCCATAATGGATTTTACATTAGATTGAGAGTGCATTTCATAATTTCCAAAACTTAGACCATCCAAGGCATGAAGAAGCTCACTTTGCAACTCCACATCTTCACGTAAATCATTTTCATCAAAATGCGACTACATTGATTCCGTCTCTATGACAACATCCTTGCACATATTTGAAATTTCTTCTCCAACACTACAATTTTCATCAATCAATGCGTGATCATATTCACACTCCTCATCCTCCTCCATACTTCCAAATAATCAAGTCTCCATAAGTGCCCCTACCATACAAATGCAAATGTCGTATGTTTTCCAGAGGTCCTCCATACATGTACATAACTATGAGTTATGATTTGTGTAGCATATGTATATGTATATGTAGTACATAAAATACTCATATGTATCATGAAGAGTTGCACCCCTTGGACATATCTATTAAAAATATATACATGACAATACTTATTTGCTCTACATGATGGACATCAATAACGATCGGTTACTTAATCCATTAAGGCTGACAAATGCCTATAGTTAATAACCATGTGATAACTAGATAAATAACCAACCACAACATGTATAACTAGGCAACACTTCTCCATAATATTTATCATGAACCCACATCACTTCTCTTGCAATCACTAGGTGGCAATTAGGAAGGGTGTTGCATTACACTTACATGTTATATGAGAAGTTACACAATGTGGGAACCATCTGAGAGGAATGGATGAACGTCGTCGACATCAGAATTCTGTCGAGGTGTTCCGTGCATCCGTTAGGTCAAGAGCAAACCCTAAGGGCGAGGGAGGCGAAAGGAGAAGCTCTTTTGTGCGCCACACCGGCCCTCTAGTTCTCTCTTTCCCCCAGGCTTGCGCTTCGTCGGACCTAAGGGACGCAGCCATGAAGTTCTCTCCACGTGAGTTCTCATCTTATGCACCGTTTTCTCATAATTATTTGCGTTGTTGTGCCACAAGTTGCCATTCAGAATTGCGTTTCCACAGTAGGGTTGAAGTCTGGTTTGTAGTTGTGGGGGATTTTATACGTTGGAGGCGACCGCGGCATGGCATATTCCCTTCTCCTTTTCACCAAAGACTCCTTTATTGCTTCAACATAACCATTAGGGCTTCTTTCGCCATAACCTGTTGTTTAGAAATTTCTTTGTCGAGGAGGTTTCAGGTTTGGTATGATCCTGTCCCAAGCTTTGGATGTGGCGGAATCCTTCTATATTCCCGAGCCACAAGCTCCCTAATAGAATTGCGTCCCAAATGTCGGTTCAGTTTGTTCTAGTGGAGGGTTTTTTTTATGCTGAGTGCGGCCGCAGTATGTGGCTTTTTTTTTTCATCGGAGATTCCACCAGAAATTTCAACGCCGTTCCAGCATTATCATTGGCAGTTGTTGTGCCATAAGCCGTTGTCCAGAAATTTGTTTGTTAAGTAGGGTTTAAGTTTGGTTAACTCCTCTTTAGGGTTTTGGAAGTTGGATGTGGGTGTTCCAGAGCATGTCCCTGCCTCTTCCTAATTTTTTAGGTATTTTCGGTTCCGATGTGTCTGTATGTCCTCTTTTGAATTAGTTGTTGATTGTAATCATCATTGATGCAGGTGTGAGCAGCTCTAGGCGCAAGTCACGGAAGGCGCATTTCAGTGCGCCCTCAAGTGTGAGGCGCATTCTTATGAGTGCTGCCCTTTCTTCAGACCTCAAGAACAAGTACAATGTAAGTCGATCGTATGCGATGCAGATGTGCTTTGAAACGGAGGCAGTCACCTTGTGTAGCATGGGATATGTGGTAAATTCGTGAACAGCTAGATCCTCATCTCAGGGTTTTTCTTGGAATGCCAATTTTTAGGTTCGGTCTGTACCCGTGAGGAAGGACGACGAGGTCCAGGTTGTGCGAGGCACATACAAAGGACGTGAAGGAAAGGTCGTCCAAGTTTACCGCAGGAAGTGGGTTATCCATGTGGAGCGTATCACCAGGGAGAAGGTCAATGGTATGTGTTTCTTTCCATTATTTTTATGAGCTCCGTAAGAGATGAGATTTGGCCTAAAAGTACCCATG
Organism: Polytrichum commune; assembly: GCA_950295325.1. NCBI lineage: Eukaryota > Viridiplantae > Streptophyta > Polytrichopsida > Polytrichales > Polytrichaceae > Polytrichum > Polytrichum commune. The sequence continues at coordinate 59,105,317 of OX485804.1, forward strand.
ACGTGTTCATCCTCTAGTGCATGGGTTAGAATCTGAATCTGATGTCAATATGTGCCATCTACATTACTCTAAATTCAGGTTTATATTCGTACAGGAGCTACTGTGAATGTGGGCATTGACCCCTCAAAGGTGGTCATCACAAAGTTGAAGTTAGACAAGGACCGTAAGTCCCTACTAGACAGGAAGGGCAAGGGCCGTGCTGCTGAGAAAGGAAAGGGTAAATTCACCAATGAGGATGTAGCTCCCCCTCTACAGGAGGTCGACTAAATTTTATGTAACGTTCCGAAGAGAGTATTCAGTGAAAATGGTTGCATTATCCTTTCAGACCAGGACGGTCGCGTTGGAGCTTCAATTGATGTACATGAATGAAGTTGTTACATCTCTGCGAGTTCCTCAGACAATGTCACAAATTTTCACATCAACCCTTGTTTGGGTTTCATCCTGGAAGGAGTGTATTGCCTAGGGTTTGGAGTCGCCTGTTTTTAACGTCAATATGGAGTTCTATTTATTTCTGGAGGCTATGAAAAGAAATTCTGAAAATCTGCACATTGAAGCGGAAGTTGTCTTGATAGTGCCCGTGAAATCGGAATGTAATTCTTGTAGGGTTCACTTCGTTTGACCTATGGATTTTAATTTATTCTGTGAGCTGCCTTATGTTCATGAGAGTGTTGCTTGTTGGTTGGCCTGTTTGTGATAATCCACGGGTTTTTCTCTAGTGTAAAGGAAGTGGTGTTTACTTCTCTAATAGGCTTATTTTGAGCGGCTTCGTGAGCTAAAGTATGCCGCTGAGTGTAAAATTGAATTTGGTAATATCAAATTTGGGCGATTGGCGATTGTAGTAATTGTTTGGTACACTATTCCTATCTTTATTAGGATGATGCATAAGATACAGTGGAGTATGTGGATGCCAAGTGATGTGACCTAATGGTCGACCATGATGCGGACAGAGAAGGCTTAGCCATATCTGACAATTTGGTTTGCTGATGGCAACAGGTGAGTTCTGAATAGTTATTGACATTTTAGCTTCCGAGTGTTGTGTGAGTCGTTTACCTTGGCCAAGGGATGTGACCCATAAGGTCAACCATGATGCGGACAGAGGTGGCTATGCCATATCTGATAAAACGGTTTGCTGATGGCTATGTGGTCTATAATATTGGGTGACTGTACCCCTTGTCTGGGGTGGAGTTAATGCAACGTTTGGATCCTGTTAATTTAATCTGAAGTTCTATAATGAAATGTAGAAGTACGTAACTAAGATGCTGTCAATTGAAATTTGTAAGTTTGTGTTGATGCTGTGTACTGTACTCGTTGTTGTGGTGAAGCTTTGTACATTCACGGAGCCTCGTGAATTTCTTATGCCAAGTGATGTGACCTAATGGTCAACCATGATGCGGACAGAGGGCTGTGCCAATATCTGATAGAACCGGTTTGCTGATGGCACTTTCCTTTCTTTATATCCCTTGAGTTTTGCGAAGCTTTGTATATTCATCTATTTTTGAGTACTGTAATGGAGATGCCCTCTTTGCTATGCCAATTGATGTGACCTTACGGTCAACCATGATGCGGACAGAAGGCTTTGCCGATATCTGATAAAACCGGTTTGCTGATGGCATTTTGTTGTTATGATATCCTTTCAAATTGGTTGTTGCTCCAAAACCTTGGTTTTTCGTGGAACTGTCACTACTTAAATGTGGGTGAGCTCTGAATTTTCTTGCCAAGTGATATGACCTACTGGTCTACCATGATGCGGACAGAAGGCTTTGCCAATATCTGAAAAAATTGGTTTGCTGATGGCATTTTCCTGTTCTACTATCCCTTTAAATTGGTTTGGTTTGGTTTCCTGCTCGTAAGGTTTGTGGGTTGCAGCATGAGAGAAGGTTCTTTGTTAGCCGTCCAGAACAAGTATTGACATTGAGAATGTGGACCTGACGACCTCAGTATCTGCTCTAAGGAACTCCTGGTAGTCAATTGTGTAGTGACAATGTGTTTGCGCACTGGTGACACAATTTAAACGATATTTACAACAATGGTGCATTTGGAAACGAATGCATTACTACAGCCATTTGGCTACCTTTTCAATTTTTACACTGGGTTGTATGTGAAACAATATGCATACTTCTTTCACAAGGGAAGAAATGGAAGTACGTATGTACATAAATAGTTCACATGATGCACATTCTTCCACTTCTATGTCAGTCATCGTAGTACATTGAAGCAGGAGGCTTGTCCTTACTGGGAAATATTGAATGTGGATACAGTTACAAAGTTCCCATGATCGTTCTTGCTCTTACTCTTACGTCCCATGTACGTGAGTTACTTACAGATATCCCCTCGTAAGTGGTCGCCTTTAACTTTGTTGCATGTGTCAATGCCCGTAAGGACGCAAAAATGACGTGCGCAATACATGAACAATATTCTGGGATTAACACTGACCTCTATTTGGAGCGCCAGTGGGATCATTTCAAGAGAAAAAGGAATCCTTCAAGGGAGAAGCACAATAAGAGGTGTATCGAAATCAACGCCGCTGAAATTTGGCACAATAATTGCATGCTGAATTTGAGAATGTTAATCACGCGAACATCATGCCATCCTAACGGTTTTGGTTGGCAACCCAGTTTTCACTCCAAATAAGCCCCTGGGTGTGTACCCATTCCAATATGAAAAGAGAAATTGTCTTTCAATTCAAGAATGAACTAACTTTTCCCGTTATTAATACACTACTTGTTAGTAACCTCAATTTTTTTTTGGAAGTTACTAATTTCTTCTGAAAGTATATGTCTATTTTTAACGCAATCTTGTAAGTATGAGCTATAGTGTTATTGCATATACTTATCATAATTGAAACTTTGTGATTATACATTGTTTATAAAGAAACCATGAAAGGTATTGCTACCGTATTAATGTGAAATCAATACCAACAACTTTTCTTCTAGGTACAATTAAACCTGAGCTCTAGAAAACTTGCTTTCTTGCTGATCTACTGAAACCATACTCCACCTAGGTAATCAAGGGTTAATCTCTTTTAACTTTTGCATCTCTATTTTGATCTTGAAGCTTGAAACGACAAACTTGGATTTGCAATTACTGATTGATGAGATGATTCCCAAGCTGATCCAGAAATATATGTGGAGTTGGAAAAGCCCACAGTATAAGGGCCACATACATTACGACTTGAGGTCCTATATTCAAGAGCAGAGAACTTTAATAGAAAAACAATTTTACACATGCATTCGACTCTTCTTCCCTTGCGTTCTAAATCCTGGATCTAATCTTCAAAAATGTGAATAAAAATGTATTGATTAGTGCGTTGGTGAGATGATTGGTTTTGTTATCTGCAACTGGGACTTTGCTCCATCACCTGACAATAATTCTTGGATTGAATAGATTGGGAGAGACTTTGTGATGAATTGAAAAGAAAAATGATCCTTCTCTTTCACATCTAATAATATTTACGTTGCTACACTCTGATTTAAAAAAAATTCAACAACCACCTTCATTATTTGTGATTTTTAATAACATGTCACAATTCCTGATTCTATCAAGGGCCAAATTGTGTGCAGAGTTGGAAATATACACAATATGGCCATGTTCCTTGAGTCAAAAGGAGCAAGTTCTACGCCGGCTTTGTGAAGGCTGCAATGTCTTGGTGTACTACATTGTGACCATACCAAACTTCTTTAGGAATGAACTATTGCATTAGTTATGATCTTTGACTGGGATAGAAGATATTGTACATGTGCATAAGATCAGGAGCAAATTATTGACAATCCTGCCCACAATTGCCACATGTCAACATGTGAATGGCTGGAACATCTTAGAAGTGGACATGGACAATGAACTTCGACAAAGACGCGTGCATGCAAACCGGACGAACATACACTTGATAAAAGTATCTCCTTTAAAACTGCATTGCATTTTACATAAAATAATGTAAAATACTCCAACTTATGAAACTGCAAGATGCGGAGTGCTTCCATAATGGCTTAAACTTAGGTGACTGCATTGTGATTCCAATAACCTTGGATCCTCCTCTTTTGTATAATTATAAGTAAGGGCGGCTACATAGCTTCCTGTCTTGCGAAGCTCTGCCGGACGCCACCGGATGCGAACGCAAACGCAAACGCAGACGCGCAGTCACGGTGGCGAACCAAGCATCGGGAGCGTAGGCTGCCTTGTGGACTCATCCGGTCGCCACCGGCCGCAAACGCCGAGTAACGGCGGCGAGGCAAGCATCAAAAGCAAAGGCTGGGTGGGGGACTTGCTCGCCGGCGTCCTTCCACCAGCCTTCCTTGTGTCCGATGCAACTGTGGAGATCGATCGCCATCTTTCGCGAACACGGCTTTGACGACTTTTTCTAAGGAAAATAATTAATATCGGGACTGGAGGGTGGAAAGCTCCGGGCAGTCAGTCATCTCGTGGTTTTGGCGGTTTGTTCGTTGCTTGCTCGCTTGCTTGCGTGGGTCCTACAAATACGTCTTGTATACTTTTTGCTTCCCGCGAGATTGGTACTCTTTCGCACCATCCACCCACCTTCGCAAGTTTGTCTACTTGAAGACTTCCGTCAGCATTGACCGCTCTGGCAACCGCAACTTGCATTACCTGGGAATCGGTAGTTTTGGGGGAACGCAGTGCTTGTGGTTGGTTTTTGTGACTGAAAGGAATTGCTGGTTGGAGCTCGACTTTCATTCTATGCAGCGTGGTTGTAGATTAAAGACAAGAGGTTGAAGAATTTGAAGAGTTTGGAGATTTTGGAGGTTTTGGAGAGGTGAGGCAAAATGTGTTGCGAAAATTGCAGACCGCTCGGGTTCCTGATTGGGCTTCCGTTTATGTTGGTGGCCTTCGTGCTGTCGGCTATCGGTGTGTTGCTATGGATTATCACGTAAGTTCCTTCCACCATCTTCCTCTTACATCCGCTCTTCGCTTCTTACTTCGCTGGTCGGGTTTGGGAAGCTTGAAATTCAAAAGCCAACGGCTACGAGGAGACAATTCCATCGTTTCATGCACCACAGTTGAAGGTTCAGGGGTTTGATTCGTTGAAGTGGGGTTCTACCAATCTCGTCTACTTACCAGATCCCGGTTCGCAACGTGTGGGTCTATCACTCCAAATTTGTGGAAGAAATTCAGAGTTGGGTCCAAAATGCATCACTATTGTGGAAATGCCTCCAGATTTCCAGAGTGAGGACGCTGTGTGTTGCCTTCAAGAACAATCTGTTGCAGGTTGCCTAAGTCTTCGGGCGAAGGGTTGTCTGTGGCTTACCTCTGGTCACATGGGTTAAGCCAAATTTGTTTGGCGCCGCTCAGTATACTCTCAGATTACGCAGGGTGCATAATTTCATAATCGGCGTACTGTTTGCTCTTGTGGGCTGTGGGTTGGACACCTTCATTCTCCATCTACATTCTGTGGACTCTTGTGTAGATTTCTGACCCAGCTTCCAGTAATTTTGAAAGATAAAAAAGGACAGCCAAAACATCTGCAGTAGTTAACCCGAGATGGTACTGGATTTTTCACTAACCCAAATCTGAGAGTGTAACCCAAAAATCTGAGAATCGGCGACAAAATAATATAGATTTTAGGATTAATTTAAGAAAAGTCAGAGATGTGATAGAAGGTCCTCAGCTTGCTGATCTCGACAGTGTCACATCATTGTAATTTCCTTGTTTAGAAGACAAGTATGGTACTCGCGAATAACAAAATCCACCAGAAAAACAAGTATGGTACTCACGAATTCCTCAAGAGAGGTATTGGTAGTCACGAATAACAAATACCATCACACAGACTGATGGAGTTGAATATGACTTCAGGAGTCAGTGACAAACTGCTATAGATTCTAAGAATACTACAAGAAAAACCAGAGATATCTAAGGTCCCGAGCTTGCTGATTTTGACAGTAAAGTCCTTGTTTAGAAGACAGGTATGGTATTCGCAAGTAGCAAAGTCCATCACAAAGGCTGATGGAGCTGGAACATAGAGTTTCTGATCCTTTGTGTTGTCAAGTGAGCAAACATCTGCTGCTGTAGAATCATCACAAATCTCTAAATTCATATATTAACATCGATTTAACATCAATTCAATCATGTCAAACTACGTTGAAATGATGTGAGCTTCATATACGTGTGCTGACTTTAGAGTTGGTGATGTTTGTGCAGGGTACCTCTGGCGTTCTGCTGCCCCTGTTTAGTCTGCTGCACATGCTTGGCAGAGTTCGCTTTGAGCCTGATCAAAGCCCCTTTCAGAGTCATCACGTGGTTCACCGAGCAGATTCCGTGCTGACCACTTCAAAGTTCAAGTTGTGTGTCTGATCCTTCAATTTTTTAATAAAGTCACAGTGGTGGGGTCGTACTGAGGAGCTTCAACTTGAATGCCATCTGCAATCGTAGATGGCAGCCATGGCCAAAGGTTCAATTGGTTCATTTGCAACATCTTGTCGTAGAATTTTAAAGATCCCCATCTCAAATAAGGAATGTATTTTGGGATGTCACACTGTAGTTCAACAAGAGAATGGAAATGTATAAATTGCTGTTTTGAAATACAGGCGTTGCATAGTTGCACTTTTTGAAATTTCTGGAGTAAGTTACAGGAACCGTTTGACTGAGCTTGAGCAAAAGGATGGTATTTTGAGAACCTCTTCATCACCTAGAATTGTTGTCTCTTTTATTTTTGCTAGGCTTAGACTGTTGATTGGTAATTCCACAAGGCACAGATGTTTATGTTACTGATATTGGAGTGATTTCCTTTCATTAACCCTGTGTTCTCATTAACATGTATCTTGCTCGAGCTGTGGAAATTCAGCGGCATGCAGGAAAATTCTATTTAAGTCCCCTTAATTCAAAAGAAATGTAAAACATTTTGTGGTGTAATGGACCACCCTCACACATGTAAGTAATCTTTGAAGGGGGCTGGGGCGAAACAACCTGTACATGGGTATCTTGGAGGCAGGTCTGCAATCATCAAACAAGGAACCATTGTATGGGTTGGTTCACCCTTCCCCCTAAGGGGGGTTTGCTTAAACTTACACTTTATGTGATTTAGGTTATTTTTGGGGTCCATTTCGATTTACCTAGTGGTATGCGTACCGCAATGCTTTGCCCAAATCCAATCCAACATTCTCCTAAAATCAACCTGCGTTGTCCCAATATTGCCCCCACTTTCTGCCTGGAGACATTTGGATGGTTTAAGGTGTGTTCCGTTTACATGATTAGAAGGCGTGCATGGTGTATTGGTGCCTTCTACCTCAGGTCTGGTACAACAAGTGCATCAAAATGCACAGGCACGCCTCAAAAAAACCCAAATGTACATATGTGACAATCACAAAGATGGTTATTGGAGTCGCTAATTGCTTTGAAAATTTTCCACATGGGTAAGATTATATTGGTCAAGAGCCTCTCAAATCCCTCGTGGAAATTATAGGACGGCCTGTGGGCACCAGTGCTAACAACACAGGATTAGCCTGACACAGATGTTCATATCTTCTTACTACGATTCACCTCACAAAGCCTAACAAGTTTAAGGTCCTCATATTGATGCATAATATGCATAGTTTTGGTCCTCGCATTGTTAGAAAATTGTAAATAGGTTTAATAGTTTGTAGTTGACACTGGATGCAAGTTGTCCATGGCACCATCTCCAAAATGACCACAGGTGGGAAGTAAGAAAATGGGGGAAAAACACTTCGAGCTTTGTGTTCATAGACATGCGAATGAGTAGTCTGCAATCTTCCAACAATGTGAGGAGCAGGTCCGCTGGATTGGTAATAGAAGCTAAAAAATACGTGATCAAAAGGTTAACAAAAAAAACTAGGTACTCATCTAGCTAGCTGCAACCAGAACTAGATTAATCTCTCTCATCAATCCTGCCTTGCAATAGCAAAAGCTCCCAAAATCTAATCACATGTTCATTATTGCTCTAGCTCGCGAAGCGCACGGCTTGTTGCGTTTACACTCCAGATGGCACTGGCTTGCCTGCAAACCAAGACATGTCAGAAAACAGACCCTTGGAGGTTCAACATCTTTCCGGTGCTAACCCAACATTTAGCTTATGATGATATCATTCAACGTTAATTGATCTCATAAGTCAACCTTTCAGCTCTTGCAACTACAGAATATAGAAGCAAAAGACTAAAATCATCGTAACCCTATATCTTGTAGGCAATATTCATTCAATGTTGTAGTTTGATGTGATTGAGTCAATGTGAAAGCAGTGGCAATGATAGGTATGAATGAATGGATCCAGAGGTTTGTGACAAAAGAAGAATTTGTACATACCACCGCATTTGAAGCCTTTGGGGACCCAGCGCTTGCATTTCTTGGGCAAGCTGAGGGCAGCGTCCAGGTTCAGGGTGATGGGCAGATGGCCAGACTTGACATGGGTGCACAGGCAGGAGGCATCCGTCCTCCTCACCCCAGCACAACACTCCTTGGAAGGGGAAGGGGGCAGAGGCCCTGTGATGGCAGGGATACAAGGGATCAGGGGCTTCAGAGTGTCCATGTTGCAAGGGGGGTGCTGCCTTGGCTTGTTAACAGGCTTGTGGGCCGGGGGCTTCTTAGATGCTCCCTCCACCTCTGCTGCCATGCTCACTGCCAGCATCAGCACCAGCAGGGCACAGAGTACAGACCTGGTCTCAGACGCCATAGCTGGTCGATGAGATATAAATCGGTCAGCTGCAGCCAATGTAAGCCCACATGAGAAATTTAGTATCTTACAAGAACAGCCGCATCAAAGTGTCAATTAGTGGTTTCACAGAGCTAATTAGGAGAATCTGATGGTGGTCTCTGCCACTTCCAGGTCTGTAGGCCTCACTCTGAATCCATAAGATACAATACTCAAGAAACATCGGCTAGCTGACTCATCATGCAGTAGTACCTCGATCGTGGTCCTACATGTAACATGCCCAATTTATCAGAGAAATGGAATCTCAGAACAGCCACATCAAGGGGATCAAAAAGTAGTTTCATCTGGTGGTAATTTCTACCCACTTCCAGGTCTCGCTGCCTAATTCTGAATCCATAGAAACAATACTCTACAAATTGAGAGCTAGTTAACTATGAGGCGAATCTGCATGTGGTTTCTGTCCTCCCCAGGTCTATCTGTCTAATTCCGAGCCCATGACAAGAACACAGCTCCAGAAACAAACAGGAGCTAGCTGCTAGGTGTTTCAGATTAAGCAACTGCAGCTGAATATTGTTTCTAGATACTCCACCATACATAAGTCCCACGTGCACAAAACAATCACAAAGCTCACAAGCAGTGGCATCACTAATCAAAGGCATGTCCCACCCTCATATGTACGTGAGCTTTACATTTGAAGTTTGTGCAGAAGGGAAGGGCATCCCCTCTGCCTCATACATTCAGACCTCATAAGGTACACCTCCAGAAACAAAACAGAAGTGAGTCCTCAAGAATGACATGCAGAAGATGATCACGAGGAGGGGATTTCTAGATCCTAGAAATAAATCAAGTGCAGGCGCAAGCTGATGATTTCTGCGTACCCAACTTCCATGTAAGTGGTGCCTCACATTACCTCAATGGAGAGCACTTGGGACGACTGCGATCGATGCGATAGAAGATTGGGGGAGTATGAACAGATGAGGAGATCTGCGAGTTGTAAGTGAGTGATGAGCTAATCTTTAGCTTTTTATATGGCAGATGGTGGAAGGAGGGCTGTAATGGAGTCTCACCTAACTAACCCACCCGGCCATTGAATTGAAGTCTAGGCTCTTTGGTGTTGGTGGTGCCACTGACAAGCCATAATAACCATGTCAACTTAACGGATGGTTCGCACATAATTAAGTCCTAATTGCGATTGCGAAATTAACCAGTCTTTATGGGTAAAGTAACCGCACTTTCCATGAGTTTGAATATCATTTCATTCACACCTATACACGCAACTCACGGGTAGATCACTCCATTGTCAAGTTGAACACCACGTGCGACCAAAAAATATCTTTTTTTGGTAAGTTGCACCACCAAAATGGGTCAAAATTTTATCAATTTTTTTTCATGAGTAGATATACACAGTACCTATGACATAGTCAAAAGTGGTAACTAAATTTGATGATTTGTTTTTTCCATAAAACATACCATTTCTAACTAGAATGACACAGAATTGAACTAAAACAATTACTAAAAAAATTAAAGATGACTACAAATTTCAAAAAAGTATACAAAAGATACTATCAATGACTATGTATATGTAGAAAAATATCATAAATTTTAAAATTATATATGGCATGTAATATAGGGGTAGCAAACTTTGTCCGCACGTGGTGTCAACTTGACAATGAAGTGATCTCCCCATGACGCAACTTTACCAAAGACATCACCTTTCTAGAGTGGGTTGTTTCACTAAGTGTTGTATTTAGTGTCACCCATTCTATTAGTCGTGCTCAACACTAATTGTGAGCTGCCCGTGTAGTGTCACCGACACTACATGTAAACCTGACATTATTTGTTGTTCCTTGGAGAAAACAACATGGGGCATTATAGATGTACAATGTTGTGATGACTTGTCACTTGCTAATTGATTTCCCATCCAAATGACAATTTCATACAATCATTAACGACAATTTCATTACATGATTGTTAGGATGCAGAATATACCAAACTTTGTTTAGATAATTAGCATGGGTTTCATCCAAGTTTCAATCACCCATGATGGTACTTGTAAACGTATTCATAAGAGTTGTCACTAGAAAAGATACCACAGTGGCATAAAATACCATAGGACATTTAATGCAATATTTAGTGTACTTTTATTCACACATGGCCATCACTAAACTCACCTTGCTTGCCACGTGTCATCACGTCAACATGTCATGTGATTGTTAGTAAGTCGTTGGTCTTGAGATTAAGCTAACCATTCTAGTACGCATGTGGAAAATTACCATCTAGGTTAGGTGAGCTAACTGTGTTGCTTGGTTGTAAGTATGCGGTAACTTCACCTAGTGATGGTAACGGGCCAATGTATGAGGTAAGTTAACAATGGGCCAGGTGTGAATGTAGATATAAATAGCCACAATATATTAAAAAAAACACATAGTCACGGGTATGAAACATGTCTAAGTTATGTAAGTAGAGTCTCTTAAGACTACCACCACTTTTGAGTTTATCAATATGCTCTACCTACCATGGAGGTCACTATAGGAGATCATGGCATGTCTCTCATCCACGAGCAAAATAGTTTTCAGATCTTGTTAGATTTTCAACCATGAAGGCATGATGTCATCCACAATTCTCAGATCATGTCCACAAGCCGACCGGTTATGAACTAGATAACCAACGAGAGGAGAGTGGATGGCGAGTTGGTTATTGGTCATGATCTGTCACTCGTCTAAGTGGAGGGCACTTCATACAACTCTATTGCGTTTTCCTATCCACGTAGAGCACATTTCATCCATAACCTATAGCTTACATCCATGAGCATATCCGTTATGTCCCATAATGGGCGGGAGTCAATGCATGTCTCGTTGTTTTTGCATCTCAACTCCAACCACTCCCCTCTCGCCCAAAATGTAGTCCAAAGTAGTTCATAGTTGATTTTATTTGTCAAAGCTAAGACGAATGTGGCCCGACCTAGTTAATTTTGGCCACTTTCCAACTCCACAAACAAAATTTGACCGTTGAATTAAATGCGGGATTGTCCCATCAAACTAGCAATTGCGGATCATATAGATTGTCGTGTTAAATTTCAAAAGTTGAGATGCAAAATTGAGACGTGTCTACTCATTGGTGTCTGTTCTAGCTAGAACCCTTGCCACATATACTACACTAAATACGAAAGCATACACTAAATACCAATAACCCTATGAAAGTAATTAACATTAAATGTAAACTCAAACACTAAATGTCAACTATGGTAATATGCGGAAGTTACATGTTTGAATTTAGTGTTGGTAAGGATATGAGAAAAATAAATAACAATGATAAAAGGAGAATTCCAACATATCTTCCAGCATATCTTCTAACACTAATAATCAAAAAATCAAAAATTAGTGTCAGGGTTGTCTATTGTGTCGTGACGGAGGCTAATCCCGACATAATGTCGTGGCGTCACGACACGTATCTGTCACGACATTATGCCGGATGCCGTCTTTATCCTGACGAACTTGAATTTTACCGTATTTTTTTGTGTAATTACATTACCCCAATCAGGACACGTAGGATTTACGATGTCCACGTATGGTGCCATGTCAGCAAAGTAGAGGTAAAGTGGGAAAAAAATTACTAGCGCCCGTTCCCCCCGCTCCCTACGTTCCCCTCCCCCATCCGGCACCCCATCCGGCCCTCATCCGGCCTCCATCCGCCCCCCCCCCCCCCTAATCCGAACCCGGCCCCCCCCCATCCGAACCCCCTCCCCCCCCAATCCGAACCCCAATCCGGCCCCCATCCGTACCCCATCCGGCCTCCATCCGGTACCCCATCCGGCCCCCATCCGGCCCTCCATCCGGCGTTCCCCCCGTCCGCATCCGTTCCTGCCCCCGTTCCCGCCCCCGTCCCCGTCCGCTCCGTTCCCCTCCCCCCCCACACCCTCATTTGTCATATTTTACTACTTTGATTTTAACAGAATGATAAACACAAAGGCAAAATGATTTACCTGGCAAGGGAAATATGCACATCCACGTCGGATTTTTCTGCCACATTGGATGCCACCTTGGCAAGAAGGTAAGTATTTTACCCACCCTACTAGCTTCCCCCTAGTATGACCCTACGTGGACCCTATTATGTCGTGGGGTCCGCCCCGACACGACACGTCATGACGTCATGACGGTGGCAGGACGTCGCGATAGACAACCCTGATTAGTGTTGAACAAGGTAGGGTGGTAACAACGTTAAAATCTAATCAAACACTACACTAAATAGGATATTTAGTGTTTGATACACTAAATATCACTAACCCCATGAAAGTAAGTAACATTAAATGTAAACTCAAACACTAAATATCAACCATGTAAATATGTGAAAGTTACATGCACAAATCTAGTGTTAGAAAGGATATGAAATAAAATCAACGATGATAAAAGGAGAAGGGAGGTGGCGGTAGGAAAAGTGGTGCCGCATTCATGTCTAACACTAATCATCAAAGAATTGAAAATTAGTGTTGAGCAGGATAGGGTGGTAACAACACTAAATATAATCAAACACTAAATATCATATTTAGTGTAGTGATTAGATATCCAATTAAGAAAATGAACACACAAAACTCACATATATGGCAAGGCTCAAAGTTAAGAATGGACTCCAAAACGAAGGTAAAGTTCAGATTAGTTGAGGTGTTATTTCATTGACGGGGTGGGCTGGCAAACACTTTTGAGTTGGACTTTCATGGCCTTATGTAAGTTAATTAATACCGAGAGCCAGCAAGTCTCTTTGGCTTCAACTACCTGCCAGTGCCTAGATCTTTCCCGTATTTAATTTCTCCCTCACTCATAACATTCCTCAGATGCAAGTTGCAACTAAGGGCCACTTCACACACGGGCCAAGAGCCGTGACCGTGAAATTGTGAGAGCCCAAAACAAAGTGTCCAAAGGGCGTCCCAACACACCTCCAAACTCATGTTGTGTGGTCACGGACCCTCAAGTGTAGTGTGGAGTCATATGTGACCGGGCCCTCAACCAAATGCTAATTCGATGGATTTCTATTCATGCGGGTCTTCACAGATGATAGAATATAATAGACCAACAGTGGTGAGAGTTCGGAGTTGCCATGGTCTCCCAGTTGAATTGTGTTAGGCCTACCTCCAAGAGATGGTTAATGAAAATAGTCCAAGTGAGCATGAAACCTGGTCCATTTGATGCCATGGAGGAATCCTCCACGTATACTTTACATCCATCTTGCATTCCCATACTCCGTTGGTCCCTCAAGCGTAGTGTGAAGCGAACTTGGACCGGTTCCGCCTTTTCCACCAATGAGAGTCCTTGAAGTGTAATGGTCATGGGCTCTCAGTCTCGTGTGTGAAGTGGCCTTGAGTAACTCATGTTCTGTGGCCCTCGGAAAAAGTGGAAAGATTTTTGTGATCAAGTTTTTGGGATGCTAGAAATTGTTGATTATGTGAGGGGGAGACTAATGAAGTGTCATAGTACAAGCTCCAATATCATAACATTGCTCAGTTGCATGGTTGTGTTTCATTCTATATGTAGCATCAAGTATGGGCCTCCATTATCTAATTTTCATGGGAAGAAACTCAGAAAATAGGAAGAAATTGATGCCGGTACGAGTAATGAATAATGTTGGAATCAATATATAATGCGAAGGTTGTGAATAGTGTCGGTATTCTTAGTGATAATGCTACTATGAATAATCTTTTCAGCGAATAATTCTAGCATGAGCAATGTTTCTTGTGAGTAGTGCCAGGATGAACAGTGATTCATGTGGATAATGCTGGGAGTAACTCCATCCATATTTTTCAAGTGTCAACGGATAGTAAACGAATATTCTTACTTGTTTGGAGGCCCACATAATATAATTAACATATGTCAAAGTCATGAAACTGACCCATATGGTTGAATAATGTTATGATAGAGTGGACTTGAGTAGTGGAATTGAAAAAATGTGGCTTTGCCACAAGAGGGTTTGTCCTGAAATGTAATTTGGAAAGCAATTATTTTTTATTACTAGCTCACTTCATATTAAATTGGAAATCTCACTGAGCTTCCACTAAGCTTTCATTGAGCTTCACCAAACCTTATCCATCAAGTTCTAACATGCATTACCCGGGCCCATTACCACTCAAGGGCAGTCTCCACAATGTCTCTATCTCATGGTATGGGATAAAGCCAATATTCCATGATATGGGAGAGAGCCAACAAGCATGTGTGTAAGAGGCTATGTTCCGTCAACAAGATGGCTTCTTTCTTTGAGCTCTTAAGCTCTCTAACATATGAACCTTTTTTTTTTAATAATTTTTTACAGATTAATTGAAGGATGAATGCAAGTCAACACTTCTTTTTTGTAGTTTGAACCTCAAAGAGCTCTAACGATAAGGTACGTTGGTGTTATTTGGTTCATCTTTCGTGTTCTCCAACTTGTACCAATTAGAAAACACAACAAAACTCGTGGTGCATCGGAAAATCTACGATGAACCATTAATACAAATTGGATAAAAAATCAGAGTTCCCTTAATTGAATGATGATTATTGAAAGTGCAATTGTGTTTATTCATTTAATGGATACTTAGGTCTCCCCAATGGTGTTAACTATTGAATCTAGAATGGTTCATAAAATTTGAACATGAGACTTGTCTCTTTTAAACACAAATCTTATTGAGTTCCATCCTTAGATCTTACTTAACCACACACAGCTCAACTATAGGTATCCGATTAAGATAAATTAACCAAATAAGACATTTGTACATTACATGCAAAGGGAGCCCCTTACCATAGATGGGTCTCAACTGGATCATTTTCTCAATCGGACCCCTATATTTGAAGGGTATGTGGTTTGGTGAGGATGAAAGAGCAAACATCTTGAAGACACATGCTTAAAAGAGATTGGATTATGCCTTCAAATATTAATAACTACTCTACACTCAATAGTGAGCACAATTGGGAGGGCCTATGTGTTGAGTTAAAAATTCTGACGATCATAACTAAATAAGGGGAGGTCCAATCTTCAATCTGTTCTTTGCAAATGTTCCATCATAGATTTGCTAATGCAAAATTTTAATTATTTTAATTAATATATATATATTTTTGGTGTAAATATAATTGGTAGAAGTTGGAGAAAATGGAAAAAAATGAACCAAAATAACACCTACATACCTTATTGTTTAGGTGCAAATGTTGAAGGAAAGAGAGAACTAGTGTTCAAGATTGAAGTCTTCAATGCCCTTCAAACACGATTTGGCCCTTCAAAATATACCTCTCTAAAAAAAACCCTTCAAAATGCAACCCCAAATTGAAAATGAAGACGTCGCTTGAAGTCTTCATATAATTTGCCCGCCACAAGAACCAACAGGCGTAGGGCATTGTCAGTACAAAAAATGGAGTTAGCTGGTTGATTCTTAATTCTTCACATTCTACTGGGAACATGCATGTACCATATAATTCATGCACATGTTTAATATAAATTCTGTGTTTCATTTCTATATTCTTGGATTGACGTCTTGGATTTGAACCAGCCCTTCAATTGAAAGGCTAAAATTTGAGAGCCCTTCAAAATGAAACTCATACGAGGGCTTCAATCTTTGCCTGCCTAGGGTATCTCCAGAGGTTCTACTTTGTAGCACAACATTGCGAGGATTGTTCTTGAGCAAATTGTGGGTCCATCGATGTCACTGGCTCATCATGTTCCCAACATCCACATTCACTTTGCTGGACGCTTCTCACAATTCTTTACACCGCTTCGCTTTTTACAGATGTAAGTGTTCCGTGGTTGCGAAAGAGTGTGATGTCAGTGTCAGGGTTTAGGGTTAAGGGTTTAGGATTTGAAGTGCACGATGGTAAGATGAATTTTCTGAGGCCTCTTGCATTTTCCACTTTGCAACACATATCTTTCTTGACTTTCCTTTCCAGAACTAAGCTACACCATTATTTCAATGAGTGTGGATTACCATTTGGAATTACGCAGAACAAAGCTCCAAATGGTAACCATAGATTGAACAAAGGATGTAACATCAATTTCACTCCGATGTTACATATATTGAGTTTTCCAATCAGTTGTATGCGAAGAGTCTACACATGTTGAAAAAAGGATTATATGTGGAATCTAGAAGATAGATGCGTTTTTCACTTGGCCTTCTTGGCATCCCTATTGTGCGTTAATGGCATTGGTCAGTACAAAATTTTGGAGGCCAGCTACCGTGAAAGAACCGTCCTTCTCTTTGGCTATGGCCGTGAAAAGAAAGTAACCAAAAATCTGGAGGGATGGAGCAGAATTTGTTGTGTTTGTCTGTCTTTTGTCTTTGAGACTACGAGGACGAGCTGATTGGTGATGGATTTGAGTTGGAATTTGCACGTGGTTACTCTTCCCTATCAATCCAGATTGAGGTAATGAAATCGACTTGGCATCAATGTTGCTCAGAGTTGTTGAAGAATGCGCGTGTTTCAACTAAATCCCTAATTAGACATCTTCTCCGCCATTATGCCATGATGAATTAGGGTGGCTTATAAATATATAAAATGTTAATATTAAAATATAATATGATGAAATATTGATGAAATGTTGAAAGCGATTTGAATCGGAGATTGCAGTGATGGAAAGACAGCTGGGATTGAATCTTTCGCCTAATTTCTTCAGCTTGTCATCCGAGGCACAAAAAACAGGTGGCACACACAGGCATAGCAATCAAGAGGGGCAGGTGTTGTCCAGAAACCAATCATGGATTCCAACGATTCGTTAATGCTATAAGGTCCTTATTCACGGATTATAGTCATTCTCCAGTAGGATCAATGTTGTTTGCTGTCTTTCAATCGGCAGAATCAAAACAGGTTGCATGGAGTGGAAGCATAATTAATCATGTACACCAGTTGAGTCATCATTAAATGATGAACAACATTATTGTAGATTGTCCACAAATTTGATGAGATGTACATCAAATTTGCTCAAACGGCTGAAAACATCTACTATTCTTTTGACGTGAAGTGTTTTGACTAGTCTACCTCTACTCTGTTCAATTTCACAGAAGCGTGCGTGCAGCCTTCCACTCTTTCTCTACTGCTGCAGCACATTAAGGTTGACCAACCTGAACTTCAAGCGATTTAAAAAAAGTGATGGAAGGCACAAACAGTCGATACCTGTGGATGTAGACTGGAAAGTAAAGCTTCAAGACTCAGATTCTGGAGAATTTTGAAACCTCTTCAAGGTTTCAGGGCATGTCATCTACACAGAATACATCTACCTTGTGACATTTTTGGGATTTGTGTCTGAGCAAAGAAGAAACGTGTGAGATCATTTGGATAGAACTACTTTGAGCCTTGAATAAAGGTTGGAAAAGCTTGTAGAAGATAGAAGAAACTCATTTCCTACAGCTTGCTCATTACAAGATAGGTCAGCTACTTTCGCTAGAAGATCACAAACTGAAGTACATAAGATTCATACTATATTTTGAGGTACTTGAAATCAGTGGAGATTCGAAAAGACCTTCAACAGTGTATTGGATATCTTAAGATTTCATATAATGATATGGCAGTAGGTTAGGAATCCTGGACTAAAAATTCTGAGCAGTCAAAAGCGGTCTGTGGGCTACTGTGGGCACTTCCAACTCCACAGACAACTCTGACCGTTGTTCACACATTTTGTCATTTCAAGTTACGGAATCAGAGTTGAGACTAAGAAGTTGTAGGACTCATGTCACAGGGAAGATTCTCTTATTCTTTAAGCAATCACATTACCCCTGCCAATTGTGTTATCAAAATAGCCTAGAATGGCGTGAATTTAAGCACTCAGTCCAATCCTTTAACACAACTCTCTTCAGTGTCCCTCCTTAACCCTTAAAGGACACATGACACAGGGCCTCAACATGCGATTTCTACAACATATGTAGCTCAAATACATGCTTTTATGGATGGACATGCGCATACTGGGCCTCTTAGACACTTAAGGGTTAAGTACAAGAGCCTTGCCACGTACATGCACATACCACTCAATTAATTATAGGTATCCGATTAAGAAGAGTGACTACATAATGGCCCACATAGGTGACGTTTTTTTTACATCAAAAAGTAGTACATTGCATCATTTGTTCATGACTAGAGATTAAATCACTAACTTAATGTGTGCTTAACCTACATTAATTTCTCGTTCAAGTATTTTATATAAATGTTTTAGTCTATTGTCTTAAGTAGTTGGTGTCAATCAATTTTACTTCATGGGATTTGGTGTCACTTGATGACCTATTGCAGAATATGGAAGTTGTGGCCTGTCATCTTGCTTCGCGCTCAACACCTAATCCAAACAAAAGAATCCATTCATGCCAATGTTTGAGATTCTCGAAATCCCAAGTTGATCTTCTCGTGAAGCTCATTAAACTTGGTAGAAATGAGATGCATGAAACTTGTATACGCTTGATTTATGGCCCTACCACATGCACTGCCCCACCACATTGTGAATTTGCTAACTGTAAAGTTGCAGATGCCATGTTGAATCAATTTCCTTTCGTGAAGTAATTCGATTCAATACAAGCTCAACAATTCCTTCTGTGTTACAATGTATGGTAGGATATACAACCCATATGAAGTTCAAATACTTCGTAGGTAATACTAAGCAAAAGTAAACATTAAAAAACAAAGAATAGAAGGTAAAAATGTAAAGTTAGAATAAAACACCAAGTTTTACATGAAACTTTTAATAGCTGATTTGGCACTGGAAGGAGTCGGAGCTTTCAATGACCCCCGGATCGTTTACATGTTCAAATGGAACGACAAGTAGAGTTGAATCAACCTCAACCCCACAGTAACGTGCTTGGGAAGTTGCTGGGTGGGTGGGTAGCTGCATCCAATGTCGGAGCCTAATTAGCTTCGTGGAAGATCTTCCGGTTTCTCGCTGTTTGCACAAGCTCTCAAATGAAATCCTCTTCACACCAACTTCGAAGCTTCAGTCCACTGCCACTTCCTAAATCTATTATCCTTCGCTTCTGCGACCTCCTTATAATTCTAATTCGTGCTTGGGAACACTATACAGCCGCAAATTTGTTTGGGTTGTGGCAGAAAGAAAATTGAGCCTTCTATGGTTGGCTGAGAGAGATAGACGGAAGAGAAGAATAGTGTACAAGAACGGGAATGGTTTCTTTGAGCGGAGGTGCGCGCGAGAGAGAGAGAGAGATGGAAGGAGTGAATAGCGATTCTGCCATAGCCAGCGTCACCTCGAACCCTAGGTACGCTCTTACGCACGATCACTAAGGTAGAGGGTGCTAAAACCGTCACTTTTAGCGCACTACTTTTAGGTTGATAAAGTTTTAGATGTTTCTTGTTGTCGTTGATGGGCGATTCCAACGCACCCAGATACGTCTTATTTGAGTTTCGTACGCATTCTTTGTTTTCTGTATGGTGACGATATTTGTTATGACTCACAGAAAACTTAGTCGCACGAGTCATGGCATCATAAATAAAATAGTGTGGGTTATCATTGTAATCAGTTGATCAGGCATGAAGTATACGTCACATAAAAAATAAAATCAAACATGTATGAATCTTTCTTTTCCTCTTATTGATGTTGTGAATGTTTCACCCTATTTATGTGTGTGGTGGCGGTCTGATGTTGCTGGACGTTGGTTTGTATGTTGTGATAGTGGGAGAAGCAATATGAGCTGGTTATGAAGGTGTTGGTTGTTTAATCTCATCTGTATGTATCTTGAAGGAGAATCTGAGAGGTTAAGGTTAGGATCTAGGAGGGAGAGATCACAAAATAAACAACGTAGGTTACCTCTTTAATCAGATGTTGATACACTCTATGCACTCACGTTGATCAAATTCAACCTCAATTATACATTGCCTGAAACATTTCTAGCACCTACAAAGCTTTCTTGACACTTGCTGATGTTATGAATATTTCACCCTATTTTATGTGTGAGTTGACGGTATGGTCTTGCTGGACTCTGGTTTGTATATTTTGATTTTGGGAGAAGCACTTATGATCTGGTCATGAAGCTGTTGGTTGCTTACTTGAGGTTGAACTTGATCAACTTCAGTATATAGAGTGTTCAGGCAGCTTTGATGCAGTTTGTTGTAAGATCGCTCCCTCTTAGATCCTAGGCTTCAAGATCCTAGGTGATGATCCCAATATAAATTCTCCTATCTTGATGATCTAGTTACGAAGTTGTTTGTTGTCTGCGTTTCATGGGTTTGTATCTTGAAGGAAAGTCTCTGACACTTGAGTCCTCTTAATTACAGCAACTTTGAAAAAATGTATGGTGATTTGGACAAATGTTTGCTCAAAGAACCCCTTCCAAATCCTGGGCCTATCCCACCAAAGCTGTCAGAATTTGGTTTAGAGGAGGAGGAGGCATTTGTGGAGGAGGACATTCGCAGAGAAGAAAGGCATTGTGCGTCTGAGTTGCACTGGGGGAAGAGGAGTCCCCGGTCATGCAAGGTAGATCCACAAATTCCTGTCCACTGTTAGTTTATTCATAGAAAAACTATGCTCTATATATATGTGTGTGTGTGTGTAGGGGGGGAGGGGGGGGGGGGGGGCGCGATTTAGGGTGGCCCACACTATTCATCATCGACCCACATTGGACTAATAATCATGGGCCGCACTATTATTCTAGTAACACCTTTTGTCACTAATGTTGATTATCATGGGTCATGGATGTGGATTGATGTGGGTTAGTATAAGTATAAATATGTGCACTACTGAGAAGTTGAGGAGAAATTCTGACAAGTGGCATGTAATAGAAGGCAGGTAGCATTGAGACAAGAGGTTTTAGGAATTGTTTTAGAGAGTTTTAATATCTAGCACATTAATTCTAATGCCACACTTCAGTGTTTATGTTGTTGACGATGGTCATGTCATTGGTGAATCACACTGAGGATTGCACACTTGTGGAAATGTCTGTGTAAAGTGACAAAGCATTTTTTGTTCATTCTGTTTTCCCTTTTAACACAAACACATCATCTTGTGGATGCTATACAAGCAAGAATTACCAATTGGGAAGTTAGGTTTTTCTTGTGCTTGCTGCTTTGAAAGAGGAATGGGTAGCAACTGGCTCATGGCATTCGTTAGTGGCTCTAATCCTGTGTGTAGCCCAAAACTTACTTCACAAGAATTAAGAGAGAGCTCAAAGAATATTGCCTTCTTTCAAAGGTGAAAACCTTGAATGGCAAGCCCTTGCCCCTACGTTTCCACATGATTGGTTGAAAATCATTCCATTTGTTAATGTTCCCACATGTGGTGATTGGCAGGATCTTCATCGAGTAGCTCAAACCCTCTTGGACATTAAGTATGGACAACCAAATTTATCAAGCAGCCCAAAGTTGAGAGGTAATTTTTTTCTATTGTTTTTTTATTAAAAAAAAAGTTTATCATGAAAGAGTGTGCGGAAAAGCAAGTTCTTTATGCCTATTCACTTTTCAAAATTATGGAAAAGTATTATGACAATAGAGTTATCTTTCAAGTCAATTGGAGTTTTGGTTGGGAGTTCAGCTGAACGTTTGTTATCATGAAAGAACAGGTTCAGCTAAGTGTTCTGGCCGGATTGAAAAGCAAAAAGGTCACTTGACCTGGCAGCAACATACAACAGCTACAGCAGCTTTTGATTTAAAGGAACATTTCTCAGTTTCTGAGCATGTGACTCCTCATGGTGACCGCAACATGAAGCTTTTGTTCCAAAAAAAGCTGACAAAAAGCGATGTTCGTAACAAACGCATGGTTCTCCCCAAGGTTTGTAATGGCCTTCTCACCTTGCAATTGTACATAATTTAAGTGTTGCCAGTAGGATGAACAAAACGATAAAACATTCCATTAAAAACCCCTCCCTTAGACTGATTTATCAACCCATGATAATCTATTACAAGATTACTCACCTGCACATATCTCATCTCCTAGGTCCTACATATCGGCCATGTCCCCCATTATTTTACCCCTGGACCATTGACTGGCTCAGTGAACCTGCCTTGGATTCACATATGAGTATAGACAATGCCCAGGGCCAAAGCATCTCTTATTCATCTCTCTCATCCCGAGGCAAAATCGTCATGTAGATCCAACAAAAGTTGAAATTGAATCTTTTTTTCATGAATATGTTGTAATAATTGCATGAGTTTCTTATTTCCTTCTGATGTGTGCCACTATATGGTACTACGAAGCAAATAGTTACATAAGAATGATGCACACAGTATAATATAATTACGTTATATATCACTAGATGCAGTTTTAGTGTAATATTTATATAATACAATCACCCTTTGGAAATTAGTGATTCTCTCTCTCTCTGTGTCTCTCTCTGCCAAGAAGTCAGAGGTGATGAAAGGGGTGGACGATCTCTGTTGTAAGAAAAGCTTATCAACACCTGCCACGTCTTTGTTTTGACTCTTGTGTGGGTTGTTGTGGTGGGGTAGAAGGAGGCTGATACACATCTAGCACATGTTTGCCCCCAAACACAAATTCCTGCAACGGTATTCATGAAGGACTTTGACACAGGCCAGAGCTGGGAGTTCGGTTACAGGTACAGTAAGAATATGTTTAGAATATGAGTGTTATTGAGATATGTGTGTTAGTGAAAATTTTCAAGCGTCAATAGATATGTTTGAAGACTCTAATTTTTGTTGCTGATGTATGGCAGCCTCTGGAATCCTGAAAAGAAACCTATGCACATACTTAAAAACACTGGTATGTTACTGTGTTTCGAATTCATGTAATTAATCTCATGTATCTGAAGGTTAACTAATGCAGGTTCTACTTCTTAAAAGCATTGAAAGAGGGGTATTTGTTTTGAGTGTTCGATATCTTGTTGTAACTAGGACTAGTCAGATTCTAATCAAAACATCCATTAATCCTAGGGCAATGTGTGCTACTATTTGTAATAATCCAGGTGAGCTCACAAAGGCCTATGAGCTGCAAGAAGGAGACCTGATTTGCTTCTACCAAAATCCACAGGGCGACCTTGTACGGAAGACACCCCCCACCTTTGATTTCATGCAAGATACTTTATGCCTCATTGTGCCTTGTTACTCGCTTCCATACAGTATCAACTTCCACAGTGTCTTGATTCAGTTTGTTTAAAATTTCTGGAGTCTCATTTAGAATTCCTGATGAAGAATTTTTTTCAAATTCTCAACCTAGTTTTGGTCCTGTTTGTCTTGCCCCTGAGTAATATTCTACACTATAGTGTGAAGATTGCCCAAATATGGGAGGAAATTTACAGTATCAGGAGTTTTATTTTGCAGGTAGTTCGTGGGGAGCGCACTTGATCTTAACCTATAAAACTGACCTATCTTGTTTTTGATGAAATCTGCAAGCGGTGAAGCGCTGCCAAAACAATTATACACTATTACTACTTTGGGATAATTGGTGTAGTGCCTTGACGTTGTCTAGAATTCAGATTATTTCCTTTTCTCTTTTAAACTAATGATTGTTGTCCACGGCTCAGCCACACATGCGCAACTGGCTGGATTGAAATAATCTCTCTAGTCTGACTATGTTTATGCTTATGAAAGGGACTACACAATATGTCTTCTGTGGTCAATTATTTCAACATGGCTAGCTACACAAAATAGGATATTTGGTGTCATATGGTATTAAATGTCACTATAGTAACTTTTCGGATGACACTTATGAATAAGTGAACAAATATTGTTATGGATGATGGATGTGTTCATCCATTGGCCAAAACCATACCTCCTTTTGTCTGCAACTTTGTGATGAAATATTGTTATGGGTGATTGAAATTTAGATGAAAAATCACTTGGTAAGTGACAATAATTGCAACACTGTAAGTCTATAGTCCCCCAAAACATTTACAAGTTATCACAAATAATGTTGGGTTAACATTTTGTATTGGTGACACACTACACTGTGTGGTTTACAATTAGTATTGAGCAAGACAAATGGAATTGGTGACACTAAATATCATATTTAGTGTCGTATGAAGTTTTAATTAGACTTCAAGTACACATAAATTGGCCAAGCTCTGATCCTATGGATGTTAGAAGTTGCACAACCTTGGGCAGACTTCCACATTCATGCATGGAACTAGATGCTGGCAATTAAAGGAGCAAAACCACTCTGGGACATATATTCAACAAGTGTCTCATAGACCAGGTTTTAACACAAAACATTGTTGTTTGAATATGAGACATTCCTTTACACTATCTTTGATACCCAAGTAGGCACACAAAATTGCCATTCTAAGCATATGTGAAATGGACCTTATATTACCACTCATAAATCCTGGAATCTGCACTTTGGCCTTAGGTCCTGGGAGCATACAAACTCCAATTGCAGCCTCACACCAACATTCTTCCTTGTTTCAGAAATTTTAGCAGATTGAGTTCTTCGGCTTCTTGGTCCAAATTGTTGATGGTAGTCTTATCTAGTGACAAGTGGCAAGAACATTTGGTTCACCTGAAGTCCAAGCAACTCTCAAATTGATCTGGTCCACCATCACTACCGTACTATGCACACTGATTAAACATCCACACTTATTGAGATAAGTAGTTGTAGACGCACATTGGGGTATGTGTAATCATGGTCTATAGGGAAAGTGTAATTGTCAATAGCTAACACTTGGAAATGTGGAGCCTACCTCTACCAAGCACTTGGCACATTGACATTCTCAATGTAGCAAGCAATGGGGATTCTGCTGAGACCTTGGTGAGAAATTCACTTTTATGAAGTGAACAGTTAGAATAGCTTTAGAACAGTTGCTAAGAGCACTTTACAAAAACACAAAGATGTACCGCCTTACCCTGAAAATAACATGTTCTGTTATGTTCTTTTCGAAGAGGTCTACTCTATATACAAAGAAAAGTAGTCTCCTACACATTCTTCCAAGTGATTGAAGATAATGAACACAGCCAAAGTTTCTGATGGAAAAATCTGTTACTGTGTATGTGTGCATCATCTACATCTCCATATCTATTTCAGTTTCTCAACAAAATGCACAATCCTTATCTTATGTCCATGCTCAGCTCAAATGTGCATTGTGCAAATCCACCCGATTCAACACATGCCTTTGTTGTTCAAACCTTGCTCATTTGGCAAGAAGTCATGATTTACAAGTCACTTTCTACAAAGTGCAAAGTGCTAAACTTTGAATCCCCCAAACCAGACAGAAAATATACCAACACCATGAAAACATGCAGGCAGAGATTTCTATTTCCCCTTGTATTTGACGTCTAAATGGGGCCCTTGAAACAACACATCCTGAAGAGTAGCATAAGTGCTCAGAGACATCAGATACCTGGACATAAGGGAGATATAGGTGCCTCCATGTAGCAAAAGAAAGACAGGTTCTATCAATTAAAAAATGGGATTAGCCAACTCTTCAGTCCAACATGGCGCTATACCAAAATGCTTGTGCTTGAAGAGTATTTGAATCCCTGTACTTCCGCCCACTTCCAACCATAACCATACCATCTAACCAATCCTCATATTGAACCCATAAGTCGCGCCCAAAGTCCAGAACAGCTAAAACCTGACATCCACACATCACATTTGCATCAGTATGATTTTAGACCCTGGAAACATTCATATGATCACCTCCAACATAAATAACAAAGGTGTAGAAGAATGAAAGATATGCTTCAAATGACAACAAAAATAATACAAACAAATGACAGCCTGATATGATACAAATAGTCAGCCATGGTATCCACTACATGTCTTTCAATGTAGCTAAGTGAAGAGTATATACCGCTCCTCCTTTCCACACGGCAGTTGCAGGGTCCAACCGAGTAGGTAGAACCTGCAAAGCAAAAATGAAAGAAATCAGAATGCTTATTCATGTAAAATAAACTAAAGGAATGAGTGGCAATAGGAAACTTCTGGCCATAATGTTGCATCCCATTGAAGACATATGTCATGAGACTGAATTATTCCATCATGAATCAAGCATCAGATTGTGGGGTCAGCACTAAATTCCACTACGCCTTGAAAACATCTCTACTACATTGAAAAGTAGGCAAAACCATGTGCTCGCCAGAATAGAGTCCAATTTCATTATTGTAGAATTCATTACACTGCATCCTTGAGATTGAGAGGTTGTTTTCCAGATAGACTAGATCCTACTCTTAAACAAGCAATAAAGCAAGTACCTCCACTGTGTCCACAGCTTCATCTGCCGGTATAGCATGAAGAACCCTGCACCAGTTTCTCATCAAACCCAAAATGTCAATTCCCACAAGTAGACTATGGAGATAGAGCTATAAAACCATCTTTCATAAAACTACACTGTATAGAAAGGTGAAATGCCACCCCTGCATGACAACATTAAGTCCTGATTTCTGTGACCTAGAGAATTGTGGTGAATCTATAAACGAAAATAAACTTCTAGTAAGGAGAAGCGGCAAGAGTGCAACAACACCCAATAAGCACATGACTACTTACATCATAAAATATGAATGACACAGGACTTGCATAACACCACAAACACTGAATTGGAGTCTGAAATTTAGAATGTACCTTTCTTCAATGGCATCTACCAGACCCTTCGTTGAGCCAACCCCACCAACCTGAAAATTTGCATAGATGGTGGTTTGTAACATTCAGGCCAAATAAAGTAAGCAGTAGGAGAGGACATTCACAACATAACAACAAGAGACAATGCATCTCATGGGTCAAAAAATACATTACTTTGGCTTCTTGTGAGTTTGTTTTAAGGACACGATGACTTAAAAGGGATGAATCACTTTGGAACCAGCACTTGGATGTAAACCGTGACAGCACGAGCAGAAATGTGTGTTACAAGAGTACCCACCAGCTGGATGCTGGCAAAATGTTTCTTCTGAAGATCCACACGACCTGTAATACCAGCAGGAATTAGTTGCTGTGATAGTTTGTGGTGCAAGAAGACTTCCTGTGAACAATGTAGTACAGAGGTCTCAAATATCAACATCACCACTCACAAGAACAACCAAGAACCTAAGTTCCTTATAAAGGGTACCTAAAGACAATATGCTCTTAACAATGGCTTGAGGAAGTCCAATAGAAAGTTCTTCCACTGGTTTCTTTGTGTTATCCTCAAAGTCATATGGATCAGAGTCCTCATTTGTCCCTGGCACAGATGCCCCATTGTTATTTCCATACGCTAGTCCTGGTTCATTCGCCTCAAAACGTCGAACTGCTTCAGGTAAGTTATCATCCATGAGGTCTTCATAATCTGCATGATGCCTGCACAAAATATGTCAGACCTATCTATCTGAAGAGATTTCACTTTTTCCAGATGCAGACACATTGATCAAAATACAAAATTTGAATGTAATAGCTGACAGTATTTCAAATGATAAGAAAGCCAATCCAGTTTGACATCAAACAGAGAAAATCCCACCATTGAACAGCCACTACTAATAGGTGATAGGCCATTAGACACAGGACATCTGGATATATAATCAGCTTATTGGCGATGCTGGTGCAAAGAAGACAAGAAGGGGGATACCATTGCCGAGGAAGGGGAGTATACTCCTCCAGAGCAAGAAGAGAAGGGTAAAACAATCCCATGGGAGGAACCTGCAATGCAGTCAGGTGATGCATGAAGATTAATCAGCAGTTACAGCAATCATTTGTTTAACTCTAAATAAGGACAAAGATGCATCTTTGCACATGGAAATACAACTTCCAACTTCACAACCTATTGTAGACTCTACAGTTCAGCAGAAAAATCAGATAAAAACTCTACTTATAACAGGGATATGAGAGTACATTCAACGAAGAAAGTAAAACATTGTAAACCCGAGTTGGTTCTCCTGCCATCCGGCATCGAACTTCAGCTGTAATCCGCTGCTCGCCTTCCTGAAATGGACAAAATATCCATGTAAGATGAAAGCTAAGAACACAACAAACTAGTACTGTCAGCGTTAGTTTCAATATATATTTCAGTGCCTAAGCTCACTGCTTAAGAGAATGCATTGAAGGTCATGACTTACACTCAATA
This sequence comes from Polytrichum commune, assembly GCA_950295325.1. NCBI lineage: Eukaryota > Viridiplantae > Streptophyta > Polytrichopsida > Polytrichales > Polytrichaceae > Polytrichum > Polytrichum commune. Next base: position 59,133,834 of record OX485804.1, read on the forward strand.
TGCAGTGAGTCTCCTTCAATTTACTGATGGTTTGGAAGTCCAATGGATCGTGCAAAGGATCCGTGTCAGGAAGAGGCCACATCCTCTTCTGCTGTTGAACCCATAAAAAGCACCTTGTGATATCCTGCATGCAATCAGTAACAAATAAGATCAACCTTTTAAAAATGATGAACACTATGGACGTTGCACAAGTCGGAAGATGATCTTTGTTGGTCCAGGCTTTGAACCTTAGGCAAGACAAAAGTGAAGGGCATCAGAGAGTATGTAAGAAACCTCTCAAGCAATGTCTACTACTAATCACTAAACAAATTACATCTATAGATGGTAAGAGTGAGAAGACATACATCTCCTCCAAATGGAAGTACAAAACGTGTTGATGGGATGGCAACCCCTTCCTGTAAAAGTACAAATCAACCATGGTGATATGCAAATCTGCTTCTCAATTCCTGTTGTAAAAGAGCAAAGGAGAATTGCATATAATAACCAAACTCATTATGCATCACATCACATCCTTGAGTTATGATCCTGTTAACACAGAACACCTCAATCAAGTAGTGTGTCTTGAAGTGTGTCCTACACTAAAGAAATTTCCTCAATACCTACAAGGCTTCATATATGGTCCAGGTAAGGCAGACAATTTTGCATGTCTACACATATCTATATGCTTCTTTGAGGAAGGTTCTTAAAGAATGGCTTGTCAAATATTGTCATGGCCACAGACAAGAAATCACAGACTTAATATTCTTGAAACAGAAGGTAATGAGGAAGACCACATGAATGTAGGAACACCAGACCTCAATACACATAACTGAAGTAACTTGAGCGCCCATGTTAACAATGCACCCTGATGAGACACCATTTCCAAACGTGGCAGCTACACATTCCTGGAACAACGGATGTTAGAATTGTTGATGAGCTTCTTAAAGGACAAAACTGTCCTCCTCAAATCTACTCACACTAGTACCAAGGCACAAGTGTGTACATGATACTCCAGTCCAATGGCAAGCTCCATCAATTAACAGCCTATCAAGAACACATACCTGTATCACCACTGCAGAATGAAACTGAAGATCCCTCAAGACAACTGACAGTAACTCCTTTACTTCTGCAATCCAATACCACAACAACAGATTCATCAATTATCATCATACCCATAATGATTAGTATACTGATTAATTTTCTTATGACAATTTCTTAGGTCCTTGCTGATTTGGTAACAAAGCAGACTTTATCTTTCAATGACTTTGTCAAAGATGGACACCTACATCTCAAAGCAGCCCAAGCTAGACACAAATCTGAAGCATAAACTGACCTCGATTATCAAGAGTATCTGGGACAACCAAAACAGCTGACAGCCTTGGTCGCATTTTGGCGCCTATGTAGCACTTTTCTGTTAGGACATAATCCCATATTCTGTATATATCATCACAAACCTGGACATGCACCACCACAACAACTGAGAGATCTAATGCATAGACAAGTATAAGGCACATGAAGTTTCCCATAATACTGAATACAATGTGAACAGAACACACTCACCTAAACTCCTCTACACAGTGACAAGGGCGAAAGTCCAAGATATGAAGTCTCTTCTTATCATACAGAATTCATGTCTTGGACTTTCTCAGCAATTTTGGGATAAACAGACTTCTGTTTATGCTTTTAGAGCACATGGACTGTCATCTCATCTCCCAACAACAGAATTCAGATTTCCAAGCAGAGTGCCTTAAGAACGATTTCATGATCTAGTGATTGTGAACTGCTGGAACAGTGCAGGGAAATAAGCACACATCTTACCTGTTGTAAAGAGTATTGACTAGAAATATTTAGACGACCTCGGCACATAGGCCGATACAGTCGGTATGGTTGACCAGCTGGAATTTTCAGCGAGTCTTCCCCACATACATATTTGCGAAAACTTCTAGGTCGTCCACTCTCTTTTTGAGGAGTTCCTCCTTCCATACTTCCGCTTGCACTCGACACATTCTTTGAGCTATGATCCTCTTGATTGTCACCCTGTGTGGCTCCTTCAGCACCTGGAAGTAAGCTCTGAATGGTCAGCTAAGGGAACACTGGTACCAGAGCCTCACCACTCTCCTCCACACAAGACTTGCTTTGCAGAAGGTTGAACATTTGGATTCATATGGTTTACTATCATGAAGTATAGCTAGATAATGCAGAGACTTGAACAGCACTCAAGCGGCTGCAAAGATGATGCATATCATGTGAACACAGAATGCATACTTGGTATTTTAGTAATTTTCATCAGTCGAAGTACTCAAGAGATACTTCAAACAAAGAAATGATATCTTCAGCAAAGACTAGCAGAGGGCATGTAACACAATAGTACCATCAGGCATGTTTTTGACAGATGAACCAGATGGTGGTTGATGGGTCCTTCCTGCTGCATTCCCAACAGGAGCACCATCCTCCACACAGGTCCATTCAAAACCTGCATCCCTGTCCTTGGGCAATAAAACACATTTCTCCAAGTCCCCAACAGCCACCTAACCCCAAATGAAAAAATGCTTCATGGATCACTTTTTGTCTCATATAATGATACTTTTTGCTTGACATAATTTTATTTCTAAATTTTAAAAAAATCACCCAAATCCATGGGAAACTTCTTCAGACGAATTGTGTAGCCTTTGGCCAACGCTTACAAGTTTAAGACAGGTAACCTAATCAGCAACATAGAAAATATTTGGCAGGTAGGTCAAAAGGAACGGACACTTTGGATACATAGTCTCACCTTTCCTGACTCAGAGTAGAATGGCCTGAGCTTCAGCTGGGAAGCCACCTAAATGTCCATTCCCAAACACAAGAGATCAATTATGTTAATTCAGAACCCAAAGGTATAGAAATCTCCTTCTAATGTTCTCAGATAAACTGCTAAACTCTGACATTATGTACATGAGTAACAAGGACATCTACGTGCACATGTCCCAAAACCATCTGCAAAAATATTGATGAGCAATAATCATTCCTCACAGATAGCAAGAGAATCCTCTCATCGCAAGGATACAAACAAAAGCAATCTAGAGAAGGTGTCAGTTTACCGCCTCGAGAACTTCTTCTCGCTCATTCATCCTAGTTGTTGACAATGGTGTCGACCCAAACTGCACATATGAAGACACATAATTCCACACTAAGCCTTTGCAATAGAACTCTTATGAGACTCATCAATATACTACTAGTTTAAACAATTTTACATCTCATTCATCTATCAGAAGTTAACTATCTTTTGATGTAGAGTAGAGTATTTTGAGGTTAGATTGCTACATCTAGGTTGTCAATGTCTGGCAGCTTGTGGTGCAGATGGTCAGATACAAAGTGGTATGAAGGGTCAGTGTGATGTGTCAGAACAAAAAAACTAGTAAGATAACTGATTCTGTATGCTAAAGACTAGCTCACGCGAAGTGAGTAAGTCATCTGAGTACACATACCAAATGCTCGCCAACTGCTCCTTTTTGTGAACTTTCAGCAGGAGGCTTGTTGCAACTGGTTCGGAGATGGTGAGCTATGCAATGTGGCACAGTTATTGGAGACTTTGCGGATGCAAGACTGATACGAACGTTGGCCGAGCCTGCTCAACTCAACTTCATGTAAAAATGTGGATACCAAATCCAGACATTAAATGCCTCTATTTGAAACTGACTATATTCTTGTCAGGCTGGTGAATGAGTATTTGCAATCCAGGTGTCCCCAAGGCATTAGTCATCTCAAAAATTTTGTTAAAGAATGACATAAACATCAAGAAAGCCATAAAGGTTTAGTGTGTGAGAATACCAGGGTTTATGACCACCACTTCGGCACCACGCTCCGCAAGAAGCTGTGATGGTAACAGTGACTTATAATAATCCTGTTCCAACCCATGCCCGAATTCAACCATTTAAATAACCCATCTCACCTCATATGACCTTTAATTCTTAGGTATTCAACACGGCAAGTACGCCTTAAATTCAAGTAGAAATTTAAACCTCCCTAAAACCTCACCACATGAATGTTTATTGCACATTCTCTCCACTACGACAGCAATTCATCATCCTCAATAAGAACACACATGTGGCATTGACAATTTATAAAACCCTCGCAAAGTTTTCTCATCTCAACAGCAACATCCCACCCATCTCACCTCATATGACCATCAATTCTTAGGTATTCAACACAGCTAGTGTGCCTTAAATTCTAGTAGAAATTTAAAATCTTCCATCACCTCAAAAACCTCACCACATGAATATTCATTGCGCATCCTCTCTACTGCAACAGAAAGTCCCATCCTCAATAACACACATGTAGCATTGACAATTTACAAGAACCCCCACATGGTTTTCTCAGTTCAACAGCAACAACTACATGCTCAGACACATGCATTATCGCCTGAATTGATTCCAGTGTATCTGGAAAACTGATCCCTAATATAGTCCCCTTAAAAAACCATGATCGCACTCGATCACTTCGCTCTCTCTCTCTTCACATGATACCCCTGCCATGTACAAAAAAGAAAAACAACAAATTTGCAAAATCCAATCCAACCCGAGGATGACGATCAACCTGCTGACTTGTTGGCTGAGCTGCTGCACCCCGGGCAGCCCCTCCGCTCCCGAAATTGAACATCCTTGCGACAAGCCAATAAGGCCTCTTCCACAGCAAAAGAGTTTCTGCTTAAACCCTAGAAAGCGCTGTTTGAAAAGATCGCCATGCTCCCTTCACCGCGCCCGTCACCTTGACGACGATATTGAAGCATTTGCCAAAGCTGCCGGCGCATCACGTGAAGCTGCGAGGATTGGCTCAACGATAACCGCAGCGAAGTTCCTCCGGGGCGGAATGCTTTGGTTGCTAGAGCAGCTCCATAAATGTTTCCCGGGTATCTTCAGGGTATCTCAAGCTACCTGGACTGGGCTGACCGGGTATGACCAGGGGTACATCCAGAACGCCCACGTGTCGGGCTATATAATTTTCGACTTTCGCAAAGCCCTGCCCTCAGGGCCTTACCCAATAAGGTAGATGTGCCTAATTCGCTACCTCGTCTTAAATGGACACGTGCGTTTGAGCGGTGAATGGCGAGTGTGGATCTAAGAATGGACACTTATTTGACATGTGTTCAAAAAATATTGGAGTATGTGTTCGAATTTTTTTGACCATTCTAGATGCAACACCTAGTCAACATAATTTGAGGGGACCTATAATATGATCATTAAATAATTCAGAAAATCCTCACTTTGAAAGTAAATAGGATAATTTATACAAGCTCCGAATATCATGAGGAGAGTGTCTACATGCACAAATTGAATTTGATAATCATCTTTACACCAATTATGTGTTTCGTATCATACAAAAAGTGGGTGCATATAGGAAAGTGTCCATTTGACACATGCTTACCTTACATAACATCATCTCAAATTGCAACTGACTACACGCTAAGGTAGAGGGTCCTTAACTCCTAAGTACCCTGGGCTTATTTTGTACACAGAGAGTATAATGTGTTGTTGAGAATACAAAATTACTTATCACATACCAAATTGTCTCGAATTTTGTGTGTGTGTGTGTGGGGGGGGGTGAGCTTGGAGTACAAAAACTTGTAGACAACAATACTTCACCAACACTTCCCAACCTCCCAACAAATTCTCCACAAAATATTTTGAAGTGCTTTTGGCTATGCTTCATACCTTTTTTACTACCATACTACACCCACCATGTAGGAAGACATATGATGCATATAATAGCAACATGGGTGATACTTAAGCATTCCATTCTAGTATGTGAAAATTACATTTTTATAGGTGCCCATGTCATATCGGACCTCCATGGCTTGTAGAAAGGCTCTTGATTATAACACTAGCCCGGCTAAGCCAATGACAAACAACTTGGCAACCAATATTACAAGTCGTGGCATATTTGGTATACGATGTGATGATTGTCAAGTGTATCAGTGAGCATTACCCAATGGTACATGCCAACCTTGCCCCAATATGTATTTAGGACACCTCATGGGTGTAAGACATCGCAAGTATTATTGTTATAATATTCAAAAAATTGGCGTGATACATAAGACTAGTCACTAATGCACCCATACTCCATTTATGTACTTTTGGCAAAACAATAACTACTCGAACCTAGAGTCTTTATACAAGAAATGTAGACCACTTTTGGGTCTCCAAGGCACTCAGGGGTTAAATCAACTCTTTGGTTGATTTAGCCTATTTTGGAGTTTATTTGCATTAGTGGCATGGATGATTCGCTTAGGAAATTGGTTTAGACATGGTAGGAACAACATAAAATAAGTTGCATATCATATGAATATACTAAAAATCTCTAAAATCTCTTACCTCTAGCTTCCTAACTCCCTCCCTAGACCCGCATTTTTTTCATTACAAATGTCTCCCAAAATCATCCTAACACTTGCCCAAAACCAACCCCATTTTCTCCCAAAGTTGCCAAACAATCCTTACACTAAACCAACACTCCACCCAATAAAAAGTTTGATTCCTTATAACCTTCGCACACATGCTCTTGATACAACACCTACCTAAGTTCTGTTGCTTGTCCAAATCCAACCCCACATTCTACCAAATCCACCCACTTTTCACTTAAATCTGCCTTCATGTTGCACTAGACATTCAAGCAATTTAAGGTGTGTTCTAGTTACAAGAGTAGGAGCCATGCATTGGATGGGGTGTTGGTTTTGACACCCCATACCTTATTTCATGTACTTTTGATTTAGCAAGACCCACACTATTCATCATCATCAACCCATATTAATTGTCTTGCACTCACTAGATGTGATTGTGAAGCAAAGCAGATTGAACCATGGGTTTAGTCCCAAACCCCAAACCTATGAAAATTAAACTAAGTCATCCAAGTTTTTCTTAATGCTTCATAAAGAGTGAGGTTGAGCTATTAAAAACCGGTTTTAATGGGTGCTACTTGAATGGGTGGGCCAAGCTAGCCTTGCATAGTTGTTCCAAGAGTTAGGAAAACGGTACCCATGTCCATACCCTACTTTAGATCCTAAAATCCTCACATTTTTTTCTTCTTATGAAATGACAACGAAGAGGTCCCGAAAGTTTCACTCAACTTTCAAATTAGGCGCGATACATGACGAGCTAACGAGCTTTTTATAGAAAGTTTTGTCAGTTTAAGATCAAACCCACAGTTTTGTCCCTCTTTGAGAGACTTTATGAATAACTCTAATAATCAACATAATGAGAGAGACCTCTGTGACAAGCATGATATTCCTCACTTTGATAATGAACAAGTTATTCATATGAGCTCCGAACAAAAATTGTGAGGAAAGTGGCTACAACCTTGGATTTGCTAAGCATTGTGTCTTTCATATCCCGAGAGAAGTGGGCTAGTCGGAACTTAAGACCCATCGACATTATTTTGGGAAGCAAATTGGGAAGTCTCTTGTTGATTTCACGGTGAAGAAGGCCACTCCACGGTCACAGGCGGAGGACGGGAGCCTCGGTATTAGGGGGTAAGAAAAACTTCCCAAGGCCGACTCACAAGAAGTAGGCACCCCAAGGCCGTCCGTCCCCTCGATGCAAACGGTATTTCCGAACACTTCCGAAGAGCTCATCGAGCGAGAGGTCGGAGCATCATTTGTGCGTGAGTGTGTTTCGTCGCAGCAGCGATGGCGCTCCGATCCCCTCTGCTACGCCTGGCGTCCACTCTGAGACTCTCCGGAACCCCCTTTATCAACAGATTCTCCACTGCCGGTAAGTTACACAAACACACACACGCCCCACTTGTTTTGTTTTCAAGTTTCTCTTCCCAAAGTTTCTGAACTTTTACTGGATCTTTCGTTCTTTCTCTGAGGTCGATCGATCGAAAGCCGATCCCGAGCTGCGATTGCTCGCACGGTTTCAGGTCACCTCGTGGCTTTTCTTTTTTTTGTCTTTCTGGGGTCGATTGCCCATACCCGGACGTATTTTGGCTTACACACGATCGGGTCAGCATCGTTTTTTTGTCTTTGGACCTGTCCTCTCCTGCTCGGTGTTTTGGAGGATGTGCCTTTTTTCTGACTTCGAATGTTGCAAGACGAGCTTCTTCCATGGATCGGATCGTGAGTAGTTTTACGGGAGTAGTTTCTTTGTGGTGTGTTTCCGTGGAATTTGAGGTTTCAGGGGCTACAGCTCAGTATGTTATTTTTGTTGAGCTCATGTCGTTTTTGAAGCTCTAGAATCGGATTTCTTTCGTATTTTACACTCCGGGGAGAATCGATCACCTGTTCATTTGGGATGGTTTTCAGTGAGGTATCTCCATCTACGGAGACATAGAGGTGAGCTGAGGCGGGTGATGGCTTCCTCTCCACATGCGAGGTGGGGTTTAAGCACTTCTTAATAAGTCTGAAGTGTGACAGGGGGCCGGGCGGTCTGATGATACTTTAGGTATAGAAAATGGTATGAATCGTGCTTCGAACTCATGTAATGCAATCTAGGTCCTTCTTGATCAGGGCGGGAAATTGTTATTTCGTAACCCCTGAATTATTGCCATAGTCACTGTTTCCATCGGATCCTTCCCCTCTTCGAGGTTGAGACCTGAACGTGTTCATCGGCCTTTTTTTCTATTTCCTATGGCTCATTTTGGATGTGGAATCTCGCTACCATTGTAATATATGGTTAAGCTTCTCAGATAGGATCAGATGCATTACTTGTCCCACTGCCCCGTGGAATTCGTAACACTTCAGCTTGAGAACTGAAGCTTTGAGTGTACACAAAAGAGTTAAGCCGAAGAGGAGTATGGCAATACATGTCTGGTCTCCTGATTGTACCTGAAAATTGGATCCGACTGTGTTCAGATCATGCATTCATGCAACAACTGATTTCTCTGCATTTTATGCTCAGAACATGCATTCATGTAACAGCAGACTTTTTCTTCATTTAGGCTCCGAACATGTGTTCATGTAACAACTGATCGTTGCTGCTTTTAATGTTTTTCTTACTTTTCACCTTCCATTATAACAGTGGTGGTTGATGACTTGAGATATTCGAAATCTCATGAATGGGCAAAGGTTGAAGGCGACACTGTCGTTGTTGGCATCACTCATCATGCTCAGGTCTGAATCTTTTCTGTAAAATCCTAACCCAACCCTTCATTCCTCGCAATGAGATAACAGTCGTCGTGTTTCTTGTCATCCATATGTGAACATCAAGTGCTGGGAATAAATATTGCAGCACAAGAGGGTACCGGGACTGATGCATGAGTATTACCTCATTATACTGGATCACTATGTATGCCAGTCACAAAGTAGCATTTCACTACTCATGCAATATGCAACCTGCACCATGCGTCTGTTTGAGTTGTTTGTATTCATTTAGAAATGCCTTATATCAATTGAAAGCAAGCTTTCTTGCTTCCAAGTTTTGTAGCTTTAACAACTTTTTTAATTTTTTAATTTTGTGTTAATGTTGAATGTGTGCGCAGGAAGCATTGGGTGATGTAGTGTTTGTGGAATTGCCTGAGGTGGGGAAAGTAATCTCCAAGGGTGAGAGTTTTGGGAGTGTGGAGAGTGTGAAGGCTGTGAGTGATGTGTACTCCCCTGTCTCAGGAGAGATTGTTGAGGTCAACAGCGAGCTCTCTGAATCTCCTGGCTTGGTAAGAAAATCGGCATCTCTTGCAGCTCACATAATTATAAAGAATTGTGTTTGACGAGAAAATCTATCCAGGATGCTACGTCCCACTTTCTTCAATTCAATCCTTGAGAAATAGAACTGTGTGCCCTGCATTCTGCATTACTTATTTATGTATAAGCTGCTTTTCTGAATGTTGGGAATTTTGTGCCACTATGGCAGGTCAACAAGGGACCCTTTGAAGAAGGGTGGATGATGAAGCTTAAGCTTAAGGACCCATCTGAGGTCCAGTCATTGCTCGATGCAGAGAAATACAAAAAACACATAGAGGAGGAAGGTCACTAAATTTTCCCATATCAGGTCGGCCCAAAAGTGAAAGATATGAGAAATGCAGCTCAGCACAGAATCTGCTTTGCTTAGTAGTGAGATAGATGTGATTGAATTTTAGTCCCATCAAAAGTTGGGTATATTATATGTACAACTCAATATTCAAGCCGGGAAGGAATTAGGTTCCTCAGCTGCAGTGAATTTTCTATCGGAGGCCAAGCATTGGTTGTTGTAGAAGTTTAGGATTGTTCAGATCTGGTATTCCAACGTCATCTTGTGCTGGCTCTCCACATTGTGATGCCAGCTGTGGAACTATTTGTAAGCTGCTATGGCATCTCTATCGAATCATATAACTTTTGAGTTCAACCAACCACTGGGAATCCTGTCGTTCATTGGTGTGATGGAGATATTGCAATGTTTTTCCTCTACATTGAAGCGTGCACCACTTCGATGGAGGTTTCACAAAGGTACTTTTGTAGTATCCAGTACAACTAGGTACTAAGCTTTTAGTGTAACTAGGCCCAAAAAAAATTGTTCTCATCAGGTTCAACAACAAAAATCCGTGACTGCACATCACTAGTATCGTGTAAGCAGATTGTTAATGGTAAGGTACTCTTTACAAGTTTCTTCAAAATCCAATCTCTCACATTTCCTTTCCTGTACGATTTCATGAGTTTCTCATGTATTCTTATCCAAACTTGGGAATCTGCATGTGAAGCAAGATGTATGTGTGAAATGGTGGACCCATTAGTGTCACCTCATGACACTTGGCGTTAAAGTGTGCTTACTAATATGTTCAATAGTGTTATGAGGTGTATGCCTATGTTACACAATGGTCTACACGTTGACTTAAGTGTATACAATTGACATTTGGCATTAGTATGCTCAAAAATATCTTCCCCTTGCAAACTTAAATGCAAACTATTATCTTAAATATCCCAATTTGCTATGCTAAATGTCACAATGCAAATCATTTTTCACTTACAAAAAAAAAACTTCTTGTTGACGAATAGTATCATATTGGCAATAAGCGGATGTGACACTCTAGGCATCTAGTTTAGGCCCTTTGCCTATAGTGTACGTGATATTAAATACCATAATTGATGTAGTATATCAAGATAATGACCAAAAGGCTAATTCCTTAGAGTAACAAAGTGTGGTAGCCTGCATGAGATGAAGGCTAAGTAATATCTGCTTGGTGATCCAATTGGGAGAAAGACTTGAGATAGCCTAGTACTACATTTTGAATTGGGGAAAGGAAACCTATCTCCAATGAAGTTGCAGAGAGGACATTCTGACAACAAAGTGTGCCTCATTTTCAACAACAACAATAAGAGCATAAGTGGCCAAATATGTTATCTCTAGGGATAGTCGATGACCGGCTAGTTGATGTCACCAATGGATGCAACAACATGGGCCCATGTGGCAACATTACCATCATTATTATTTTTTATTTTTTTTGAAGTTGGTGTGAACACGTTAACTTTTGTGAAACCTTCTTTCAGGATCATGACACTTCAATGACACTTACAAGAGTAGTTAAGAGTGTGCAAATTGGCTTTTAATCCTATTATGAAATCTAATAAACGACATGTTGGAAGACCTACACTAAATTGTCCTATAAGTATGGACCACCTTAAATTTTTCTTTAGGAAGATGATTTGGGTCATTGCTTTATTCTACGCTACTTTAGTATTACTACTAATTTAGTTTATACTACCTGAGTCTCCAAGTCCACATAGGCCAAGAGCTGGGTACCACATTTTTTCCACCATGCTTAAATAATCAAAGTGACCCACATTAATTCCCCACCCACACTAATTGAAAAAATAGTATAACATTCAAACAATTATGCTATTTGAAACAAACAATAGTATAACCACACTATGTACTATTTTCATTGTGTGACCTAATTTGAACCTCTTCCATTTTAAATAAAAATTATGTGGGTAAATACTTGACCCCTACAACTTTGAGATTGATTCATCTCAACTTAATCTCGGTAAACTAATTCGTGGCCTCTCACGCTCATCCCAGCTTTAGTTTAAAAATTGAGCTATAAGGAGTTTCTGTAATTTTCAACCTTCAACATACATAGTCGCCATGAATACTTGGGAAACTTTAAGAAATCCCTTGGCCTGCAAAGTTACCATCACATACGGTAGGTGTTTAAAAATATCATCTCTATCCTTCTGTTCATCCACAAGCTCTATCCGAGAGTTAGGGTTAGGGTTTCTCTTCTGTTTTCGACCATCCCCTGCGTCGTAGAGGGAATTGCTCATCGCACAAATTACTGTTGTGTTGCAGGAATTGAAATTTGTTGCATTTTCGCGAATACAGGTGCTACGGATTCTGTAAGCATAGCTTTTGAAACATGGAAGAAGAGGATCCAGCCCAGGCGCAGGCCAAAACGATGATGAATACGGTGAACGGTGCTCTCCCGGAAGCAATTCGCAGAATTGAGAGGCTAACGGAGGAGTTTCCATCCGACAAAGACTTCCATTTCTATTCCAATTTCCCCGTATTCAGGAGTCCTGTGCAAAAAATCCAAGCGCAGGTGGAGTCTCTCTTAAATGAATTAGGTTCCTCCAGAACCCTGCGGCCAAGGCTGCAATCAGCTCAATTTCCCAGTGATCCTGACGAATCGTACGAGTGGCTGGTCGCGCTTCAGGATGATTTAGTGGAAGGCATTGATACTGCGGTTGATCAATTCAACAAGGAAAAACGGGATGGAAAGAGAGGAAAGTCGGAGGTTGAGTATGAGGCTTATCAAACTCCCAAGAGGACACAACACAAAGGTCTCATCAGATCCGGGTTGGAAAGCAGCCCATCTGAGAGTGCGAGAATTGCAACAACAGCTCAAGGGAGCAGTGAACGACGACCGGTGCCGTTTCATGTGCGGTCTATACCGAGGCCACAGGATAACTTTGAATTAGCAGTGGACAACTCCAACAGTCCATTCAAACATCCGCAGGCTGCAGGAAAACAGAGTCATATGACCGGTATGTAAACCCTTATATTTGGTTCCTGAGGTTGCTGAAGTTCAGGATGTAATAAACATTCAGGTCCTCGTCCTATGGACATATTTAAGGTAGACGAGCCTATTATGGTTACTTCCAGGATGTTTGGCCTTTAAGATATGAATCCAGTTATTAGCAAGTATTGTACGAATTCAATGCCATACAAATGAGATTAAGGTTGTGACGAATTTTTAAAAGGCGCATATGCAACCTTCTTAAGTGGTTACATAGGTGTGGCTAAACTGTTTGGTGTGGACAAGGTGTTCAGCTTTGACTTTTTGGCGTTCCTAACCATTAAGCCATCCTGTCAATCCTTAGAATAATACTAGAAGTGTTCGTTTTAGGAGGATATGGAAGCATTTTGCATCCAATAGGAGGTTTTTGAATAAGGTTGGGGTTTGATTGTGAGCGTCTACCTTAGGCCAAGAAGATCTCGTTACATGTATCTTTGTAATCCTAAAACTGCCTGAGCCTTCTGAGGAGTTACAGGTTAAGGAAAATTGGCACCAAGCAGTTAATTGAATGAAATCAGCTCAGTTGTTAATTACTTTCTAATGTTTTCTGACTTGCAGGTGTATCAGCCTTGGATTTGCATGCGAGGAAGCTGGGTGTTGTTTTTGAAGACATTCATCCTCTCGAAGTAAATGTTCTGGGGACTTGCCACCTATCGTTCCAGTCATCTGTAACTTATAAATACCTGCAAGATGCGCATTTGCTGACCACTTAGATTTATTCTCAATACACCTAGAATGTGATTGCAAGGCCCGTTACATGACATTGTAATGTAGGCAATTCAGAGCAAAGGGAGAGAGTGTAACCTAGTACTGTGTAACATGTTTAAGTGACATGAGGATTGCTTGTCCCTGCAGGCAGACCTGAAAAAGATAGAGTACGTGGACGAAGTACTGTTGGAGACTGTGACCCCTCAGAAACCCAGGCCACTTGCAGAGACGCCTTTGAACATGGTCTCAACTCTAGCGGAACTCAACGACATGGCTGCCAAGTTACAGGCTGCTCAGGAATTTGCTGTTGGTTCTCATCAATCACTCTATTATCTATCAACAGCTTCATTTGTTTTGTTTTGATTGTTCTTTACAATACTACAATCATAAAAATCTTGATGTCACCCATTTACAGTACAATGCACAAATTTTTTTCAACATATGCAGTCTTGATATCACATATTTACAGCACGAAGCACAAATGTTTGTCAAACACATGCAGTTTTTATATCAGTAGTATGCTATTCTTTGCTGTGCACTATGAAATTGATACCTTTCAATCTGCTTTCTGGGGGGAATGGGGAGGATAGGTCGATTTGGAGCATCATCATTATCGATCTTTTCAAGGATTTGTATGTCTCATGCAAATCTCAACGCGTTCAGAAGACTTTATTGTGGATACTCTTGCTTTACGGGGGAATGTGGGGCCATGTCTTAAAGAGATCTTTGCAGATCCTAGCATTCGAAAGGTATATATTATCATCATTGCAGTTGGAATCAAAGGCCCCTCTGTGGTTTGCTGTTTACTAGCCTTTTAACCGCATTCTGTTCTTTTTGCATTTTCTCCTTTCAGTTATGAACTCCCCAGATTGATGTCTGATATTCATAGTCTCTCATATACAGGTTATGCATGGGGCTGATCATGATATTTTGTGGCTCCAACGTGATTTTGGCATCTACGTCTGCAATATGTTTGACACTGGCCAGGTATGTCAGCACTCTGTGATATGGAATTAGTCAGGTTACTAGTTGAAGAGTGCACCTGCACTGTGCAGTTTTCTTAATGCTGTAGAATGAATTGTCACGATTGGTAGACTAGACCTTTGCTTCCATATGCATGCAAGAAAAGTAGTTGAAGAATAATTTTTTAACCAAAATCTCAAATCACTACACAATGTCTACTTTTGTGACAATTCTACTGGGCCTGGCATAGTACATGAAAGCACTAAAGGAGCTGTAGGACTGTGTTACTCATTTTCTTGCTACACAGCTTGAAATATGTCGTCGTTTACTTTGGAGTTTGTTGTTTATTTGATTGTGTTGGTCTCTGAGGATGTTGCCTTAAATTGAACAAGGAAAAGTGGAGGCATTGATGTAATTCTGTTGGAGGCTGGAACAGGCAGCAAGGGTGTTGAAGATGGAGAGTTTTGGGCTGGCATATCTGTTGCAAACTATTTTGGACATTCATCCTGACAAGCGGTCAGTCTGCTTGTACACCTTTGTTCTGTCATCTATCAGTTCCTGTGGCTTCATATTTGAAGGCAAAGATATTAAGGATTGCATTACATCAATCTCAATGATCCTGACAGCATTGTGAACTTTCAGGTATCAGCTTGCAGACTGGCGTTTACGGCCTTTACCAGCTGATATGATCAAGTACTTTCCTGCTAACTCAAGAACTGGTCTAGTTGATGTCTCCTACTAAAGCACTGGTGATCGTTTCACATATTGTTGGGAATCTGAACATCATGTAGGAGAATTGGTTTTATTCGTGTGTACTGTTGAGTTTTTAACTATAAAATTGTCTTGCAATAAAAGAATTTAAGGAATTTCTTGAACATTTTAAGTTGACATCCACCTTGAAATATTCTCACAGGGTGGTTCAGTTTATATTACTGTCATTGTTTTCTGATTTGAAGGCTTGTGGTGTATGTGATTATCAGATATGCAAGAGAAGACACCCATTATTTGCTTTACATATATGATATGCTGAGAGTGCAGCTGGTGTCAATGCGCTCTTCTGCTGAGAGTGATGTTGATGATGCACTTCTTCAGGTACCTGGTATTGCATTACTTAGGTGCCACCCTGCATTGTGAAGGAAGTACTGGCAGGTCCTAAGATGTGTCCTAAGGCACTACACAGTATGTCATAATCTTTCCATGAACTTGATGTTGCCAGAGAGTTGATGAGGATGACTTTATAACCTGACAGGTTACGTCCATCATAGAACTCATAAATTCCAACTCTTATCGTTTTGATCTGATGTGATTAAACATACCTTGATTGTGTTGTCATCCAAGAACCAAGGCAATCAGCACAAGTATTAATTTTATTGCTGGGATGACTGCCCAGTACGTTGAAGAGGAAAATGGACAATAGTTAAGATCTTGCCCAACTTGATGAAACAATTAAACTGCATGTGACCTGGTTGAAAATAGCCCTATAAGTATTAAATAACAAGCGGAGGAGTCTATTGAAATCAATCTGTTTTCCATTGTGCAGGTCTACAAACGGAGCCGCGATGTGTGTCTCCAGATCTACAAGAAGGAGGTTTTCTCTGAGACTGCATACTTGAATCTTTATGGGTATTTTTACAACACTCAATCTGGAGTAGTAATGTTATTCAATCTGGAATAGAAGTAAGCATATCAATGTGTATAGATTCACATGTTTTCTATGGTTTGTGTATAATCTTTGAAACGAACTGCTTAATGTGAAAGGCAACAGATTTCTGTCAAATTTGCTTCAGATTGATATGAAGAGTGATGTACTTGCAGATTACAGGACAAACAGCTGAATCCAGAACAGATGGCTGTTGTTGCTGTGAGTATCCTTTCCTTCTGTTTACCTACTAGCATTGCTTTGCTCGTGAAATCTTTCTGCTAATAAGAAACTTGAGAGTTATCTAATCTTCATAGTTGTATATACATTAGCTGGATGAAAGGCAGATGTTGAAAGGTTTTGATGTCATACATTGCTTCTTGTTATCATAACTTTCTCATGCACTTACAGGGGCTATATGCTTGGCGTGATGGTTTGGCACGTAAAGAGGATGAGAGCACTGGTTATGTCCTGCCCAATCAGCAACTTATAAAAATTGGTACACCTTTCAAGCCAGGCTTTCTTGTTTGCATATCTAGATTCAAGGTGTGGAATTGTAGGTATCTATCTTGATCCCAGCAGAAGCATTTACTTTTCATAGGTTCTTTACTTCAAATTTGAATTTTTATTCCAAATGAACATCTGCTCATGGATGTGTTCCATGTCTTCCATCAGCTGAGGAAATGCCGGACACTGGTGCTAAGCTTTACAGTCTGATTAGGGGTCCATCTCCATTGCTCAGACGACACATACCTACAATACTTGAAGTGATCAAGCAGTCCAAGGAGCAGGCAGTTTTTCCTTCTGCTTCTCTAGCTGCTGAAGTTAGCAAAGAGCAGAAGTTCACACCTGACACCCAAGCTGGAGAATCTGTCAGTGTTGAGAAGTATGTAAATGAGGAGGTTGGAGTAAGTTCACCCTTATCTATTCCAAGGGGACTACCTTCACCAGCAAAATGTGAAGTTGAGACAGAGTGTATTACTGTGAAAGCCCATCCACAAGGTATGGGTGTGGCTGTCTCCAGGGGTGAGGGAGTTGAACTTTCAAAAGAGACTGGGAGCATTACAGATTCCATGGTCAAAACCTTAGTAAATGATCATACTCTTAGTACAAAAGTTACAGGTGGGGACACAAATTCATCTTCTGGGACAAGTGTGCAGAAACAAACTTCTGCTGTCGTGAGAAGGGCTTCTGCACCTTCACTTGCACTTTTTGGTGCAAAGCCTAAGAAAAGGGCTGCAACAATCCCTCTAGACTTGACTATCCAGAGGGATGTTGTGGAAGCCTTATTGATTCCTGGTTTGCAGACTTCTGTACCAGCTTCAAGTGACATGTCAGGTACCAAGATGCCAATTGTATCGGTAGATGCTAGTGCAGCTGAAAATCAAGTAGATGAAAAGAAACAAAATGATCCATTGATTGGTACAGGAACTGTTGAGAATGAGGAGTCAACTGCCAGATTAGGTGATTTTAAACAACCTTCAAATTCTGGGAGGCCAGTTGATGTTGAGATTGAAGCCTCTAGGTGTGCACTGGCTTTAGGCGAAGACACAGTGGATGGAAGGCCAGTTTCTTCGTGTCTGGAAAGTAGTGGAGAAAAACCTGTTCTTGTGGAAATACCTGCACCAAGTCCCATTGTTAACCCAGGAGCTACAAGTGAAGAAGGGATAAGCAAGATAAACGTAGCTATGGAGGTCCCTATCAGCACACTAGATCACACATCACCTTTCAGGGAAGTGAATCTATCACATGGTGATGCACTAGCCTCTAGTGGCACAGGTGATGTTGGTGCAGTTGATATCACTGTCGCTGTTGTTGCACAAAGTTCAATGGTTGTGGATGCAAGAGAGTGCATGCCCAGAAGTGCTGTTGCTGGCAACGGTTTATCCTCTCAAAGTGAAGGAATGAAATCTGATAGAACATCTGGTGGTTTGGGAGCCTTGCTTGGGCCTTCAGGAAGGAGTAAGGTGAAAAGGAAATATGATGAAGACAAAGAACTGGTGAGTGTTGTGCGTCACTTAATCATGACCTGATCCTATCCTCTTCACTCCCTTTGCATTATGGTAGTGCGTTCATCATCTTCCAATTCTATATATGCAATAGACGTCTTGCATTTGACAGAAGATTGTGACTGAAGGATAACTTCAACTTATTATAAGAGGATTCTCTTTGATGTTTTCTTTAAGGTTGCCGAAGTTGAACTATGTGATCGCCTTGGAGGGATAGAGACGAGTATATTTTAAGTTTGTAAGATATTATGTGTAGATCTCCATCTTTCTCTTAGATAGTTCCAACACGAAAATAAATAGTTTCTTAGCTGCAATCTATTCAAGTAAGCATGCCTCAAGGATTATCTTGTCTGAAGGCTATTTGCTGTTGAGGAAGTGACCTTAACGTTTTGTCTGGATAGAGTCTTCCACAATGCATTGATTTTTGATGACACAAAATCTATGTGGCCATCTATCTGTACAGGTGGAAGCAAAACTTCGGGCAGACCAAATCAGAGCTTCACTCTCTCTTCCCTTCCACCAAGGTTCAGTTCTTGATGTTCAAAGCATGGAAACACCATTTACTGAAGAACCTATTCCAGTTTTCTCTACAGCATTGGAGGCTGGCCCATCTGCCACATCCACGCCTTCACAACAGCTTCTTCCCTCTAGCGAGGCAGGCGATCTAGCGCAGCTTGAGAAGCTGGAAGATCACATGATGCTCGAGAGCTGGGATCGTGACCCTGAGAACAATGTCAAAGATAAGCACACAAGGTTCACATCTAGAGGGGGTGGTGAGTTGCCACTACCTTTATCTGAGCTTCGGAGGCATCCTAAAAAGCAACAAAGATTGAGATCACCTTCAGATTCATCATCTTCATTGCAACAAGAAGGAAGCACCAACTCCGGAAGAGTTCTTCATGCTGATAGTGGGAAGAGCAAGTTTGAGCATCACCATGTTAAGAATCAGAAACGAAAGCATGCTGGTGTTGACGGGCGAGCAGCAGCCCAATCTAGTGTTAACAAGGATGAGATGTCTTTGGTCTCACCATTTGATTATGGTGCAGCCAGGAGGGAACTTGGTTTGGAAGGGAATTTGACATCCAAGACAGAGGATAGTAATAGTCAGAGGGGTCGTGGAAGAGGAAGAGGGTTTGTGAACCCAAACAAACGTCAAAAGCAGGTTCCACCTCCAAGATCTGCATCTGGAACCAGGGAAGCTTTTGACCCACTCCGAAGAGTGAGACAGGAGCCTCGGCCAGAAGGTATACCAGCTGCTAAGCGGAGGCAGGTCTTTCCACAAACTGGTAATAGGTCTGCTTCATTTCGTAAATAGCAGCTTCCAAGCACTCTCTTCTAGGTTACATAATGTTGAGTTCTACCAAGTGCACTTTGCTGGTAGTAGTTGATTTTAGATTCAAACTGGTGAGAAATAGCAATGACAGTTTTGTTAGACGATGATAGGATCCTATAACAGGAAGAGGATGAAGCTGCTCCATTGGTTTGAGCTGCGTGTGTCACAAGTACCATGAGCTTAAACTAAAATGTAGATCACTTTGCTTTGCACATTCGTCACTCTCCCATGATTCTGTGAGACCACTGCCACTTGCAATTTGGTGTTTGAGCAGTAAGATGGATCACATTTTGATGCAACAAGTATGGTGCTTTTCAAAGGATGGCTAAACTTATATGATGGAATTAAACTCACTATCTGGTCAATTGTTGGAGCATTTCTTGGATTTGTTTTTCCTTTTCTTTCCAATATGCCGTTTCACAATATTATCGGCATTTTCCAGACATTCTGGATTAAGGTACCCGGACTTGCTAATTTAGGCAAGCTAGATACCCAGGAAATGTTTTCAAGAAATAATCCATAGACTTGCAAGTCAATAGAGTCTACAAAAAAAATTCACATGCAACTTACAGAAATTCACAAAGTTGCTTGGATGTTGGATTGGTGAGTATGAATCACCACAAAATCAGCTTAATTGTGGGTGAGGATTTTCTATTAAATGAAGGTGTTGTCCCCCTTTTGTGGACTGCTCCTTATACCACCTTGTTCAGCAGATACTGTAGATCCCTGATTAACCATTGTAATTCACCAAAGTTGGTGTTCTTTGAAAAGTGTTTTTGCATGCTTCTTACACCGCTATAATGAATGGCCGAAGTGGTGGTATTTTATACTTAATACCACATATGATTAATTAGATTCAACAATGACTTACTCGATGGCCTTGTTGCATTGGCTTGTTAACGGCTTAAGGATTACCAATAGGTGTCATCAAAAGGAAGGTGACACCTTAAGGCCTCAATACCTTATTGTTCTCAAGGATGTTCATGATGTTGTGCCTACGTAGATTTGTGCATGTTCGAACTTCAACAATCATATTAAACATCTAGAACTGAAGAGCTTTGAAACCAAGAGCTTTGAAGGTCCTTAAGCATTGACGACTATATGTTCATTGGTCATGTAAGATATGTGGGTGTTATTTAGTTCGTTTTCCATGTTCTCGAACTTCTATTGATTAGATCTACACAAGGAACCTTGTGTTGCATTAGCAAATCTATGATGAAGGATAAACAAAAGTCTAACCTCTCTTGATTATTTATGATTATCAAAAGTGCATGTTTGTTAATTCCTTAACAAAGTACATGGGTCCTCCCACTTGTGTTCACTTTTGAGTGTGAGTAGTTAATAAAATTTGAAGATGTAGTCCAATCTCTTTTAAACATGTGATTTTATGGTGTTTGTTCTTTGATCCCCACCTAACCACACACCAATCAAATATTGGTTTTCAATTAAGAGAAGTAGTTGAATAACACCCCCATACCTTAGGCTTATTGATACATATTAGAGTAAACAGACCCATTTCCAATAACCCCCCAATCTTACTATATATAGTCCCCTATAGTTGTGAAGTTCCACAGATGTAGCCTTCACATTCGGCGTGATGGAAAAAGTAAGTTAAAAGGGCACATATTTGGGTACCATGATAAGGGCACTAATTGTACTCAAGCTTTCGTCTCCCGGTTATCAAAATAAGTTGATCTATGATGTGAATATGGGTTGGGAGAGAATCTTGCCTTTGATCATTTACAATAATTTCAAAACTTGGAAATAATTTATTTTATTTTTTGTTAAATGTTGTGATATCAAATTCTAGACCCATGAAAAGTCACCCCAATATAACACTTGTACTACAATTATGCGAAATTGTTTAAGTTATCGGAAATAGGTTTGCCTACTCTACTTGCTAATAATCTTGCAGAGTGGGCTTTGCTTTTGAGCATTTGTACGGGCCACCCTACACTTAAGGTGTAAAGACCTAGGCAAAATTCTAAAACATTGTTGTTGCAAAGTGGAAAGCCTACACAACATGGAGTGCTTAATACACGTACAACACCATGTATTAGGCCACTACAACTACCTTGCTAAAGAATTTAGGCATGTTGGTTATATATGGTTAGTCTTCTTGATTGGATGCCTATGTATGAGTGGTTTAAAGTTTATGATAAGCCTACCATTAAAACATACACTAAAATAGACATGTGTTATAATGAGATTGGACCATGTGCTCAAAATGTAGACACCATTCTGGGTTCAATAGTGAATACAATTGGGGTCAATTTTGCCTTTCCTTAGCAAAAGGGAGGATCAGGTTGATTATCACTCAACTGAGAAAGGGCCTGCATGAGCCATGGATGAAGGATTCATAGTCGGATTTTCGGCAATTTGTTTCCAATTACCTCTATGCTCCTATGAATTTGTGAACTTCCACTGGCCTTGTTGCCCTTTGGAGTGCCAGGGGGTATAAGTTGAGCATAATTCTCCTGTAGGAGGGCCAAGAGGTTCAAGGTTGTGTTTCACATGTCCCTTCATATCCCCTAAACAACCTCGTTCCTTGCTCAGTCCCATCAGAAAAAGTTTGTGTGTTTGGCAAATCCGGGCACCAGAAAATTCCTCCTTGCAGTCGCTGGATCTATTAGAAAATCCCAAGAAATGGCAATGCGCAAACGACCATACTTTACTTGAAATTATTCTGAAATTCAACCATACTATGTGCTAAACAATATCATCATCAACAAGGTGCTTTCAGTGAGCTTGTGCTTCTTGTGCAAAGAGAGAGAATCTTCACTCATCTTCGGAATAAGAGATCATTTGGTTTATGAGGAGAGCAAGTCCAGTAGCTTGACCACAAGTATGGGGATTTTAGGCGGAATTATTGGATTACCATTCATGCTCATGGGCTGTGTGATTTGGTTATTTGGAGCGTTCGCTTGGATTCTTGTGTAATTTACCTCCCTTTTTGTAATCAAATGTCATCACTGTCACAGTATCTGTCATAGTTGCACATGCCTTTCCTGATTGCACACAAGCTCACCTAAGTTTGGAATGTCCCATTGCTTAGAAATCTTCTGTAAGGTAAGCAGGTCTTAAACGTGTTCTCTCTGCACCCACTTCTCGTACGATAAGAACACGCAATTAGTGCGAGATGATTAGCAAATCCAAATCATGCCCGTAGCCACTTTCATATTCATCATGAAAGTGAGGATTCTATGAGTTGATAAACAATCATATTGTTGACTACTACGTCTAGAACATTTGAGAAATTTTGAGCGCACAGTCCAATTTCTTTTCAACACATGTGCTTTGATGTCTGTTCTTAGATTCACACCCAAGCATACACCACTCAAATATAGGTGTCCAAAACTCAGAAATTGAATTAGGCACATCTACTTTGCTTAGTTAGGATGATGGCGGCAAAATTGAGGTGTTGAAGAGCTTTGTATCTGTTGGTTGGGTGCAGGCAGCCATTTGCAATCTGTTGTCCGTGTGGAGGTATACTCTCCTGCTGCGTGAATGTTACCACCTGTATGATGGAAACACCCATCAAAATAATAAATTGGTTTATCAGTTGCATCCCTTGCTAATGAAAGGATGGCCCAAAATTGCCCACCATTCGTTTCTATTGAGCACTCTCATGACCTTGAAAGGCTGAAACAGGTCATGAAACTCCTGATGAGAAAGGATTGTGCCAAGAGTCCAAATGACAGAGCCTTAGAAGCTGGACAAGTTGGGGTGAGTCAATGTTTCAAACTCCATTTATTCACCTTGAGGCTCTGAAGCTACGTTATGTAATAAAACCTGCAAATGGACTTCTTTCATCTATCACCATAAAATTTAGTTTTTCCCTACATTGCATGCACCATTATTCTTTCATGGGTCTTACTCGCTTAAAGACAACATGAATCTCATAGAAGTCTTTACAATACTCAGACACTACATTTTTGCAGACTTCTATGACTGATGTGTTGATTGGGTGCATAAACTCTACTTGTGGGTTCCAAAAAACCTGGTGTCATTCAATTTGTCCTCATATTGTAGTGCTTACCAATTTCGCTTCAAAAATTCCCTGTATGTTAAAGGCAAACAAAGTCACCAAGCCTCAACTTGAAATATTGAGTGCTAACATAGAATCCTACCCTAACAAAAAAATTTTAAATCCAACTATATTTATTTCTAACTACACAACTTATTTTTACCTGACAGTGACTTCCCATCAGTAGGCAATTCCCTTAGTTTCATTGCACAGAGTGCTAAATACCATTTGAACAACATTATGGCGAGCAAGAGAATGGGCAAAGCTGAAGTTTGACAATAGAGGGAATGTTGAGGACTTCAAAGGCAGGACAGGTCACAAGCATCTATGAATATCTCTAGTCACACAGCAGGAGCTCTTTTAGTTAGCATTGCTTTTTCTGCATGACCAGGGGAATCAAATCTAAGTGTGCAGGGTTGTTTATCAAATGGAAGGTATTCAACAAATCATGCAATATCACATTCATGTTTAGATTCATCCGTGTGCTCCATCATCAAAGATTTACAAGATGTTTGCAATTACATTCCACAAGCTTATTGGCAGTTCGAAAGTTTGATTTAAAACATCAAAGCATCAACACTGTTGAGTGAGAAGTATCCCACATCTTCAAAACCAGCACATGCAATTACATCCCAACATTTCTTGAAATGTTCTAATAGTTCTTGTTGAATTCATTTCCTGAAATCATGAACATCTGCAATGCTGGTATCCCTTGTTAGCAAGACTCAGATGCAAAAAACCATGATGAGTGAAGACTTACGACCTAATTCAGTGCCTTCGAAAGTACTAAAAAATGTACTCAGCTGCATCTAAGACACTGTATCTGTGAATCTGTGATCAGCCCATAATAACTCAAAGCAAGTGCACAGAAGGAAGAGGAATAATATCAATTTCAAATTTCTTAAAAAAGGACACTATAAGTGACATCTACACTGGTGCAACAGGAGTATACAAACCCAGCTGAATTTCCATGGCTTTTTTGGCCCTTGATAGGCGAGACTTCTGGTGACCTCCCTTGTTTCTGTGAAGAGTGCCAACCTTCACTGCCTTATCGATGATAGAGAAAGCCTCAGCAATAAGTCCCTCCACTGGCTTAATGTCATCATCTGATGCATCCTCCTTTTTCTTCAAACCATCTAGAGCTAAGAATACCTGCAAATATTACAGGAAAGAGAAGTCAACCACTAGATGTCGTCAGAAATGGGTACAATTGCAAGAAGACTAAAATTGACTGATTAGATTGACGACTCATGCATCCACACTTATGAAAGTGTTAAAATAACCTAATGACTGTCAAATCACTATTTCCTGCTACCAGTTTCATCGTCTCCCCCATTTATTACATAAGAACCAGTGAGATCCAGATATAAGACATGGTCGCCTATTTTCACAACAAACCTTTAAATCATGGAAATGCAAATGCACTAGGAGAATCCCACCACCCTGGGCATTGGCTGAGGCTTGGGCTGAGGCTAAGGAAGAATACTATTAAAAAATTGGTGACATTTCTTAGATACACAATGGTCCTCAGGTGCATACTGATGAAAATTTCCAAAAAGAATTGGTGACCAAGAATGATGATTTTGGAGCTTCACAGTGTCTCATGTGTGTCAGCTTCTGCTTAGTTTCTGAAAACCACAATGGCATGGCATTCCAACACCTGCATCTGCCTAGAAAATAATCTTTATCGCACATTCCTACACTTTCACCTCAAGAAAAATTGTAAGCAATGTAGCTGAACACAAGCAACAGACAAGATGAATCGGTGAGCACGAACGATGATTTTAGAGCTTTAGGGTGTCTTGTGAGTGTCATGCCAGAAGCTTAGCTTCAGAAAACCACCATGGCATTCCACAACCTACATCTGCCTAGAAAAGACTCTTACCCCAAATGCCTACACATTCACCTCAAGAAACAATTGCAGACGAGGCATAGCAAAGCAATGTAGCTGAACACAAGCCACACACACGTTCGAGAGCCACATTTACAAAGACACATCGTCAAACAGACCTTTTTCATGCGGGTGTGAATCTCGGATTTCTTGGCCTTGTTGTACACGCGCCTCCTCTCATTTTGCCTCGTCCTCTTTGCAGCTTGGTCGGCCTTCTTCGCGGGAGCAGCCGCGGCGGCGGCTCGCACCAACACAGGCCGTCTCGCCAACGGCACAACCACCCGCGAAGTGCACGACACACCTTCAAACAAAAAAAACAACAACATCCACCGTCAAAATCCACACAACCCTGGACACATTGGCAACAACCCCCCACCTCCCCACCCCCAACCAAAACTCCAAACCCTGAACCAATTCAAATTTCGCACGAAGCGCAGCCACTCGCCTTGTAGCCGGGTTCGTTCTGGCAAACAGCAAACAGAGCAGCTATCCTATCCTATCCCCAGCCCCATCCACCGTCACAATCCACAACCCTTCAATCCACAGCCCATTGGACCATTTGCTATCCCCGGAACCCTGAACCGATTCAAATTCCATGTGAAGAGCAGGCGCTGACCTTGAAGTCGGGTTCCGGCGAAGGAGGAGCGCAGCGGCACCGAGGCGGAGGAGCGCTGCGGTGTGCAGACGGAGGCGGAAGGGGAGGCCGCCAACGCTAGCGACGACAGCGACGAGGTAACCCTAGAGCATGCCATGGCCATCGCTGCTCCCTCCTCTGCAATGCGGGCTTGCAATCTTCTCCCAGCTCTGCAATCTTCACCCAATTCTCTGCCTGGCTGGGCTTGCGTTGGCTTATCCCCTGCGCAGCTGCGACAAGAGAAGAGAAGAGAAGAGCAGAGAAGAAGCCTTAGCCACTCGCGGTTTCGCCGGGTATGACATCCGGTTATCGGTCCGTGTAGGTGGATTCTCTAAGGCGTCCCTGCTTAACCCCTACGGTAAGCGGGCCTAATTCGGTCACTAATCTATCCTAAATGGACACCACCTACATGTATTTGTCAGGTGTGCTGTAAGGTTGGGTGTGGTTTTACTGAAAAGACATCATGTATGTTAGGCCCACTTTAAAGTAGACAATCCTTAAATGGTTACTATTTCCACCTAGCCACTTCTCCTAGGATATGAAATACGCAATTAGTACGAGATGGTTAGCGGATCCAAATCAAGGCCGTAGTAATCACTTTTCTCACAATTTTCATAGCTTATATGAATATCTTATTCATTAACAAAGTGAAGATTCTTGTGTTCGTTAAATGGTCACATAGGTCTCATCAATCATGTTGATTGTTGAGTTTAGAATGGTTATCATATTTTTGATCACGCAGTCCAATCTCTTTTAAGTGCATGTCTTTGTGATGTATGTTCTTGAAGCCACACCAAACTACATACCACTCAAATGTAGGTTCCCGATTAAGATGAGTACTTGAAATAGGCACATCTACCTTATACTTGGCGTTGGTTTGAAGGCCAATCCGAACTCTAAAAACTTGGCCCAATAAGATCACTCGGTTTCATCAAATTCGGTTCAAGGACTTTGTACTAGGATTGGGGCCGATCATTTACTCATCTTATGTGGCGTCCTAGGTGGCAAAACTTTAGAGTCAAATGTTCGGGCCGGCCTGAACAAATCGGGGACGAGGTTTTCCTTCACTCAAACTCTCAACATGAGCCAGATTGGGCTAATGAACATCTTTACCATCAATCCATGGGAAGTAAATTATCTTCACTATCTGGACATGAACATGTGAACATCTTAGATGATTGTTTTAACTTTAGAGAGCACGTTGATGTTGTCTTTTGGGTGTTATTTTAAGGTCAATAAAATGATATAGGTGCTGGAATCTTGATTCTTGAAGGTGAGTGGATTTGTAAGCATGGTAGATGGTCATTTAAACCTAAAAGAGCACGGTGATGTTTATTTTATTTTATTTTAGTGTCATTTTGAGGTCAATGAGTGTCAATGAGTGTCATTTTTGGTATTGGGTTTTGAATCTCGTAGGTGAATGAATTGTAAGCATGCTATGTTATCATTTAAGCATACAAGGGCATGATGATTTTGTTATTGGATATTATTTTGAAGTCATTAAGTGATATTGGTGTTGGGTTTTATTTTTATTTTTTTCTTGGAGGTGGGTGGACTTATAAGCATGTTAGATGGTGGTTTTACCTTGTGAGAGCACACCGATCATGTATTTATATGTCATTACGAGGTTAATAGATGATATTGGTGTTGGGAATTGATTCTTGAAGACAAGTGGACATGTAAACATGTTAGATGGTCATTTAAGCTTGTGAGAGTCTGTTATGGATCTATCAAGTTATAATGGCCACCTAACATGATAACAAGTCCAATCACCTTCAAGAATCAAAACCTAACACCAATATCACTTATTGACCTCAAAATGACCTCCAAATGACAAGATTAGCATGCTCTCATAAGCTAAAACAACCTTCTAACATGCTTACAAGTTCATTCACCTCTAAAAAAACACCCCAACACCATCAGAGCATGTTCACTGGTCTCCATACAATGCCCTACAACCGAATAATGCCAAGTTTAGCCCATGAGTTGAACCCATGCGTCATGCTCAACTACTCTTATACTATTGGTGGGCCCCATAAACCCCTCATGGGGCGGGATAGCTTGGTATATTGCGGCCCAACTTTCCACTCCTATGTAATATAATTAACTATCAAACCTCGTAATCTTTGACCAATAGGATATTAGCTTTAGTTATTTCTATGTAGGGCCTTGTGTATTGTGAAATATTAGTTTTGATCACGGGACCCACATTTTATGAAGCTCAAAGAGAGTGAACATGTGGGACATATAACGAGACTACCTTCCTCTAAATGATGTTACCCGATTTAGCACACCTTTGTGTTAGCGTTTGGCGTACAATGTATGATTATACTCTTATTACTTATTGATATCAAATTGACATTCAAAAGACAAGATCAATATGCTTTCATGAGCTAAAACCACCATATAACATGCTTAGAAGTCCACTCACCTTTATAAATAAAATAAAATAAAAACACCTATGTCACTAATTGACCTCAAAGTGGCATCCAAAACACAAGATGAATATGCTCTCACAAACTAAAATGATCATCTAAGGTAGAGGGTGCTAAAACCAACACCCCACCCAAAACGAACACCTATAAACGCCTCCCAATTGCAAACGCTTTATGACCTTGAACCGTTTCCCGTTATGTAGGAGTGTCCGGGCCCATTGAGTGACGGTTTTAGGTGCCATTAGTGGTGCCACCTCATAGCGGCCTTCACTACCTTCATGTAGGGTAGGTGACGGGCTGCACTCTATCCCGGGTTGGTTCAAGGTGGGATTAGTGTGGCTTGTCGATGCCTTTTCTAGCCATTCTATTCACAAAGCCAAGGAGGTAAGTCCACAAGGCACAAAGGGGTCATGTCCCAAGATGCAAGGGGGTTGGTTCGCGAGATGCAAGGTGATGGTTTTGCAAGCGAACTAGGTGGGATCGTGGAGGTGGCCATGTGGCTTTGTGTACCATTACTACATGGGCTTTGATGTAGTTTGGGTTTAGTACCCAACTATGTTGTGTTGGTTCTAGGCAATGAGAGCGAGGGTCCTCAACATATCCAAGGTCGTCATACGTGGGGTCTATATATTGGATTTAAGAAGCTAGTGGTTTTGACTTTGAATATTCATCAAATATCTAATTGAGGCTAAGAATATATATTCTTTCTTTATACCTATGTTTAGAACAAAGGCTAATATGATTTTTTAATATTTTTTTATTTCAACCATGTAGTCATATGTATGTGCAATAGCTTAAAGTGTTGGTTTAAGCACCCTCTACCTTATGTACATAGCACACTTACAAGTCCACTCACATTCAAGAATCACAGTCCCTTTTTGGCTAATATATTAATTTTTTAAGGGTAAATTAATATTAGGCAAAAACCTGCCCATTCAAGTACGTTAACGTCCAGCCGCAGCCTAGCGCGCGTCTGCGTCTAAGGTTGCGGCCATTAGTGGCGTTCCAGCTGGTCGCTCGCTCGCGTTCTTCTGTTGTCGCTTCCGGAATGCGAAGGAAGCTGTGTGATGTCAGTCTAGTCTCTCGCTCTCCAAGAATCTCGTCCGGCACTCGCATTCTCCTCCTCCGATTCTTTCAACTCTTCACTTCCCGTGAGTGGGGGTGCATTTTGTTCCGTTGAAGTGAGTGTATTTCGTTCACGTCATAACCATGCAGGGAGGCGGAAGCCTGTGGCGCTTAGCGCGCAGATCATCATCGCAAGCTCCCGACTCACGGGGTTTGCAAGCTTTATTCACGCGAGCATTTCAATCGGGGCATCCAGAAGCTCCTCCCACCAATGTCAGTGGCGCCACAGTGCCCTCCTTCAAACTCTCCGAGGAAAGCCTACAGTCACTGAAAGCCCCCATTGCGGGCTTCAAGCTGCCTTCTTCGTCACCGACCACCGGTGCGAGCATCGACATGGCTCCCAGTAATTATCCCAAACCCTCCGAATTCTCGTACCCTGGGGTTTTGTTTTACTCGATCTTGTTTTGGCCACAATCTCGGTGGTTTTAAGTCAGGACGACATTTTCTTGAGAAAGGGCGTTCTTCTCTTTCAGAATAGGGCATAATTCTAATTCAATCAAGTGGAGATTAGAAAGTGAGGGATCATGTGATGTGTGTTTGCTCCGTAGCAGAAACAGCTGTGGGTTTCTCGGTGAACGGGTGCACTCGGTTTAGGGTTTAATGGTGAAGAATTCCGATTATGTGTTTCTTATGTTACAATGAGGATTAGGGTTCTGAAACCTCCTAATTCTTGTGCCCTGGGTTTGCTTGACCTTGTTTGTGTGCCATACTCTCGCAAACCTCGGGTGGTTTCGGATTACGACACTTTTTTGAGAAAGGACGTTCTTTTCTTTCATAGTAGGGCAAAAATTTCCAATTTCAACCAAATGGAGATGAGAAATTGAGGGATCTTGTGATGTGTGTGTCCTCCATGGCAGAAACAATTGTGGTTTTGTTGGTGAATGGGTGCACTTGGTTTAGGGTTTAATGGGATGATATGAAGAATTCCGATTATGTGTCTCTTATATGTTGCAATGAGGATTAGGTTCTGAAGACGAGTGCCAGTGGATTGTTGGAAGATCTTGTTGATTTTTTTCTACAATGGACTGAGCAGGGATTTTGAGGTTTAGGGTTTAAGGTTTAGGGTTTAAGGAGAGGACTGTTCATTACACAAGTTTTTTGGAGTTCATTTGCCTTCTACTCAAAATGAGGAAAGGACATACGATTTGGAGTTAGGGTTTTGGGCACATTATCGGTAAGTGTAGTTGTGCGAACTGGCCAGGTGAGGTGTTGATAAAGATCCTGAGGCTTGGCACGTATATGCGAGTATTTCGAATGGACCCTAAAGCCTGAATTTCTCTTATTAATCTATGTCGGGTTAGCCCCCTCATAATTTCCATCTTCGAATAATGGGCTCAGGAATTTGATGGCTTGATGTTTTGTGTACATTTTATCAACTACTTGACAAGGTGCTAAAAGGCTTCAATGTCGTATGTAGTCTATCATCTATTTTGAAGCAAGCACAGGGTTCAAGGTCCCTGATTGAAATGGATTGGTGGAGGGTATTCTACTGGGATGGTTGAACATGCATCCTGTTTTCTGTGTATTTACTTGACACAGCTTGAGACATTACATTATACAGTTTATACTTGTTGTGTAGTTCATTCTAATTGAGTGTGTTGTCTCGAACTTTGGAAGAGGAGTTATTTGTTTTTGACCTGATGATTCTTTTTGGATGTTGTTATGGGTTTTGTTGTCAGAGAAAATATATGCACGGCTGTCAAACTCACCCAAATATGCATTCAAATCAGACATCCTTGCATACTTTCAAGGCTGTGATCTGCAACCCCATCAACTTGTCACAATTTTTGACGAGAAGTATCGTCAGCGATTTGTGTGGGTTTCTTAAACCCAGCCACTATTTTATTAGACTCATGCCTTCAAATTTGGTATTTGAGTTTGTTCCTTCTGTATAAGCCATGAAGCCTTTAGCAGATTTGTATTCGGACATTCCTGACCTGATGTCCTAACAACTTTCACCAAAATACCGAGGAATTGAGTGTGAGAGAATCTGGTTTGTACAGGCAAATAGAGTTTGACACCATGGAGGCTTTCCGACAAGCGCAACGACTAATTGTGCGGAGGGGTCGCTTAGGTGGCCGTTATTTGAAGCTGGATTTGGTAAGATGCACAAATTCACAAGCTTTTTCATTCTACACTGTTCCAACTTCAGAAGCTTGTTCATGGACTTAATATGTTATTATTGTACCATGTTGTTGTTTGAAGCAGTCTGCTCAATGTGAAAACATCTGCCTAAAAGGTCATATGTGACACTGATCCAGGATGTGAAGTCAGATGGAGATGCTCTTCATGAGACTGTCAAGGACTTTCGAGGACATTCTGTAAGCCTCATTTTGACCTTTATTGTTCATGTCAAGTTTGCAAAGTATATGAGTGGCCCATTGAGAATTAACCAAATTGTTGTTTTTCTGCACCAGCTACTTATGATGCAGTTACCCACAGACGCGACAGCTGAGGATATTGAGCGATTCTTTCAAGGCTACAACCTAGCCCCCTACTCCACCAGATTTCTGAGAGTGTAAGTTTCAGGAGCCACCACATTTCAAGCTTTCAATATGTCTGTCATTTGACATGCCATTATCCTTACCTTCCAGTATTGGTCTCATGTCCTGATGATCCCCTTTCACCCTCTTCTATACTTGGCACTTTACACTAGAGCTTGGGAGCCTCTGAATATTGAAATCTAAATTCTTTCATTGGTGGAAAATGCTGAGGCCATCCTATTTCACTTTGCACTAACACTTGAGGACCTAAGAGTCTAAGCAGGCTTGAATGGATGTATGAGCTGGATGGAATCCTACATGGCATGCACTGGATAGTGTTTCATGGTTTTCTTAAGAAGTAACACAAAACTAGGAGACCATGTAACACATTGTGAACTCTATCAACACAACTGTCATGGCATCCTTTGGGAAATTATTAGAAGGTTTTGTGCTCAAACGAGTTCGGAGCACTGTATAGCCATCAGAATCTTCTGCTTACCTGGCCAAAGGGTTCAGACCTTTGAAAGAAATTCTGTGTTTATCCTTCTCGGACTTATCCTTTTCAACAGCTGGTGGATGTCTATTGATGGTCATTTCAGAGCTATGTTAAGAAGCGTTTATGTATAAATAGTTTTTTCTTTTAATTTTGACATTCGCTCAAAGTTGCTCTGCTACATTATATACAGTTTGACCTTGCTTTTCTAGGTCATGATAAAGTGGTCTGATGCTTATGTGCAGGCAAAAGGATATGAACCTCAAGAAGCCAAGTTCCAATACTCCTCCTGTAGTTGAAAGGCGAGCATTAGTCAAATTTGTTTCACCACTTGAAGCCCTCCGAGCTTTGAGAATGAAGCAAGGAGAGTTTTGCCTAGATAGGGCCATTGAGTTGAGATTTGTCCAATAGCTACAGACACTTATGTTGCAATCAACTATTCCAACAAAGTAAAGGCCATTTGTAATAGTTTATGGTTGATCCCATGAAATTTAGTTTTTCCACAGAATCACACTGGCACAACACAATGAAAATGAGATTGGTGTGAACTTCCATCAGTCTTGCCAGGCAACTCTGTAGTTCCTTCGTTGCCTGGTTACATTCATCTGCAAGTTTTCAGCACACCTAGAAATTGGGCTATGTGCAAATATTGAATGAACATGAAATCAGTTGTATTTGAAAGACAAATACATGATGAATCCAAATCCAAGAAGTTAGAACCATAACTTCTAGGAAACACAGATATCAGTGAATGTCTTATGAATGGGACCTAGTGTAGTCACAAAGACCTCAATTTATCATCTTCTAGATTCTCAATTTTTGTTGACATGCTCATCAACTTGAGTCCCATGTGTGGCCACATTGTCTGGAAAGATACCCTTCATAAATGCAAAATGTTCCTTATGAAGTTCGATGTGCCTAATTCAAGGTCTGATCTTAAATGGAGACTTGTGTCTGAGTGGTGTATGCTTGAGTGTGGATCTTAGAATGGACACCAAAAAGACGTGTTAAAAAAAGATCGGGCTACATGCTCAGAAATTGGTAACCATTCTAGACAAAATAGTAAACATAATTGGAGTGGGGGGATTTTTATATGATCATTTAATAACTCAGAGAATTATCACTCTGACAATGTCTAGGATATTCATATGAACTCCAAATATTATGAGGAAAGATAATACATGTTGATCATCTCAGTCCCATTAGCCTTTTTGGCTTCCCGGACTTTAAAATCAATTTCATTTCATTGCATATTGCATATCCTACGAGAAGTGGGTGCAGAGAGAAGAGTGTTTCATTCAAGACCCGCTTACTTTACAGAAGATTAGTTTCTCAAACAATTTGACAAACAAGGGGTGCGTATGGTACCACCTGCAGATGGACGTGTCTCATAAAACACACCATCTGATCAATGTAGGTGTTTACATTTGAGGCATTGTGCAACTTGGTGGCTGAGGACTGGATGCTTGCATCTCATGCCTCACAACCATGTTGTGAGGCAGTTGTTGATTCTCACTGTTAAGGCCAGTTGAATTTGGTTATCAATTCTGGTCTTTGGTCTACCTAATCTGGACTTATATTGTCCAATCTTTCTCATGGCTCCTCTCCCAAGCCGGCTTGAGGAAAATCGAAAATCGAAAATTGGAAAAAAGCTTGTAAGTTCCATGTTTTGAACCCGCATATATTGTCAGTGGAAACTAGCCTCTTTGTCACCATCTTGACTACCTTTTAGTCTCATGAGCATTTTCTCCTCCCAGAATTTAAAACCAATTTCATTTCAATGGATGTATTTATAGAAGACAAAACAAGGTACCTGATCAATGTGGCTGCAATCTTGCATCTCAATAACACCTCAGTGAAGCAACACTGCTGATTGATCATGTTCAAAATTGTCACCAATACATTGATGTGTTCACTTATGAACATGAATGTGTATCTTATTCCTCTATGCTGTGCCAACAGTACCTCCCGCATGGTATATGGAGGAATTAGATCCCCTACAATTTCTGCACACCTTAAACTGACAGGTTGAATTGAGAAATGACTTCCCTACTTCAAATGTGAATCCACTTAAAATCTGTGCAATGATAGTAAATCCATCACCCAGATGTACTAAAGTGTGGCATCTTTCTCAATGTGGTGCCCATGACTCCAACCCGATGTTGAAAGTCAACTAATACAGGCAATCCAAACATGATGCACTATTTACATTCATGTCAAAGAATTTGATGGAGGTCCTCACAAAAAGGTTCGTTTATGGGAGATATACCTGGTAAACAACTTAGCCATCAGACACTAGGGCCGCGCCTACTTGAAATTTGCCCCTTTGACCAAAAGGAACCTAGGATAATCAGGTTGACTACTACAAATCCTGCTCCTTGAAATCTCTTTCTACAATTAGTTTAAGACACTCTGTCCTCAAAGGCGTCTCCGAAAATATGGCTTTGATCAAATGTTGTACCTGCACATTGCAGGAA
Organism: Polytrichum commune; assembly: GCA_950295325.1. Classification (NCBI taxonomy): domain Eukaryota; kingdom Viridiplantae; phylum Streptophyta; class Polytrichopsida; order Polytrichales; family Polytrichaceae; genus Polytrichum; species Polytrichum commune. The sequence goes on from OX485804.1 coordinate 59,168,987, forward strand.
ATCAAACATGAGAAACTCTCCATATTTGAAAGCTCTACCATGTTCAAAAGTTCACTTAGATCACACATAGAAGGCAACACCAGAGCCCTGAACCTATAAAATGGAGAACAATCAGAGTTTTGAGAACACCAAAAAGCTGCACATCATAATTTGAACATCAGCACTCTGATGCTCACTCCATTATATCATTGAATCGTATCTCACATATGCACACTGGTATTTGTTCATTCCATTTTACGACAGAAGACATAATCTTTCTAGCTTTTGTTTGAAATATGCATAAAGTACATCAATCTACTTCCTGCTCTTGCTGTAATTCCATAGTCTGCAGTGAACGGTTGGTTAATCTGAGTGAAATTCATGATAGAACCAATTGAATAACTGGTTGAATGGGCACCTCATCAGCTGAGAATCCACAGGAGCTTAGATCTCCACTCTCCCATGATTGAGAAATTGGCCTTAATGACATGTCTAACAGATCTGCAAAAGTACAATGGAGGCCTTTAACAGATGGAAGGTAAGAGATCTCAGAAAGCATACAATCACAATACAAATGAATTGTGATGACACAACATTTGTAAACGGTGTCTCACCCAGGATGCCCATATTGACCCAGAAGATGCAGACTTGGTCTGTAAGCAACGTAGATCAGCTATAGATATGACAAAAAGTGGTTCAATAATAACAATCAACCAACAATAATATGCATGTCAATCTTGAAAAGTTACAAATTGAAAAGCAGAAACAACTTGCCTGTGAGCCGTTCAAGCTTCCGCCATGAGGGTACCCATTTCCTGACTAACTCTGTTGATTGATTACCAGCACCTCCTTCTGATTCCCTAATCTCCTTCCCAAATAAGGAAGACATACTTTCTAATGCAGCAAGCATCAGCTTCCGCAACTGCACACATTTTTTCACAATGCAATCAAAGCCAATCAGCAGCATCTTACCTTGAAAGTGACCTTCTAGCCTTCAAAGTTTCCATTATGGATAGACAATGATCTTACATAGGATTTTAGCTATATTGGGCAAATTAATAGCTTTCCCTCAAACTTCTATGTTGTAAAATCTTTAATTATCATACAGAGATGTTTTCCTTCCTTTGTGACCAACTATTAAAGTGGTCCTGAGTGCTGACGTTTCCCCAAGCAGGAGTCATCTGTCACAAGTCTCTTGGAAAATGCACAATCTTCTCTGCATTTAAAGTTTGTGTGATATTCAGGCCAAACATGTGTCCCACAGGTGTGCATTCCGAAATCTCTCAAAGCACTTGCATACTTTCATAACTGGTTGAATTACAAAGGGAAGGATGCAGTAGACACCATACCAGTTCACCTTCTCCAACAGAAATATCATCGAAAGCAAGTACTTCATCAATCAGGCGCTTGACTACAGCCTCTACAAGATTGCCAATCACAAATTCCCATACACTTGTAGATAATACTGGTTGCCACACTGTCCGCACAGCCGCCAATACAATTACTGCCTGGTAGCATCAAACACATGACCCAGACCTATTTCAGAATTAATGAGTAAAGTCTAACAGAATAAGAACAAAAAGACTTGAGTATGAAAACATGCAGTATTTCTTCACCTGCACCATAATAGTCAAAATGAGCAGAAAAATGTCAGAGAAGAAGACCTGACTAATTGCATTGCTGGAATTATCGTAATATCTCTTCTGCTCTGTGTATTGGAAGCCATTTGCTTGATCTAGTTGCTGCAGACCGCCAACATCAGATCCAGTAAGTGTTAATTTAGTTGTAACTTGAAGACTTCGCCACTTAAAAGAGAAAAAGCAGTGACTCAAAAGACTAGAATTGCACCAATCAACAATCCAGTAATAAAATTGGAACACCAAAAAGTCGACAATAGAATGTTTATACAAGAAACAATAAGGTGAAGGAGTATTGCTGATAATTAAGAATATGCCTAGACTCACCTCAAAGAGGTCCACCTTGACGAGGTGTAGTTGCTTCTCAAGGATTTCACAACCAAGCCTTCGGAATAGAGGCACCAGGTCCACAAATGACATGATTTTCTGGACTTTGGTTGGAAGCGCTGCACTATACTGTACCAAAAAGAACACATTACAGAATACCATTAGAAAAACATCCTCTCATTTGAGACACTGAAGAAATCTGGCTAGAGAGAAGGAACACAAAGAGAGCTGAGCCCAAGCAATTGATCTTCTGCTGCAAGTGAATATGGTAATTTGCCACAAAACAATGAAACACCCTGAAATACCAAATACCCTGCAAATTATCTCCATTGAAGAGCATGAACTACAAAAGCGTGCAAAATTTGCCTTATGAGCCCTATATGAGGTCACCCAATTGATTAATTATCCCCAAGCTTCATCCAGCTGTTTTAAATGATACAAAATGAGTGGGTGGCCAAAAGCTTAAGCAATCCTAAAGTCTTTGACAAACATAGATTGACAGCACTCAATGCAACCCCTGCAGTCTTCCAATCAAGCATTCAACAAACACAAGACATTGGAGGAGTTTTCAATGCAACGCAAAGCAAGGCAGGCAGGACCCAACTAACCTGAAAGTCAAGGAAGAGAAGACAATGTGCAATATAAAAACAATCATTGTGGCAGAGCGCACCAATTTTGTGTATGCTATTCAATTGCTCTATCACCTGCACAAGCATAACATTATTGTTGATAAGTCAAGGGGATGGAACAATGGTGTAAGCCACCTTTCTGATCCACTGTATATGCAAATCTCATGCAAAATTCTCAAAGCCAATATAACCTTAACACAAACCAAAGAATGTGCTTGTGCAATGTGCACGAATCAGGAAAAGAATTGCTGAAGAACGGATGAAAGATGCAGCTAGATTTGGAAGGACGCAGACTGACCTTAACAGGGACAATAGAGCGGTAGAGGAGAAGGGCATCTCGAGCAGCATGGTATAGCTCCATTGCTATACTAGCACTTGACTGACAAGCATCCTGCAGCCACAGCAGAGGAATTGCTTGATATGGAATACACAACTTGTTCTATTGTGCTCTGTAATAGAAGTAATGACTTAAACTACTGTAGTTGAGTCGTTGGCCATTTAGATCATACTGCTTATAAAAACCCACCAATTGACTGAGCATATTTGACCTTACTAACGAGTTGGGTGGGAGACCTCACACTCCTAAAAACAAATCTTCAAATAATACATGGCCTAAAAGGTGGACGCTAATTCCAAAGTATATTCCCTTGAAAAGCATGGTTATGACCCTATGTGTATAGGCCCGATAGAGTATGTTGAGGATACTGAGGTTTAAAACTGAACATAAGCCAACTGATCTGTTTGAAACAAACCTGCAGTGTATCATGGACCAGCTGTAGTAGTTGTTTAGCTGGATAAGTGATGGCACACGTCTCTGTTTGCAGAAGTGACATGCTGTCACTTTCATCAGAACCCTGTCTAGTCTTCTCTTCATTTATCTGAGTATCAGTGACATGATTACCTCTACAAGATTAGTTCCAGTAAAGATCAAAACAAAGATGTTTCAATTGATGTAGCATCATCTAGGTCAAACAAACACTGATGAGATTGAAATCTTTAACCCATTCAATAGATTGGAAATCTATTGAAGGAATTCAAAGGCAAAGGTGCATATTATTAATATTGATCAAATTTACCACCTTGGATGACAAACACATGAATATTCTTGTACTATGAAGTACTACACGTATAGATGTCAAATCATTTTAAGTACCAAAGCATCATCGTAACAAAATCTATAACAGTAGGTAGTTAGATACAGCCAAATAAAAATAGATTTTTTGCCAAGCACTAGCTTGTGAAGCATAATTACCAAGAAAGTCTTGTAATCAGACGCTACGAGTAAGTTACGTGCTTTGGCCACAACTTGCTTCCTTTTCTTCACTGCAAAGTGAAGCTCCACATCTGTTGAAAACCTCCGCAGTTTGTCTCCTTCAGTTTCTTTCCAGTCTGGAATAAGGCTAGCTCTTCCCAATGATGTCTCAAAATCTGCAGTTACTTGAGCTAATTCCTGAAACTCTGCAAACTCTGAAGTCTCATTTGGAACAGCCTGCAGAAATTGCACAACACAAATGCATTTAAGAACCTTAAACGTTACACAAAAGTGATTTACATGGCACTAGCAACAACTCTGAGAAGACAACCATATAGAACTTACACTTGTGAGGGGAGTAGAGGGAATACTAACTGTTCAACAAGACCGCAAAAAGTGAGAAAGTGACCATAACTACCATGAACATCAGTATGTGTTCTTCTGAGATGAACATACCCGGAATTCTGCAGTGAACAATCTGGTTGCTATTCACTAGTTCAATTGTAGAATTTAAAGTGTGCAAGGCACAGTATTTACACACACACACAAAACAAACACAAACCTCTTGCAGTCAAACTACATATTATGAGCTCATATCAGATGGCAAATCTAATTGTTCACAATGTGCTCAAACAAGCCAAGCAGGAGGTCAGGAAATAAGTTCGAAAGAGATTGGAACTTATCCATGCCCTATTTTACAAGAACAAGATGCACTTAGATCTTAGTAACCGAGGTATAGTACCTTGCGGAGGCGGTTCACAATGATAGACTCTGCAAACTGAGGCCAAATTACACGACCAAAGCGCTGCATCCACTCATCATTTTCGACCAGCATGTTTGTTCGGAGAAACTTGAAAATATCAAGGAGCTCTGAATATATCTTTATATGCTCTGTGTTACCTGTCTGATAGAACACATTCCTGTTGAATCAGTCCATGCTTCTATAAGAAGCTGATTGAGAGACATTAATAGATAACACAAAATCAATAAGGTTGTGGTCAGGAAATTGAAGACCATGTACATTACCCTTAAACCTGGCCCTTTTGATGCAGAAAAGACATGGTTTACCACAGTGCTTGCCTGCCAGCTGTTGGTGGAGTTTCGGAATGTATTTACTGGACACTTGAACACTTGCACTGTAGCCAACAATATACAGCCTAAAAGTCTTCCCCCACTTATGCCTGTCTGGATGGATGAAGATTCATATTCTGACAATATTAATCATGATCTGTACGTGGAAAATTTTGAAGTTTAGCAAAAATAATCACCTTTTCAGTGCTTGGATTCCATCTGAGAACAGCTTTCACACCTTGCTTTGGCATATTTAGCACACAGTGTCTAGAGTCTTGGATAATAGGGTCTACAATTTGCTTGAACACTGCATCCGCTGTCTTTGCAAGCTTAGTGTCGAGCACTCCCACATGCTGCAGTGCAGAACACAGAATTTAAGCCCTCAAGATAAATCCTGTGGTTGCAGGGTCAACATTCCACATTGTTGGCATGCATATATTTGCAGCTTCAACTTGTTCCATAAGATGGGATAATAATATCAAGATCTTAAATTTACAAATTTATACAACAAAATGAGGAGGCAAAGAAGACAATTAAATAGGGAAAGGCAAAAAAATGGTGAGAAGGTACTGAGCAATGAAGGACAGTAGACTCTAAGGACTCATCCAGTGCAAGGTCACCAGCAAGAAAGGGTGGTGAGCTTGGGACGACCGGCTTGAATTGGATAGTGATTACAGATAGATGTGTGGAAGGATACACATACATCCATTGCAGAGAGAATGGTGCTTAGTTGTACTTCAGCCATCTCCACTCCTGCAGCTGAGTGACTGCAGGAGACACTTGAAGAGATGCAAAGCTCAGAGTCTCTTGTGTTGATCATAACTGCTTTTGAGAACAGGTCCTCCAGAAAGTTCCTGAGCTGTGAATAGAACAAGGGCAGGTTAAATTTTTCCCCGCACAATATCAAACAGCATAACATGGACTATGCCCATGATCACATGGATATCAGATACTCAGAATCAGATTCTGCTCCATTCAAGCACTTTCCATGCACGAAAGGGCTCAGCAAAGCACTCACCAAAGCAGAACAGAACACATTCGTAAGCAACTGTGTTATGTTTCTTGAAAGCCTTAACCCTGAGTTCAGGAATTTTTTATGTAATTGAAGAGGCCACTTCCACTCACACGCAAGGTCAATTTAGGTCATTTCTCATTGCAGGTCTAATTGCCTTAAGCATGTTTTCAAAATGCCACTCCAAAGCTTCAATGACCCCAATATCATGGTAGAAGTACTTATCAGCAGCAAGTAAAAGTCTACAAGAATAAAGATAGACACAGTGCTCAGCAACTAACATCCATATTTTTCAGAAGTTAGTACGCTTGGCTATGTAGCTGGAACCAATTGTCAATGAATTCAATAGGAGACCATAATACACAAGCTAAGGGCTCCACATCTGCCAAATTTTCTCACAAAACATCTGCCATGATGTTGCTAGCACTCAAAAGTTATAGTGACTTTGGATTCCAACAAGAAATCTGGACAACATTTTTTTAAATCCTTGATTACTCTAATAGGAGCTAAGGCCCCCTTTACACCAGAGCTTGAGTTGAAAAACTTGAGTTGAGAGCTCAAAGACAGAGCCTTCTCATTGGTGGGGAGCCCTTTACACATGCTTGTTTACTCAAACCCACTTTACACACAAGCTCTCAACTCAAGAACTTGAACTTTTTACTGGTCTTACAATGCTTAGATGGCGTCTTGAGGGATTTTATGTGGGATGACTACAACAAACTCTTGGTCAGAATCCCAAGTTCCCTCCTGGAGGTGGCTTAAGAATTGTTGAGAGCTCGAACTCTTGTGTTGTGGGCCCAAGCCAATGGGCTGTCAAGGATTCTTTGGCTTGTCATAATAGCTTCTTTGTTTAGTATCAGGCATTCCTTAATATCTAACTTTCAGCATGGCCCCTTAACACTTTACACTTGCTTGAACTATTGAGAACTTGAAGATTGGTCAAGCTCTCAATAGTTTGAGCTTTGGATAAAAGCTTGTCAACTCCAAATATCAAACTCCTGAAAATTGCGAGTTCAAGCTCTCAATTCTAGCTCTAGTGAATGAGGGCCTAACTTGACCTAAACCTAAATTCAAAGTTATTGTGAATCGATCTTTAAGCTCATAGATCAAACCCCAAGAGAGTGAGACCATCACAAAGAGAATGAACAATCAAATAATCTTCCAGGTATAATTACAAATTGCCAAATTGAAGTTCACCATCAACATATTAAGGTAAGCTATTAAGACACCAAAAAGGCATCATTCGTTTAAAAGAGATTGGACTACATAACCAAAATTGTAGACCATACATTCTAAGCTCAATAGTCGACATAACTGGGGGAACCTATATGATCATTTAATGAGAAAGAAAATTTCCACTTTGATAATGAATAAGACATTCAAATGAGCTCCAAAAATTATGAGAAAAATGGGCACCACCATGACTTGGATTTGCTAATCATCTCAAATTAACGTATTTCGTATCCTACGAGAAGTGGGTGCAGAGCTAGGAATGTCCATTCAAGACCTGCTTATCTTAGTGGAGGACAAGAGGAAGGCAAAGAATTAGCACATGGATCAAGAGAGCTTCAACGAGTGTTATTGTTCACAAGCTTGAAGGAATTTAATCAACACCTTGGCATAATATTGAGCCCACTTATCTTCCAAAAGCATGAATGCCTTAGGAATTCCAGAAGGAGGTAGCTTAGGGATTGTCCTTCCCGAAACCTCAAGCTCTCATTTTGTGGGCCCAAGTCAATGTGCTTTCAAGCATTCTTTGGCTTGTCATGTATGCTTCTTTGTTAAGTATCATTCTTCCCTCAATATCTCACTTTGAGCATGGCAACTTTACACTTGCTTAAACTATTGAGAGCTTGAAGATTGGTCAAGCTCTCAATTGTTTGAGCTTTGGATAAAATTCTGTCTGTCAACTTCAAGTACCAAACTCACGAAAATTGCAAGGTCGAGCCCTCAACTCAATTCGAACTCTAATGTTAAGGGGGCCTGACTTGACCTAGGCCTGAATTTCAAATTATTGTAATCCAGTCCTTAAGCTCAAAGATCGAACCCCAAAAGAAGGTGAGATCATCGCAAAGAGCACTTAACAATCGAATAATCTCCCAGGTACAATTGCAGAGTCCCAAATTGAATAAGCACACCCTCAAGTTGTTATTACTTCCAGGCAAGAGGGACGCATAGAATTAGGGCACAGAGAGAAGGACTCTCAAGAGAGCTTCAACAAAGTAATTTTCTTCGCAAGGTTGTAGGTATTCATTGATTACCTTGACAAAACTTTTGAGCCCACTCATCAAATTGAAGTTCACCCTCCAGGTATTAGTGGAGGACAAGAGAAAGGCATAGAATTAGGGCATAGAGAGAAGGACACTCAAAGAGATCTTCAACAAGTATATTCTTCGCAAGCTTGAAGGAGATCATTAATTACCTTGGCATAACATTTCGCCCACTCATCTTCTAAAAGGATAAACGCCTTCACCTTCTCCACTTTATTTTCCCTCTCCTTCTCATCATCCCTATCCCCAGTCCACTCTGCAGGCAACCCCAGCTGCTCCCGAATCTCACACAAGTCAGCCGCTGACTCAACAAGATCTCCACGCAGAAACTCTTTCTCAGCAGTTTGAATACTTCCATGTACTTCTGCAATAAACTCCACACCAGCAATGTACTGCCGCCTCTCTTCTTGTTCTCTCCTCAGCTGCTCTGCCTCGGCAGCCAATTCGCAAATCTCAATGTCGAAAGCCCTGTCCCCAAGATACTCATCGATTCTCTTCAAATCCTTTTCAACCAATTCCACTTCCGATGCTGCCGTTACGGAATTCCTCACCACGGTTACGGACTGCTCATGAATCGCCGAGTATATTAGCCTGACTCGGTCTTTAAGCTCGCCGGACCGGCTTTGAATCCTTTGTGACAAAATCCGCAGGTCCGAGGCAGACAGAGGAGCCGATTCGTCCAATTCCGATCCTAAAGAAGAAACAATAAATTGGCGTAAATCGTCGAACCCTGCTGTGGTTTCCCCCATTTTGAGCTCACTCTGCCGATGATATCTCTTTTGCTTGCTCGTAAATTAGGTCAAATCGAGGATGCAAGCTACTCAATCCAACCATCGATCACAAAAAGAGCAAGTTAACATGCATTTGGCTCTATGCAGAAATTTGAGAGTGTTGATCGCGGGCGGGCATTTTGAAATCGAAATCGACAGCTATTGAATGGAGTGTGAATGATGATGGCCCGATGAGCGTCGACGCAAAAACCCCAGGAAGTCGGAGGGGACAATCTCCGCCGTTCGTTTCTAAGGTCCATGATCGGCAAGGTGCCGGATGACACGTGTCAGAGCTCCCAAGTATACAATTTTTATGTCCCCTTTACACTACTGCACCATTTATAATATTTAGTGTCACGTACACTCTTTGCAAAGGCCTAAACTAGATGCCTAGAGGTCTCAAAGTGTCACGTTTGCTAATCGCCAATATGATATTATTTATCAACATAAGTAATTATTTGAAGTGAAATTTTATTTACATTCTGAAATTTAGCATATCACATTGGAATACTTAAAATGATAGTTTTGTGTTTTAGTGTGCAAGGGCAAGATGTTATTGAAGACACTAATGGGAAGTGCAATGTGTTATATTTTAATATGCAAGAGGAGGATATTCTTAAGAATACTACTTGCAAGTGTCATTTGTGTATGCTTTAGTCAACTTGTAGACCATTATATAACATAGGGATACACCTCATAACACTTTGGAACGTACTCATGCCAAGATATTAGTAAGCACACTTGAACACTGAGTGTCATGAGGTGTTATTGTTCGGAGTTACGCAATGCTATAACTATTTAATGAGAATGTGATATTTTACCAAGAAAATTTGTTTATGTTCTATATTGTCTGAACAATCTATTGACCTTTCAATAATAAAAATTGAACTCCTAAATACGACATTATTGCACTGCATAATTCCAAATAGTATCACACACTAATTGGGATAGTTAGTGTAGCATCGACAAAAATTCTTTTAATACCACTTGGGTATATATAATATGGCTTTATGAATTCTTTATAGCGGTAGAGTGAGAATAATTAAGGATACGTTTTCTTGCTTTTGATACGATTATGGGTTTAGATATCATGCAAGGATCGTCATACATAGGTAGAGTTACCTCAATATCAACATATGGTGTTAGGCATAAAATTGATTGAAGTATACAAAGTGTGACTTGTGTATACAAAGATTCTCTCATCTAGTGATATCCCATGGGTCTAAAATTTAAGTTTCTACAATGTTTGAAACACTACCCATATCCTTCAACCGAAGGGCATTGTTGATCAGGAGTTGGTTTCTTCTGCATACAACACTTTCATGTTGGGTGAGTTTTTTGGTGCATGATTGTAGCAATATTTTATATTTTAGAATTTCAAAAGAAGAGCACTAGCTACAACATTGGAGTGATGAAGCCACATATGGATGACTATACAAATTTCATCCAAATTTATACACATTCCTCCAAAAGTTGACAATTTGATCTAGTGTTTTTAATTCTAGGGATAGCTATGGCTAATTCATCTACAAAAATCAGAGTACTAGTTAAAATTTGTGGAGTTGCAAGTCACAAACACTTAGCCAAATTAAAAATCATTGTCTCGTAGGTAGGTAATGTGGAAGTTTGAACAAAGATTGTTTATGATTTGGTACATTTAAAAGTCAAAGTCATTTTTTGCATGTCTAAAGGTGCTAAAATGAGTTTGGCCCTCAATGATACGAAAGAGAATGCTCTTCAGGCAAATTCAAATACTATCCCCAAATGTGCAACACAAGTGGAAAGCAATTACTGACTTTGTATGGAAAACAACCAGTGGGAAACCATAGGCCCATGGACTCCCACTAAAAAGTCCCTTAGAGTCAAAGGATACATAGTCCTCCATGTCTTCCTCAATGCAACTTATTTGAGTTTCAATGCAAATGACGCATTATGGGTCTCGGGAAAGGACAACCTGGCATGTCCATGTCACCTTTTAGAGCATGTTCGCACACTATCAATACGAACTCATGTACACTCTCACCGCAAATTTACATGGGAGATCCAAAACATTGGGCTTCCATGTGTTCTCATTATCACCAATTTAGAGGAGCCTTCTGCCCCTTCAAATATTCAACTTTTAGAGGGGTGAGTTCCAACTCCTCTATAAGAGAATCAACTACCTATCAATATCTCACAATCTTTGACCAAATAGAATCTTACCTTCAATTGTTTCTATGTAAAGCCTTGTGTATTGTAAGACATTAGTTTTGATCATGACACCCCAATTCTTAGAGCTCGTGATTTAGAGTGACATAGAACAAGACTACTCCCCTCTAGAATAATGTTACTTGATTTAACACCCATTTGTGTTTATTGTAGTTTGGTGTACAACGTGTGATCATGCTCTTAATTACAGGAGACAATATACTCTTCGGAATTCTTGGGATGCCCATTTCGGGATAACGAATAAAGTTAGATGAACTCAAAGATGAAGCAACACCATTAAGTGGCACCATTGGAAACATCTTTCTTTTGTGATGTCCGTTTCAGGATTACAAATAGAGTTAGATGAACTTGAAGATGAAGCAACACCATTAAGCGGCACCATTGGAAACATCTTTCTTTTGTGATGCCCGTTTCAGGATTACAAATAGAGTTAGATGAACTCGAAGATGAAGCAACACCATTAAGTGGCATCATTGGAAACATCTTTCTTTCGTGATGCCTGTTTCGAGATCACGAATAGAGTTAGACGAACTCAAAGATGAAGCAACACCATAAAGTGGCACCATTGGAAACATCTTTCTTTCATGCTACCCGTTTCAGGATTACAACTAGAGTTAGATGAACTTGAAGATGAAGCAACACCATTAAGTGGCACCATTGAAAACATCTTTCTTTCGTGATGCCTGTTTCGAGATCACAAATAGAGTTAGACGAACTCGAAGATGAAGCAACACCATTAAGTGGCACCATTGAAAACATCTTTCTTTCGTGATGCCTGTTTCGAGATCACAAATAGAGTTAGATGAACTCGAAGATGAAGCAACACCATATATAAGTCACACCCGTGGCAACATTGGAATCATCTTTCTTTCATATCCCCATTTTCGGGATTACAAATGGAGCTAGATAAACTCGAAGATGAAGCAACACCATTAAGTAGCACCGGTGGCAACATTGGAAACATACATCTTCCTTTCTTTCTTTCTTTATTGTGAGTTGAGGGACAAGTTTGTGGGTCCATCATGACTTAAGTAATTAGTTTCTTCCCAAAAATACAATCTCAGGAGGGAGTGCGGAGGCCGCCGCAGCTTTGAGCAGTTTGTGAAGCACTTCCGGGCTTTGGCGCCCGAAAACACAACGACAACAATTCAAAGCCTTGTTATAGATCACTCGGACAAGGAAGGAGTGGCTGCCCAAGGAGGTTGTTTCTCTCTCCCAAAGTGTAGCGGCAATTTCAAGAGTTTGTATGTGTCCACGGCAAACAGCCTCTGCAGACTGGAATGCTAATTCCAGATGCGTTATGCGGTTCTTGTGCAACGGGTTTTCAGAAGCCACAGAGATTCTTGTCTTGTCGGCCATGTAAGCATGCACAAACGATGCGCGTATCCAGCTTCTTTCGAGGTTCGATAGCCCACCCTCCTTGCTCAGAACCTCTTGAACAAGTTCCGCAATCTTGACCAAGTCCATGTGATCCGTCCATGTGTCCATGTGATTCGACTGTAGACACATATGTTTGTTCATGTCATTCATGTGCGTAGACGACTTTAAATATCTGCAAACCACGGATAACGGGTCGTGGAGTGATTGTTCCAATTCGCACCTCTTACATCGGCACTCGAAATCCCAACGCCGCATACTTTCGCGTCGCTCGTGTAGAGGTCGGAAAATGTCAAAATACGCCACCGTGACCTGTGACCCTAGTTGCAATTTTCGAGCCGCCACCACGAATGCCACATCGCCCACCAACATCATTGCGCAGTTTGGAATGCATGCATGGTTGATGAATGAAGGTGCCATCCAAATACCGCAAGTCCAGCTCCGCCTCACCTCAGTCTCACTTTCTCGGCGCACAGCCGCGTGCCCAAACGCGTTGTATCTCACCACACCGGCGACGTTTTTAATCTCTTGCTCCGAAAGTCGGGATTCGGAGTCTCCGCCGTTCGCCCCCATCACATCTGCCGCAGATGGTATTTGCTCATCGCCACCAGTGGTAACACCTAATTCGCCCGGGCAAAAGATGCGCATGGACGGTACTGACAAGATTTCATCTTTCTGTTTACAAAGCCTCGAGAGGAGAGCTCGGTCGCGCGATGAATTTGAAGCTCGTGCACACAGGACGCGAATCAAGTGCTCGTGCAACACATTTGTGGCTGTGGGTAAGTCGCTCATCTCGTTAGCGACGCCGCCCCCTGACACCATTTCAGTCTCACGTTTGCACAGCTTCGCAAGTGGATTGCTCACCAACAACAAATCTCCAGGCTCCACATCAGCTGTCACCACCATCCCCCGACCCATTCCATCACCAACCTGAAACACCATCGCCAAGAACAACAAGGTAGAGGTGTGTTATTTGGACACCTTTCTCTCTGCACCCGCTTCTCGTAGGATATGGAAACACGCAACTACTACTGCGAGATGATTTGCACATCCAAATCGTGCCCCTTTGCCATTTGCCTCTTAATTATCAAAATGAGTTTCATGTGAATGTCTTATTCATCATCAAAGTGAAGATTCTCGTGCTCAATAAGTAGTCATGTATGTACGTTGCCCCAATCATGGTGACTATCGAACCTAGAATGGTCAACATAATATGAGCATGCATATTCTTAAACATATGTCTTTTTTGTAGTGTCCGTACCTAGATCCACAGCTAACCACATATCACTCAAATATAGGTGTCTAGACTATTGATGTGGTGGAATTGGGCACATCTACCTTACGAGCATACGACATGCGCAATATTGTACACTAGATGCAAAATTCTCCTTCAGTGAATTGCATTCAATGCACAATATTGAAATGGAGTTTGGACTTGTGTGCAAGGACTTGTGTATAATACTATTATAGGCCCGCGACATTACATAATAACATAACACTTTATTGTGGTCCCCCTACCTTTTCAAAACAGTGGGAAATGGTGGGGCGGCAACCTCACCACCACCACCACATTGTCCATTATATATAGAATTGCACCAAGATAGCTTAGAGAGGATCTATTAGCTCTAGGTCTAAATGTGTGGAAGTTGAAGATTGACAATAATTCTTGGTAAAAAGTAGTAAAGTACACCGTCTATGGTATTTCATGTCATGTACACTATTTGCGAAGGGCCTAAACTAGATGCCTAGAGGTCTCAAAAGTGTCATGCCTGCAAATTGCCAATATGACTCCATTCGTCAACATAAGTAACTTCTTCAAAGTGATAAATATCTACATTATGACATTTAGAGTAGCACATTGGGATACTTTAGATAATAGTCTTGTGTTATAGTATGGCAAGGGGAAGATATTATGAGCATACTAATGGCAAGTGTCATTTGTGTACACTTTAATCAACTTGTAGACCATGGTGCAACATAGGCATGCACCTCATAACACTATTGAATAAACTCGTGCCAAGTGTCATGAGGTGACAATTATGATGAAGTTGTTAGTCATTATTGTAACCTAGCATACGCCTCAAAACAGGGCAAGTGACACTATTATGCATGTAACCCTAAATAGCACAAACGGTGTAGTGCAAAATGCATCCAGAATGTAGATTCATTGTTGGTATCTTGTTGTTGGTACTCTTCGTACAAGTTATCTTGTTTCTTAGGGCCGGTTTACACTACGGTGGAGAAGGCCTCCGGTCGGTCAAGAATGCTTGGCCAAGACATGGTTATATGAGGCAAATGGTGGATGTGCCGGAGAAGAATTAAAGGCAATAAAATATTGTTATTGAGTTGGGCTTCTCCGGAGGAGGAGTTTCTTGTCCGGCCTCTTGAGGCCGGAGAAGCCCAACTCCAAAAAGTGCCGCCATGTAGGCGGCCATGTCATTTTATCATCCATGAGAAAAGTTCACCACCATTGTTTTCTTCACCTAGTGTAAACACCCACCGGTCAAGAGTTGCATTTTCGACCAATCACAATTGAGAAACGCCCTTTTTTTCATGACCGGTGGAGTTCTCCACCGTAGTGTAAACCGGCCCTTAGAGTTGACAAGACACAGATATATTGATTGTGTTTGTAGATGTGCATCATACGACAGCTTGAGATGTGTTACCAAGAAGAAGCATTAGGGAGTCGTTAGGACGTGTGTGCGAGGACGGGACGCTCATATTAGGACTTATGCACATTGCAATATTGCACCGAATCCGAATTCAAGCCTAAAAGGAGGCACCTCTTGAACTTTCACGGGTCCAAGAAAATCCGAACACTTGTATGGAGCGAGTTTTCCACCAGCAAGATAGTACTCCTGGAGGCTATGAGCTTCGAATCTTCTCGTCTGTTGGATGTGAGGAGCGGTAGTACCATTGTGGTTGTGGTCGATTCCTGAAGATCGTAGCTGGCACTGAAGAGCAGAGAAATTTTGCTCGGTTCCTGTCGACGAGGTTTTGCAACCTTGGTGACCATCGTCAATTGCCGAATGTTTTGCAGGGGCCTTTCCTGCATCGTCGTCGTAAATATTAGTGGTGGTCCTGGCCATGAACTCAGCTCCTCGGTCTCGGTGAGGTGATTTATTGGTTGTTGCCTTTGGTTGCTCGACAATATTGGCGAGCCATGGATAGTTTCGGACTCGGACGCCTGTTCCCCCGTGCCTCAGACTCAAGATCGGGTTCACTAGGTAAGGGCTTCTCTTAAACCTCTCAAGATCAGTCGAGGTCTTGACTTTCTTCTCACCGGGTTTCTTGCTGCAATCTGCCATGGCATTGATGCAGCACGTCGACTCAACTGATTTCCAAAAGCCGTGAGCATGGATGTAGGGAAGAACTAAACCTCGGTGATGTAAATAAACAGACGTCGTCTGCACACTCTCCAAGACCTAAGGAGCCAATATCAAAATGACCTGCAGTTCACATGGTCACATCATTCTCAGGTATGACCCCGGGAGGTCACCGAGGTGCACATAGAAAACTATGTGACTTCAGTGATAGCATGGGTTTAATTCACGGAGGCTAAAAAAGTCCAAATGCATAGATGTTTGGTCACATGAGAAGAAATGGGGAAGGGCTTGTGTAAATACAATAGGACATCATCAAAAGTGCTCCAACATGTAATAATTGTTAGATGTGTTTAGGTGTCTACTTGTTTTCATTGGAGAGATTCTTCTAGACTACAAAGCTAGATGGCCTGCCTGGGACTATGACCAGAAGTAGCTTCTCCTACCCAAGAGTCCTTATAAATGACCGAGAACTGAAGGATTCTCAAGTTCCTAGTGACTGACTGAGGAATCTTCATATTTTCAAAGTCCTCGCCAGCGTACCAAATTCTACACTTCAAAAAACTGATGGTCTCATGTTTCAGGCATGGTCAACAGCTCCTCTCGAACTTACTCTCTAAAGAAAACTAAATCTCGGATTCAAACAGCCCGTTCAGATTCTCAAACTGGTACCTCGGAACGGTCAATTTTGCAAGTTTCCTTTTAACGAAACTGTCACAGCCATAGCGATCCAAACTCTTTTCACAGAACATCAACTCTCACCATAACCCTAGCCACACATTCCACCAGGATTTTCACTCCACTCCAAACACTCACTCTACTAGGAGCTTCAATACCATACCTACTCGATCGTCCACTACTATCAGGTGCTAATTTAAAGTCTTAATACCTGTCAATGCGTCAAGCTTAAGAGAGCTCAAAGGTAACCAAAACTTAATCCAGTACCTTCTTGAAGCATCTCTTGATGCTACTCTTCTCGCCACGACCCTGACACAGGCATGCCAGTCGAAACTCTCCTTATAGGATATGATCATCAGCATCTTCTTCTTCTGTTGCACATGTGCAGAAATTCATAACTTGGAATCCTTGGTGAATAATTATATTAGCTCACATCATGCGCCATAGTAGTCCTGTGCTATGAGGTGCTCGAGCTTGATTGTTGCGGTTCGAGATGTGAGATGATTGTATGCAAGATGTGTGATCGAAGCATTTTCGCAGGAATTTTGTGGAGTGAGATAAGATGAAATCAAAAAGAGATGAAATGGTGTCGGCGGAGGCAATGCTGCCTTTTGGGCTCCTGTCATGCCTCTTCTTCTCCTTGTTCCTTCCCAAAGGCCGCGTTCCCACTTTCTAAGTTTTGATCCATAAATATTTAGAATCTAAGTATAGGGAAGGTAAGTTTCTGGCCCTCCTTTGAGCACTTCCAATTTCGCAGACAATTTTGGCGAATAAGTAGATTGGAGATTGTCTAGTCTAGTTAGCAATTCCAATGAATCACAAAGATTGTCTTTACTAGTTTCATGATCAGAGATGCGAAAGTTATTGCAGAGGTCTTCCCAATGGTGATGTTCACCATTGAACTTAAAATAATTAACATGTTTTGAGCACACAAACTAATCTCGTCATAGCACGTGTCATTCTATATCCCTTGTTCAATACAAATCTTGCCATATACCACTCAAATATAGGCTTATGATTGAGATGAATGACCACATAAGGCACACACATACTTTAGCAACAACCAATGAGAGCAAGGCGCAAGGGTATGGAAGCTAGGGATAAGACAAAATCTTGTTAGATTAGGGTACCCAAAACCATCATTGAACCTAAAATCATCACTATGTACCACATGCATACATGTGGAAGCAACAAATGTATGCATATGGTACATAGTGATACATGTAATACCAAACCCATCACCGAACCTAAAACCACCACCACTATATATCACATGCATACATTTGTTGCTTCCACATGTATGCATGTGGTACATAGTGATGGTTTTAGGTCCGGTGATAGTTTTGGGTATACCTACCTTACATGCAGCCACCTTTCCGATGGTGTAACAGCTCTTTGGTAGAATTATCTACCTGTAAATTTTAATGTGATATTGTTAAGGAGGGGAAGTCAGTAGGTGAAATGACTTCTACTTATACTCAAGACCTCGGTTGATTTGACGAGGTCACAGAGAGATACTCGGTGCATCCATTAAACACCTTCAACAGGACGATGTATTGCTAAGATGAATTTCAAGGCAAGCATTGCAACTTGAAGACTGATGCAGCTGACCATACCACTAAGTGATCTTCATTCCCAAATCATCCAATGTATCTTCAGCTCCAGGTAAGAAGACACATCTCTATGTCTCCAAGTCAAGGGCTTTTGGAGTCTATAATTTAAGTTCATATAACAAGAGCTTCCACTCACCACATCATTTCAAGCATAATTTGGCACCCTTGAATCTAACAAAATCAGAATTGTAGACCTCAAAAGCTAAGCATGTCTGTGCCCTAACCAACATTCCAAATTCAGCAAAAAGATTCAGGTGCAACAAAGTTTGAAACAACATTGCATTCAGGAGACGATTGCAACTCACTGAGACACTAGACTAGGTTGAGTATCGACAAATATTGAACAAGCACTTCGGCCAATTTAGAAGACTAATTTGTAGGATGTACATTGTGAATAGTCAGCCATCCTGGAGATTATACTTGGGTTGACGCCTGCTATGAAATAACAGTCCCAATATTCTGGATGTATTGTACACGATCATATGGAGGTGCAGAAATAGATGAGCATCTTCCTTTTGTTGTTCTTGTCTACCTATATTCACCCGTCTCCTACAGTAACTTACACGTTGATAAAACCAACTGCGGAAATGTGAGAGATTAAGATTTCATCCTTCACACAACAAAATGATGATTCAAACCCTTGGTCTGAACTGAAACCTATTCAGACTCTTCAGCCTCCCAACCTGGAGAGCCTGACATATCCCTTCCCCAGGCCTCCGGTGGGGCTCCAAGATTGGCAATGAAGAGAGGGCCATGCTCTCGACCTGTACCTTCTCCTTTTCGTACACGATCTTCAATATCCTTAGCAGCAGCTGCCATTGCTTGCTGCATTCCCCCATCGACCTTATTCATGTTCATAGCAATCCCCATCATGGTCAACTTTGGTTGGAATGGTTCACCTTCCTGGGGTTCCTTAGCTTCTTCCAAATACTCAGAATCTGAGTCTTCCTCCAATATACCAGCGTCTCCTATATCTTTCCCCTTAAAAGCAAAGTTAGGGTTAATGCCCCAATTCTTGCCAAACAGGTTGAATGGCGATTTGGAATTCCTATAGTCCTTTTTGACTGAATTGCTGCTATTATGCCCGGTACTACCTTCATCTCTCCCTGAAGTGCTTGCACTTTCATCCATCTCATCCAATTGACTGGCTGGAACCTGCTCCTGTGCTTCATGATTTCCAGTTGAGGGACTCTCCTGACTGGAAACCCTACCTTTGGATTCGGACAACATGGCCACTTCAGCTGCAGCAGCTCTACGCTCAAAAGAATCAACAATTACAGGAAACCTGGGTTGCAAGCCAATCAAGCGGCGGCCCCATGGGTGGCCCAACAAAACCCTGTCTGTCAGATCCAGCATTTGAGCTTCTAGAACCTTCAAGACAACAAACTCCATCCCACCCCCTCCTTGCCCTAATTCATCCATCAACTCCTGGACTTCTGGAGGGTCAACAAGACCATCCAACTCATCCTCCATAGGCTCCCCTCCTCCAAAAGAGTCGCCACTGCTCTCTGCTATTTGACTATGGCGTTGAGCTCTGCGTGCATGAATCAGCATATAGTAATAATGGTCCACTGAATGGCCAATCAAACTATCAAGTTGCCCTTTGTTGAAGAAATAGGGCCTAAACCATCTCACACCTTGTGCAGTACTCATGGCAATAGTGAGGTTCCGGGCTGTGAACACTGGAATGCCTTTAAATCTCTTGGCCGCCTTTTCCCCACGCTCTTTACGGACTAAGTCTTTTGCGACCTTAACTTGTTCCCGATCTGCAACAAATTTGAACATCCCCTGCTTACTCTTAAAATATTTGTAAGCAGTATCAAGCGGACAAGAACCCACTGCAGAGCCAGACAGATTTAAGCGCCTCACATAGTCTGTAGCATCCTCCCTATCAAAGTAAAACCTGAAGACTGGTCCCTTCATGTCGTCCTTGAAGAGCATATGCCTGACCTTTTCCATCCATTGTAATGTAAGATTGGAGAGAAAGGTTGGCATGTAAGGTGGCAGCTTCATTGTTTTCAGCACATCTGATGGTCTGACAGCAATCAACCCCCGGCGAGAGGCATCACACATAGTGTACACCTGGCCAATAAAGGCTGGGCCTGAACTTGCAACCTCGCCTTTTTCACTTGCTGAATCCTCTCTGGCAGCTAAATCCTGTGGTTTACAAGGAGCAACCTTCTGAGGTCCAGAGATAGATGAAGTTGGGTGAGGGGGAGATACAGATATATTGTTAAGGGCAAGGTACGGAAATGGTAATGGAGAAATTGGGTTCTGAGGTACCATGCCACTTAAGCATTCAAGCAATTCGGTCTTTGGGTTCTTCAGCGGCTGAATTGCCAACATGATGTTTGAAGATACAGTTTGCACTGCGCTTGAGAGCAGGGCAGGTAGGGGATTGTTTGGAATCTTAAGACTAAGGAACTTCGGAGCTTGACTTATATATTGAAATTCCAGCTCATCCTTACACCAGACAGGAAGATCCCTCCGGGTATTCTTGTCCCCAGCCATACTTGGAGAAAAAAAGTCGATGTATATATATGTCAAAGCAGGTATCAGTTGATGAAGATGGTGAAGGAAGTCGAAGGAGAATTTTATGGAAACGCTAAGCTCTTACAGTGTGTGGACTTTTGAATTCTCAACAGCCTCCACCTAGACAAACTTCTGTTCCAGAAAACAGAGAAGGATCCCTGAGATTTCAACCATTAGAAGGAAAGCTTGATCTGCCATACTGTAATGCCACACACCTCCCCCTAATGTTCTGTTGGAGAAAATAAGAGGAAAGAGAATGTACACTATGACCTAGTCTTCCAGGATAATGCTATACATCTTGCTGTATCCAAATAATAATAAGATTGATAGGAGCTGCTCTCCAACCTGTCTCACTGCTAAAGAACTTGCCCCACATTATTTGTCCAATTCATCCCAGGCTGTAGCACTACTCTTTTCTTCAAGGTCCTGTTTCAAAAATCAAATATATCTTGACCTCAGAATAATTCAAAACAATCAAGATGACCTTCCTATATCAACACAGGCAGCAATAGAATATTGAACTCCATGAACAACGGTGGGCAACATAAAAGAAACCAAAGTACAAACCATTCTCCACTACAAAAATTGGCACACACTTGTCACTGGAAACCCTTGTAGTACGTGCTTTTCATGATCACCAGTCTCTAAGACCTAAGAAGCCTCCAAAAACGATTTGAAAGAGATCAGCTAGCAGCAGTGCTGACTAATATATCCTTTTGGAAACCCCTCCTAAGCACTTGTGCCAATTGTAAAGTCCAGAGTTGCATTACCAGAACATAATTGCATGGGACCAGATAAATCTACCAAAAAGAAGTTAAAAGCAAAGACAAAATTAATATACAGAAGGTAAATCAATGAGAAGCTATATCTAAGGTAGGTCGTGGTAAAACCAACACCTTAAGATATTGCAAAATAAGTACATGTTGATTATGAGAATGTCCACCACCTTAACATCAGGCTCCCGTGTATGTTTGCACCAGCTACCAATAACACTTTGAAACTTACAACTTTTGCATATGGAATTCAAATAAGACATACCTACTTTGGTGCGTTAGAATCCCAAGTTAATTGCTAACCAGAATCGCTTAGAACCCTTTTTTATCTAATAAAAATAACAGCAATGCTCAACTCTTAAAAAGACCGTTTTAGCACCATCTACCTCATCAGAGGGGCAGATTGGCTTGAAAACAATAACAGAACCAACCCCTAAACGCTCTTAGCATATTGTGTATTCTCTCTTTAAACTGGATGATATGAAATCTTCATCTCATTCACAGCTATCCACCGAAAAGTCACATCCCAATGTGTTATCAAGTCTACCATTTCAAAATACTAAATGTATGAGAGGTCCAAATCAAGCCCCAAAAGCATTTAGGGGTTAAGCAAACCGCAAAACACAGAACATTGAAGAACCAAAAATTTGAAAATTGCAAAAGCAGATCTGAGAAATCTCGAACTCCAAGAACATCCATGAAAGAAAATACAGCACAAGACTTACCAACTCCTGATGAGCAAGGGTCCAAAGTCCAAACCCTACTTGCCACGCTTCAGTTTAAACCCCAATTGAGCTCCTCCGCAACAACAGCCTCCACACCAAATCGGCAGCCGTTTAAAGAGAAATCCTATTATCAAAATAAAATCAGGGGATGTGTCAAATAGCTCCACCCTGCCAGATTTATTGTGGGCAACCAGGAACGCAATTTTTCCGCGACGAAGCGGAAACTCCTAAGTCCAATTCCCAAAATAAGACATCATTCGACATGTGACAAAAAGCTCTACGCTACTGTAGGAGCTCCCCTGCACGGTGCCGTGGAGTATCAATCACAAAACACGATACCAATCGCAGCGTGAGCAGGATTGCCGATGCAACCCTACTCGAAGCTCGACGCAGGGGGTTAGGAGTGGCTAGTAAGCAAAGCGGGAGAGACGAGAGCGGAGAGGTTGGGCCCTAGAATCTGAATGAGGATCTGACGAGTTTCATCCATTCAGGATGTGAGTGGAAACATTTCCTGTATAAAGTAGATGATGTGTGGATGATGTGTGGATGAGGCTGGATGTCATGCATCCAATTTGACTAATTTAAAATCAGGCTCTTTATTGGCTCTGCCCTGTGGGAAGGCCCAAGAGGTGGTCCCTAAAATAGGTCCAAGTTTGTCAGCCAACCAAAATTGGCCACGTATGCAAACTCACTTTTTAAGTGGAGTACAGTTGCAAGTGCATGTATATACAAAATGGTCACTAACAAGAAAACGGCAGAACCGTGAGGCTCTGTCCTTTACTATGAAAGACTACAATTGTAGTTGTCCACTTTGCTCATGCCAATCCATGGTTATTCACTATACCAAACCTTTCTTGGATTTTGGGCACTTTCTTCTCAAATGCGGGTCAAGGATTGAAGCTACTCATTTATCACTCGAAATTTTTTAAATGAATAATCAAAAACTGCCGAAATAACTATAGTTAACTAGATTTCTTTCAATGCATTTTAGGGAGCAATTATATATATTTATAGAGAGAGAGAGAGTCCACATTAAATAAAGTGGGCCAAAAATAACAAGAACAAGTAACGTCCAAGTGTGAACGCAAAGTGGTTAGGAAATTTGCTCTTGAAACGAAGAAGTTGATGCATAGTCTCTGTCCTACAAACATAGCCAACAAAATGCACCAAAGTTTGGTCTTGGTCGGACAGCCAACCAAAACTAGTCCCATGTGCAAGATAATGTTAGAGCAAAGCACTCTTGCAATTAGTTGCTTGTTTTTATAATTCTTTTTTACTTTCTTTTACTTTAATGTATTGCATGTGGCTCAAATACTTCGAAAAGATTCCTACCATGGCCAAAATGGTGAGATTCAGATTTAGGGTGGTGCTTATGGAAGGGTCTAGGTCCAAGAAACGTGATGTCCAAGGCACCCGTAATGGTTCTTACTTTTAGACTCAAGATTGGGCCCAAGTTTGGAGGTTAGTTTCGCAAATTTAGTGGAGTCTTTTTCTTGAGTTGAGATGGGGTTGGGACATGCAATATTTGGTGGGTAAAGGACATCACAATGGTGCCACTCTATTTTCTCATAATTTGGACACAAACTCCAGTGTAAAACACCTAGAGTCCATAAAATCTTCTCTCAATCAATGTAATCACCTGATTTTAGAGTCATTTTTGAGAGCCCAAGCTCAAACCATTTTTGAGAGACATGAATGTTGTCATGCTTGATAATGGTGTCTCAATGTTAACTTCGAGGGGTTCATGGCAGTGAACACACATGCAAATTGGGTTTCTAGGGGGAAGATTTATGGTGATGATGATTTGTGTCTTTCTATGGAGGGTTGTGAACATAACTACCTTTTCCATTGGTCCCCCAATCTAGAAAAATAACCAAAAGAAAAACACATCATACATTCTTTGGAAAATTAACACAAGCAACTCGGTAAGGAATACAAAGACGTGTCAAGTACCATGTGAATCGTGCTTGGTGGTTGTCCTCAGGTGCAACCACAAAGGAGGGTTTGTACAACTTGTTTGAATGGTTGGGGTTCTCGCATTATTGTCATAATGGGGAGGACACATGCTCATTGTAAGTTTTTTATTTCCAAATGTTTTTGTATTCTCTCAATGTTTGGATCATTGTCTCGTTTTATTGGACTCATGCATATTTTTTCTGACATGTGATGAAAATCTCAATTTGGAGCTACGTGCTAAGATGCCTACTTGCAACCTTGCATAAACAATGCATAAGAAGTGGTTGCATCAATTAGACAACAAAATGACATGCCTATATAAGGCAACAATGGATAACATGATACGGGCCTTCATGCAAATATATAATTATTGTTTGTGGCTTAAAGGGGGCTCCTCATGAGAAAGGTCATGACCAAGCATTCTTGAAGGTAAAAAACGTAGTGCAAATTGGTGGTCCCAAGATACTTGCAAAGGCAATGAGGTCATACAATGGGGTTGAGTATTTGAACACAAAACATGTGCTATGAATTGTTTCGATCAACCAATAGGAAACTAGGCTTGCCTCTAGAGTTTGAGTTTGATTTTCATCGTCCAAACAAGGTGAACCACTCCATTCCCTACCCAGCCACAAGGACGAATAGGGTTGGCATTGAGGAGTCATTTAAACATGATGAAAATGTGGTGTCTCACACCATCAACGTATTAGGAATCAAAGTGTCCATAATCATTGTGGCACACTTATAGATTGCCTCACGTATTGAAGAAAGAATGTTGGGCGTTATAGGCCAACACGAGGCATGCATGCAAGGCCAAAGTTGGGAAGAACAAACATCGCACACCGCACCAACCTACAGAGGTCTGAAGGAGTCTCGTTCCAACAACCACATACCTTTGGATTTTTGGTTCTACACATATGACATCAATCGTTGCATGAAAAGTAGCAAGAAGAAATGGGGTCTCGATTGGCCAATTCTTCCCATTGTATGCCCAGTGAAGGTTGGGACTACCTTGACATGGGAGGAGGTTTTGCATTGGAGGACATTGATTTTCAATTGCAACAATGTCAGGCCATGTCTCCATGTTGTCATTTGGGTATAATGCCCAACCTTCCCATATTCCAATCACATTTTCGTGCTCCAGCAAACCTGAGTGCTCACCCTAACATACAATTTTCAAAGGTCGTTCATCCTAATTTGTCAGTGCCACTACACGAGCACATGAACAAATGGGAGAGTCCATTGCATATGGATGGGTATTATGTGGTGGGTGTAACGGCCATCCCATACCAAGGATATGGATCCATCATAACCATAGTCTTCAAGGAGGAGAAGACATACCTCGTGTCCATTACAAACAATCAGCAATGCATTTGCCTTGAATTTTGCAAAGATGTCACCAATGGCAATGGGGAAGAGGGGTTAGTGGGTATCATGTAAACACGTGTACTACATTTTTAGGTATTTGTGCAATGTGGACTATGCCACCAACAAATATAGTCATGTACCCACATCCAACTACAATGTGTGCCTTCTAGAGCTTGCATTTGTGGCGAAACAAGCTTAGTGCCATGATAGTGACCGGCGTATACACCTAGTATTTATATACATGAACACATATGTTTGTCGATAGGAAATGGTAAGCACATTGATGTTGTAACTCAACAATTGTTTGTTGCAATAAGGTGCTTTACATTTCAATGTAATGTTTGTTTATTTAATAAATTGCCTATCACCATGGACTACTTGAGACCCTAACATCCATGGTAATAGGGTCAACTCCAATATTTATGGTATCCTAAATATTTATAGAATTCTAAATTTTCAAACCATTTATATTCTATTTCATACTCAAAATATTATATTTTTGGATATTTTTTTCCTCATTGCTCACATGTCACTGCTCACATGCTAGCTTCCCTCCACCCTTTAAGGTGAATGGGCCTCAAATGAACACCTTTAGCCCTACACCTTCTTCTCCCATGACATTAAACATGTGTTTAGTACAAGATGATTAGCATATCCAAATTGAAATTATAACCACTTTCCTTGCAGTTTTTGAAACTCTAATGAATGTCCTAACGTGCATTATATAAGATGCTCTTGCTTCTTAAATGATCATTTAGGACCCCCAAATTACATTGATGATGAAACTTAGAATACTTCACAAATTCTGAACACGTGGTCCAATTCCTTTTGTAGGCTTCAAAGATCTCCATGTAGTCTAGTCCAAGTCGCTCGAGATGAATTGACCACAAACCTGTAGGAGTCAAGTCTATATGTCGCATGATTTAGGGTTATTTGATAGTGTCTTTCTCTCTCTTCAACATAGTTCATTAACATGTTACGCAAAATATTCATGTGGAAACGGTCATAAGCGTGTCACAAAAACATGGCAAATTGCAACCATGCAAGCATCGGTTGCAAAGAAGAATAGGTCTCATGTACCTTAAGTGAGACCGGCCTATGTTCTAAATGGGGAACCAATCAACCTAGTGGCAAGGTTTACATAGGTCATAGGCTACACTAAATATTGTATTTAGTGTCACTTACTATTTGGAGTTACACAATGCTATATAATATGCTCACTATTAATGTACTTTTTTACCAAATAAAGATGTTAATGTTCTAAAATGTTAAAACAACCAATTTGACCTTTTGTCGGCAAAGAATGAGATATGCATAGTTATAGCATTGCATTATAGATTCCAAATTGTGAGTGATACTAAGTACAATATTTAGTGTAGTTGGTGTATTGTTTAGTTAGTCTTTATAAGGTGCATCTACCTCAATACCTCAGTCAATGAGCTACGTAGTTCAACTTTTTGGGCCCCCCTTTCCTCACACTAAGTGCAAACATACACTAGTTGTGGAGTTCAATGTGGGCCGAGCTAATTTTTCTTCCAACCACCAAGTCCACGCTTATTATTATCATAGCCCACACTAATTGCAAAGATCCAAAACAATCACACCTACATATGGTTTTGTCCTTGCAAAGTTAATGTGGGATATTGACCTTGTGAATATTAACCTCATCTTTGCATGCATGAGAACTCGAGTTTTGTAGACCTTTAGGGTATGTTTTTGGGTCTAAAAGTCACCCAAGTAAATGAAACATTGATATTCGTTCACCGACATGAATGGCAGGCCGTTCCCTTGGTTCCCTTGGTTCCCTTATATGGTCTTGTTGTATTGAACTTCTTGGTAAGGATAATGTTTTCCTTTTGGGAGGTGGTCTTCATTATGTTCATCCACTACTTGTTCAAGTGTCTTTCGTGCCGTTGAATTAGTGGGGGGAAAACCCAAGTTTTGTGTCTTCCAAACTATCTATTACACATAAACATTTTATGCATGAGATTATAGGCCAACTACAAAATGAACAACTACATAATGTACGCCAGTGATGGGAGCATCATAGTTGTCTTTATTTTCTTTCAATGCATGAAAGTGATACATGCCAATAAGGGCATATTTACACCAGTGGACAAGGGTCATGACCAATGTTTTGCATATTATCTCATTGATTGGGAAAGGAATACGATTCTACTTCGATTGACACTAGGCCACCGGAAATCAAATTGATAATGTCAGAGACTATCATATGAGAAAGTGATATGGAATCCTACAAGTCTTTAAATGAACAGTGTTTGGTGCTCGCCCATATTTTGCAACGAGGCCACCTCGATAGGCTGTCTCAACAAATAATGAAAAGGCCTTCCACTTCACATTACGTTCATCGATGAGGGTTTTTCAAAAAGCGATGTGGATTCCTCTTTGTCACGGCTCGACACCAAGAGTTATCCCCAAGAGAAATCCGAAACCATTCTTCTCGTGGCCCTTGATCACTAGCTAGTTTGAATACATCCTAAGAACTTAGGTAGAAAGTGTACCAAATGCATATCCTATAGAAGTGCAAATGATTTCTTGTGCTATGAAGCAACTAGGAGGTAAAGAAGGCAAATTTTGTGGCAAATGTTATTATGTAGCACATTAATAACTTCTACATCTCCCCCTCCCCAACCTACCACATTCCATTCCATGTAGTTATCGTCATGTGGATGCCATGATTCCCGTTACACCTTGTGTCAAGGGTATAATTGAAGAATATTCATCACACATTCCCACATAGTATGCATTTCCTCAAATTGGGTGCGTGGGTGGGGGTATTAGCTAAGTATATAGTAGGTGATAAGCATGTTCAACACTTTAGTGGGAAAATGCTAATTTATGAGGTGACATATTATATGTATATTTACCCAAAAAAAAATCCCTCCCAAGTATCATTCATTTGTATCTACCGATTCTTTACACTCGTGCAATTCAAGACAATCATAAACGTTTTACTCTTTACATTCAAACCAACTTCATCCTTTGGAAGAACAAAATTTGATCTTCCTCCACAAATTCCCAAATTTATCAATCAATTTCACATGTTTTTGTGCATGAAACCAAGCTTGAGCATTCTGAATTTAAAGGTTGAATATTTAAACCCTAAGCTCAAATGTGCCGAAATGCATGCACTTTATGTGTGTTTTGTCAATTGAGCTTTATTATATTATATTATATTATAGTTTTAATTGCAGTAAGTTAGGTGCTAGAAGATTTTAAATCCATAGGTGACTTTTAAATATTTTTATATATAAATAAATATTTATTTATTTATTTTTGTAAATAGGATTAGTGATGAACATAGGATTCCATTCTTCCAAAACTTTCAATAGTTGGGGTTGACATTTCAAGTTTCTTTGCTCCCCCGAGTGGTTGGTTAAGGGGTTCAATTGTTGAGCGCCATATCTCCACTTGATTTTTGAAATTTTCTCTTAATTTTTTTGTTAAAATTCTCGCCACACCTACCATTGAGATTTGAATTTCAATCCAAAGCTACATTTGTCAAATGATTGGGATTTTATTCAACAATGCCTAGTTTTCAAAGCAAGGCTTGTCAAGAATTCAAAATATGGTCGTTTGCTCATCTAAAAGTTGTAGATGTTGGATATTTTCACACCGTTGTATTGCTTGTTTGCTTTTGATTCACGAGGTATGAAATTCAATGTAAACTAAGGTCTAAAAATGGTTGTAAAATCCTCACATTCATGAAAAACTTCACTTATTTGCTATTATGTCTTGGAAAGACGTGGACAACTACAACTTTTGTGAGTTAAGTGCCAACTACAATATCTAAATATGTATATAATTGGATTCATCAGTCGATTACTAGATGTGGAGTAATACCAATTTATTGTGTCACAAAGGGACCTTCAAAGTCATTTCAAGGCCTCCAATAGGTGGGCATTTAGGGGTTACCATCTACCATTCTCAACCTAAGAAACCTAAAAACAACCAACAACTAGTACACCTTTCACACATGCTATTATTTGTTTATTGTTTGGAGTTATACGTTGTCATAAGTTTCACTAAAAATATGATTTTAAAAATCAAATTACTTTATTTTTCCCTTTAATGTGCAAATTGTTATGGGTAATTCTTTCTGTTAATATTGCTACAAAGTTATAGCAACACATAACTCCAAATGGTAAACTGCAATAATAGGTGAGAAAGGTCTACTTAGCAATGGTAGATTATCGACGCTTGAACTTTTTGCACTTCTTTGCTTCGTTCCTTCACTATCCATAGTTGGTCACCCCATTACTCATAACTTATTGGGTTAACAACCATGACCATGTCAACTATATCATGGAGAGAGAGGGAATTATCGTATACGAGTGTACCTACCTCTCATTCATCCAACATGAAAGCCTGAAATAATATGTAGACTGGACATTATTATGTTTAATTTAATTTGACATTAGAATCAACTTTAAAATCCCAAATTAGTGTACTCAGAGTCATTTGAGATGAATCAACAACAAACTTATAGGGAATCAAGTTTTCATGTTGGATGGTTGTGAGTAATGCTCATGTATGATAATTCCCTCTATGTGTTGCAATGTTTTAGTGTTACTTACCATGTCAAATGGGCCATACTATTTTCAATCTCATTAAGTATCACTGTAACCTTTGATATGTATGTATCTCATTAGCATGTCTTGACAAAAGATGATTATATTCCAAACAACTTTCTTTTGTACTAAAATAGCATGGGTTGCAATAACCAACACTTCATAATTTGCATTATCCGAATTGTACGCAAATTGCACAAAGATTCAAATGCTCAATAGAGTTATCCGTAAAGCACATCAAGAGGGATCAAACACATAGTACGATCCGGTGGTCCATCCCACTTGAAAGATCTCTACGTTGGTATATGCAATTAGGTGGCCTTTGCAAATAGATTGCTTCTTTACCCATGCAAATTGCATATCACAAAAACTTGTTAACTTTATTTACTCATCCATATAACAACCACCATTAAATAACAATTACTTTATATTATTATTGTAGAAATAAATATTAAAATCAATGTGGAGTGTTGATATCTTAGCACGGGGCAACCTAGGGGTCACTTCACACACGAGCCAAGAGTTGTGACCATGAAATTGTGAGAGCCCAAGGAAAGTGTCCAAAGGCCATCCCAAGACACCTGCAAAATCTTGTAGTGTGGTCACGGATCCTCAAGTGCAGTGTGAAGTCATATGTGACCGTGGCCCTCAACCAAATGTTGTTTTAATGAATTTCTATCATGTGGGTCCTCACACATGATAAAATAGAATAAATCAACAGTTGTGAGCGTTTAGAGTGCCATGGTCTCCCGGTTTTGTGCTAGGCCTACCTCCAAGAGGTCGTTTTTGAAAATAGTCCAAGTATGAGCCCAAAATGAGTGCTCATATTGGTTTTATGTTTAGAATTTATTTAGAATTGCATTTGGAGTGTTATGGAAACAATCAAAAGTTTAAAAAGAGTGAGGCTTGGTGTGGTATATGTTTTAGGCTTTAAGCCTATTTTGTGTGGGTAAGTAGAAGCTTAGTGACATTAGGGAATGTTTGGTTAATTGAGTAGTGTTTGAGGAAGCAAGGGGAAGGGGCTTAGATTTAAATGTTTGAATTAGAACATGTTCTTGTTGGTTTAAAGGGTGAGGATTTAGTGGATAGGATAATGTCCTACTAAGTAGGAGAAGGTTAAGGGGGTTGTGGTTGTGGGTGCCCTCTTTTCCTTCCTTCTTCCTCCTCTCATTCTCTCTCTCTCTTGGTGTGTATGTGTGTGTGTATTGTGGTAGAGAGTAGAATTGTTTAGAGGGAGCGTAGAAGAGTATAATTGTTTAGAGGGAGCGTAGAAGAGTAGAATTGTTTAGAGGGAGCGTAGAAGAGTAGAATTGTTTAGAGGGAGTGTAGAAGGGTAGAATTATTTAGAGGGAGCGTAGAGGGTAGAATAGTTTAGCGGCAACTGGTTGTAACAAAAGTTTGGAGGCAAGGGGTTGCGGCCAGAAATTAGAGGATAATGGGTTGCGGCAGAAGTTTGTAGGCAGTGGGCTGCGGCCAGAATTAGAGGCAAGGGGCTGCGGCTAGAAGCTTGTAAGCAGTGGGTTGCGGCCAGAATTAAAGGCAAGGGTTGCGGCAGAAGTTTGTAGGTAGGGGCTACGGCCAGAAGCTTGTGAGCAGTGGGCTGCGGCCAGAATTAGAGGCAAGGGACTGCGGCCAGAAGTTTGGAGGCAAGGGACTGCGGCCAGAATTAGAGGCAATGGGCCGCGGCACGAGCGTCGAGGCAAGCTCGACGGTAGTTGGGTTAGGGGGAGCTTAGAATGATGGCTAATTATATCTAGTGCCCTAAGTTGAAGAAGATGGGTTGGCTAGATAATTAGCTATTCATGTGAGTGGTTTGGCAATTGTGTGAGGAGTTGACAGAGGGTGTTAAGAGAGCACTAATAGAAAAAACATTTATTAACGCTTGTACTCATGATATGGAATAAATTGGTGTGACCAAAAGTATGTGTGATGTAATGGGGTGAATGACGGAGGAAGGATTAAACTAGGACGAATGTGAATGTGATCACCATGCCCTCACCCGGACTAGGACGCTTAAGGGTGGGTGGTTTGGCCTCACACCAAGTGACCATGAAACATGATCCATTTGATGCCATGTATGATTCCATGTAGACTTTACATCCATCTTGCATTCCCATACTCCGTTGGTCCCTCAAGCATAGTGGGAAGCGAACTTGGACCGGTTCCGCCTTTTCCACCAATGAGAGTGCTTGAAGTGTAATGGTCACGGGCTCTCGGTCTTGTGTGTGAAGTGGCCCTAATTGCACATATTGGTGTAGTGCTTGTTTTGTGCAAGGAAGCTCAAGTGTTTCATGGAAGCTTACATGTTGTTTCATTGGTACACAAGATACTTCATCGTGGTATCTAATGCCACCAATCCAATAGCGTGGTGTCACCTAAATTGAGCCCATCATGTGATTTTAGGGTCAAATATTTGCCAAGATGTTTCTAATTAGTGTCATGACAAGTATTGAGCTATAGGTTACACTAAACCTAAGTATATCGGACTTGATTGGATTGGTGGAAACCACTCTACATATTAATTATGGTATTTATATTGCTAAATAAAACATCCACTGCATATTAAGTAAGTGTTTTTGTAATTCTATACTTCACTCCTCATCGCTAAAGTCCTTATTCTAAATATTCTAAAAACATTTCTTTCAAACAAACAAAAAAAACTTTCTTTTTTACGAATAGTGGAATGTTGACATTTGGGGTAGATGTGTGTTATTCGAATACTCCTCTCCTTGCACCCACTTCTTGTAGGATATGAAACATGCAATTAGTGTATTCCAATGGCCTCCCTACTACAACCAACTGATACTTTCACTAACAACAATTGTATGCAAACATAGCGAGAACTCAGCAAATTCCACCATGGACCAAGGGGATTCTTGAGCAAGGTAGGGTGTAGAACCATTTTTTTGGCCATCGCATGTCCGAATAGGGCCATTCTTGAATTTCAACGTCTTTCATCCGGCAATTGGCGGTTGGAGGTCATCCAGAGTGGTAGGCAAGGGCAATAGCCGCTAGGAAGTGGCTACGACTGCTAACCACCTCGTCACGGGGAGGTCACTTCATTGTCAAGTTGACACCACGTGCGGACAAAGTTTGCTACCCCTATATTACATGCAACTTACCAAAAGAAGATTTTTGTTGGTCGCACGTGGTGTTCAACTTGACAATGGAGTGATCTACCCGTGCACCTCGTCCCCTCCCTCGACGACAAGGAGGAGACTGGCCAAGTAGGAGATAGGCTATTTGCATACAGAAAAGATCTTACATAGTCTCAAAGTAGTGTTAGCAATAGGCGTAGAAAGACATCCGCTCAGTGATTGAGTTCGGCCATAGACAGGACCAAGCAAGAAGCTTAAGGTCATAGTGTTAGGAGAAGAAGGGCCGTAGCAACCAAACCCTGGAAGTGGAATACATTATCTGTTAATCCGGAAGTTATGAGCAAATTGTGATGTGCAATTGTTTGCCCTACGAGCGGAGAGAAACTGTGGAAGTATGTTGTGTTAGTTGTTTGTGAGCAATGTCTGAAGAGTAAATTTGGGCAAGTAGTCTGGCGTAGCGTTGTAATGTCGAGATCAGACAAATAGGCTGAGAGGAAGTATGCATTGGAGCGAGCCAAAATTGATTAAGAGCGAGTGATCAGAGAGGAAGTCGAGGAGGCCGAGTGGCCAAGACGTGTCTGAGAGTAACGGCAGGACAAAGCCAATATGTGGCAATAATATGATATCAAGCCAGAAAATGGCGAAAAAATTAGTCCAATAAGGAAATTGACGGGTGGTGTCAGCCTATCGAAAAGAATGCAAGAGCTTAGCGAGCAATAATCTTGGATTTAGGCAAGTTGGCCGAAAGCAGCGAGTGCAGGCAATTGGCCAAGTAAGGAAGGATGATAGCCACAATCTTGAAAGAGGGTTGAGAGAACCCTGAAGGTTACTTAGTAGCCAGCCGAGAGGGCGATAGCCTTTATTGAGAGAGGCCGACAGAGAGATTACAGAGAGGGGCCATCGCCTAGGCAAGTGCTGTTAGAGTACTGGCCAAAGAGAGAGAGAGAGATTGCCAGTGCATGACATGGAAGGACTAGGGGCAGGCTATAGGTTGCCAAGACAGTGCCTTCCCCAGAAGGAAAGATTACCCTATTGGAGTAAGACTTTACCAACTGCATGTTGTTATTAGTTTAAATCATACTAAAGCCTTAAGGAAAGGATATAGCCTAGCCGTTGATGCATTGATTTCGTATTGACAATTGGATGATTGTTTGAGATGAGTCACCAGATGGTTGAAGACGAAGGTGGTGACTTGAGTTATGCGAAGACATGCATGATGATTGTAAGTTGTTAACAAGAAGTTAATCAAAGAACGTTGCAAGCTTTGTTTATAGCATTTCCAAGACTATGCGGTTACAAAAAGACATTGCCCCGGACTATGTCCTGACAAATTGCCAATGACAACTTGCCAAGCTATTGAGCTTCACGACTGAAGTAGGTCGAGCCATAGAGTGATAGGAAATTCCCTAAAGATAGGATGGGATCACTCACGACTGGAGAAGCACAAAGGAACCATAAGAGTGGAAAATAAGTGGAATAAAAGAGGAATGAAGAAAGAAAGATCTTAAGTTGTTATTATACTCCTTAATCCAATGTGACATTAACCCTTATAGATACTATCTCAGTCTTCATGGATACTTAGTTCCTTGGGTTTGTTATTTTAAGTCATAACAAAAACCTAACTACATAGGGCCAACGGGCTCAAATTCATGTCGGATTGCCCGACATTAGTTTTTCTTTTCTTTTCTTAATGAGAACTCCCCACTCACACATTACAACTTCACCCCACAACTCCAACAAATCAGTCAAGAAGCCCAAGACCTACACATATCCACACATAATCTCATGCTTATCATTAAGCCACACAAACTCAACATGTTGGACAAATGGGGCAAATTCTCTTGAAGCACCTTACTTAATTGCCCACACCAACTCTAAGACAAAATACCAATCGAGTTTTATACCCCCCCCACCCCAAAACCGCCAAAATACAACATGTCCCAAAACATCTACATGGATGGGTCTTTTCTCTCGCTTGATGGTGAAGGAAACAAAACCTACACAAGATCAAGAGTGTATAACCAACTCAACAACATGCAAATAGCAAAACAACTTCCAAGATTTCAAAATATTCTTATACTAGAACTAAATGTTGTTTGGTCAGGACTTGCCAACACACAAGAAGGCAACCATGACATACATATATCTTTACAGATAGCCTCAATAACATTCATCTCATCATCAACCACGTAAGACACCCATCCTTCCAACATAATCACCAGGACAAACTACCAATAGCATTCATAGTTTAACACGTAGGATGGTTCCAACACAAAACAACAATCAAAAAAATCTAATTGACACATGAATTAAGAGAAACCTAGGGGCGTTCACTGGTGATTTATGTAGAAATGATGTGCGAGGAAAGGTAGGGTGGAATATATTCATAGGATATAAATTTTATATTTTGCATAGATCCACACTAGCCTCTATTAAATGTTCACAAGTAATCTATACATGACATTTGGTACTATATATTGTGCTAATTCACTTCTTCTTCTTCTTCTTCTTCTTCTTCTTCTTTGTAGCATAGCCTAATAAAAATTGGAATGATTTTTTTATGGAGGATAAGTACATTTAGAGGTTGAGTTAAGTTATGTTTTAAAAAAATGCAGGGGTTCATTGGAAACATGATTGGAATTTCAATCATTGTGGATAAGATTCGGTTCATTGTGGATGAAACAAGATATTTAATTATTTTTTAAGGTTAGAAACATATTCAGCTAGTTTTCTCTTTCCATTGTCATTTTGCACACCTCCCTTTAGCCGCATAATTATGCCATTGTCATATGATTCAAATGTTTTGTCGTTTTGCTATGTTTCCTTACGTGACAAACATCAAAAAAGAAGGAACTCCATTCCAATAACACAAGGAAGAAGCTAAAATCTTGTTATAATGTATGAATAAATAGGGTGCAATTTATAACACAATTTTAAAATTTATATTTATCTATAGGGTGGAAAAAAATGATGACAATATAATATTTTTATTGGTCATAGGGTCCAAAAATATTCCAAGACTAAGATAAATAGCCCTTTAAAAACACTTACTTCTTGCACATGTATGCCAATATTGTATAGAGGTGCCTTCCCCGGGAGGGAAACAACTTGGCTGACTCACTAACAATCGATGGTACCACAAAAGATATCATGACACCTATACCGCGCATACACGTACCCCACACTATTGTAGAGCTCAACTACCTCCACTTGTTCTTAGGGTTGACCGTATCGTAGTGTCTTAGAGCATCGTCCGGATTATGATGACTAAACTACCTAATCTCCTTGTCGTTTGTTGTTATCTACTCTTGGTTGTCTTCCCTTGTTGTATTGGTAGGTGTCTTTGTTCTTCTTTTAAAAGCTCCTTTACCTTATATTCAACATGATGGACTTTTAAGTATAACTTAAAAGTTATCTTTTGTTGTAATGAGCTTCATTTTCTGATGATATCTCTTCAAGTAGTCTCGTTGCTTCTAATCTATCAACTTGTTTGTTTGTGACTTTCTTCATGTGTTGAACTTCTTCATGTGTCACAATTGTCTTTTTAAGCTCGAGTGTTACTTCCTATCTTTGATCTAGATCTTGTTCTCTTCGTGCGTCGTAGTATTGTAACTTCTTCATGTGCCATAGTTGTCTCCTCCTCTTCTCAAGTAGCCAGTTAACATTTTCTTCAAGTAGCTAAGTATCTTAAGTAACCAAGTTGCCAAGTAACAAAGTAACAAATTTACTCTTCTTTCAAGTCACTAAATAGCCAAGTAACAAGTTACCAAGTAACCTTTCTTCTTGGTGATAACTAGCTAAGTAACAAGTTCCCTCTTCTTTCACTTTGTTAAGTAGCCAAGTAACCAAGTAACTCTTCTTCTACTTTGGTAAGTAGCCAAATAACAAGTCATCTCTCCTAAGTATATCAAGTCGCACGTAACTTTCTTCAAGTAACCAAGTAGCCTTTTTAAGTATTCAAGTTGCACATGACCTTCTTCGAGTAACCAAGTCACTTTTCTTTAATTAACACGTAACTTTTCCTCAAATAGCCTTCCTTCAAGTCGCCGAGTAACCAAGTAGCTAGTAACAAGTAATATTTCTTCAAGTGACCAAGTAGCCTTTCTTCAAGTCACCGAGTAGCCAAGTAATTGTAGTAAGTTTTTGCTCTCAGTTAAATATTCCAAAACCCAGGGTACAGACTCTCAAGGAAGGTTTAACTAGTGTCTATTACAGGCATTTGTCACATTATAGTTCATTAATCAGACAATAGGGTGGTTATCTTCACTCTAAATCATGATTGGTATGTCTTTTATTCTTTCATTTCCTCTTCCCAGGCTTAATCTCCACTCTTATGGTTCGTTGGTGCTTTGAGTCGTGGGTGGGTCTGTCCTATTTGACGACTCCTATAACTCTAGTTTCACACTTTCTAATTCCGTCGTGAAGCTTAAAAGCTTTGGCAATAGTCTTTTCGGATCTTGGCAATAGTCTTCCAATGGATTTTCATCCTATTGGGGTTAGTCTCTTCTTCCTTCATTAAATAATCACTTAATGCCATCAATCATAATTCAAATTGCATTGCTCAAAGAATTTGTTTCTTGACTTTGTCTCATTTATCATTTCTTAATTATAATTGAAATTCGCTTATCTCGTACTCTTCATTGTCACACAACACACAAAGGCTTGCTTTGATTCTTGCAACATTCTTACATAATCATATAAACTCATGGGCTATAGCCATTAGATTTTGACATAATCGATTTTGACGGCTAGCCTAATTCCTCTCAACATCCAGCCATATCATCCTCATTCCTAATCATACCAAAGCACTTGTCGACTCGACACCATCATGATTCTCCGATTTTCTTCATATTTCGTTAATCCCTCTAAACTTCTTGTCTTTCAAGGTAATGATCACTTCGAACTACCTTATCATCATATCAAACTAAGTTACTTAATTGGATTTTCTTGTGCACTCGTCACTTCAGTTATGGTAGTTACCTAAGACGTCTCTCTCTCTCTCTCTCTCTCTCTCTCTCTCTCTCTCTCTCTCTCTCTCTCTCTCTCTCTCATGTGTGCCTTAAAATAACTTAACTGACTTTGTGGCTCAGTCGTCATCACCCTAACTCTCCTGTATTTGTCATTTTCTTGGCAATGGCCTACTGCTCTTACAAGTTCTTCAATTTCTTATAATTGTGATTGTGTCATTGTATCCATGCTACATACTATGGCCCGTTGTAATTATCTCTACTCAGGCTATAGGTCAGTCTCTCCTCTCGAGCAGTTCTTCTTCTGGTTCCGCTCCACATTGTGCTCATATCTCTCTCTAACTACCAATTACTCTCTAGTTTCCACTGGCCATGGGTGTAACTTTCTTCAGTGCTTCTTGATCTAGTTTAGATTCTCAGACCTACAATCATGCCTCCTTCAACAACTTTTGTTAATCTCAATATACTTGGATCACTGAATTCTGGTAACCTCACCGCTTACTCATCAACCTCTCACACTAGACTCATACATCTCTCAAATATGCACTCGCTCAACCATGCATTTCACCCACAGACCATTGTTGTACTCATAACTTTAATATAACTATCTTTACTCAATCAATTTGAGTTCAACATGTTTGGCTGCATCCCCCTATCACATGCGGTGATGCTCCAACTATGATTTTACTCAAAAGTTAATACATTCAAGTCTAACTCTATTGCCTATAGCATGTCTCTCTACGGCTATGGCCTTAGCAGATATAACGAGAAGTATCTTCTCCCTGATAATAGCCCGCTTATCAAAATCAGGGCTCTTCGGTGGTTGTAACTCCTACAACTACTTCCCTCGGCTATAGCCTTCATTTTTCATCCTAAACTAACTTTCATCTGTCATTTTAGTTACTTTATCATGAAAAAAAAATTCTCTTTCTCACTACCAAGCTATGGCCCAAAAATTGGTATTACAGTAACCAAGTTACCTTTTGTTTCAAAAAAAAAAATCTCTCTCAAGTCTTATCTCTAGTCTCCTAATTGTTAGTCTCCATTACCGGAACTTCTTTCCGTTGAAAAATGTGTGGATAGCAACTTAAAAGTAATGAAGTTGTTGTTAGATATCCTTTCCATGTAGAGGAGATTTCCTCTTTACATGTGTGGTAATGCCTCTACTAATCTTCCACTTTCTTATCAACTATCAAGGAGGCATTTTTGAGTCATTCTCTCAACTTAGTAATTCCTCTTAATTTCCAATCTCTCTTATAATAATCCCCTTCTCATATCAATGTCACTTGGAACTGTTACCATAAGTAATACAATATATTTTTAGCACGACTCTTAATCCTATTAAAGCATTAACTATAACATCCACATTATATTTTTGGAGAAAAATAATACAATAATAATCTTGGTAAGATATTCAAAAACTTAATTTAACCATATCAAAATTGTATCTTAACACCTTTTATAGTCATATTAGTCTTCATATTTAATTTCCTTAGACAATCAATCATGCTCATGAAATATAAATAACATAGGTTCAAAAATCATTACGATAAGAATGATAGCGGAATGTAATAGATATACAAAAATATATATAATTATAATTTTGGTTCATGTCCAGAACTTAATAACTCTTAGACTCATAACAATCATTAATACATGAACACAATTATTAACGCCCATGCATGCAACCTCGTATTCTTAAAATTCTTTATCCCATTAATCTCCTCAATGACTCTAAAATATCCAACTTCACTCACCAACTTTGTAATGCAACTATATTCACCTCATGTGAGCTTCTATGATCTCTGATTATATAATTGCATTTCATTAATTACAATTTCTCTCATTACTTACTATTTCTTTCATTCCTTGTAAGTCCTAATAATTCTCAATCACACTCAACTTTCAGCCCATGTGACTATCTCACCTCATGTGAGTTTTTATTCATAGCACTCGACAAATCTCTCGATTACATTCAACTTAAAGATGTCTATTCTATCAATTATTTTGCCTCTACCTTAAATAACTAAGAAGAAGGTTTGAGCTTAAAGCTATTGTATTCGAAAATGGTAAAAACACAAAGAACCTAACTCTTGTGTAGCCTATCTACATGAATAAGGTAAGGTTTAAGTGTGTGTGCCACATAGAGAACAAATAAACGTTGGGGCGTTGCCACCACATAATTACAGAGGTCTAGATAATAACCATTACAGTCATGATAACTTTAAGGAGCTAGCAAGGGCCCAGAGGGCATAATAGATTAAGGAGGGAGTTCCACCAGTTTTGTAGTAGGTGACATGTCACTGACCAATGTTGGTCGGAGGGTAAGTCGTATGGAATGTAGCAACTGCTAAGGAATCCACCATTTGGATGAGTGCAAACAACCAAATAAAATGACTAAATGATCGCATTCGGTAGCTAATCCATACCAACAAGCTCAAAAAAAATTGAGAGGAGAGAGATAATACCGTTAGGAGGGCATCCAAACGAGATTAGACCGCCGAACATGTATTACAATTACGAAAATGCAAGATAAACATTCCAACCTTTTGCCAGATTATAGACAACCAATGGATGCATTCCATTAAACTCGACCTTCCAGGCCCCACACTTACGAGAATAGAATGTCAGGTCTTAATACTGAGCCATGTCTGTTGAATACTCAAGACGTGAGATTTATGAGCAAACCTATGAAATCTCAACACAATGGATCTTTCATATTTAATCTAGCATCCGATGGTGACATCGTCCCGTGGCCCACTAAGGCTAACGTCATTATACACGAATTAAGGAATGCAAAGATCATAGTAGGGTCAGAAACTCTAGTGGTCGCAGATTTGATGAGGGCTATGAGAAATAACCATCAGACATATAAGTAAATTCATGATTAAAAAGAGTATTTCTCAGAGGAATCACCTCACTTCTTGGACTTAGAGTAGCCATTGAATACATAAGTTTTTGTGTTCAATTAACTTCAAAATAAATAGCAAGTATTTAGACTTTGGAAAAAAATGAACTTGAATTGGCCCATTGGTATGAAGTTGCAAAAGGTCGATCAGACATTCAAAATACATTTAAGTGGTTAGAATGTGGACATGTTGATCCATTTGGTGAGAAAAAAATATTGGTAGCAAATAAATGTAAAAATATTCGGAAAAAAATATTTTGCCAAAGACATTCCAAAAGACAATGAAGCTTTGAAACGATGGAGTCACATCAATCCTCAAACATCTTATGTTAACCAACACAAGCATGTTGATTTTATACCTCATAATATAATTGATTATCATCAATTTATTATAGAAAGTGGTGTGAGATTTTTTTGACAGTAGAAAACTTATTCCATAAAATACTGATCGAAATTGAAAAATGTCATGAGTTAAAATCGGGTACTATGTTTTCAAAAGTGATAGCTATACGTTTGGAAGAAGTGCATTATGGGTTATTAATTGTCAAAATGTGTCTACAAATGGTTATTGGACACAGACATAATATACATCAATTATGAAGAAGATTAAATTATGGGTGAGAGCTGTACAATGTTGGAATGTTACTTTTATGCTTCTTGTTGGAGACAATGCATAATTGATTAAATTTTGATTTGTTTAAACAATGTTGATGAATGTTTTCTACATGTTGGGACATATATATATATATATATACATATATTTTTTTTTCATCCATAATCAGAAACTACATGTTTGGTAGTTAAAGATGGAATAAAATTTATTGCTAATTTATTTTTATCTATTGGGCAATTTATCGTGGTTCTACAACACCCGCCTAATAGCTTTCTATAGGAAAAATTTGTTAAAAACAAGGGAACATTACAAAATATTTATTCTTATTATAGTGAGTCATCGAATGGTTAGAGTATGTAATAAAAAAAAACACATATGATATATTGTCCATCTGTTGTGAAAGAATTGATCAGTCATTATTTCTTCATATTGGATGTTAGTTATGAAAGGTTCTGTACATTTGATTGAAAATATCATTGAGCAACTCATTTTGATGGAATCAAATTTGGAGATGGAAATTTAGTTTGAAAATTTGAAAGAAAGTTATATTATTAAAGTTAGACAAGCTTTACATGACAAAAATCCATCGTGGTTGGATTAAAAAAAATTCAAAAAAAACTGATAAGGATAATGATGATGATAAAGATAATAACAATGATGGTGATAATGGAGATGAAGTGGAAAAATGTTATTCTTTATTAAGGAAGTGTAAAGAATATGTTTCAATCCTCGAAGGTGACACTTCAAAATAAATATAAATAAATAAATATAAATTAAAAATCCTAGTATTGTATTGTAGCAGCTCAAGTAAACGAAGATAGACATTTTTAGAATGAATGTGCAAAATTATAGTCAAATGGAAAAATGAAGTTTTTAGACGTGAGGCAATTTGTTCTATAAATACAAAAGATCGTGTTAGATATAAATATATTGAACGAAGTCTTGGATTCAATCATGATGAAGAACTTGAAGTAAAAGCTCGTATACTTGGAACAACATAGTTTGGAGAAAATGCATTGGTACATCCAGATGTACGACATAACATGTTTATTCTAGGTTTAGTTAAAAAAAATTTGAATGGTTAGAAGTATTTTAGTTGATATTTGCATTTAATCATACAGATATATATAGTTAGGAGAAGAAAATAGTTGTGACAATATATATTGAAATATTATTATTATTATATAAATTAATGTCTATTATTTTAAAAGTATCTTCAAATAATTAATATAATAAAAATGACACAACAAATTGGAACACATGCCTTGTTTGTTTGAAATTGCTTAACAAAAAATTGGTATGATTTGAAATTTATTGTCATATAAACTACCATAGTTTAAACTTTATTATGGTATAGATTGTGATATTGTAATTTGAATACCAAATTATTTTCATTGATTGTTTGAATTAGTTATGTTTACGACCATGTCTATGGTAATTTCAACTTCATATGTTTTTACTAGTGTTTGTTTCAGTTTACAAATTTCATAATTATATTTATGGAGGATGAGGCACATGCCTCATTCCTTTTTTTGATTTTTTTGATTTTAGACTTTTTAAATATAAGGTGACACAAGTATGTCATTATTTTCTTCGGAATCATCAACTTCAATGTTATTGCTTCTATGGTGAAGCATGTGTTGTGTCACTTAGTTTCAATTTGTTTTTATGTTTCTAGCCAAAGGGTGAGGTATATGTGTCACACTTCTCATTCAATTCACAAACAATAAATATTAAGGCAATGCATGAAGGGATGTGTATTACTCCTTTGATTTATTTCAAAACCTAAAAAAATTTGACCAAAAAAGTGAAACACAATATAAATATGACTATCATATAGCGTATAAGGCTTGTTTTGGAATAATAATTTGAAATATTTATGCCAAAGTACGAAGTTATTGCATATTCAATTCATAATTTGAGAATAAAATATTAAGAAATTAATCCCAAGAAAAATGCACATGCTTATGTGCATTTTTAACAAAACTGGTGTTATTGGATTGATGGCATTGGTTTTCCTTTCTTATACAAATCAGTCTTTGATTTAGAGACGTGTATTTAGTTTTCATTCTTAGATCTACACCTCACCATGCTCCAATCAAATATAGAGTTGAAAAAAACATTTATATGTTATATTTAGACATTTCTACCTAAGTGGACGTGATATGTGTAGAGCTCTAGTGAAATCCTCCCCGAACAATGATGAACATGCCACTTAATACCATAAACAATGAAGTAGTCTAGTCATAGTTGTAGTCCGAGAGTCAAGAAATTGTATTGTTGATTTTGGTGCGAAGTTCAAACGTAAGTTTGTGGCCACTTTATGGACCCCTAAAAACATTACTTTCAATTTGAGAACCTATTAGTACCTATTCACTAGGGCAGTGAGTTTGTGCCAATTTTGTGAAGATCATAGTAGGTGAAAGTTTATTGCTTTTTGTTAGGATGTGCCACATGTCATCTAGTGATTGGTTGGAACCAATGTTGGATTGATATAGTTTTTTTAATACCATTTAGGTCTCTACAATGAGGATTTCACAAATTTTCATACTAGTAAGGTATGGGAACCTTTTTTTCCCGATATCATTTGGGACTCGATATCATGCAAGAATATTTATACCTAGACAAATCGCCTTAATAACAATATGGTGTAGAATATTCTTGTTCAAGCCTCCATACTAACTTGAATCATGCACCACACACCTACCAACACATGGAAAGTTTTGTATGCAAAACAACGATCCCTTGACCGTAACTCAAGTTGAATTAAAATATAACAATGTTGAACCAAAAATGAATTCAAATTTACAAATATTCTCTCAGCTATAAATACCCATCCAATATCAAAATTTGACTTCTACTACAATTTTGATATCCACAAATAGGTTGGTTCTTTAGTACCATAATTGATCTTGATCATTGATGCTAGACATTCACCTATTTACCACCGTTTCAAAATTGGTTGGAACCTCTCAAAAGATGATGTGGAAATTGAATATACCATTGCAATCC
The DNA here is from genome assembly GCA_950295325.1 of Polytrichum commune. Taxonomy (NCBI): domain Eukaryota; kingdom Viridiplantae; phylum Streptophyta; class Polytrichopsida; order Polytrichales; family Polytrichaceae; genus Polytrichum; species Polytrichum commune. The sequence continues at coordinate 59,213,674 of OX485804.1, forward strand.
TTGAGGCTTTGGTTGTGTAATTCTTGTTCTTGGACATGGCGCCGACATTGCATCGACCTTGAAGTAGGTTCTTACCAAACTATCAGAGACTAAAACTATTGGAGACTACCAACTTCTTCTTTAAGATAAATTTTGCTTACATAATGTCTTTCAATTATAGCATGCATTAGACATTTTGTCTCACAATTGATCTCATATCACATTATTTACATGAATGCAATCCTCCTCAATGACGCTTGAATTCCCTTCCACACAAAATGTAACCTCTATAGGGAAAGTATTAGGGTTAAGGAGACCTACTAATTGTTCTCAACTTTTTCCATTTTATGTATCTTTCATTTTCATACTTTCTCCAATCAACCAAGACTTCAGGTGATTTTCATCCTTGTTGAAATAGTGTCTATTTTTAGATATTTCGTTTCAAATATTCTTTGTGTCCATGAACTTTTTTTTTGTTTTTGTTTTTGGGTAAGTTCATGCATATATGAATCTTGTGTGATATACAATATTAACTTTTTATATATATATAAAATAAATTGGTCCTTATGTTGTTGACTTGGGATGAATATGTTGAGGTGATTTTGGGGAGATTTGGGCTTGGACCTTTGGAGGCTAACCCAAATCCTATGGACACTTCAATGTTAAGCCACATAAAGCCAAAATAATACTCGGATGGGTGACCCTCCTAGCACTTGAAACTAGCATTAAAGTATATTTGGACTAACCACCTGTCCAAAAATAATAAAGGATGTGCACTTGTGGGAATAAAAACACCAAACAACAACATCAAAAGCAACAACACAACAACCACAACTTCACATGGGTTGTATTCCACGTTCGCCAACCATCATAGTTGTGTAGTTTTGCTATCTAGTGTATGTGATGTTGGCGGTTGAAATTGTTCAATATTCATGCATGAATTCAAATATACTCAAACCCTGGTTTTGATTTCCGGTGCACTCTTACCACCTTATGGTCCACCTAATCACGTGGGGGTGTACGGGTGGACCATATAATTCAACTAACATTATTGGAACCTGGGGGACTCGCCCTTGGGGAAGTAGGCTTGTCCATGCCCATTCAAGAATGTTCACTTTTGAAATGGACAAACCCATTTTCGATATTTTGGAATGTTGGAGATAGGCAATGAACATGTGAGAGAGGAGTTATAGTTGTTGAGGAGTTCATCACAATGGGAAAAAGTAAGTTAACAAGGCATAAATGTGGGATCCTAGAAAAGGGCACTGATTGCACTGACTCAAGTTTTCCTCCACCAGTCATGAAAAATAAGTCAACATGTGATGTGAATATGGGTTGAGAAAGAATCTTGCATGTGGAAATATACTATAATTTCAATGATTTCAAATGAATTGTGATTTTTTTTTGGTTTGGTAAACATTGTAATATCAATTTTAAGGCCTCTCAAAAACCACCCCATTATCACACATATACCACACTTACACAAAATTGCTTTGAGTTATGGGAAATGGGTATGTCTACCTTATATTTGAGTAGTATGTGATTATTTGTACCTCCACGAACGGATACCATAAAGACATCATGTGTTTAAAAGAAACCGGACTACGTGCTCAGAATATGATAACCATTCTAGACTCAATAGTCAACATCATTGGGTGGACCTATATGACCCACTTAACAAGCAAGAGAATCTCCATTTTGATGATGAACAAGGTATTCGTACGAGCTCCAAAAGTTACGAGGAACGTGACTACAACCTTTACGTGGATTTGCTACCAAACTTCTACTGATCAAATGTTTCATAGCCTAGGAGAAGTGGGCTAGTGGGAAAAAAAACAAACATTCAAGACCTATCTACCTTGTACTCCACCCCACATTGTGGTGGACTTCACATACTCCAATTTATCCCAAACAATCCCAAAATTTGTGTAGAATCATATTTCTATACATTGTGTCCACATCTACCATTGGGATCATGGATATTTTCTCAAACCAATGCACTACACTATATTGTATTTAGTGTCATGTGGTATTTTAAGTTATTGTGGTTGCTTTTCTAATGACGGTCCTTATGAATAAATTTACAAGTATTGACATGAATGATTAAAATTTGATATCATGCATCCTAATAACTGTGTATTGAAATATTGTCATAAAAGATTGAAATTTGGATGAAATTCACTCAGTGAATGACAATAATTGCGTGAAAAATATAATCTTAGGTTCACATTCAGTATCGAGCAAGACAATTAGAGTTGGCGACACTAAAGACAATGTTTAGTGAACTCCTTGTAGGGTTTGTAAAGTTAGCAGTTTTTGAGAGGCATGCAATGCTTCTTGCAAATTTAGATTTTATGGAAATTACGAGTTTAAAGGTACGAGTGTGCCAAATCACGATATCTTTCAGATGGATGAAGTCCCGTGTCAATTGGAGGAGACCTCATCCATCCGTAACCATCTGTTTAGAGGGTCTCGCTGATGTGGCTACCTTTTATTGGCTCATGAGCATGGTGGAAAACAATCCATAACCCATGACCCTCTTTCTAGTTTCCTACCTACCAAGTAGTAGTACAAAGCCACCATCTATATATTTTTAGCGTCTTAAATTCAAATCTCTACACGTCCAGCGCCCGCGTGGCCGTGACGCTCCGGGGTCGTCCACTGCCTCACACAATTCAAGAATCCCATGGCTTCCAAGAACCTCCACCTCTGAGCCCGCCATCGCCCTTGACAACATAGAAAGAAGAAGGAATAGAGAAGAGCAGACAATCCAAGCTAGTTGTAAACCTTTCACGACCAAATCTGCCTCTTCGTGGCATGTTTTGTGAAGATGGAACAAAATCGACTGAAACACCTACAAACCGATCACAAACTCTAATAAACCAGCTTGAAACTATGAAGCAAACCCGCCACAAAGACCTACACTGGAGCTCGACCCTCTAAACAGGTGGTTACGTCGGGTAACCGGCTCGAGGGCTAGGGTTATCACCTGGGGTTGGTGATGCTCACGTGGCTCGCCCTCCGGGCCCGCCAAGTGAGCATCACCAACCCCAGGTGATAACCCTAGCCCTTGAGCCGGTTACCTAGTTCATAAAGTTCTTTGAAAAAACACGCATGATAAGCCCTAAGAAACTTGCGATCCTCCATACCGGTCCCTTGAAAAATCACATTAAACTAACATTTAAATATCAGTTGTCCAAAAATTACATGGGATGTACACCTAAGGTTTAAGTTTTTCACATAAATTTTGGACATTTCCAACCGTCAATATGATGTACACCATATCGCAAAACTACACAATTATGATAATTTGCTAACATGGAATACAAATGTTTGAAGTTGTGGTTGTTATGTTGTTGCTTTTATTGTTGTCATTGGATTTTTTTTTTATCCCTATAACTACACATTCCTTATTATTTATGGACAAGTGGAGTTTGTCCAAATATACTTAAATGTCACTTATGTACTTGTGAGGACAAAAACATTAAATGACAGTAGCAAAAAAACAACAACACGACCACCATAACTAGAATCTTTAGATTTCATGTTTGTGTAGTTTTGCGATCTAGTGTACATCATATTGACAATTGGAATCGTCCAGAATTAATGCATAAACCCAAGTATACTTAAATTTTAGTTTTCATAATGTCCGACTATGGAGCAAGTTGATAGTTGAATGTTTGTTTGCATACAACCTACCTGAGGATCCTTACATCCATACAATAGGATCGCTAATAACACTACACTAAACATGAAATTTAGTGTCACCAATTCTAATTGTCTTGCTCAATACTAATTTTAAACTGCCCATGTAGTGTCATCAAGACTAAATGTAAACCTAACATTCTTGACTTGGAATAAAATTATGGGCATTCTAGAATTATTGTATAGTTGCAGAAAAAGAAGTCACTTACTGAGGGCCGGTTTACACTATGCACCATGAAGTCGGACCAAGAAGATGGCATTTTTCCATGGTCCGACTGGATGGTCCAACTTCCATTGGTCCGGTTTCTTAAAAAATAAATTTACAAAGCCTTTGGGCTCCTCACTAGGTGTGCCCCAAATGCGGACCAAGAGAAATAGCCATGCACCCAAAAATTGAATGTGTTGGATTTTTTTATAATATATGTCCAAAAAGGATAGTTTTGGAAAAAATAAAAAAGTAAAAATCAAGTTGAACCATTTTGTTGTTTTCTGTTGTTTTCTCTCGTCTTCTTCTTTCTCTCCCCATAAAAAAATTCATTAAAAATTCATTATAACAACCTTTTTTCGCCATGGGCCTTTGCCTTTTTCTACCATGGAATCTTTTTGGCCTCTCCCACCCCAAACCCCGGTGGACCATGTCAATGGATAATGCAGACCTTAAAATATGTCTTGAAGGAACCTCAAACTCTATGGTCACTTTGTCATTTGTTCCTTGGTGTAAACCGAAGTGGACCTCGGACGAGTTCAACAACCAATCACATATTTTACAGGGCCTTAGGATGACTTCACGGTTCATTATGCAAATAGCTCCTAAGTGGTTATTCCATCCATATTTCAATCCTCAGTGACAATGTTTCATTACATAAATCTTAGAATGCTAAGGGGTTGTTTACACCATGGACCATGAAATCGTCCCGACTGGGATGTATATGTATTCACGATCAGGACACGCACACATAGCACATGACTATAGGGGATCAAAGAGTTTGGGGCAAAGCTACCCAAAATAAACCCTCAAGGATGCCCAATTTCCACCCTACCCACAAAAGAAGTAGATGGTGTTAAAATAAAAATAGAAAATCCAAGGAAGGCTAGCAACTCCACTTTGAAGCGAGTGTGTGTAGGGCCTAGACCCGGGGAGTGCACTTAAAGTTAAGATTAGGAATACACGTGAGTGCGTTTTAATGGCATACCCCCTACAATACTTGGCCTTAAAATAGTTTTTAAATTAATAATATTCAAGTGCCAAATCATTACGTATATATCTATCACTTGGTGTAAATTTCAGGACGAAAAGTTTTTAAAAGTTATTTAAAAAAATGATAGAAGTTTGAACTAAAATGCGTTGTTTTTTGCTTCAAAAATCAATTTAAGAATATTTACAATTGATTATTTTTTGAAATTTATACAACAAAAACTTTAGATTGTGTTTAACAACTTAGTTTTTTTTTACAATTTTTAGATGAGTTTTTAGTACATACATAGGGGGGGTCAAAAGTACGCACTCACGTGATTCCTAGTCTTAACTTTAAGTGCACTCCCCGAGGGCCTAGAAAAACTTTACTTGTGTAGATTTGCACTGAAATGTTCATGGGATCATTAAAATAATCATAATAATTAACTCTAACCATAATCTTAATCTTAGTCTTAATTATAATCATAATACCATAATGATCATAATCATAAAATTATTTGTACTCTAGGGATTTGAAAGTTCATTATAGAAACCCAATATTATCAAGCCTCTTTTGCCCCCTATAAAACAGCTCCAAGTTTGTTGTGCTCGATTTGAGCTCCAATTTCCTATGATCTATTTGAGTACACTAAACATTGTAATTAGTGACATATGGTAGTCTATATCATTGTGGTAACTTTTCTATTGGCACTTCTTATGAATATAAGTTTATAAGTACCGGTGAGTGTTGTCATCCCAACTTACTTTTAGTGAGTCCACTTTTTAGTTGGGTATATTTAGGGCCGGTCTACACCATGGACCGTGAAGTCGGACTATGGAAGACGGTTTTTCCCCGTGGTCCGACTTGATGGTCCAACTTCCATGGACTGTGATCGTGAATACGTATACATCCCAATCGAGTCCCACTGGATGAAATCGAGGTCAATGGTCCCAATTTAAAGGTCAACCTTGCTAAGAAAACAACACCAGATAGTAAAGTTGTTCTACCCATTGTTCTATACCATATTGTAAGTGTTACAAATCCCCACCCGCTCCTGAACCCAGTAGGAAATAGTTCTCATTAGAGCGCTGTCATCGATGATGGACGACCTAATTTCGACGTTGTGTAGTGTGAGCCTCACTTTGAGCTCAGTTTGGCACACCCTTCACACCTATTATCGTGGGCTGAAAGTTAGAATGCGTTGAAAACACGATGACGGCACTGTACTTAATGTGTGGGTTGAGAATCAGGGTGACTCGTAAACCAATAGAATTTACTGATATTGGAATATAAAGTGACAAAAAAATACTAACAACATACTAATATTTTAATATGCAATCGACAATGTAATGATATGACATATTTCAACATACGTTTCTACTTGTGAACATAAAATCTTGTAGATCAAAATGGTGTGGGTCAATAAAGATCTACCCTTGACCCAAAATATCGTGGTATGTCAAAAATTTAAGTGGGTGAGAGTAATATATGTGAAATGCGGTGCTGACCGGTGAGCTATGCAAGGTACTACCTTACGATATAATAGTGGCTCGATACCCATCAACCATTTATTGTTATAGTTGGATTGGACTTGACTTTGGGTCCAAGTGCCAAGGACCACGCACTATAACTTATAACTAGTTGCATGGAGACCGACCGGACTCGAACTTGTCCTTGACTTCATTTATGTAACTTGCCGTCCCGAATAACTTGTGACTTACACGGAACCAAAGTCAACCTTGACTCAAACAACCAACATATACTAACCCCCACTAAAATTCCACTACACTAGATAGATATTGTATTTAGTGTCACCAATTCTATTTGCCTTGGCTCAACACTACTTGTAAACCATAGATTATTTGTCATTCGCTAACAAAAAAAGAATCTTGGCATAATAGGTTTACCATGCGGCAAATATTTCACTCACTTATTGATATTTCATCTAAATTTTTGGTTCATAAGTGAGATTAAACCACATTTAAGACAACCAATCACACCGCGAAACCGAAGTCATATTTCTATGTAACAATGACGATAAGATATATAGATGTAATATGCATTTGAGTTCAAATTACGTATTCAAGCTAACTTCCCATACGTTTATTTTCTTGAATTGTATGGTTTAAATGGAAGAAGAAAAAAAATGCAATTGATAAATCATTCCATTCAAGTTGGGTCGGATTTGAACTAGCTTACATCAATAACAAGTAATCGTATACACCTCCGTAAATGACATCTCTAAGGCCCATAAATGGAGCACTTGGACCCTAGGGGGTGGACTTCATTGTCAAGTTGAACACCATGTGTGATTAAAAAAAATGAAATGTACTTTTGACATAAAGCATCACCAAAACATGTCAAAAAAATTATCATGTTTTTTTCCCTTGAGTAGATATACATAGTATCCATTACATTGTAACAAATGATAACCAAATTTGATGATTTTTTTTTTTTATAAAACATATTGTTTCTAACTAGAATGACGCAGAATTGAACTAAAACAATTACTACAAAAATGAAGATCACTAAACAATTCAAAAAATAAAATAAAATATTCTCGATGATTATGTATATGTAGAAAAAAAAATCATAATTTTTAAAATTATCTATAGTGTATAATATAGGGTAGTAAACTTTATCGCATGTGGTTATGAAACATGAGGGGGTGTGATCGCCCCGAGACTTGGACCTTGAAAGGGTTAGGAAGAGTGAGCATTCAAGGGCTACATAGTTTAGCCGGAGACCAACTACGTCGCCAAAAGTGGGGAAAAGCCCAAATGCGTTGTGGACTTTGAGTTTGAAATTTGTGAAAAAGAAGAGGCGACCCAATTCCGATGTTGAAGCCCTTTGAGGGTTCTTCCGGACATTGAATGGAAATTATCCATGCTATTTCAACTTCTTACAATGTTATTCAAAAACCAGGAGCAGATTTGGTGGCCATAACATTATTCAAATCCATAAACAATGTGTTGTGGGACTGATAATATTCCACAAAATATTCCCTAATGTTTCCCACATTCAGTATGTCAGTTCCACTGAACAATGTTATGAATCTAAATAATGTTATGGCCCTTTCATAGCACCATTACACCAAAACAATTGTAGTTGTTGTGGATTAGTATTATTTTAGTGTCACGTGATGTTTGTGAGAATTTCAATCAACGGTGTGATTTATTTTAAGAGTGTAAAAGGCACATTGTCCTGTATCTATCTATCTATAAAATTTATGTGGCATTGAAATTGGTGTACCATGTGTATTGGAGCGGTCTTCATGCTTTGTTATGTTGCAGGATAAATGATGTGAATTGATGATGATTAGTTTGTGCCACATAAAATCATTTTTATAGCGAGACATGCGTCCACTAAATTTGATTGTAATCCATTTAAACAATCACAAATTATAAGAAATGCACACCAAATCACAAGTGAATGAAACTTGACACAAACACACCAATAATCATTGAGCATACTTAAAAATAGTTAATGATTGAATGGTTTATCATTTTTCATTGAAAATATCGTTTTATATCATATTATCCATAAGTGACCATGATTGACTCTCGAATTTTTGTACATCATAAATCTATATGTGCTCATAACACTTGAGAAGTTTTCATACAAATCTATGTCATCTCAATTTATGGCACATTCATGTAGTTTAAAACTACGAATCGTTGACATGGAATTCATCGAGGTTTTGGAAGACACCAACCAAATCGAATTGAACTAAAAGTTGATATCGACAAATTTGCTTGATTATTTATTTATTTATCGCTTTCTTTCTAGCCTTGCAATTTTCATTTTATAACACAATAAGAAAGTGTGTGTGTCGCTACATGAAAATAGGCTTGGCAACCCAACAAACATTGAATGGAGGAACAAAGTTCATGTGCAAAGACGCAAGAAATGGGGCAAAGTGTATGGTGAATTATTTTCGGTTGGTTGCCTATAAGTACACACAACCGTAACTTTGGGCCCCCAACAATAAACTGCTTGCTAGAATTGTAGTAGGTTTCAAAGGTACCCTCAAAATAATAGAAGTTCTTCCTTGTCTTTATAGATATGATACCCCTTAGCACATGAGAATAAAGGCGACCTAACTTATAATTTGATGCGAATTGTTTGGCCTTGTCGAGTAGGAGCTACACGTTGCAAACCTCTAACTTTTGTATACTAACATTGTTTCCACGTTACACCATTGAAAACTCTACCAAGCATATAGTTCATATATATATGATAAATTGGACCAAAGCTTAATTTCTAATTACAACCAATGATTTTTGACATGGCATTCTACCAGTGATTTGCGATTATAGTAATGATAGTATTTTTTGGTTTTTTACATGCATGATATCGCCATAAATTTTTTCTTGAATCATAGAAATTGGATGAAATTGTCAAGGTTTGGTTGAATAGGTATTTAGAAACGTGGATGAGGTTCTATATGGTCATTCATGTATGACTTCGTCACTTCCAGGATTGCAGTTGTTGTTGTTCCTTTGCTGAAATTTTGAAAGAGAACTCATTTATTAGAACATGCTTGACTTGTATGATAATATTTCTCTGCCAAAGTTGCAGATGTAGATGTGATTATGATCATTTTTAAAAACTTCAAAATTATGGATTTAATTGTTTATAGCTTCATTCGATATAAACACCTATATTTACTATCAAACAACAAAGAGAAGAGAATGCTCATCATATTTCATTTTTCCTAAATTCCAACGATCACTTCAACTTTGTATACCTCCCAAGGAATTTAGATAGATTGAATGTGTGTCAATGGTCTTATAATTGAATTTTCAATTTGTGCCAAAAAAGAAGAAGTACGTATGATAATATCAACATGTTATGCCCTTTAATATAGCACCAAAAGGATGGAACTAGAGCCCAACACCCTCCCAAATTGGTGATGAACTATCTTGATTGTGTCCCAATATGGATGCAAAATTTGGTTATGTTACAATGGAACAAGAATAAACCAAAAATAAAAATAAAAATACAACTCTACATTAGAATTATTCAAGTAAGGCGAGTGGCCAAGTAGAATCGATTGAGAAATTCAAATTTCATCTTTTACTATCCATACATTGAGGTTGGCACTTGGCAATCTGAGTGAAATTGTACTCCTGACATTATTGTTCATCTTGACACTATTTATAGAAAACAATGTTCATCATGGTATTATTCAGTGAAGAAGTTTTTCAAAGCAACACTCTCACTAAATATACCAACATTATTCACAATATTCATATTATTCATATTAGCACTGTTCATTATTCGTATCGATGACAAAAAAAATCCTATTTTCTAAGTTTCTTCCCACGAAGGTAAGATAATGGACGCCCATGTCATATTCTAAATGTAGAACAAACCCTAAACCATGCAACTAAGTGATGTTAAGTTATTCACCGATCACCTATAACTCATAGTATATGGCAAGATCACTTTTGCTTATGAACATACACCAAAAACACATGGTCACAAATGGGAATGAATTATGTGCTCAAAAACATCCACCTATTTATCGGGTTGGAAAGTTCACATGATTGGAGGGGCTTATGCGATCACTTGAAGAAAAACGTGATTATCAATTTGACTTCTTGTAGCTTTTGCATCTCCATATCTATTACAAATTTTGACTGTTACACAACCATAAAATGCATGAGACAATTCCTAATTTATTCAATGACCAAAATTTCATGTGGAGATAGAATTGCTTGTAATAGGGCTACATACCTTTTGAACCTTTTTCACAAATGAACGCATCTCGTAGGTTCTTGCAATAAGGTATGTGGGCCTTGTGTGGTCACTCTTGTCAACTGGATACCTATATTTAAATGGTATATGATAAGGGGCTCATAATCAAGAGCAGACACCAAATAGACACGTGCCATGATGAGGTTTGTTTGTGTGCCCCAAAATAGACATTGTTTTAGGTTTAGTAATTAATATGGTTGAGAACACCTATAAGATCACACAAAAAGCAAGATTTATCTTCACTTTGACCTCTTATATCTTTGGCATATGAACGCCAAACATGAAACTTGAAATGGCAATGTGCATGATTTTCAATTGCTCCCTAGATGAAACAAATTTGGAGTTGATCCAACAACCCAAAACTAATGTGGAGTTGCATCACAAACTTCAACAAGGTGGTCTATAATGTTACACCTAGTGTTGTGTAATGTAATTTTCATGTAATACAAGCATTACTCTTATGTGATGATCTACTTTGTGATGTATGATGTATCACACACACTAAAAAATGATTACCAAATAATATAATTATCATGCCATTAATTCAAATTTACGATGTAACTTTACCATTTCATCATTCTTACGTAATAATTTATCATATGGGAGTTTGTGATGTGGAAGTGCCCACAATATGTTGACACATCCTACTAAGATAAACAACCCTCATTCGGTTACTTTTCTTACCGAGACACTTATATTTGATTGGTATATGGTTTGTAGATCCAAAAACATTTACCATAAACATTCGTGTTCAAAAGAGATTGGAATGTGTGCTCAAAATAGAGTTCTAGACCTCTAAGCATTCTAGACTTAATAGTGAACATAATTTGAGCGGGGTGGGGGGGGGGTGCGTGGGAGGAGACCTGTATGACCATTTAATTGAGCACAAGAATCTTCACTTTGGTAATGAATCAAAGATTCATATGAGTTCCCAAAACTATGACATGAGTGGCTACGACCTTGATTCGGATTTGCTAGGCATCTCGTACTAATCACATGTTTCATGTCCCAAGAGAAGTAGGCTAATCGGGAAAAAAAATAACCATATAAGACCCACCTACCTTAAACAATAAAATGTTCTCATTCGAGAGTCATCGTCTAGCCTTGTGAGGTTGTGAGCATAACATTATTCAGATCCATAACAATGTTTTGTGATACTAGTAGTATTCCACATAATATTCCCCATATTCAGCTTGAATGTGGGAATATAATATTACGTGGAATATTGTCAGCCCCATAGAACACTACAATCAAGACTCTATAAATGTTATAGGTTGGGAGTAGCAAATAAATAACATATATAGAATTATAACAAGTAACACTTGTAGAATTCATCTTGATGATTAATAACATTTATAGAAATAACACTTAAAATCTTAAAAAATGAATAACAAAATGTTTTATAAAAAAAATGATAATACATAATTCAACTAAACTAATTGAAAGAAATAATCTATATAGTAGTAACTTCATGAGATTCTTCCAACTAAACTAACCAAAAGAAAGAGTCTATAGTAGTATGATGAGAAGCTTGCAAATGATGAGATGAAGCTTCCTTCTGGAGTCCTTGAATGCTCTAGATGTGTGATAGGGCATCATTTGGTCTTTGTTCAAAGTATTCCTTCAAAGTCTTCAATTCCTTCAACGAGGGTCAAACCGTTGCACACATGGTTTCACATTTCCTTTGGGGTCGGCCCAAATAAAGCGCTCTCTCTCTCTCTCTCTCTCTCTAGTTTTTGCTTAAAGCCAAGTGTTCACTCTAAGCTCATGAACCTTCACTTTATACACCTTGCAAATGCTTCTTCTTCTTTTGTTATAAATATAATAATAAAAAAGATGGACGCGGAATCATGAAATTTATCTTATATACAAGGAAAGCAAATGTAATTACCATGTGAAGTGATTTTTCATGAGTATGGATGAATGGAGCAAAGTAACCAGAGTTAAGGAAGGGGAACACGTTTTTAACCCATGGTGAACTTAGGGTTTGACAGAACTTACCACGGGTAAGATCTTCAATATAAACCCTCAAACCCTAAAAGAGGCTCTTTTTTACCATTCACACAAGAGCTTGGTGCGGTAACTTAGTGCACACTTACTGGGATACTAGATACGTGTGTTAAGTAAAGGATACTAGAGCTATTCACCAAGCGGAGTATTCTACTTGTGGTGATACACTCATGGCTAAGGAACAGGTTTGAACACCCATTTGATATTGTGCAATGAGTGTTACTATTTGAAGTACTATTATGCATTTGATGTAATTTTATGTGTGCGACATGGATAACAACTGGGTTCTGCTGTTATTTACCTCGTGTACGTAACTAATCCTCAATTATTTGTTGGTTGGTTGCATGGGCACAGGTGAGGCAGACCCTTCACACTCTCAATACAATGGTGTATTGTGACTATGACATATTATGCATTTCCTTTGGTTAAGACTACTAGGCATATACCATGGTATGTATTCCATATATATAGTAGCTAGGTTACTTATATGTTGGAGCAAGGCATGAAGATAGGTGATTAAATCTACCAAGGTATGGAATAGTCAGCCACAATTTGTTATTGGTACTTATGAACAATATATGAATACTGAAACCCTAAGTATAATGCAAATACTTATGAGGCACAATATGACATAACGTAGCATGTTTATGTTGTTTACATACAATTAGGCATGGATACAAATATTATGCATTATGCATTGTTAACATTAAGGTACAATATAGGAAAGTTTTGGTTTGAAAAACTGAGTGGTAAGAGGGTTCCCACCCACCCACCCTTGCAAAGCAATGAGGAAGATGTTGAAGGATTAGGCCTCTGAAAAGAAGAAGTTCAAGCTTTGCATAAAACATTGAAAAGTCAGCTCTCTCTCTCTCGTTAGGCTTACTAACAATTTTATACAGTTTCCTGATTCAATGGGAATGTATGTAATGTGACCGACGCCAGAAAAAGGAAAAAAGAAAAAAAGACTTTGAAGTAAGCCCCATGAAATGCTTGTGTAATTTGATACCTGATGCGAAAGTAGTAAATTGACTCCCGCTTGTCTAAATTTGGATTTCACATAGTAGGCCGATACCAAACAAATTCCACAAAAACGAGGATATTTGACTTAGGGTTCTATATACTATATATATATATCACAAGTCCACGAGTTGACCTTGAGACTTGATAAGATGGAACATTCTTCGAACTCGAGCCTTAGCAAGACACACTACCATGTGAGAGCCCAAGTCGGCGAGAGCCCGCTACACTATTTATGGTATTTAATGTTGCATGTGTAATAGTGTCACTTACCCTATTTTGAGGTGTATCCCAGTTCACACTAATGGGCAACAACTTCATTATTGGTGTTACCTCATAACACTTGGCGTGCAAGTTCGTTCACTGCTATTTTGGTAGGAGTATGGTCAATAGTGTTATGAGGTGTATGCATGTGTTACACAATGGTGTACAAGTTGACTAAAAGTGTACACAAATCACACTTGACATTAGTGTGCTCAAGAACATCTTCCTCTTGGACACTGGAAATGTAAATGGATGTAACTCACCATTAGTACGCTAAGTAACATCTTCCCCCCTTTATACGAAAACGCAAAACTATCATTTGAAGCATCCAAATGTGCTTCACTAAATGTCACAATGTAAATAAAAATTCACTTCAAAGAGCTACTTATGTTGGTGAATATTTCGTTCTGGCAAATAGCGACCATGACACTTTGAGACCTCTATGCGTCTGGGTTAGGCCCTTCGCAAACATTGTACGTGACACTAAATACCATAAATGGTGTAGATGACACAAATTGCGAACAAGAATCGGGGGTCGGCACAATTCTTTAGAGAGGTTGAGGTTTGAAGAGGGGGGGGGGTTGACCTCTTTTCTATTCTAAACAAAATGTTCTATTTTGATTTGAACATTTAAAATAAAAATGTAATTTCCTCTTAAATGTAGGTGTGGACTCAAGATTGTTGTAGTCTACAATGATGTTTTCATGATGGCGAATTTGTGTTTCTCAAATATTTCCTATATTGCCATTCAAATAACATCTTGTGTTATAAAGCTCAACATTCTTACTCATGCAACATTGAAATTGTATAAATGGGACGATGACCACATTCCAACTTACATGTTTCACAACATTAGACATATATAGAGTTTCATATTTTGCCCTCTTACTCCACACAAAAATTCTTCCCTCAATAGATGTAACAAGATCATGTTTAAAGTTCTTGTAAACATCAACAAAGTCTAATTTCCTTGGTTAGCACGTGGAAAGAAAATTGCCCAAAGGAGGGATTTTTCCCCTACACTTTGAGAAAGTGTGACTTCGGTTTTCGGAGGTTGCCATTCTAGGATATATGTGAGAAAGCTTCTTTCTTTTGTGGAATATGAGAATTTGGATGCAACATGGTTACAACATCTACCATGTAGATCGGGCATAGTATTTGTGTGTGATAATTTTGTACATAAGAATAGAACCTACCTAAGAATGTACGGGACCACGAAACTTTAATTGTCACTATGGAGATTGTGTGGTCTTATCGCTACCCTAAATAGTTCTATTTAGTGTGGGTGAAAGATTAGTCTACAAATCATTAGCACGGGCCACACTAATTTTATACTCCATGTGGAATTAACGTGGGTCCAAGACCATGGGTCTTTGCGGGTCTTCCCCTTCAAGAAGACTTTTAATCCGCAAATTGAATATTTGATTCCGGGCAAAAATATCATAATATAAAATAATCACCCACATCGAATCTCTAGGAAACAATTAATGTGGCCCACAATAATTATCTTTATGAGAATTAGTGTGGTTGTAGAAAATTTTGTGGTCCGCAACAATGGGACGACTTAGTGTGTTTCCCAACCACTGGATTGATTTATGATGTATGAGGGCAACAAAATCCAAATTCATGTTTGTATATTTTATGACCATCGAGTGGCTTGAATTCCACCTTTCACACTTAATTCTTTAGCCCACTATAATCTTAATGGATCATGATAATTTTTGTTAATATAACTATTCTTGACCAACACCAAATTTTAACCCATACCACCTTATCCTAAAATTCATGAGTATAGAATCAACCAATTTTTTAAAACATTACATCAATTATTGTGGGTTGATAATGATAGTTTTAACATTATATCATTTAAATAGATTTGTTAATGTACACCACTTTATATTTGAATATTTGAATAGCTTATTATTTCATATGCCACCATAATTCTCAATCCACACATAATATACAATGGCCTATGGTATTTTGTAGCCACTCTAATATTTTGCCCACATTAATAAGTGTAAAAGGTGTAGTGGTAAGACTGGCCCGTTGCCGCAGTGTCATACCCCAACACGTCATTGCCTATAAAAGAGTGTGTATCTATGAGTTTTGAAGGATTTATCGTATTTTTGATAGGCATTCATCATAATCTATGGCACGTTGCTTAGTGTGGATGCAAAAGAATGTACGAGTTTGGTGTGAAGTTCGTACAAATTACCATCTCCATTAAGTTTGAAATTCTTGTTTTCTCACTCATGAAAATGTGTAGGAAGTGACAAAGTTGACCACTTACATGCATGTGCCATGCCAAATGTATGAAGCTAAATATTCAACGTTTCAATGTGTAACTTATGATGCTCCTTTAAGGTAGATGGTGCCAAAACAACCACTTTTACAAGATGAGCACATTTACTATTTTCCACATTGAAAACATGGTGATCCTTGGCAATTGACAAGGGTTTCAATGCACTAGAGTACGTCATATTTGAATTCCTCATGGGAAAGTTATGAGGGTTCAAAGTTTAATTGGTAGATGACAAAGCCAATAGACGAGTGTGTTGATTTAGTACCACATACTTTACATGCAAATGTCCTTCTAGGTTGGGCCGAGCTTAGCACTCTCCACTCCAAATTTTATTACTAGTTTGGTTTAATTGTCTAAATCCAATGCAACCATGCCACATATATTTGAATCCAAATTCTTGATTATAAATACATAGTCAATTAATCTAAGAACATAGCATTTCTCAACATCTATGTTATGTTCACTTTTCAATTCCGTCATGTTCATTGTTCACCTTAGTACTAGTCGCCCGTCTATGGGCACTTAACCCACATGTCTCGAACATGACTATCAAATGGGGGCTTGAAAATGGACGTATATTGCCTACGCATCTCAAATTTAGACCGAGATGGAAGAATGATGGGAATGACGGTTTGGGATGCTAGAATCTTTGGGGCTAGGTTAATCTTGTGAAACTCAACCCCTTGGCTAAAGAATGTTATGAAGTTCACTTATGAATGAGTGCATTCTAAATGAAAGCAGTATTAACAAAATTAGTTAAGAAAGAAAGTATATAGCTCGATTAAATGTTGAGGCCCAAATAGGACCTCTTGCACAACGCATAGAAATTGATGGTTATTTTGATGTTGAAGTAGGTCTAATCCCTATTCATCACAACCCATCAAAAAGAAAAAAAGAAAAAAGAAAAAAGAAACTCATATGTAACAACGGGGATTAGATTTGTGTGGTATGTATTTGAACCTAATAGCTTGCCCAGACTTATTGGTGAGGGCCACCACTAAATGATTCCTACCATCAGGGGCCACTTTTAGAGTTGGTTTAGCCACTGAGAGCCATTGGATGTAACATGTGTTGGTACTCACCAGTCACTAGTGGCCCGCACTAGTAAGAGTGGGTGAGTTGTAAGTCATTTATAAGAACAAGCCAAATCTTTGTATGAATCAATACACATTAGTATCAAATTAATGCAAAACTACTCTAGGGGATCATTGTTAACACTTTTAGCTAAAAATATCAAGAAGCAACCTTTAAACTCCTCCACATGGCACCTTGAGGTCCTCAATGTGTGACTCGTCAAACACGAACATGTATGAAGTATGTTTGTCACACCAAACCTCTCACAAAATGACTTCTTAAGTCAAAGTATCTATTGAGGGACACTTGTTGAATGGTTGAGCATCACGATGAGGCAAGGTCTCAAGATATTTTTGTCATTCTTAAGTCATATCGTATCTTCACCACAACTTCATATATATATATAATCTTTCAATATGGAGTTTTACTTTTAAACATAGGAGGTCCGATTTCGACACCTTGTGGCCCACCTTTGGGCCGCCTTGGGTTTACTAGGAACGACCAATAAAGGGTCAAGTGAGCGAGTCCTTTTTGGAGTCATGCCGGCTCCGGCTCCTCGTCGTCTAGTAGTCCGAACCTAATGTCTTTCTTTGTGGAGTTCCTTTTTGGTTGTTAAGTTGCTTTCCCTTAAAGCATCTACACAAGCAATAACCACATGATTTCATTCCAAAGTATCCGGATATTCGAAGCAAAAATCTCACTTGCGGCACGAGATCACTCCTTTGCATGTTTTTTGTAAGTTTGACCTGCGTTTTTTCATCACCACATTTTGGATTTCCCAACACCTACCGGTATTTTTTGTGTTTGTGTTCTTTTTCTTTTTCTTTTTTCTTTTTGGTTTTTGGTTTTGGTTTTGGTTTTTTGTGGTGTGTGTGTGTGTGGGGGGGGGGGGGGTAATAATGATTGTATGGACGTCAGTTGCACAGTGCATGACGAAGAATGCAATTTGGATTTTGGTTTGTTTATCCAAATTTGAAGTTGTTAGTGATGATAAGATGCATTGTTTCATTAGAAAAAAAACGGAGTTAGGTCACAAGGAAGGAGCTATCATGGCATATGTGTTGGTGTTGACAAAGGTTACATATCAACCTTATGGTTGGACACCACTGTCCCAAATAAATTGGAGCCTCCTTAACGATTGATTTTGTGGTTGTAGGTGACTGAAAATAGAAACCAACTTCAAACATCAGAGCGTGTACATGACATTGAGATAATCTCAACGTCTCTTTGATCGCTTTCAACTAACCACTTTTGACATCAACATGGGCTTTAGGGTTTCACC
Organism: Polytrichum commune; assembly: GCA_950295325.1. NCBI lineage: Eukaryota > Viridiplantae > Streptophyta > Polytrichopsida > Polytrichales > Polytrichaceae > Polytrichum > Polytrichum commune. The sequence goes on from OX485804.1 coordinate 59,232,245, forward strand.
GGTGTATTATGGGACACCGGTGTCATGCCATAAGGTTCATATGTGACATTTGATCCCAATTTAGTAGTGCCCCATCAAACCATGTTGTCCTATTGAATTTTTTTCACCTTTTTCTTTTCAAGTTTTGCTTTTAAAAGGAAGAAAACCACCTCTTTATTTGGGTGCAACTTGACATTAAAGAGTCTCCTCCACCTCATCCCTCACCCAAAAAATATTGAAAGGTGCACTAATCATGAGAGGTGTGCTAAAAAATTGCACCCTATAGGTTTGTTGTTCATTCATCATAATTTAACCTCTCTAGACCAATTTGGGGTTTTTATATACAGTTTAGATTCTAATAAGGTACTACAAAATATCACCCATTTTTATCTATTTGATCACCTACATTACATACTGAAATAATGTTGAGTCTAATTTTGACACTAGACAATGGCCAAGAATTTGTGGTGTCTACATAAACTCATCCCGGAAACGGGAAAATTTATTGAACTATACTATACTTTGAAATGTCTAGTTTATAATGCTCCAACTATGATGATGGCGTGAATGACCCTTAATTACTCCAACAAAGGCCAATTTGAATGAGTTTGCCCTCAACCTTCAATAGGGTTTGTTTTAGCTGTAAGCCCTTCATCATTGAGGATTGAGAACTCTTTATAGTTTGGTGTTAATAAGATTATTAGTTTTCAAAAGTTAGTAGGGAATATAGATAAGATGACAATTGCTAACTTGGGTGGGCAACACCCGAGATCTTCAGACTCCTATTACAAGAGTACTTGAGAATATTGGTACTTGTTTTAAATTTTAAGTTAATATTTCATACCACCTATATTGCTTAAACTCATTGTCTATATTTTAAAGCTCATATTACTTATGTTTTCGTATCCCCTCAATAATACGACAACTTTACGGCATTTGTCATATCAATGAGAAGATGACACCTCGATAATACGATTTTTTTGTGTTTCCCAAACATGTCATACTAAAGAGGGAGAACACTATCAAATTCATGTTGATGAAATAAATGTTCAATCGAATATGCCTACACTATTTATACAATAGATATGGCAAATTGTATTCATGTTATTGCCGACACTAGAGATGGGTGTTCTCTCTCTCTCATGCTATCATCGAACTCTCTCACCTATTGGAGGTAGTTCAAAATCTTTCAATGTTACCATGTACGCCATTGAAGCTCAAGCAATCACAAGGATCTAATTCAACCATAATATTAAAGAAGAGTTGGGAATGACAAACGAACCACATTTTATAGTGTTTAATTATGTAGGCCCTATATCCAAACTAACAACTCAATCAACAACATCTGAAAGTGAGGAATGTTCCGTGAAATATTGTCAGTCCCACATAACATTGTTATGACTTTGAATAATGTTATGTTATAGAAACAAGGAGAAAATACAAATAAAAACAATAAAACATGCAAAATTTCACTATGTGACATTGATGTGTGATGTCCGTTCATCACCTCCTCGTAGAAAAATGAGAGACAAGAGCACCGTATTCCTACACTCTTTGAGGTGCTCCGTGTCAACTATGAAAGAGGTATATGCTAAGTTTGACTTCTTTTGCCATATTTTTTCATGCACGGTCATAGTCAAGGACCTCGTAATAACATTTGAAATAATATATTACATTCTTTTAACCTAGACACATCAATGGCAACTTATATTTAAGGATGTGATTATAATACACCTCAAATCAAAAGTGGACAAATCAAGGAGAACCGACGACTGTTAGTTACAGATTCACCAGTCGAAGTTCAAGGCTTCAGGAAGATTATTAGTGATGATCGTAAAGGAATATCTAGAGAACATATCTTGAATTTAATAAAGAAAAACCAAACGATGTTAGTGTAGTTCTCTAGCAACTTGGGCAGAAAATAATTAATTTTGAAGGTGCCTAAATTTTTGGGAAATTATTTTCATTGAGTGTCCAAAATAAAAGCAGGAACATTCAAAGAATGCCTAAAATCACAAAATCGCCACAGATAAAATGTCAAATTTTTTTTGAATTAATGTCCAATTTTAGAATATTGTTTTATGGGTTGCCTAGCTTATTTTCACACTTTAATCAATTATTAAACATAAAGGTGTCCAAGCTGCTGGAAAACTACAAGAACATATAACCGGTTGGACTTCGAAACACTTGGATCTCGACCAATTATGGCCAAAAAATCTCCCGGGACACTAAGATGAATTGCCACAATGGACTCGGGCGATACTTTATGTTGAATTCAACCAGAATTTCTTTTAAATGAAGTTTTGAGCTTTCGGCATGTTTGTCAACCCTAGCGAAGAAATTTATGTTGACAAACATGACAAGACTTGAATCTCGCACTACGAGCTACATAGCACCTTTTTGTCAAACTCTAGCGGCTCGCCAAAAGGTGGGAGCTTACTTAGGGCCGCTTTACACTACAATAGAATATTGTTATTTAGTGTGGTCACCAATTCTATTTGTCTTGCTTCATACTCATTCTATACCGCCCGTGTAGATGTCACCAACATTATTTATCATTCCTTGTGAAATAAATAAAAAATTGGGCACTATAGATATACAATGTTGGAATTATTGTCACTTACCAGGTGGTTTTTAATCCAAATTTTGATCATCCATGACAATATGTCATACCATAAAGTGTAGCATGCAAAATGCACCAACGACGTAAGTAGTTTGTTATAGAAATCTACGTTGGAACGACAATACTTGTAAACATATTCGTAAAATTGTCACTAGAAAAGTTACCACAGTGACATAATACACCATACGACATTAAATGTAATATTCAGTGTATCATCTTGGCATGAGTATCAGTAAAGATAAGTTTCAATCACTACTTGAGAATGTAGTATTAACTTAGGGGTTGCTTGATTTCAAAGTTTGTTTGGTCTTGGACCCTAGTGTAAAGCCACAAAGACTTTAAAGTACGTGCCTTTCATGATAACCATGTTGGGCATTGTGGTAAAACCTACCATGTATATTTATGGCTAATTCAATTTTGCTCACAAAATTGATTTCAACATGGGCGTGGGGGGGGGGGGGGGGGGGGGGAGTTCATGTATGGTTTCGAAAGAAATTATCCGGACTGAAGGGTTCCCAAGACGTTTACCTTTGGTTTACATGGTTGTCTCGTATCCTTGGCCCCTTTGCATCCTTGGCATTTCTATTTGATGCAAATTCAATAATCATGTCCATGAATTGAGCATCAATCTTAATACGTTGCTCATTTCAAACAACGTGGGATTCAAAATGGTGTTGTAGATAATAAACATAGCATGACACATCAAATTTCAATCCATTATGGTCATTAATGCCTTCGAGTGGAGCATGTTTACAATGCCACATCAACAAAATCAACTCACAAGTTACTACGACGTGTCGCATGATTGGCATGATTCTCATTTGAGTAAAGATGCGACCATAATGAGTGGCAACGTATGATGCACACCAAGGACAAAGGTGCTAGTGCCACATGACACGTATGTAAGAGTGATTTATTATCATGCTACGACTAAGTTTGAACACACAAATAATCTCATGCCAAAGTCTTTAACTTAGTATGATGGACACCGATGACAATGTACACACAACACTCTTACATTGATTGACTCTACAAGACATCTTATTATGAGCACCGGAAACGTGTCATGTGTCACTCACATGTACACGCCACTTTGTTGATTTCATATGTGGTCCACATCACTTGCAAACATGGATGCTTCATACCACTAAATATGTTGCACCAATTACAATAACAATGTCCCATGACACATACACATGACTATTTCACATCAATCGACTTCACGATACACGTTCCTTTGGAAGCCAAAATATCTTGTGTGATGCACCACCACCTCTTGTAGCCAAGTCTAAAATTATAGAATATGGTGCCAAAAACAACACAACTAATGCACGTTGATGACAACATGAGTGCCAAATGACACACACGAGTTTTCTTGGTACATTGATTTACTTCACAATCTCCTCACAATACACCTTGTCCTCAACATGTCGCGTATTAATGAGACTTACACATTGCCACAAAACAACCTCTTTGTAAGGAGAAACTCATGCTAATTTGATAGGTGTTGTAGTCCATGTTACCCTAAAATGTGGATGTTGTAAATTAGTACGGTCCACACCATTTGATATGACCGGTATTAGGGCCACTTCACACACGAGAGACTGGGAGCCCTTGACCATTACACTTCAAGCGGTCTCATTGGTGGAAAAGGCGGAGCCGGTCCAAGTTCGCTTCACACTACGCTCGAGGGACCAACGGAGTATGTGAATGCAAGATGGATGTAAAGTCTACATGGATTCTTACATGGCATCGAATGGATCATGTTTCACGGTCACTTGGACCATTTTCTAAAACCATCTCTTGGAAGTAGGCCTAACATAGAATCAATGGGAGACCATGGCACTCCGAATGCTCACAACCGTTGGTTTATTCTGTTTTATCATGTGTGAGGACCCGCATGAATAGAAATTCATTGAAATAGCATTTGGTTGAGGGCCCGGTCACATACAACTTCACACTACGCTTGAGGGTCTGTGACCATAGTGCATGATGTTGGAGGTGTGTGGAGATGGCCTTTGGACACTTTCTTTTAGGGAAACTTCACACTATGGCCGAAGGTCGAGAGGCTGTCAATCTCCACCAATCAAATTGCAAGAATCCAAGAGTTCAGCCTCTTGACCCTTCACACTATGGCTAAAGTCCAAAGGCCGTCGCAATACAAAATGATTACTTTTTGAAGAAGGCTACCGACTCTCAAAGGAAGTTTGGGTCGGACATAAATGAAAACCCAAACTATGGTCGAGAGGCCGTCAGTTTTTTCCCATTAAAAAATCAATCATTGACGAGATCTTGGCCGTTAGATTGGAAGGGTTATTCTGAGCAGGGAGTAAAGTCGGATCCTCCTTTGGGTTTGGACTTTCGGCTTGGCCTTTGGCGGCTTCACACTATGACCGTCCAAGTCAAGAGGCCGTGGGAGTTCATGGCCAAAGGTTTGGAGTTTGGGCTTGGCCTCTGGAGGCTTCACACTATGCCCAGCCGAAGGCTCCACTTACTATATTGTATTGGCTGTCTATTTTCAGCCCGTTTCTTTGGACTCTCAACAAAGTTTGGCCACTCAATCCCACGGCCTCTCGAATTGGATGGCCATAGTGTGAAGCGGCCCTTAGGCTCTCACAATTTCATGGTCACGGCTCGTGGCCTGTGTGTGAAGAAGTGGCCCTAAGATCAATCGATCCAAAGCATTTTTGACGAATTCAACAACAAGTTTGTTGCAGACTGCTACCTTCATTATTATTATGGTGCTGACACAAGAGTATGAGCTTGCAAACTTCAAAGACTGCCAAAAACCTGCCAAAATTGTACATTGGGCGGCTGCTCGCTCTTGGGGACCTAACATTATCCCTGACACACACTATTTAGCGTCACATAGAATGGGTCTTAGGGCCACTTCACACATGAGCCAAGGGCCGTGACCATGAGATTGTGAGAGCCCAAAAGAAAGCGTCCAAAGGCCGTCCCAACACACCTCCAAAATCATGTAGTGTGGTCACAGACCCTCAAGTGTAGTGTGAAGTCATATGTGATCGGGCCCTCAACCAAATGCTATTTCTATTCATGCGGGTCCTCACACATGATAAAATAGAATAAACCAACGGTTGTGAGCGTTAGGAGTGCCATGGTCTCCCGGTTTTGTGTTACGCCTACCTCCAAGAGGTGGTTTTCAAAAACAGTCCAAGTGACCATGAAACATGATCCATTCCATGTCATGTAGGAGTCCATGTGGACTTTACATCCATCTCGCATTCACATACTCCGTAGGTCCCTCAAGCGTAGTGTGAAGCGAACTTGGACCGGCTCCGTCCTTTCCACCAATGAGAGTGCTTGGAGTGTAATGGTCACGGGCTCTTAGTCCCGTGTGTGAAGTGGCCCTTAATATGGTTACCTTTTCCTAGGACATGAAACACTCGACTCGTGTGAGATGGTTAGCAGATCCAAATCAAGGTTATCGCCACTTTCCTCATATGAATATCATCTTAATCGACATCAAATGTGATCGTTTTTGTGCCCATCGAATCGTCATACATGTCTCCATGATTGTGTTGAATATCGAGTCTAGAATGATATTCATATTTGAACATGAAGTCCAATCTCGTTTGAAGACACGCCTTTTTGATGTCCGTTCTTGGGGCCACGACAAACCACATGTTACTCAAGTATAGGTGTTTGATTAAGATGAGTAAATACGTTAGGTGCACAATGTCTTACGTTGGTTTTTGTTACAAGTGAAACTAACTTGACGGTTGGTTTACATTAGGCGCTAGGTCCAAGAATCTCTGGGGTCCAAAACTCAAGGTCCTTGTTCTTTGGGCTCGCGATTGGATCTGAGCTTAGTGATTGGATTCTTAAACTAGGAGGTGTATTCTCTTGAGTTGGAATTGGAAAAATTCGGACAAATGTAGTTGCTATGTTAGCACAACTTCGTTTTTCTTGATACCTTTGACCTATGTTGTAGTGTACACTCCTTGAGTCCAAAGGGATTGCTCTCAACTAGAGGGTTCGTTTTGGGTTTAGAGTTTCTTTGGTCTAGGACCCTAGTGTCGAGGAAGTCAATAACCCACACGTGGGTTTAATTAACAAATGATATAACCAAGATAAACACAACATAACATTCTTCATATCCATAACAATGTTATGTGGGACTGACAATATTCCACGGAATATTGAGGAGTAAATGGGGACATTTAAGAATATTCCATGGAATATTTTTAGTCCCACGGAACAATGTTATGGACATGAATAATGTTACGAAGAAACGCAACAACTATTTAACTCAAGACATATTGTATCAATGGCCATTGCAATAGTCCTCCTCAAAGTCAAGGTCCCCAATAATCGTATGCTCTGTCTTATTCAAATTGCAAATCCCCCCTTATGAAAGGAAGGCGTTAGCTTTAGCCCTTCCTTGCATCAAGGGGCAACTCTTCAACAAGACAGGGGCAATTGACTCAAATTCACATCGTGGGAAATCTAGATGTTTAGTTTGCTACTTGGTTCTTTGAAATGCACAAGCATAAAGTAGACATGCCTAATTCACTTACTTATCTGAATCGGACACTGATCTTTGATATGTATGTGGTTCACTGTGATTCCAAGAACATAAATGAAAAAGACATGTATTTATAAGAGATTGGACTGCATACTCATATTATGATAGCCTATCTAGGTGCAATAGTCAACATAAGTGGAGGGACCTATATGACCATTTAGAGAGCACGAGACTCTTCACTAATATAATTGACCTTGGTTTGGGTTTGCTAACTATTCTCTTATCAATCGTGTGTTTCACATCCTAGGAGAAAGTGGGCTAGTCGGAAAGAGTAACCATATTAAGACCCCAACTACCTTTGGCAACCCAAGACATGTCATTTGCATTACCATAGCAGAGTAACTTATCTTAAATTTCACATTTGTATGCAAATGTACAAATGTGAAATAGAATGTCATTTCAGTGTCCGGGGAGATTTTGGGGCATAGTCAGTCAAGATCCTAGTGATTCCAAGTTACATGTGGACGTCTTCTAGTATTTCTTCATTAAATGATGGGTAATTTACTTGAATTCTTGAACTTCAACCACCTTTTTTTGTTTTGTTTTGATTTGATTTGGAACATAGTAGGCGCTTGACCACCTGGCTAGTTTCCCATCAAGTAGCTCTAGAGACGATTTCACGGCTGGGAATCGAATTGCCAACCACTCCGTTCAGTTCGGGTACCTTTCCACTATCACTCGGTAGTTTAGGGTCATCTCGGACCAACAACCACTTATTTCTCAAACTCAATTGGTTTATCTGTAACTAACAGCCAGTTGTCCCCATTCATTGTGTGATTTGGAGTGGAGACTCCACACTCAGAGCAAGATCACCACGTCAATGAACGGGGAGAACTAGCCATTGCTTAAAGATGAACCGGTTGAATTTGAGAGATAACCAATTCAAATTGAAGACTTCAAGAAAATCATTGGTTGATCTAGAGGAATTTATAAGCTCTTCCTCTATTTTTTATTTTTTATTTTTTTTAAATGTAAAATTTTAAAACCCAAAAGATGTCAACATGTAACCAGTTCATATTGGAAACACGAGGATCTCGACCAATTATGCCCAAAAATCTCCCTGGACCAATGAATGGAGAGAACCAACCGCTAGTCACAAATGATTCAATTGAGTTTGAGTGATAACCGTTGAAGTTTAAGACTCCAAAAAATTTACCGATCATTTTAGGGGGGATCTATAGAAGAATACACCCCAAATTAATAAAGAAAAAACCGAAAGATCACAACATGTAACCAGTTGGACTTGAAAGCACTAGGATCTTGACCTAAGATCGCGGACAACCAACAATTAGTTACAGATGAACCGGTTGAGTTTGAGAAATAACCGGTTGAAGTTCAAGACTCCAGGAAAATGACCGATCATTTTAAGGGAAATCTATAGAAGAATACACCCCAAATTAATAAAGAAAAAACCGAAAGATCACAACATGTAACCGGGTGGACTTGGAAGCACTAGGATCTTGACCTAAGATCCCAGACAACCAACAATTAGTTACAGATAAACCGGTTGAGTTTAAGAAATAACCGGTTGAAGTTCAAGACTCCAGGAAAATGACCTATCATTTTAAGGGAAACCTATAGAAGAATACACCCCAAAGTGATAAAGAAAACACGGAAAGATCACAACATGTAACCAGGTGGACTTGAAAGCACTAGGATCTCCACCGATTATGCCCCCAAAATCTCCCCCGACACCAAGGTCACCAAGGTCGTGACCTTTTTGCAGAGTTTGGGCAAGCAATTAATCAGTGTGGGGAGGTACTTGGGGCCAAGTACCTGAGCCACTGACCCCCTCGCCTGATAAGTTAGCTGTGTGTCACATGCTAGTTGAGGAGCCTCCTAAGCTTAAAAGGCCCCGTTTACACTACGACTACATAGGCACATTAATTAGTGTGTCCTTTTGAAGAGTGTGTGTACCATTGTGTTGACTTGTTGGTTTCATTTCATTGCGATGAATCTTTTTATGGAGTCCAAGGGAAGCTCAAGTATTGGAGTTCCATCTTTCGGCAATTGGTAGGACATGCTTTGATTGTTAATCATGCGTCGATTGATGTCTTCATTATGAGTATTTTGGAAGTGGATTGGGCGGGGTCGCGGAAGGTGGTGGGGCGAAAATCAAAGCTCTCCTCCGTCCTAACTATCTTAGGGCCACTTCACACACGAGCCAAGAGCCGTGACCATGAAATTGTGAGAGCCCGAAAGAAAGTGTCCAAAGGCCGTCCCAACACGCCTCCAAAATCATGTAGTGTGGTCACGGACCCTCAAGTGTAGCGTGAAGCCATGTGTAAGCGGGCCTTCAACCAAATGCTATTTCAATGAATTTCTATTCATGCGTGGTCCTCACACATGATAGAATAGAATAAATCCACGGGTGTGGGATTTCGGAGTGCCATGGTCTCCCAGTTTTGTGTTAGGCCTACCTCCGAGAGGCGATTTTTGAAAATAGTACATGTGACCATGAAACATGATCCATTCGATGCCATGTAGGAATCCATGTAGACTTTTACATCCATCTCGCATCCACATACTCACTTCGTTGGTCCCTCAAGCGTAGTGTGAAGCGAACTTGGACCGGCCCCACCTTTTCCACCAATGAGAATGCTTGAAGTGAAATGGTCACGGGCTCTCAGTCTCGTGTGTGAAGTGGCCCTTACGTTGGGATTAGAGAATATTGCCCATGCATGGTTAGTTGGGATGATTGTACCTTACATAAGAAGGTTTGTGATATGAGCATCACTTAGAGCGATCCATTATGTTTTACATTTGCAATTGGGCTTGTGGCAAGCAAGGGGCGGAGGAACCCGACGTAGTTTTTGCACGAACCCTAAACCCTAAACTCGAAGCCCCTAAACCCAAAATCCTCATTCACATCTCAAAGTAATGAGCGTTTCATAAATCTTGATGCTCTAAGTAATTTGAGTAAGTGTAGAGTGGTCATGCTCAAAGTGATATATTGAAATCGGATTGGTATTAAACGAAAGGGATATCATGATACGCGAAAGCATGTTTGGAAGCCATTTGGCCATGGGTCCACACAACAAAAGCTTGAATTGGAAACATTCCCTAAGCAATCTTCATGAGGTGGTGTATGATTTCAACTTAAAGGTTGTCAAAATTTTACCAAGAATTTGTCATCAATGTTCCACATGGAATCCATCAAGGTGTTATCCAAGTGTTGCCATCCCAATAAAAGGTTCAAGTTCTCAAATTGAAAGCTTCGATGTAAAATAAGCATCTAGTGAACAAGCATGTGTCGAATGCTCCTTGCCCATGCGAGAGGTCCTTTTCCTTTGAGGCCTTAATATAGTCTCTAACCTCTCGATGTTTCTAAGGTAGAATTGCCCCATAATCACCTATCACAATACTATGTGTAAGGCATTCAATAAAATTTTAAATGCTTCATGTTTGTTCATTCTAGAATGCAAATCTAGGATAGACATAAATCAACGACTCCGATTAGAAGAGTGTCAACCTAGCCACCTTAGTGTAAAGGCGTCCTTAAGATATGCGGTTGTATCATGGACACTTCCAACTCCATATAAATACGAATTATATGGAGTTGTCTAATCCTATAAACTCTTGCAAATCACGCTTATTGCTAGTTCAAGTTTCTAAATTGAAGTTGACATGCAAAAGCTAAAAGTTGTCAAAATATTGAAGGGCCTCTCTCTCTCTCTCTCTTTGGACAATCACATAGACCCTCTCACTCATGTGAGCTATTGAACATACAAGGGTGTCTTTATTTTGAGCACATAAGATAGGTGCACCTACCTTGGTTTGTAACTTATTATGAGCACCTAACATTAAGGGTATTGTGGACATGAAGCACATGCTAACATGCAGTGATCAGGGAGATTTTTGGGCATAATCGGTTGAGATTTTAGTGTTTGCAAGTCCAACCAGTTACATGTTGACATCCTTTGGTTCTCCTTTATTAAATTGGGTTATATTCTATAAACTCATTTGAATGATCGGTAATTTTCTTGTAGTCTTGAACTTCAATTGGTTATTTCTCAAACTCAACCGGTTCATCTGTAACTAATTGCCGGTTCTCCCGATTATAACTAACATGGTCCCCAAAATAATTAAAATCAACTGGAAGCATAGCATGGCAAGATCACTGTGTGGTACATTGTGACATGTATAGGCGAGTGGCAGCTCGAATAGAGGAAAATACAAATACTTGCCAATATTACCTCTCAGAAAATTGTTTAGAAAACGTTCTAAGCAAGTATGCCATATCATTTGTGGTCCCACATTCTCACAATCATGAGGGCCTAACACACTATACCATAGAAATATTTAATGCACTGCCTTCACAAGGCATAAGATCACATGCCCACGGTACCCCACATGAAAGATGCCCAACAATCATTTTGGCCGAATAGACATGGTAATTACCTCAATCAATGTTTTGATATTCTAGATATGAGCACAAAACCATGTGACTTAGATTTTCTTGAACACAATTGGAGATGCTTAGAAATGATATTTGTTTATGTGAGCATGGTATTTCGGTGCTATGCATGTACATGTGTGGGGGCCACATTTTTTTTGATCCCAATGGCCATAGCAGCCATACTAACCGCCTATTTCTTAGAGGATAATGGAAACCTTATATTTAAATACATCAATGAAAAGAAAAAGAAAAAGGGGGAATGTTGCGGGAACACCAAAACACCTTGTTCTTTGTCAATGAGAACATTCAAGGAACGAATGGGAACACAAAACAACATTGTAGTGGAACACTGCAACATTGGTACAATATTATAATGTAAGAGTGTTACATTATTGTAGAGTACATTTACTTATGATGATATTGTGGGCTATCCCCAAGGCAATATGGATGGGCATGTGCCAACATGCCTATTTCTAGGTGAGCGCATTAACAACTGCCAGGGTAAGACATGTTGGCATCATAAGGTCTTAGACAAATCGTAGTATGTTGTTCAAGAACCACTTCATTCATTCAATAATTTATAGGGGGTGGACTCTTCATACCACATACGAACTAACGTGAGTGTGAGAAGGGGCAATATTCGAGGCACTAGCATACACAACATGCATAAGGGTGAGATTTGTTTTCTCTAGTGTGCACTTTCAAAAAGGCTATCAAGATTTTTCAACTAAAGTTAGATGTACCAAAGGGGGCCTTGAGGTTTTAGAGGAGAAATTGACGATAGATGTGTTAGTTACATCAAGTTTACATTTTCATCAATTGTTTTCATATGGTGATTATTCCCAATAAGCACCATGTCCCATTCTTGTTAGGGATTGCATTTGGGTTCCATGATTTTACAAACTGGAGGTTTTTTGATTCATTATTGGCTCCCTTGAGTTTTGCTCTCCGGATTGAAGCTAAGTTATCATTCTCTTGTGTTTGTTTGGCTCGGGGGTGCATTAAGGTCAGAAGTATGGACCCACATGGGTGCACAAAAGGGGTATTAATTATACCTAGAGGTCACAAAATCTACATAAGGTACGGATATTATTTATTCTAGCTTTGTGAATATACCATGCATATTATTCATATAATCTTAGTTTTATTTTTACCTTTAGGCAATAGTCAATTATAATAAAGTGGGTAACCTAGAAGAGGTCCAAATGAATATTTCATCCAACATGTGAATCACATTCACCCATGTTCAAGGTTTAGGACGAGAGGGGGAAGACCACTCTTTGAAAACCCTAAAGGTTTCTCATTGTGGAGGTTGTAGGTGGAAAGTGGGTGGAGCTCATAGGTGGTTGGTTGGTTTCTTTTTTTTCTTTTTTTCTTCATTTTTTTCTTGTGGTTGCTTCTTGTTCCGGTAATGAGATTGTTGCTGCAAATTGTGGTGTTTTGGGGGCCTTGGTAGCGTCAACGTTTGGACATTGGTTTACGATGCCCATCTTCATTTTAAGCATCAACAATGTCCAACCATTGCCTTACCTCTATTTCTACATTATTATGTACACCATGTTTGGGTTCAACTGAGTGGGTTGGTGTTTCTCAATAATGGTCATCGCTTACTTTTGTTCATATTGAATGCAAAAGCGGGATGAGTATATGTCTTATCAAGATCACCGGTTCTTGCAACCCCCCGAATCTTATTGTTTAGATGTGACTCACATTGTCCAAGGATAGGCTCATTAGAATTGAGTATGGTATGTTGTATATCAAACCTAAAATTTGACTATCTAGAGCCGGGGATAATGATTATTCATTGAAATTGGGATGCGATTGTGCAATGTCGTTTATATCTCAAGCAATAGTTGAAGGAGTCAAGAAAGAGGGAAAAAAAAGAAAGTTGGCCAAAACATTATCCACCAAGACTTGGTAGTTGGGAAGGTTCTATAGGATGCACTGCAAAATTGGCAATAGTTGGATTGAGTATTGACAACCAATTGACCACTTGGACCGGCCTTCTAATATGGAAATAGGATTACGTTGGTATCAAAATAAGAATGGATCAATGTGGCCCTATAATTTGACATATTACTTAATGCTAGAGTTAGAAACCATCATTGTACTAGCTGCAATGACTTATATTGTCGAAAAAATTTTGTTTGAGTCACATCCAATGGGTGAATGAGTGTTCAATGATTTCATCAATGCTAAATAAATATGTCTTGCTAAGAATATTTTAGCTACATTTCTTACATAATTTTATTGGCGTATACATACGATGGGGGTCTAGAATTTTTTTTTTCACTTGTATATGTATTCGAGGGGGTTTTTCATCTATAATTCTTTAATATATCTAATTTTTATGAGGGGGAAAATCTTGTATATTAGGAGTATTGATTTCATGGTCACGCACTCATGTGGTTCCTGGTTCTAACAATGAATGCACTCCCCGAGTTGTTTGGTTGATGCAATCCTCAATTACATCTTATGTATGAAGAATGATCAACGAATGTTTCATTAAAAAGTGAAAGTGGGTTATATATGTGTCATAAAGACCTAATGTTTTCATGATTTGTATTTCCAATATGCAGTTGAGACATTTATCACATTAAATTAAAAGTATAGGATAAATACATGAGGCCATTTTCTAGCCTACCATTAGTACATATACATTTTTTTCTTCTCTATAAACATATTGTATGTAGAGGGCATTATTTTCCTTGTGACACACATACACATCGTTCAAGTTTCCAATGAAAGTCCACACATGGGTAAGAATTAGGCCATGACTAAGATGGGTAGCACAAATGGATGCCTCTATGTAACAATAATGGGTCATGAATATTTTGACTTAAAATTGCATAGGAATTTGAGATATGATTCGTTTGTATTGAGTTGCATAACTTCCCAATCCATTGGGAATTGCTAATCCATAGAGACAATCAACATCTTAGTCAAATCACTACAAGTGCCCAAACTTGCCAAAATTCCGGAACAGGTGTCGATACCTTAGTCCAATCTCATTGTAACACACCAATGCATAGTGTTGTCCCAAACCCTGGCACCCATGCATATGACGCATCACTTTAACATCATCATCTCCACTTCCCTGGAATGGTGGGGAACAATTGGGTGATAGCACACCACTACCAATCCTTTGTTGTATATTATATGGTTTTCTTTTCTTTTCTTTTTGGTATTCTTAACTACAAGCTATACCAATCAAATATAGGTGTCCAATCTTGGAAGAGTGTCCACATAAGGTCCATATATATATATATATACACACACACATACATACATACACACACGACAACAAGGTGGATCGCACCCTAAAATAGTATTTAAGTAAAGTTGGACATGTTTCTAATATCTATACATTTTGGTTGCCTCCATTCTATGGGTGGATATACCGATACATTCTCAACATATTTATGTTAGCAACATGATTTTTTTCTTTTAGTAAACTCCATCTTAACGTGAAATCTCGATAACTCAATGATGAATGGTAATGTTTCTATGAAAACAATTCATTCTAATATCATCATAATCGTCACCGCATATCCTATTGTAAGACCCTAACCATAGGTTTCCATCAAAAAGATCCTACCATACAATTCCGAATGCTAAACTCATGGATTGGACTTTGGTCATGTTTTACTTACATACATGAGAGTTCATAGCTTGTCATATGACAACAAGCTTCTTTTATCATTTTTTTATTTAATCATTGAATGTACTATCGCGGGTGGAGTGATGATCCTCCGACCACTTCCTCCTTTACACCTTGTTCACACCCGAAAGCGAACCGGTTGCATGTCTTTGCCAACGGTGTGATACTCATCCAAGGTTGGTGTGACCATTCAATTGTAGTGCACACCAATCATGGTCATTGACAATAGAGTGTGAGGGGTCTACCTTGGGAGGAGGTGTGAATATGGTAACTTACGCCAAAGTTGTAGCAAGCCCAACATGTTCGACCTTGACGTGGTGATTCTTCACGACTCTTAGATGGACTTCGCAATTTTTCGTGTCAAAATGGGTCAACTGTTTGAAATGGGTGTAGGAGTGTTTTGAAGAGGAGCAACGCATGTTTAGTAAAATCAAAAACCATATGGATGTGAGTCGTTTATAGTTTATAAGTTTCACGTTGTTTTTGGCCGTCTATCTGTTGGGGTCGTATAGGTTGTACCATTTTAATAGGAGGTGGTATGAAACATGTAGTTGTGTCACAACTCTTCTTGGAGCGGGAAAAAAAGGACGTACATGTGTCACATATGTGCGTTTTGCTAATTGCTTCGGGGAAGCCTTTCATTATCTCAATATCATAAGAAGATTCAATCATAAGAATGATATTGTTTTTTTTCCTGATGCTTGCAATGTCCTAACCCTAAAGGTTGCCTCAATGAGCCCAAAACTTTAACTATGTGGATGGACACCAAAGAAACAAACTTGAGGAATCCCAATGATGGATGGTCTCAAAATGTCTATTGGGAATGCCATGTAAAATTTCTACCCAAATGACCAAGTTGTAATCTTAGGTTCTAACATCTTTCAAAATCTCATTTTAACAATTGCCATTGATCTGGTGAGGTGCCGCTGCACAAGTCATTGACTTGTTGAGTGGTGCTTGTTCATGCACAAAGGCCTCACTAGATTGTGTAACCCCTTCACAAATTGAACATTCTTTAGGCCTCTCACTACATTATTATTTTCCAAAAAATAAATATTGGGCAAATGATGTTTCATTATATTACATACCTTTCGCCCAAAATATGAGAAATTTTAGATACGCCAATTAATTGAAATTAAAATTCTAAATTGGGCTTAACCCCTAATCGCTTTGGGAGCCCAATTTTGGCCTCGTGTGCATTATGGTATTATTGTGGATTGTGCATATACATTGTGATGTAAGGTGATTGATAGATAATGATAGCTTGTTGTCTTGGAAAGATACACATCTTGATACCCACATAAATGTATCGGAAATGATTTTGCTCAAGGTTTCCAACATGTTTCATACCATCCAATATAAAGAGAATATACACATAAGTATGAAAGTTGTAAAGCATCTAGGGGTTACATCACATAGGTTGACGTAGCTTGATAATAGTTGCAAGTTTATGTATAATGTGGGTGATGGACCATGGCAATTGTATTTAAATAATTCAAAACTAGGAAAAAATGTCTGCAAAACCCACATAACATTCAAAGAGGGGGGGGGGGGGGGGGGGGAATTTACTAGTACCTAAAACATGGTATCATATATATGAATCCATCATTCCGGCCATGGATTCATAGTGTCTACATACACTCGTCCATTAGGAAGGTGAAACGCGATGAACTATTCTATGACATGACATTGGCTATTCCTATATAAGTTGAGTTGGGAGATGGCATTGGAAACTCAAATAAGTCTAGTGCAATCAAGTCAGAATGAATTGGCCCTCAACTTGTTAGGAGATTTCTTTCTGCTAGAGCCCTTTCATTTACTCGGACAACTTTACATAGTTGTCATGAACTCCGAGCCATCATAGTTCCACCTCAATCCATATTGTATGGTATGGATGTGTGAGTGAATGTTGCATGTGCCAGTCATGTAGTAATCATGTGACGTGTCCAAGCCTCCCTCTCATGCCTTGGTCTCCCTGGGGCCGCTCCATTGGCCAATGCTGCATTATTGTCCTTGGGTGACATGTTCACCTTCCGAGTAGGTGAAATGCAAGTTAGGCACCCACAATTATGTCATTGTTTAAACTCACATGTCAATGTGACCTATGTATGTCTAACTCAAAGCCCTTCCATACGAAACATTATACTCAATGCAAATGACAAAGAGGAGGTTTTCATGCAAAGGAGCACTTGATATTTCACTGAAAATTGGGATGACAAAGATTGTGTAGTTATGATTGTGTTCATGTACGGAATAAGGTGAAGTATTACAATACAAAATAGCATAAGAAAATGTCCATGTGCACGTGTGCCAAATCCTATGAGTATGCAAACACTGCAAATGTATTTTACTCGTACAAAACTAATCGAATACATGTAGGAGATCAAACACCCATTTAAAGTGGTGTATGGAAAGGCTCATGGTGAAAAAAATGGGCTTTAAAGGGACACGTGTTATGATGAGATTGGAATGTGCTTAGATTGTAGACATTAGTTTAGGTTCAACTGTTAACACAAGAGGAGGGCCTACATGATCACTTAAATAAGAGAGAAACCTATAAGTTGACACCTTATAACTTCTGCATTTCAAATCCAATTATAAAATGAAAATTTGTGTACAATGCAATCACTAACCAAATGAGACAATTCTCGATTCAGCCAAATATGTTTGTGGAGATGGAAATGCCCAAACAAAACACATACATACCCTAATGTGAGACCAAATCCACCAACCTTAAGCGTCCTAGTCCGGGTGATGGCTTTGAGAATCACACGTATCTCTTACAACCTTGAACCATGTACAAAGAAAGCATATTGTTTTCACTCATCGTGCTTTATTAATGTTAGCCTCTTGGCTTGTGCTAGAGGTGGCCTTCTCAAGAGTCCACCCCGCGGCTTTAGCCACACATGCCCTTAAGGACATTCCCCTTGTTCGTTTAACCTTCACTTCTTTTTTCTTGTCATCGCAAGAGTCTTCCACCTTCTCCATTAATAATGCAAGTGAGTTATTTTGACCGGGAGCTTCAAGTGTTGAAAAACACTTTACTCAACGGCTACACACACTCATACAATCCCACACGTAGCACAACTAGCCTAATAGGTCTAACTACTTATCCACCCCTAAAGTGGTCTAATGTAATCTAGTTTTTTATATGCTAACACCCACTAATTGGGTGTAGCCTTGCTAACCCCTAAATATCATTAATGGTAGGTTGTTGTTAAGCAACTCCAAGCCAGTTGGCCAAGGCCTTGCTGCCTAGTAACCAGAACTCCACCAGTGGCCGAGGCCTTCGCTGCCTAGTAACCAGAACTCCAGCAGTTGGCCAAGGCCTTGATGCCTAGTAACCAGAGCTCCACCAGTGGCCGAGGCCTTCGCTGCATAGTAACCAAAACTCCACCCAGTTGGCCGAGGTCTTGCTGCCTAGTAACCAGAACTCCAGCAGTTGGCCAAGGCCTTGCTGCCTAGTAACCAGAACTCCAGCAGTTGGCCAAGGCCTTGCTGCCTAGTAACCAGAACTCCAGCAGTTGGCCAAGGCCGCCCCTGCCTAGTAACCAAAACTTCCCCAGTGGCCAAGGCTGTCAATTACCCGAACGGGTAACCCCCTACTAGTTGCGCCTTAACACAACCCCCTTCATTCACTAACCAAATGTTTTCTAAGTTTCTCTTACTCTTTCCTTTCCCTTGCCCCTAATGAACTAATCTAACACTCTAGTTTCACTAACTACTAACTAATCAACACATGCAACCCTACTCCTAAGAGCTCACTCACTTGGGAGGTATTGAGAGAGAGAGTTATCCAATTAACTTCACTAAAAACTAATAATCCACACACGTGGCTCAAGCTCTTAAGAGCTTGCTCCCTTGAGAGCGCTTGATGGAGAGAGAGAAAAATGAGAGAAAAACACCTTAAGTAGCAAAGAGGGAGAGGGGAAGAGAGGGTGAGAGAGGTGAGGATAGGATGAGAGGATTAGCACCTCCAATCACAATCCTTTAACCCTCTCCTTCAAAGTAGGGACTCATCCCCATCCACCAAGCTTCCTTCTTCCTAAACTACCAAGGTGGATCCAAAAGTGGGCATTTAACCCGTGGAGCTCACCTTGCTTCACCTTACCCCCTTACTCACATAATCAAGGCATCCTCTTATTGAAATCAAACCTTGAATTAACTATACAACACATTCTAATGCCTAAACTTAAATCCACACCACACTTCACTCTTTTTATGTTTTGTGAATAATCATAACACATCAAAGTCAAACTAAAATTGGTTTCGAAGAGTTAATCACCACATGTGGGCACCATTTTGGGCTCACACCTAACTATCATAGAGGATACTCTATTTCATTATTACTCGTGCTAGGTCGTAGTTCGCATGTGTTGATTCACGTAGGGTCCCAATGAGTGCATGAATGACATGTCACAAATTTACTTGGTTCAACTTATAACTTTCTTGACATCCATAATGCATATGGTTTCATTACTTTTCATGTTAGCTGAATGAGAGGTATGCTCGTATGTGATAATTCCATCTCGTTGTGTCAAAACATATAAAAACAAAATCATCCAGTAAAGGTCGAAGCATGAAGCACTCTAAGGTATATTCGTGGAGAGGAGGGACTTATGAACATAGAGAGGGAGTTATCGTACACGAGTGTACCTCTCATCCATCCAACATAAAAACTTTACTCCCTAAAGGTTTGTTGCTTGTTCATCTCAAATGACCCAAGGTAGACTGACTCAAGATCTTGAAAGCTAATTCCGGTGTCAAATCAACTTAAAAATTTTATTTTTTTAAAAAAAAAAAAAAAACCTCCAGACAACATGCATATTATTTAAGGGCTTTTATATTGGATGAATGAGAGGTACACTCGTATACGATAATTCTCTCTTTCTTTCCCTCCCTCCCTCATGAACTCCAATACATTGAACAATAATTGATACGTGAACTTATAGTCTCTTGTGTCCGTTTGAAGGCACTAGCTTAACAACAACCACAAAAGATGCTCGTAGCTGCTCTGTACTTGCATACAAAATTCTTGACTAATTAAGAGAGGAATTGGGAAAATCTTTTGATCCTTTTATCTACAAATAACCATCTTCGTCATTTCCAACACAAGGAGTTTACGGAAAACAACTTATTATTGCTTGTGTAGCCCAAGTATAACGGGCTAGGCTATTTGACGTGATCGAATGACAAAGAGTCATAGTAAGATGCGTGTGAATTACAATGACATTGTGTGTGTGTATAATCTTCATTCTTTACACACCCATTTCTTGTAGTGTACATTACTAATTAATAATAACACAAAACCCTAGTTCCAAAGGACCAAGCATGCATGGAGAGCTTCTTCATCCTCAAGCTACCTCCCGAGGGGTGGATTCTTCATACCACGTACGAACTAACGTGAATGTAAGAAGGGGTATTATTTGAGGCACTAGCGTACAATGTATACTTAAGGAGAGGTATTAAATTTTCTCTAGTGTGTACATTTTTAAAGATTCATTTTTAGTTTTAGTTTTTAGTTTTTGAAGTAAAGGTAGATGTACAAAAGAGGGCCTTAATGTTCAAAGTTTGCTTGGCAATAGATGTGTTAGTTTCATCTAGAACGCATTTTCATCCATTGTTGTCAGATGGTATTAGTCCTCAATGACTCCCTTGTTCATTATCTTTTAGGACTTGCATTTGGGTTTCACGACAAGCTAGAGGCTCATGGAGTGCTCATGGGCTCCCTTGAGTTTCGCTCTCCGGATTATGGTTAGGTTATTTTGTTTTGTTCTTGTCTTTGATTGATGCAATCGTTGAGTTACATGCTATGGATGAAAAAAAGTTCAATGAACTTCTCATTAGAAAATGAACATGGATTTTCATTGTAGTAAAGACATATATTATTTGTATATGCATTTATTGTATTAAATTAAACAACTTATTATAAATACATGAGTCCATTTTTCTAGCTTGCCATTAGTAAGTATACATTCGTTATTCTTTATAGACTTCTTGTATATAGGGGATTTTATTTCATAGTGACCCACGCATATCATTAGGTTTCCAATGAAGAATCCACTCCCATGGGCTACCTATTATCACATGTTAGAGGTGGGCTATAAGGTAGAAGGTGTTGCAATCCACACCCCGCCCAATGTCAACATTATCTCTGAACGATCTTGCACAATAAGCACGTATTTATTTTAAGAATGTATACCTTTTTACTAGAATATGTTGGGTCATCTATTCATAAAATTTCAAACCCTTATAGCTTTTGCACACATAAAATCAAACATGCTCTAATGTGTTGGGATCCCTTGGCACTTGGTATTGAAAATCACCCACAAAATCCAGATATAGTAGTATACATGTTCATTGTTCAAAGTGATGGTTTTTACACCATGTACCTCAAAACTCGTATTTAAGTAAAATTTGGCATATCTTTCAAATTTGGGCTTTTTGAATGCCACAATCCTGTGGAGGGATCTGTTCATACATGTCTAACATACCTAAATTTTATGGGAGATGTGTGAATCCTATTGGTTGCTCTTTAAACATAGGAACATAAAACAATAAGAAAACTAAAAAAATCTATAAATGTTTGGAATTCAAATAACGATAGAGTGTGTACAAGATCGTTCACATTAGTAGCAAAAAGTATATCGAAGCTTGTGAACTTTTTCTATGCAGCTTAAGCAATGCATTTTGCAAATGTTTTGGTGGCAAATGCACATGACCGGATCAACACAATTAGCACCACAAAATGTATGAAAGGTCCTTTATAACCCTCGCCAAGCTTGATTGTTGAGTGCAAATATATAATCTAATAAGCAAGCCTAAAAAACACAAATCACAAGCCTCTCATTTCCATAATTTCCAAATTCAAGAATTAGTCCGCCAAAACGAGTTAGAGTTAGGGTGCATGGACCTTATGTTCAATCACTCGTTTTTTATTGGACATCTTATGTGGCAATACTTTAATCAATAATGGACATCAAAAGGACAAGTGTTGTGATTAGATTGGACCATGAGCTAAGGATGGATCAACCATCTATGGACTCAATATTAGGTAAGCATAATCGGAAGGGCTTATGTGACCGCTTTAAATGAATGATTCTTTCTTTTAACTTAACCCCTTTCTAGTTTTCGCATCATGTTGAACTCCTTTCTTTAAAGCTCGACTCATTGATTTGTTCCAAGAGGAAACATAAAAAATCAACCTCCAATTATGATGAAACTTGAAATGACAATTTTGTGACGTCATCACAATCGCTAACCAAATGAAACAATTCTCAATTCTATGCACATGACGATAACTGTCATAACATTACTCAACGTGTAGCTCTCATTCCGCGAGCCCTCGTAATATAAGTGGGATGTTCGAAAACCTGTGTAGGGAGACTCATATTCAGACTGAACTCCCAACATCTCATTGTTATATTCTAAGGGCCCACACCACTAAGTAATGTGTCATGGTATGTGGAGTTGGGAAAACCCACATTAGGGCCACATACCTTCTGATGTGAGATGCATGGACACACATACACATACACAGACACAGACACCCACCCCCACCCACACTCCTCCCCCCCAATAAAAACAAGGTTCAACCAAATGTCACTAACGAGTTAGTACACTAAATATGATAGTTAGTGTCATCAATTCTACTTGTCCTGCTCAACACTAATTGTAAACCGCGGTATAGTGTCACCAACACAAAATGTTAACCCAACATTATTGGTCATTCCTTGTAACGGTTTTTTTTTTTTTGGGGGGGGGGGTGGGTTATAGATTTACGATGTTGGAATTACTATCACTAACCAAGTGATTTTTTCATCCAAATTCCAATTACCCATGACAACATTTCATCACAAGTTGATGACAAGAGAAGGTAGGGTTTTGGCCAATGGACGAACTCATCCATCACCTATGACAACATTTGTTCATAAGAAGCGGCATCCGAAAAGCTCCCTTAGTGACAAAAAAATACTACTTGACACTAAATATCATGTTTAGTGTGGTACGGCCACTTAACTTGAACTTGTTTTTGTTCGAGGAGACGACGAATTCGCACGAGATGACAAAAAAGGAGAATCGGGAGTTCCCAAGAAGAAACACAACTACCACCACCATCATCATTATTACTACCGACCATAAGTTTTGAAGTTGTGCCCATGCTCTCTCTCTCTCTCTCCTAGCTAGGAATTGCAAAGAAACACCGTAATACGTAATAAAGAATGATCACCTCACACTAAGCCCTAATGATAGGCCAAAGTACTCCGGTAAGCTCACATTCACGCTACTAAGTGAAACCCTAATGACGACGGATTCCACGAGGTGACCCACAAACACGACGCCTCGACATTTCCCAAGAAGCATCGCCATCATTATTAAGGACTTGTAAACTTATGAAGTTAAGCCCATGCTCTTTCCCTAGGTGTTGCAAAGAAACGATGTAATACTTAATATTCAATGACCGCCTCACACTAAGCCCAATGATAGGCCCACTACAACTCACGCGAGTTGGGGAAGTAACTTTAGGTGCCCGAAATGTTCCTAATTAGTGTGGGGTTACCATTTGGAGTTCTAGCAACATGTTACTTTTTTTTAATAAGATTATCATTTGTTACTTAGATTCGACAAACAATAGGTATGCGTGTCAAAGGAAACATGAAACTACCCTAAATAGTGTTATATGGTGTTTTATACCACTTTGGTTACATTTTCATGAGGCTTTTTTATGAAGAGTTTACAAGTAACACCATGGGTGATTAAAATATGGATAAGACTCATGCCAAGAATTAGAATTTTGGGGAATATTCTGCATCCTAACATTTCTGTAATGAAATATTGTCATGAATGGCTGAATTTGGATGAAAACAAAAACAACTTAGTGCAATTTGCAACATTTGTAAATTTATGATTATGCCAAAATTTGTATTACACAAAGAATGACAAATGATGATAGGTTAACTTTTAGTGTTGGTGACACTACACGGACGACTTACAATTAAGTATTGGACAAAGACAAATAGAAGGATTGGTGACACTAAATACGATATGTACTATACTCACACGGTGAAAAAATATAATATTCTTGAGAAAAGTTATAGCACATTTGTAACTCCAAACGGTAACCCACACTAATAGGACCAATTAGTGTGCTTCTCATGAGCTACACTAGTTATGGTATTTAGTGTCACATCCATAAAATAATGTCACTTACCCTATTTTGAGGCCAATGCTAGGTTACACTAATGACCAACAATTTCACCATCGATGTCAGCTCACGACACTTGGCGTTCAAGTGCACTTACTAATATCTTGACATGAGTATGGTCAATAGTGTTATGAGTTGCATGCCTATGTAACACAAACGACACTTGCGGTTTAGTACGCTCAAGAATCTCTTCCTCTTGCATACTAAAACGTAAACACACGACACTTGCTATTAGTACACTGAAAAATATCTTCCCCTTGCCACACTAAACCACAAGATTATCATCTAAAGTACCCCAATGTGCTGCTCTTAATATCATAATGTAGATTTTTTTCACTTAAAGAAGTTACCAATGCTAACATATAAAATCATATTGACAATTAGTGGGTGTGACACTTTGAGACCTCTAAGGATCTAGTTTAGGCGCTTTGCAAATAGTGTAGGTGACACTAAATACCATAAATTGTGTAGTAGCCTCTAGGAATCCAGCCTACCTTAATGCATCATTCTTGCTTGGAGGGGGTAAAAATCAGTTTACCGACGATAAGTTACTTTAGGCTCTGTGGTTTTACTGCCACTTTCTTAAGTTACCCTTTTGTCAGCTTTTGTACTGTGGGAGATATTTGGTAAAATTCCGTTTGGTTAAACCGAAACTGGACCTGGATTTCCCTTCTTTTGAGTGAGGTCATTTTGTGCACTTTTTTTCGGGAGGTAAAAAATTGGTCATAATTTTTTGAGTCTTGTGTCAAAAGGTCCGGTGTCCGTTTGGTTTAAGGGGATTCCAATGCCCCAAATTATGCCTTCCGTATGCAAAAGCTATAAGGGTTCAAAGTTTATCGAATTTCAGATGTTGCACATCACCCCTTAATCCATCCCTGGAAGATGGTTACCTTCTTGGAAAAACATAGGCATGATCCAACGGCTGAGATCAAAGCGTTGTCTCCATACAAACACCTATTTATGTGGGAGCCAGGGACATGGGTAGACGACCTAAGAACAACATGGGAAAGGTGCAATGTCATTTTATGTAAGGGGGTTTCTACTCATCGAATTATCTCTTCTGTATGCAAAAGTTACAAGGGTTCAAAGTTTATCAAATTCCAAATGTCGCACATCACCCCTTAATCCATCCTGCCAAAACGGTTACCCTCTTGGAAAAACATGGGCATGATCCAACAACTAAGATCAAAGCGTTGTCCCCGTACAAACACATGTTTATGTGGGAGCCATGGACATGGGTAGACAATCTAAGAACAACATGGGAAAGGTGTTGTGTCATTTTATGTAAGGGGGTTTCAACTCACCGAATTATGTCTTCTGTATGCAAAAGTTATAGGGGTTCAATGTTTGTTGAATTATGAATGTTGCATGTCACCTCTCATCTTTCTCCAAAAAAGATTGGAAAACACACAATCATAATCCAGCGGCTAAGATCACAACTTTGTCCCCATATAGACACATGTTTTTGTGGGAGCCAAGGACATGGGTAGAGGACCCAAAGACAACATGGGAAATGTGTGGTGTGCATTGTACGTGAGAGGATTCCAACGCACCAAATTTTACCTTCCATATGCAAAAGTTAGAAGGGTTCAAGGTTTATCGAATTTCCACATGACTTATGTCGCAGTTGACACCCCTCATCCTTCTTTAAAACAATCTGTTACCCTCTTGAATAAAATACACAATCGTAGTCCAACAGCTCAGATCAAAGCTTGTTCTTGATACATGCACCCATTTTTGTGGGAGCCAAGGACACGGTAGATGACCCAAAAACAACATGGAAGTCCAATGTTAAGGTGGTGGACAATATGAAAAATCAACATGTATTTCCTCTTCTCAAGTGTTATTTTCCCGGACTTCATTACGTTCATTCATTAATGGTAAAAATCAATATGATTGATTTTTACTTTTAATGTTATGTACTATTTGTTAGAGAATTTTGTCAAAATTCTTTATTCATTCATTCATTCATACATAGGCTTCATGTAGTTGAAGGATGCCTTGTTCATTGGCACGATTGTGGGGGTTGACATTTGGGGGGGGGGGTAAAGAAAGCCGTGCTAGAGAGATTATTGAGCATAACATTGAACAATTCGGGTGAATATTATTATCATTCTAGCTTAAAACAAAGAACAATTTTACACAAAAGAATGTGTTTGTTCAATTTTTTTTGTCTCCCCCTTCTCATTTCCCCCTTTCTTTCTATTGTTTCACTTTGCATGCTAGACATTTTTTTGAAGGTGATTTTGTTGAAAGCTCGTTTCAAATTATTGTTGCATACATGCATATCTCTAGGTTGGCATTCATCTAATATATAAGCCCTAAAATAATATGCCACCCATAGGTTACTTGTTTTTTACAACTGATTTGAAACCGGAATCAACTTTAAAGACCACCAATTAGTTCAAGTTAATTGAGATGAATTGGCCATAAACCAATAGGGAGGCAAGTTCTTGTGTTGGATGGATGAGAGGTATGCTTGTATGTGATAATTCCCTTTTATTGTATAGAACGTCCTATCCACTACCCTATTAGTGTCACTTACAATTTGGAATTGCACAAGGCTAAAGCTCTAACAAATAGTACATAACATGTACTAAACCCTAAACCCTAGACCCTAAACCCCTAAATTGCATATGCGACAACAAAACAAGTCCAATCTAAAACATGTAAATTGTTGTATGACATCATTGTGAGGCGTGCTTTGAGAGATGTTGGATTGGGTGCACAAGTGCTGCAAAGGAAACCATTTTTGAGTCCTAAACATGTTCTTGCACACTTGAAATTTGCTCAAAGGGATGAGAATTGGACCATTAAGATTGAAAACGCATGATTTTTAGTGACGAGGCAAAGATAAATAGGTTTAACTCAGATGGTAGGTCATGGTGTTGTATTGGAGATGGAGAACACGTTGGACCTCAACATGTCCATCAGATTGTGAAGCATGGCGGTGGGTCGGTCATGATTTGGGGATGCATGACAACTTTTGGGTTGGGAGCATGATACAAAATTAAAGGTAGGATGGATAGGCATTTGCACAAATTTATATTAGAAAATTTCTTGTGGTCCACTATACAAAATTACAATTTGGATCCAAGTTGGTTGGTCTTTCAACTAGATAATGATCCCAAACACACGAGCAAGATCGTGCAAGAATATTTGGCATCAGAACCATTTCAACTCCTTTAATGGCTTGCACAATCTCCATATATTGAATCCCATTGAACACTTCAGGGCACTTCTCAAACGATGTTTGAACAAACTTACGACACCTCCAAGAGGTATCCAAGAATTGTGGGAGCGTGTGTGTTCAGTGTATTCCAATTTTAGTGAACACAATTGCATGACGTTTTATGAGAGCATGCCACAAAGCATTGACGTTGTGTTGAAGAGTAGGGGTTACTGGGCCAATCATTATTGATTTTGTAGACAACTTGAACAAAACCGAGTATCTGTATATTTTTCCTCATTTGGCTTTGCAACATACTTTCTTATTATTAATGTAGTGTGAAATTTTGCATACGTGTGCACAAATTTGTGCAGTATCATATCCAAAGTTTTCAAATTTGAAAAAGAGCTTGTGAATTGTTCAAGGTTGTCTATTGAAGATGAGTATGCTCAAATGTACTTAGTTTTGTTTGTAACTCATAGTTAGTGATACTAAATACCGTAAATAGTAGTATACCGAACAAATGCTAAAGAGGAGTTTTTAACGTAGAAACACCCGGCTCAAGTTAGAAGATTATGTGAATCAGGCTTAGAGAGGAAATAAATTTTACCAACTAAATTTACAAAGCAGATTTTACCAAGTTGAAGTACTGGGATGCTGGGCAAGTTTCTTAATTGTGTGGGTAATAAGTCTATTGGAGCTCCAAGTTGCACTAGGATTCTTGCAGTTAAGGTTTCTTAGAGTGCCAAAAGGGAATTTCCAAATGGGTTCCAAAGAGATATTTAACCATTGAATGAACTGAATGGAGAATTTTAATTTTTTTTAAATAGTTTAAAATTAATAATATATAAAGTTGCTTTCCTGCACCTGGAAATGATGTGGGTTTGTTGGATAATTGCTTTTTTGGGGTTCATGGCCAAGCAACTGCTAATGTAAACTGCACTAACATTTACATTACAAAATTGCCAACAACCTTTAACCAACATCATGTACCAATGCTTTTTTTTGTTGGAACACAAGAGGCGCTTGACTACTTGGCTGGTTTTTCCATCAAGTAGAGGGACAATTTCATGGCTGGGAATCGAACCGGCAACCACTCCGCACGGTTTGGGTACTTCTCCACTACCATCATGTAGTTCAGGGTCATCTTGGACCCATCATGTACCAGTGTCATAGCTTGGAATCCCGAATCTTTGGTTGTAGTACATTGGGGAACTTAAGAGGTGTAAAGTCACAAAAGTGGGGCCTCAATCCTCAAACTTGAAGAAATCTCTCATGTTTGCCACTTCTTAAACATGTTTCTAGTGGCTAAATGAAAACCAGGGTTGAAACTCCTTTTGCTTTCTATTCCAAGGTCACAAAACTTTTGGAAGGTCATGAGTCTCTTTCCTGAGTTTGGTAGTATGTAGGAAGTACACATGTGGTGAGAGGAGCAAAAGAGTGCCTAGATAAGACATGTGCATATAATAGGTGGCAACGAAAACGAGAAGATTCTCAGTCATATACATATGAAAGGTGGCAATGTCTATGACTCAAGGAAGCATGGCAAGACTCTCCAATTTCACTCACATTGTGGAAATCCCCTATTCCCATCTTCTACTGTGTTGGTTTTAGGTTCATTGTTGGTTTTATGCAACTTATGCATAATCAAGGTAGAACATGCTAGCTACCATCATGCATTGTGAGTACATATTGATTATGAGAATGTCGACCACCAAAACCTCACATTCCTGTGTTGGCTATGGGTCATCTACCAATAACTTGTTGAACCCTTCAAAAAACATACGAAACTCGAATCTAACATACTCACATACTTTTGTGCGTTGAAATTGCTCCTTTCAATCGCTAACAAGAATCACGGGTGTAAACTTTTGGTAACATACATAATAGTGTCAATGTTCAGCGCTTACGGAAAGTGACGGTGTTAGCACCATCTAAGCTAGAAGCACCCAATCCCGCCAGTGACTCCAATTCTCACACCTATACTCTATCCCAAAGTCAACATAAACACATATCGTATTGTTCCCAAGGACTAAAAATGCAACTCATTGGTTAAAAGAGACAAAAATGTCAACGATCATCACTATCCAATTTGGGATAGGGAAAAAGGGCTCTTTAACCACTTTGAATTGCAAAAGAATCTTGACTTTCATTTATCACATCTACATGCATAGCATGATGTCGAAATTTGATGGAGGCAAGTGCATATATTAATGGGGCATGGACTGTTTTACTGATTCGCTACTAATTTCTTAAAATTCTTCATGAAATCAATGTCATGGGAGACATTTGGGCATAATCAGTCAAAATCCTAGTGTTTCCAAGTCCAACCGGTTACATGTTGTGATCTTTTTGTTTTTCTTCATCAATTTGGGATATATTCTAGAGATTCCTCCAAAATGATGGGTAATTTTTCTGAAGTCTTAAATGTCAATTGGTTATTTTTTGAACGTCAACCGGTTCATCTATAAGTACACTATTTTGTCTAATTAGTGTCAGCCACACTATTTCCCAATTACCCACACTATTTTTTGAAACTATAATTTGAAGGCTCACTGTAATTTTCAGTGTGAATGCGAGGGAAGACAAGACACGTACTATAAAATTATTATTGTAAACCAAAGCAAGTACTAATAAAATTAATGTAGGCCACACCAAATTCCAACCCAAATGAATTCCCCACCCACACTAATTAGACAAAACAGTGTAGCGGTCGGATTTCCGCGTTCATTTCATTGCAAGAAACATTCTACGACTTATTACTACATGTTAGTAGAAAGATCTATCGCAGAAGAGTGTTTTTTTGTGCGGCTGCCTTACAAGCGTCGGTGCTTGGGCAAGTTCCTTAAGTGTGTGAGAGAGTTAAGTGACCAGCTTCCGAAATCCGGAGGTAAGTTGCAAAAGAATTTTAGAAAGGAGACCAAAGGAGCACGTAATAAGAAAGTTAAGAAAGGAGTTGGCGGTGGAAGGAAGGATATGGGTTTCCTTATTACTCGCTGATGTTTTTGCAGTCTCAAAGTTGGCCGCATCTTCTTCATCGTCATCATCGGATCGGTGGAGGGGATTCATCACAGCGACCATCGGCTTCTCTTTCTCTCTGTTTCTTCTTCTGCTCTTGAGAGATCAATTGTTGTTGTGGGTAGATTTGTAAGTAAGGAGAGGAAGTGTTGTAAGAGGGCGACTAGTGCGATGATGATGATGATGATGGTCAAATGATTCGAGGCGTCAGAAGTCGTCACTTAAGTTCGTCGCTGTTGCTACAGCAGGAATTGGGAGTAGAGCAGAGAGGTGACCTCTTTTTCTCACACCTGGGCCCCACATCCGTAGTCCCAAGTCGTTGTTGAAGTAAGTGAAAGTTGAGGAGAGGTGACAGAGGGAGGGCTAACTTAACTCAACTTAACCCAACTTCAAACAGATTGAAGTTGAAGTGCAGCGTTAAGTGAAGTTTGTGTTGCAGGGTAGTTCCAAGTGAGTCTCAGCATTTAGCTTACTAGCCCTTTCTTGTTTTTGTGACCAGAGAGGGAGAGAGAGAGAGAGAGAGAGAGAGAGAGAAGAGAGAGTGGAAGTTTCTTGCCGTAGTAGCCTCGAAGGAACCTTCGAGCTAGTGATTTGGGAGTGAGTGCCTGGAGAAGGAGAGTTTGTGATGAGTTCTTCTTGTGTCGATTGATCGACAGAGAAAAGCAGTTTTTGAATGAGCTTGGTGGTTGCAATTGAGTGTTCCGCCGCTTAAATTGGAAGGCATTTGGCTCTATTTGTGCCGAGACTGATACGGGGAGGTGGGTTTCTTCTTGTTCTCCCTCTTTCTTGCAATAAGTTAGCTCCAAACGTTCGAGGAGTTGGTGATTTGGGAGTGAGTGAACTGCCTGGGAAAGTTTGTGAGTTCTTGTGAAAATTAGTATCCACAGACTTTAGAGAGTTTTTGAGCTTGGTCGTTATAATTAATTGTCTGCTGCTGATTCTTCCACCGCCTCAATCGGACGTCATTTGGCTTTCTTTGTGGCTCGAACCCAAAGGCAAGTTCGGGACGTTCTTCTTCTTCTTTTCCTTCATTGCAGTAGACCCAAACCTTCCGAGGAGCTGAATTTAGAGCGAGTGCCAGAGAGTTTGTTACTCTGTTCTTGTGACAATCGATCGACAGACAAAGAGTTTTTGAGCTTCATCATCTCGCTTGGTGGTTGTAATTTAGTGTCTGCTGCCTCAACTGGGCGGCAATTTGTGGCTTGGTTATGGCTGCCCCGAGATTGGTTCCACCAGACAGTTAGTTAGTGGAAGAGTCTACCGATTCTTCAAGAAACATACACGCACACACACACAGACACACTAGACACACTAGACACACAGACACACAGACACACAGACACACATATACATTGAATTCCCAAGTTTCGGGAGACTGCTTGCCGCAGTTGGCAAGGAACCAAAAAAAGGAGAAAGATGGAAGCACTACCTGCGATGCGCCTGAGCACACCGAGGCGCTACTACAGCACAGCGGCAGGAAATGGAAACCAGGACGAAAGCTTATTATCGACCCCTTACACGAGCGCACCGTCCAGTCCCCGGAGGGGGTTCGCATTTGCAAAGGAAATCGAAGAAACGCCTTTAGGGGAGGTCCGGGCTGCCATTCCCTTCATATGGGAGTCGATTCCCGGGACACCCAGAAAAGATGATGACCTATCAAAGATGGAGGGTAGAATTGAGCTCCCCAATCAAGATGGCTCAGATGATAGCTCAGATGATGATGAACATGAACATGGGTCATTCAGTTCAAGTGAATTTGAGTTCAGTGCAAGGTTCGTAGCCGAGGAAGAGACAGTGGAGCCTATGGTGTTGACGTTGAGCCCCCCTCACATGTCAACTGCTGAGGAGCTCTTCTCCAATGGCCAGTTACTGCCATTGAGGCTTCCTCCAAGGTTGCAGGCGGTGCAACATCTTCGAAACTCGGATTCCTCTTCTTCCTCGAGTGATGGGTCGTTTAGGAACTATGGCAATGGGAATTCAATGTCACCCCATCATCGGAGGGGGGTGAAGAAGCTCACACCGCTATGTGGATTGATGACGAAGAGTCCGGAGGGGATGGGTAATGGTTTGGAAATGCATGCAACCACCATCCTGGGAATGCAGGAGGATGATGTTGATGATGGCAAATTTGATGAGAATAACAGGAGGAAGAATGGGAAGGTTCACAGATCGAGGTCTCTTTCCCCTTTGAAGTTGTTCAAGAGGGATTCTGTGAGGGATATGTTTGCGGAGAAATTCGGTGGTGGTAGCGACTCATCATCATCATCATCATCTCTTTCTTCTTCTTCTTGTTCTTCCTCCTCGTCTTCATCCGGTGACAAGAATGCCGATGAGTCCATTCCCAAGGAGTTTTGGCCTTTCTTGAGGGATAATCATAAGAGAGGTGGCGAGGGGGGCACTTTGAGTGATTTTCTCTTCACAGACAAGAAGGGAGCTGGAGGAAACAATGCTACTATTGGGTCACCGAAGATCGACCTGTCAAGAATCTCAAACAAGGAGCTCATCAACAGAGGCGGCGGCGGCGGCGGTGGTGGGGTGAAATCACCCCCGTCAGAGGGACTGAAATCGTTGCCACGGATTGTGGAGTCCAGGAAGGAGTTGTTGAAGAAGCAAGGGGAAAGTATGGCCACGTCCAAGGAAATTGAGAAAAATGTTGGGAGACAGATGAGCCTGACCCCATTGCTCTCTCGCTCCAATGCGAGGTCCGCATCAAGGTTTGTGGTCTTTTTCGATCTTTTCATGTCGCAAGTTTGTTTCCACCTTAGAGTTGTCGTCGGAAGTTGGTCCCCTATGATCTTCCATTGGTTGTTTAAGATACAAAATCAATAATGTCTTTCCACTTGTGATGGTGCATTCTCGGATGTAGTGTTTTGAATTGAACAACGAAGAGCAACATATTTGGTGAGGTTCATTGAGGGCCGAACTCATTTTAGCACCTCTTGGCATGCCAAAATGGGTTTGACCCTTAATAAATCGTTATAGAATGTATTTCATTCGAACCTCCACATTGATGATCATTTCTGACATTAAGCACGAAAGGAATATTTAGCCGAAGTTTTTGTCATATTTAACGAGTAACCCCACATGTTGAGACTTTCTTGATTCGAACAAGATCCGTGTACACTGGTTCTTGGCTCTATATCTTGATGTAGTCAAAATG
Source organism: Polytrichum commune (assembly GCA_950295325.1). Lineage (NCBI taxonomy): Eukaryota > Viridiplantae > Streptophyta > Polytrichopsida > Polytrichales > Polytrichaceae > Polytrichum > Polytrichum commune. The sequence goes on from OX485804.1 coordinate 59,266,008, forward strand.
AGGAATTCTGTCTTGCTAACGATGTCAAATATGAGGACCCAAGTGGGGCATATGTTTCTTAGCAATCTGTCTGTACTACGTAGGATTGGCAGAGCTACCAAACGTTGGAAGGTGTGTGTGGGTGGGGGGGAGGGGGATGGGTTTAAGCATTTGAAGTATATTCTCAGCTCCAATCTCTTTGGACGATCTAATCGTAGTGATTAACGTATTATCTGTTCCAAGTGCTCCTGTAACGGATGTTAAAGAAAATTCTGTGTCTGCCTCCGACTTCAAACGATATACTGGTCTCGGAAATCTTTTAATAGAATTTCTCAAATTTTGAGATACTGGCATGCGTTTCATGACATGTGTCCAGTTGCAAAGATAAGCATGAATGGATGACCAACTGAGCTGTTTGGTTTTTCTTCCAGGCCATCTTTGGATTTGGAAGCACAACCTATGAGGAAGGACCATGTGAGAGCAGTCTTCGGAAACAGGTTCGGATTATTTCGCAGCTGCCTTGGAATTTCTCATGACACTCCAGAGAGTCCTTGAGGCTGCCAGCCTCCACCGTCATCCATGTTATCACTTTAGAGTGTGGTGAAGCTCCATAGCTCCATAGCAATTTGCACTATTGAGGACATTGATGCTCTGGGCTCTAGAGTCATGGGTGTGTATGTATATTTTTTTTTGCCAAAGACTGTTCGTTGCGTGTAAGTGAGAAACAAAGGACATGAGTGTGTAAGTTGTGTCATTTGAGGCTGTACAGGGTTCCGGAGTTTAGAAGAGTGAGCTGTGAAGGACTCAGCTTTTTGTGTAGATAGGGATCCACAACTCGTTTGTTTCACTAAATTTTTATCTGAATGTCTGTCCTGTTTCTTTTTACTTAAGTGTCATGTCATGTCGTATTCTCTTTTATCAAATGATTGGACTTCAGTACCGTTCAGTATTGTTACTCCAGCACTCCAATCAACTACTTTCAGCCATCAGTGGCGTTTGCACTAAAGAGAGTAACTTAGTGGTGTGAGACAGTCAGAAATTAGAGTGAGTGAAGGACTCAGCTTCTATGTAGAGAGCCACAACTCTTTGTAACACTGAAATTTATTTGAATGTCTGTCCTTTTTCTTTCATTTATTTTATGTCCTATCTTTTATCAAATGATTGGAGTGGTGTTCTGTCCAATAGTTGTTACTCCAGCTCTCCAATCAACCGACCATTTTCAGCCATCAGTGCCAAAGACTGTTGGACCTTTGCAAGTGAGACACCAAACATATCTATAAGCTACTGTATATTGAGGCTGTACAGGGTTTTCGGTGTATCAGAAAATCTCATCTCAATAGAGTTATTCGTAAAGTAAAGCAGATGAAACCATGGGTTTAATCCCAAACCTTGAGCTTATGAGTTACTTATGAGTTAACACAGAGACACCCAAGTTTTCTTAATGCTGATATTACCATACACAAAGAGTGGTGTCGGGATATTGAATAATGGCTTTCTGTCTTGTCCTACTATGATGGGTGGGCCAAACCGGACTTGCATAGATCGATCTGAGGTTGAGGACAGTGAGTCCCATGTGTATATCCTAATTTTTTTCAATTTTTTTGTGGAAAAAGAAGCTCCCAAGAATTTTACCCAGCTTTCAAAATAAGCTGTGATACGGCAATGAGTTTAAGAGCTCTTAAAAGGAAGTCTTCTCAAAGAAGGAACAAACCCACAGTTTCGTCCCTTTTTGAGAAACTTCAGAGATAACTCTTAAGTCTGTCTATCTTGTTTCTTTTGCTTTCTATTGCATGTCCTATCATCTCTTATCAAACGATTGGACATGATACTTTCCAGTAGCGTTAATACTCCAGCACTGCACTGAACCATTTTCAGCCATCAGTCCCATTTGCATTGAAGAGATTAGTTTAGAGGTAAGAGACCCTTAAGAGATCAGAGGGTTCAAGTAGGACAAGATCTCCAATTTTAACTTTGACCTCTCCCTTTGCAGCCAGGTTAGTCAACATGGGTGAGCTTGATGTTTTCGTATTTCAACCTGTGGGTCCCTTCCATGCATCTTTTGTAGCTCTCACTTCTATATTCTTCAACCACGCGCACTGTAAAGTGAAGGCGAAGCCTGACCTATTCCTGGCACTTTGGTGAGTTTGGGTACAATATAGAGTGATCTGATTTATGTGCACATTATCTCATTGGGTTAGCCTTTCAAAGCGAATCATATCTCTATCTTTGGCTTCATTTTAGAGTGTCTGTGGTTGAGGAATGTAACATGGAAGCAAAACGAGAGACCTAACTCTTAAGTCTTCAGTAGTTCAAGAACATGTGCAATCAAAATGCACATGTTAAGTAGTAGATGCATCTAATTTTTGTTTGTGAGCTGAAATACCACCAAAAGGTTTACTTGATGCAAAGCATATGTTACATGGCTTCCAAAAAACTAAAAACCAATTAGAGGCATAGCATGGTCTATGTGCACACAATTACACCTTTCATGTAGCACACCGTGAAGGAGACAAAGTCGTGAATGGATGCTCCAACATAGGCAAGGCCTTGGATTTGCCGATTTTACACTTTAGTGACCTATTTTCAAAGCTCTGTAAGCAAGTGTGGTGCATCATTTGTGATCCCACATCCTCACAAGCATGAGGCTATAAAAGCAAGGCTGCAATAAATTACTCAAGGAGCACTTTATCCCACACAAAAAGTAGGACATGAGATGGGTGGCACAACCGCACACTCTATACGACCACGACAATGGTTTTTGAGATATTATGATTTTAAAATCCATGTCGTTTGTCTACATAATCACACCAATCACCCCACACCCAAGTTGCAAGGAATGAAATGATCAATCACATGTTTCAAAACACCTAGAGTATATGTGCTCAACCAACACCCTACCTAAAACAAACGCCTTAATATCTTGTACAATAAATGCATATTGAGTATGAGAATGTCCACCACATTAACAACAAAGAGGTTCCTATATTGGTTTTTAGTCATCTACGAAAAATACTATAAACCCTTATAACTTTTGTATGCGGAACTTAAGTAAGGCACACTTTGGTGTGTTGGAATCCATGTCAACTGCTAACAATAACCCCTTTGACCTTTCAAAAGCTAACAATAGTATCCATACTCAACGCTTAAAGCAATGAACGGGGAGAACTGGCTGCTAGTTATAGATGAACCGGTTGAAGTTCAAGACTCTAAGAAAACAACTGGTTGTTTTTCGAAGAATCTATGGAATATACCTCAAAGTCTTCAAGAAAATCCGGAAAATCACAACATGTAACTGGTTGGACTTGGAAACGCTAGGATTTTGACCGATTGTACCCAATAATCTCCCTGGACACTGGCTTAAAGTGATGATTTTAGCACCATCTGTACCTTAAATATCGTCATATTTTGAGGCATCAGACAAGGATTGTTTCCTGGTGCAAAGATCTCTTCTTCTAAGTGTCAGCCTTAGTTAGGTGGGACAGCGGAGACTGAATTTTTTTTCTCAATCAGAAAATCGTCACCCAAGACCTTAAAAAACGTATTATTCTTGTGCATGGTTCGACTGACTAGCCAGCCTTGCTCATGGGCTCATCATTGGGACACCTCTTTGCGCACAGAAACTTTTGGCTCCCACTAATAACTTAACTTAGGGCCACTTCACACAAGGCAAAAGCCGTGACCGTGAAATTGGGAGAGCCCAAAAGAAAGTGTCCAAAGGCCGTCCCAACACACCTCCAAAATCATGAAGTGTGGTCATGGATCCTCAAGTGTGATGTGAAGCCTTATGTGACTGGGCTCTCAACCCAAGTGCTTTTTCAATGAATTTTTATTCATGCAGGTCCTCACACATGATAAAATAGAATGAATCAATGGTTGTGAGCGTTCGGAGTGCCATGGTCTCCTGGTTTTGTGTTAGGCCTACCTTCAAGAAATGGTTTTTGAAAATTATCCAAGTGACCATGAAACATGATCCATTTGATGCCATGTAGGAAGGAAGCCATGTAGACTTTACATCCATCTTGCATTCACGTACTCCGTTAGTCCCTCAAGCGTAGTGTGAAGCAAACTTGGACCGGCTCCGCCTTTTCCACCAATGAGAGTGTTGGAAGTGTAATGGTCACGGGCTCTCAGTCTCGTGTGTGAAGTGGCCCTTAGGTCATGAGTTTGTGAGTTTGACCGGAGACATGATTCCTAAGGGTGAGTTTTCATATAGGCCACTCGCCCACTAGATTCTAGATATATAGTGGGTTGGAGGTGTTCGCAAGTAGATAAGCACAAGCCGGCAACCAACCAACCACATTTTGGTGGCCTACTAGAATGTGGATGGCCATGGACTTGGCCCGCTCGACTTTCATGCACTCACTAAAGTTTTTTAAATTTTTTTTTTAAAAAAAAAAAAAAAAAAAAACTTACAAGTGCCGGTCACCAAAGGATTGAAGACTGGCTTTAGAAGGAGGAAGAGGTTGTTAACTTGGAGGAGGAGGTTAGTAGCTAGGCCTGGATTTGAGAAGATGAGAGTAGCTAAGTCGGCACATACGAACCCTACCCCACCATATTCCATCTACATTTGGGCAGGTTTGCCCTCATTCCCACTAGAATTTGGTGGATGAGCGGCCTATATGAAAACTCACCCTAAGCATCTCACAAAACTCTGGCCAAGGAAGGGAATTATCATATATGAGCATACCTCTCATCCGTCCAACATAAAAACTTGGTATTCTTTAGTTGTGTTGCTGATTCATCTCACATGACTTCGAGTAGACTAATAATTCAAGGTCTTCAAAGCTAATTATGGTGTCAAATTAACTGTAAAAAGCAACCTCCAGGCTTCATACTATTTCAAGGCTTTCATGTTGGATGAATGAGATCTATCCTCGTAAATTCCCTCTCTCCAACTCCAGCCACCTTTTAGGTTAAAAACTGGAGACCATGGCACTGATAGGTGTATCAAAGACCCATAAATAAATAAATAAATATTGAGCAATCATATTAGTCGAGAGCAAAATTTTGGACCAAAGGTGTTTACACTAGGGTCCAAATCCAAGGTATGGAAAAACAAGTGGCACTGGTGTGGCACCACTTTCTTGCCTAAATGTACACCACTCAACCTTGAGTAATACTTGTGGGTTCAAAATTACAATGTAGACATTTAGTGAAGAAAAAAACTCTTGTGGAAAAAAAATTCATGACAACATGGCATTTTGTGAAAATAACACATTCACATGTGATTCTTATTTCTTTTCTTTTCCAAGGCCAACTTAGTTTCTAGTCTTGCAAAGTGGACTTCAACTTTGAGAAAAATTGTAGTTTGATCTATTTTTGTATGGGCACCTATGGTACAAGTTCATAGAGTTAGACGAAGTCCTTTTATATCATGATTGTTATGTTTGGATTGCTATCAAGAGTGTTTGAAGTAACGATGAAGAACATAACATTCATGATATGAAAGGACTTCTTCCTTCGTTATCATTTGCACATGCTACTAGCATTTTGTAAATACATCTGAATGTAGTTGGCAAAAATTGCCTTCAAAGGCCAATTTGAGCCGGCCTTCCTTGTATTTGAGAAACCGACATTTGTGACACTTTTGCATGCCATGTGATGTTTTCATGAATACCATGTGACACATCAAGACAACCAAGAATTTGTGACAACCATGTAAATTGAAGGTGGCGACATTAGAAAACCCTTATAATTTGAAATTTTCTTTTAAAGAAAATAATTATGACCCCAAGAATTAGCATTGATTTTTTTTTTTTTTTATTATTTTTCAAAATAATGTAGTGGGATCAAGTTGGGTGTTCTAACCATAAACATGACGGGGATAAGTGTTTACCACATCCCCTAACATGGTTGCCATGAATCCTAAGCCCATCGACACATTTGAATATCGTATGACTCGTCATTGAGCAAGGGTTATTATCATTATTATCATCATTATTTTCTCTCTCTTTCTCTTCATACTACCATAAATGCATAGTGATGTTCTCAATGTATGATGTAAATTATTATATCCGTGTACATAGTGATTTAATCTTTTGAATATAATGCTACCCTACCTTACCATTAATTTACAATATATAGTTGACTACAAACATTGAAACAATGATGGATGTGTATGGACATTTACCAGAGTCTCAAAATGATTGTGAACCCAAAACATTATGAGTTGTCATTGATGAGAAGGGAGGAATGTTTTGGACCTACAAGAACATGTGTGGTCCATTTGGTTGCCCAAATCACTATATTCGGTAATTGGAGACTTTTTCATGATTTTGAGACTACTTAAGGACATGGTTTTCAAATAAAAAACAAGGAAAACACACACACACACACACACACACACACACACACACACACACACACATATATATTCAATGTAACTTATTATATTGATTCACGTGGACAACACTAACCAATTTGGCACAAATACATGTCATCACAATGAGAAATTGGACCAGATATTAAACCATTTGCATTTATTTTGAGATTCTCCAAAGTCTCCGATTAACGAATATAGTGATCCAACATAGAACTCACCTTTAAAGAATGCAGTAGTCTATGGGCAGAGAGGCTCTTCATTCATACTTGCTTTGGAGCCTTCATATCTATCCATCTATCTATCTATGTGTTCCATGTTGACGATAACATATTAAATATTTACAACACTACTATATCATGACCCAGAAGTTGAATGAGCTGCCATATCATACTCATGGAAGTCATAAACAAGTTTACAAATATCAACATCCATTTTGATTGTCTTCAAATATTACATGCACCAAGGGGGCTCTCAATTGAATACACAGCATAAGAGAGGGTTCAAATCACCTCTACTGTAGCCATTGTTGCTAGACTCATGGTCCAGTTTACAGGAGGTAGGCCAAATATGTATACATAATTTGTTTGAAGCTCAAAATACACAAGGCAGCTTGGTGCCATCAACACGAGGGTGAATTGTAATTTCATCATCACTCTAAGTTACCCAAACTCGCCAAAGTGTCGGGGAATAGGTGCACCCACCTTACATTCGTGACGAGTCGCGCCCAAAAAAAGTCCTCTTGGTCCAGTCAAAAACTACCAATGTCCGGGTGCGCCAACTAACCTGTTTGCTAGCATATACAGAGTACCATAACCACTGGGTGCTACGGCCGATTGAGACCCAATCCCCGGGAAGCTCGTAGGCCGCCTTCTCTCCCCCCAAGGGCGCGAATTGGCCAAAATGGCGGTATTGGAAGGGTTGGAAACGGTGGCGGCCTTTGCCCCGGATGCGCATGGGCCCCTCAGGCGCGACGTTGTCACGGACTTCCGCCGCCATGTGGTTGAAGCAATGCGCTAAGTACTCGCCTTGCTGCGCTGCAACTTGAGCCGTTGCAGGCATGGATTTCATTTGGCTATCGACCTGTCACATAAGCACCATGCTTTGTTATAATTAAGGAGAGTCTACAATCATAGGAGCCATAAATTGTCTTCCACGATCCACTTTTAAAGAGAAAGAAGTGATGGCACTCTAGTTTGGTCATGTAGGTAACATGATCCAATGTATGCATGTCAATCTAGAAGATAAAAAAAAGGGGGGCCGGAGGAGGAGGGGTTCTAGGAGGGATGTTTGGAAGGTATTAATCCCGGTGAGGAAAAAAATGAACATATGCTTGCCAAGTCCATGTCAACTTTCGACCGAGAAATAGATTGACCTATTCATCATGGCTTTTAATGAATGACATGTAAATATCACTAGATCTACATTTGTTGACCGTGTGCCAACCAATATATATGACCTATTCTTCCTCAACGACTGGGTGTCGTCCAGTTGACTACATGAATACGGTCGACACCCAATTGCTAAACAAATTTGGACGACAGGTCACCGTCATTGAGGACGTTTGTCATGTCACCGTCACGATTGACGGGATAATCAACAGCCCAATCGACCGTCACGTCTATTATGACAACCTTGATAGTGAGTGCCGAGATTGGAAAAAACTAGCCGGGGCAGCATAATGCTCTCCCGAGAAGTTCTCTACATATTAGCCTAAGAAAACTTGACGAGCCGGCAACCACCGTGCACATGTATACCTTGCTTATTGCTTGCTTGAAGAGCTCTATATCGAGTGCCATTGAGGATGACTGATGCCCACTTAATGCATCGGCAAGGAGGCCGAGCACCCCTTTCATTTGTTGGCGGTCCATGTAAATATCGATTTGTGGGTACCGTTGCCTCACTTGCTCCATCGTTTCCACAAACTCCTCGGCCGTCAAGGTCCCCGAATTGTCCTTGTCCGCGAGCTTGAAGAGGTAAGTCACGTCCTCCACTATCCGCCTTTGCTCTATGGATGCACAATCCCCAACCCCAAATGCTCCCTCACAGTTTTTAACTCGCAGCCATTCATCGCACGCTAAAACCCTTCGATCGCTCTGCCCGATTTGGTTCATGAAGTCCGCAATTACAGGCCGCGTGCCAATTCCTGCCACATCAGTAATTTACACACAATGTGTTGCTTAGTTACGACATTCAAAAAACATTAAGAAAAATGACTTATACTGATATGTGCAATGAGGTCGCCCATGCTAATTTATGAACATTCCACACTACTATTCTGAATGTCTATGACTGCATCCACAGAATTACAGGGAGCTAGTTTTCTGGCTGTGGTTGCTACACAGATGAATAAACAAAGTTGTATTGGTTTTTGTAATCTGATTTTGACCTAAAGCTTCTCACATCCAGGTAAAGAGGCCACCGATTCGTGAAGGCAACCAAAATGCACATATTAGTGTAGGTAGAAAGTTCTGATGCTCAGTGAGCGCTCTTGATGCAAATGTGAGAAGACGAGTCATCGCGATTTTGGATGTGATACCAATTGAAGTCCCATTGAAGTGATGAATAATCAAAGTTATATTGGTTTTTGTAATCTGATTTTGACCTAAAGCATCTCACATCCAGGTAAAGAGGCCACCGATTCGTGAAGGCAACCAAAATGCACATATTAGTGTAGGTAGAAAGTTCTGATGCTCAGTGAGCTCTCTTGATGCAATTGTGAGAAGATGAGTCATCGCGATTTTGGATGTGATACCAATTGAAGTCGCATTGAAGTGATGACGACTGCGAGGTTCAGAGAGTAAGAAGAAAGACAGACAAGTAGCAGCGGCTGGCTCCCTTGGGAAGAAAGCCTAAATGGAAAGTCTCTTCACCTATTATGCACTACTGCCACCTTTCAGTGGGGTTCTAGGTTGACTAATTAACTAGACAGTATCAATCGATATGGACTTGGTTTCTAAAATAGATGTAAGGGAGATACGCTCATGTGCAACAAATCTCTCTTGTTGGAAAGCAACACAACTACAAAGGCACTTTGGCCAATGTTTATGTCATGTTTCTCTCGTGCAATAAATTGTCTGAGAAGAAATGTCAGTATTCATGCATTGACATGAATGTGAGCCCTATACCGATCTTGGGATTCCATGATGTAAGATAAAATGTGGTGCTTTCCTTTCGGAAGGTGGACTGAGTTCCGAATGAACAAATAAGGTAGATGAACCCAATTCCAACATAATTCCATTTCGACACCGAAAATTGCTAGAAATACGCAACAATTTTGTTTTTTTGTCTTTTTTAATCATTTAGCTCTCTCCGACCACACTTTGACAGTCAGAAAAACCTTGGCAATGGCAATGACTTTTGTATGACAAGCAAAATGCTCCAATAAAAATAAGTAAGCCTCTATCGACTCAATTCCCGGCCTTATGTCTCAAGCAAAATAACAAGGCATAGGCGTGGATAGTAAGCTTGCAAAATAGCTGAAACAAGAATACGGACACCTCTATTTGAGCAGTATGCAGTTAGGCGTGGATCTAAGAACGGACACCAAACAAACACGTATTTAAAACAAATTGAACAAAGTGCTCAAAATATGCTAACCATTCTCTGGTCAATGGTCGACGTGAAGGGGGTATATGACCACTTAATGAGCATGAGATTTTTCAATTTGACAATGAGTAAGATCTTCATGTGCATTCCAAAAATCATGAGGCAAATGGCTACAGGCACGATTTGAATTCGCTAACCATCTCGCACTCATTGCAGAATTCATATCCTTCGAGAAGCGGCGCAGAGAAAAAAACTTGCCCGAATAGCACACCTCTACCTTAAACTGATCATGGGAATCCATGATGCAGGATAAAGTTTGGTGCGTTCCTTTCGGAAGGTGGTAGACTCCGTTCCATGTGATCAAATGTGATCAAATGTTGGTGCAGAAAGTACCTGTGGACCAAACGATCATGCCGTAGGGCAAATTGACGAGCTGGCCGGTGGACTTGATCTTGAAGTCGATGGCATGCTCTTGCACTCCGAGGACGCGGCACCCGGTCTTCACCTCGATGCCTTCGCGGATGAACTTTTGCTCCGCATATTTACTGATTCGCTCATCGTATGTGTTGAGGATATGGTCGCCCGATTGCACGAGTGTAATCTTGACGTCATTGTGTAAATGAGGGTAAAGGTTCAGCAGGTCTTCATGAATGAGATCATGAAGCTCGGCGGCGAATTCCACCCCTGTTGGGCCGCCACCCACTACCACAAAGCTAAGTAGCTTCCGCCTGACATACCAAACAAGAGAGGATGTAATGTATAAGGTCGATGGTGCTAAAACAACCGACACTTCAAGCGCCGAGCATAGATACATTGATTATACTTTAAAATTTGAAAAAACCAAATGGTGTTTGTTAGCAATTGACAGGGGAGTCCAATGCACCAGAGTGTGTCTTCTTTGACTTTTTGTTTGCAAAGTTTACAAGGGTTCAAAGTTTTATTGGTAGATCATGGCCCAAAACTAGACATAACATATCAAATCAAAACCATCGTATGAAAAACTCTATATGACAAAGGGGTAAAACCTGTCCTCCTGTGAGAGGTGAGGAAGACTTGCGCTTTCGAAGCAATTCACGATGCTTTCTCGAATCTTTTCGGCATCTGAAACTTCTTTCAGGAAATGGCAATACTCCTTCACCCCTTTCGTGCCGAACGTGTTGGACGTGGCGCCCACGGCGACCACAAGGTAGTCGTATTCGAGGGAGAACTCGTCCTTGCCCTTCAAGTTCACCTCCGAGACGTCTTTGCACACCACCACCTTGTTCTTCGCGTCGATTTTGATGCACTCGGCCTCGTGAAACTGGACGTGTTTTCCGTTGCTTCGTACGATCCTCCGTATGGGCTCAATAATGCTCCGGGCTTCGACGCTACCCGAAGTCACGCTCGGGAGCAACGGTGTGAACACGAAATAGTTTCGAGGCGCAACCACGCGAACATCGTATAGGGTGGAATCCAAGTTCTTGAGGAAACTCATGCCTCCCCATCCCGTCCCGAGCACGATCACCCTCTTCTTCCCCGATTTACCTGTTTTGAAGCACATGTGATACCATGCAATTGGTCAAAAGTAGCAGCACCGTTTTGCGGGGCACTTCCAACATGTCCACGTACATTTCTAGTTGTTGAATCGGCTTGGCAATCGTATCATCCAGTTAGCAATTGCGACAAAGGATGACGGACGAAGATTATCAATTTCAAGTTTCATAATCAGAGTTGAGATGCCAAGGTGATAAAGAAGTCTAAAGTGAACAATCTCTTTCTCGTTACATGATCACAAAGGTTCTCCCAATTCTGTTCACTATGAAATCTAGATGAGTATGTTATATGTTTCGAGCACATAGTCGAACCCATCGTGTCTTTTTGATGTCCATTCTTAACTCCACAAAGACCCACAAAGACCCACATACTTTATGCACTCCATGATCAGACGATTCTATTATCGGTTGTCCCGATTCAGTCATTGCATTTTAGTTACGTGTCATTCAGGGTGTAATATCTCTAGAGAGTAAACTCAACATCTAGCTAATACATCATTCCACAATGATTCAACTTGGATTTCATCCTTTCAGATCTTCTAACTCCAGAATATAGAAACAAATCGAATGTCAAAGTTGAAGTCCTGGGTTTGATTTGGTATGCATCGATTGAATGTTACAGTTTGATGTGATTGTATCGATGTGAATCACTACCTCGTGCTGATGTGTGGATCTAAAGGTTTCACCACAAACCTCTAGATCCAGATACCAACATTGACTTCACATGGTTTCAATCACATCAAAGCACAACATTGAACCAACACCTACCAAACGTTGGGTTGCAATTTTTGATGCTTAGGTATATCTATACATTGGAGTTTCAAGATCTAAATGGATGTAGTGCGAGTTGAACCAATGTGGGATGAATCTTTAGCTAAAAGTTAAATCAACGTTGTAAAGAAACCATGCAATTAGGCATCTGTTTTCTTAGCATGTTGCAATTGTACGTATGGATTAATGTTTTGGACCATCTCCATGTCATCCACTTTGCATGCAGCCGTCAACGATCGATTGTGTTGGAACTTATGATCGGTGACAGTCTCAACATCCATGTTACATTATAAATTTGATTAAATCCTCAAGAAGTCTATGTATCTGAGACCTGACTTAAAATTAAATGTTGGCCACTTGTGTTTGGAGATATGTGTTGCAATGATGTGGCATGTGCATGAACAAGATGTTGGGTGATTAATTATACCTGATGTAGCATTGGCCGGACTTGGTGCGTTTGATCCTCCCTCCCCTGGATCGGCAAATACAACCAAAAGGCCAGCCCCCAAACACCCCGTGGCTGCAAACCCTAGAACGACAGGGAAATATGGGATGTTGTCTCCCACCTTCCCTTTCTTTGAGGACCCTTTGAAAGCTCGGGACCACCATTGGAATAAGTGCTTTAGTGGCAACTCGGATGACCCCCCTACTTGGGAACTAGAGTTGCGCAAAAATTGTTGGCGAATCAATAATGTCGGGGGTTTCCTTTGTTGTTGCTGCAATGATGCATTAAGGTATGTCAACTTACTACATGCACCATAGCATTATAAAAATATGCACACCTCCTCTTTTTGTCAAAATATAAACTAGGATTGGTCATGGGATCAAACGAACTATACAGTTGACAACCAATGCATTTTTCGGGTTGAATGTGAATCATTCTATTTTGTGTTTTCAAAAATCTCCGTCACTCAAAGACAAATCATATGGTGATTAAAACTATTCTATCATAGCATTTACAATGTTCACGGAGGCACTATTAAAGTCGGAAAAAGAGGTTGCATGCTCTCTATGTAATATTATGACTGATAGTAAAGTGGTCATAATTTATAAAGATGTAGCAAGTCTTTCATTTTGGAATGCAAATCCAAGGTCATAGTACGTTGGTGATTGTTTAACCCTTAAAGGACCAAGGGGTTCAATGCATGGCCTATATACACAAACTCTACAAGCATCGCCAAGTCTTAAAATCATATATATATATGTAGAGAGAGAGAGAGAGAGAGAGAGAGAGTACTCATATGTGACTTTAATGATCAAAACACTAAGCATGTATTGGCATCCAAGGACACCCAAGTTGTGCACTTGAATCCAAATCTTCAATAACATTAAGGTACTCAATCAATTTGAGAAATGCACTTAAAGGAGTTGATTTTATATAGGTTTTTTTTTAATACAAGTAGCTAAAATGGAAGTATGTAGCTCAAATACACATATTGTGTAAGAAAAGGCCCAAATTGGGGGTGGACATATAAGTGGCCATTCTAGGCTCACATACCTTAATGTATGCGGTAAGGGTGTGCCTCGAAAGGCACTCCCTTGCCCTAGCCCAATGCAAGAGCTTATGGGCCATAGAAATGGTGGTTGCCACTTAATGCTCGCATCGCGTACACCCACACTTGCTCACATCAATGTATCGATTCTCGAGTTGGTGTAGGAACTAAGATATGTGCACCAATTATTGGCACATCCAACTCCACATACCAATCCGTCCGTTTGATCAACTGGATGAGGAAGATTGTTAGTGAAAAATTTGCAATTGGAGGTTCCTTCTTCAATGGGAAGTGGTCCTTTTGTTCCTTCTTCGACCACCAACATCAAGTTTCATGAATGAAAGTGTACATATGCTCCAAATGTTTGCAACTATGCATAGAATGGGTTCATCATCTTTGACATAAACAAGATCTTAATTTAACCATTTTTTGTGTTTTTAAAGTCCAATCAAAACCCCAAACTAGCTAACAACATAAGGCATGTGACTGCTTAAAGCACGCATACCTTCAAAATTAGGAGTGTTCCAATCATTGCGTGGGTCCTCAAATTAAAAAACTATAGTGCCATGTCCACAACGTGAGATTTGACATACCTGCGTCTCAAGATGCAAGTTTAAAATGTTTAATATTAAGACAATATTGATGCACACCATTCTTTAGGGTTTCATAGATTTCTTTTCAATTTTCAACTTAACATTTAGCTAATGATCCATTTAGTATTGATTCAACTCACGATTTTAACTCATGATTCTACTTTTTAGGTCTTACAACTATAAAATGGAGAATCAGAAATTGCAACCATGTGTTTTACATGCTTTGATTCAAAGTGAGGTCAGTGTTGATAGGCATATGATTATATGGAGGTGTATGGTGCACTATGTTACTTGGATTGTGAGAAGTTTGACCTTTTGATCACTAGGATGGAGGCAACCGATTATTTCCTTGATTGATGCAACATACAATATAAATCAACCTCAACAATCCAAAGCATTGTGTTGTGTAGCATCTAAGGAGTCATACCAATTCATTGACTGCATGATGACACCAATTTGTGTTGTGGTCATGGTTTTGTAATGTAAAATAAGCATGTGTGAGTGATGGCCTTCAAACAAATAATTAACGGCCCTACAAACCCCGATATGGCACAATCCGCATGGTGGCACAAGATATATTGCCCATGTTGGAGGCATGAGTGTGCTTTAATTTGCACAAGAGAAGTGCGCACTCCTCTCTCTCATGCCTTTTGCATCGAACCCAAATTTATATCCGTACATGGTCGATTCAATTAAGCACACACCAGATATTGGTGTGGTAACATGTGAGCATGATGAGGTGATATGGAATTAGATTGGTGGTGAGAAGCGTGTGCGAGTGAGTGGGTGGTGATGGTCGTGACCAAAGGAGATGAGTTGAGGAAGAGGCAAAGGAAGGGAGATCTCCAAAGACAAGTTCATATGGGTAAAGGTTCCGTAATATTTAAAAACATTATGTGTGAAATGCCAAGAATCTAGTTTTGTTTAGTTGATTTTGTAGGTTTTGTGGTTTACTGCATCTATGTGAAAGTATGTGTACATATATGAGTTCAAAATCTTTTTTTTTTCTGCTAGTCAATGAAGAAAGGGTTGTGGATTTTTGCTAAATAACTTCTTGCACTTCACTACTCACCACCAAAAATCATCTTCTCATTGACTTTTACTTTGTCCATCGTTCAAAACACGTTTGTACATAGCCTTCACAAATTTCAACAAATATTCACAACATCTCTCATTGTTGGGGAGACAAAACGTAGGGCATCAAAGTCAACCAATGTGAGCTATGTAGCATTCATCTAAGATTTGCATTTGTTGAATTTTTATTTTGCTAAAAATCTTGACTACTCTACTTTATATGGTTAGCAAATGTGAATGAACAATGCGAGAGCCTTGGCTATGGCTATGATGGATTGTTGTGCTTCTAAGCAAGTTGAACTTTATTGTCCAACTTATCCTCAACTTGCAAGCTTCACAATACCAAAACACCAAGATACTATTATTGAACAAAACACAATAGGTTTCACCATCTATTTACCGAAGCCACCTGCACCACCGGCACCTTAACTACAACAAATCATCAAGGGAAGTACAACACATCCTCTCATAGTAGCTTCCCAACACAACCTTCACACTCGACAACACACCATACATACAAGAGCATTTGTGGGAGATAAACCAACAACATATAATGCAGGCATAACAACTCTTCACCAACTTGCAAACCTATGGAACAATCTACCTTCAAAGACGCGCAAATTGCTACAAGTTTGCTCGAACACCAACCTCCCTCTTGGGAACGTCTCCACTAGAGAGCCCGCATGGTAGGATGACTCCTCATGTCACAATCTCCAATTAACATGGCCACTCTTTGCTTCCTCACATAATCCACCAAGCAGCCACCCAAGCATGCGAGGTACCACCACAAGGAGAATGTCAACTTCATGCATAAGTGAACGATGGTAAACGATTTCAGTGTCAAATTATTGGCCAAACTATGTGGTCCACCTCAATTTAATATGTGAAATCACCGATGTACCGAAGCAAGGGTGGTGACGCTAAACTATCTAAAAGAAACTTGAACAAATCACTGTGAAAAAATAAAAAATAATTTTAAGCAAAGGAAGTTTCACCCCATAGAAGGTGCGGGAAACATAAGGTAGAGGGTGCTAAAACCAACACCCCATCCAAAACCAACACCTATAAACGCCTCCCAATTGCCAACACTCTACAACCTTGAACCGTACCCGGCGGTGTAGGAGTGTCTGGGCCCACGAAGTGATGGTTTTAGGTGCCATTAGTGGTGCCACCTCATAGCGGCCTCCATGACCTTCATGTAGGGTATGTAACGGGCTCCACTCTATCTCGGGTTGGTTCAAGGTGGGATTAGGGTGGCTTGTCAATGCCTATTCTAGTCATTCTATTCACAACGCCAAGGAGGTAGGCCCACAAAGCACAAAAGGGTCATTTCTCGGGAAGCAAATGGGGTCGGTTCCCGGGATGCAAGGTGATGGTTTTGCAAGTGAACCGGTAGGGATCATGGAGGTAGCCGTGTGGCTTTGCATCCCATTACTACTTGGGCTTTGATGTAGTTTGGGTCTAGTACCCAGCTATGTTGTGTTGGTTCTAGGCAATGAAGGTGGGGGTCCTCATCATATGCGAGGTTGCCATACACGGGGGCCTATGGATTGGTATAAGGAAGCTAGTAGTTTTGACTTTGAATATTCATCAGATATTCAATTGAGACTAAAAATATTTTTTCTTTCTTGATACCTATGTTTAGCCCAAAGGCTAATATGAATATATATTTTATATATCAACCACATAGCCATATGTATGTGCAATAGCTTAAAGTGTTGGTTTAAGCACCCTCTACCTTATGTCCCTCCCAAGTTTGTAGTTAAAGGGATCGAGTTCTATTAGACTATATCAAGGTCCTTGACCCCCCCCCCCCAAAATGTAAGAGTCGATTTGACTAAAAACACCCGGCCCATACAACATTTCTCTACATTCTCACCCTCCCTTGTAGCAAGGGTCTCAAAAGTTTACCCCCCCCCCCCAAATTTGGAGAAAGGGGATCATCATACACAAGCAATTCTCTTACTCATTCAACCTAAAATCCTTGAAATAGCATGCAACCCGGAGGTTACCTTTTTTTCAAAATGATTTGACACCATAATTAGCTTTAAGAGCTCCAAAGTAGTCTGCACGAGATCATTTGAGATGGAATCGGCAACAAACCTATAGGAGGTCAAAGTTTGTATTGATGTTGGATGAATGATAGGTATGCTCGTATATAATAATGCCCTCTTTCTCCCGGAATCTTGCTTGCCGAGTTATTATTGCCGTGAAGTCGTAAGTATGGGTTGTGTCAAATGTGTCATGTGGTTCCCAATTTCAAGGAGTTTTGTGCACCAAGAATTCAAGGCTATCAAATAGCACATTTGGTGTGCAGACTTTAAGGGCTTCTCATCATGATTAGGATGGGCCGGCACGGCATTATGGGATGAAACAAGGGTTTCTCCTTTTAGGGGGGGGGGGGCATGTGTAGTCATAAGTTATAAGGGCCGGTTCACATGAGGTTTGAGGTCCCAAGTCCCAAGTCCCACTTATGTTAGCAAGTCCCAACTTTTGAGCCTCATGAAATCACTAAAATATGGTTAAATATCATAAAAGTCGGATCTTGATTATTTTATGCAAAAATATTCGCAGGACTCGTGTTGAGAGTTGGGTCTAGCTTTTTGCTTGACCCAACTCGCAACACAAGTTCCAAACTTCACCCTCCAAAAAGTACTGCCATGTAAGCATCCATGTCATAGTTGGGACTTAGGACTTGGGACCCCATGTAAAGTGGTAAGTCCCAATTTTTTTTGTCTTTTTTTTTTTGGGCACAAATTGAATCCAATTTTCATGCTCTCAACAATTGAGATTACATGAAGTGACCTCATGTGACTTGGGACTTGGGACTTGGGACCCCGTGTGAACGAGAGCCCTAAGTCTCAAGTATGACATGGATGCCTACATGGCAACACTTGTTGGAGGTGGGGTTTGGGATGTGTGTTGAGAGTTGGGTCAAGCAAAAGCGAGTACCCAACTCTCAACACAAGTCCCGAGAGTATTTTTGTAGAATATAATCAAGATCTCACTTTAATGATAATTAACCATATTTTATTGATTTCTTGAGGCTCAAAAATTGGGACTTTGCCCCCATATCGAAACTTGCTAACATGAGTGGGACTTGGGACTTGGGACTTGGGGCCCCATGTGAACATGCCCTAAATCATGACTTGTGACTAGGATCATAACAACTCCAATTGCAATTCAAGGCGTGTGGGCCCTATTTATAACATTACTAAGCAACTACATGATGGTCTCTTTCCCCAATAAATGAGGTTGTGATTAAAATATTATGGTGATTTTATGGTTGCTTGTTGAGACATTCACAATACACAACATGAGTGTTCCCCATAAACATGGCATCCCAAGGTTAAAGGAGAATTAAGCTTATGTGATACTTGGTCCCATAGAATGTAGCCAAGGAGTTGTGTAATATTATGTTGTGGGCACTACCAACTCCATTGACAATTTCAACTGGCAAGGTAGATGGGTCCCAAATGCTTATTTTTTCTAACTAGCCTACTTCTTCTCCTAGGAGATGAAACAAACTATTGGTACAAGATAGTTACCAAATCTTAATCAAGGTCGTAGCATCTTATGTGATCAATTGTAAAGCTCCTATGAAGTTATGGTGCATCATCAAAGTGAAATTTCTCATGCTCATTAAATGATCACATATGTTCCCCAAATCATGTAGACAATTGAATGGGTGGCTTAAACCCAATGCTTTAAACATGAATTCCCATGGGATCTCCAAGGTTAAGCCACCTAAGGCCAAAATAGTACTCGGGTGGTTGACCTTCCTAGGACTTGATTTATGATGCACCTTACCACCTATGATATACCCAATCGTATTGAGGGTATCTAGGTAAACCACATATTTTCAACCAACCATGTGAGAACCTCAGGGCAGCTTGCCTTTGGGGGAGATTGGTGTCAGCCAACTTGTCTACACCTATTAAAGGTGTTCACCTTCAACTAGGATATAAGTATATTTGGATTTATGGATGTATTTTGGACAGTTCCAACCGCCAGTATGATGTACACTAGATCGCAAAACTACACAAATATAGTGGTTGGTGAACATGGAATACAAACACTCAAAGTTGTGGTTGTTGTGTTGTTGCTTTTTGTTTGTTTGATGTTTTTATCCCCGCAAGTGCACATCCTTATTGGGCGTTGCTAGGGCATGAGCGTAGATTTTCTGAATTTCGAGCGGAGAGTTTTTATTTTTAGTAATAAAATTTCCAAAAATAATAATAAAATATTATTATAAATGATATATTCCTCATAATATTCGAATATTTGAGGCTTATGGCCGTGGAATTTAGTACCCATAACCGTGCAAAATGGGCTTGACATATGGAAAAAATTTATATGTGACCGAGTTTTGGAGGAAATAGATGACTTCATTGAAGAGAACTACAAGGACACATGTTCACGGAAGAGCACAAGTGAAGGACAAGTACAAGTGATTCATAAATTTAACATAGCGAAAAAATAATATATATATAAATATATTTTTATATATACGTATTCACTAAATTGTGAAATTACATAGAGTGACGTGTGTCATATACGTTTATGAAAAAGAACATATATATGAGACTAATAAATAAATCTGATTACTCTAAACTATAGCATGGGCTAAGATCCCCCTTTCAAGAATTGTTTTCACCTCCAAGAAACTGAGGGTAGGCGCATGCATGAAGATGTCATGGTCGGCCTCTAGTTTGCAGACTTGTACGTAGAGATAGTAAAGATGCTTACAAGGTCGAAATGGACACCCGCGTCTACCCAGCTTAGCCATTGTCTCTTTGAACGCCGGGCAATTGCAGTCTGGGTAGGCACTGATTGAGAGATGGTAAACTGACTCCGTGGGAGCTGGTTTAGATTGCAAAGTTACAACGCATCCAAAACCTGGTTGAGGTATCATTACTACCTTCAAAATACTTGCCTTCATTGCTCTAGCGGAATCAATGTTTTGCATGTGCTTCGAACTGGCACAAGTGATTGAGCGGCGCATGTTCTTTGACTTTCGTGTTTTAGGATAAACGTCTGCATTATCTGGCATTGGAACCTGTGACAGATCCGGTGGCGGTGCTGAACTGTTGAACGTGCGGCTCACAGGAATGCTTTGCTTTTGGGGAAGTTGAAATCCCGCATTCTCCAACGCCTCAATCTCGGAACGTGTGAGATTGGTCCCTATCTTCACAGGCCAAACCGACGGGATGGGAGGTCGTTCCTCGTAATCCGAAAATGGCTCTATCCATCGTCGACGATACCCCTTCACACACCTCTCAATATCGTCAGCACAGAAAAAAAACTGCTCCACCACCTTCTGGTTGCCTTTTTGAGGGTGGGTCCAAAGGCCAGTGTATGTGGGAGCTGGTGTGCTCTTCCCGTTTTGGACGATATGGGATGTACACTTTTTTCGAGTGACAGCCATCTGCGCCCAACAAGCCTTCGCAGAAACCTTATTAAGTCGGGCAATGTGCCATAGCTTCTCATTCACACGAGTCTCCTCCACGGCCGTCACCTGTCCAATATCTATGCCAGTTGAGGCAGGGGGCTGTGCTGGGCGTTCCACTTCCACTTGAACTTCCTCCTGGATGGTACTCAGATTTTGAGCACGAGCACGTGTCACCCTCCGACCCACTCGAGGACGTGAAAAATTAACAATGTCTGGCCTATGAGTTTCTTCTTCGGCGCCAAGAAGAAGATCCGGCTTTCGTTTCCTCGACCCAAAAACCTCAGCTCCTTCGAGGTGTGCGTCTCGAGTATAGAAATCTTCGGCTCCGGGCATGTTCAAGACGGCTGCGTTCAGGGTAGTCGGATCCCCGGTTCGGTGAGCTCTGCGTTGGGCTGTCCGAAGTCGAAGTTCTTCTCTCGAGGGTCCAGAGCCTCCCGCTCCACCTTTGAGGTATTGATAGTACCCCACCACTTGCAGGAATGCTCTAACGTAATCGTCGACGGCTGCTATGTAGAGATCGCCACCCCTATTGCCGGACGCTTGCAATCATTTGTTGTGAACGGTCTCAGCAAGGTTGCAAGAGGGCATTTCAGCTAGTTCATCTGGAGAATATTTCTTCTCCTGTACGAAGGCAACTGGTTAGAAAATGTTCGGAAACTCAATTCAGCAAGGAGAAGTCGTGGTGGGCCATGCCTGCTGCAACGCATGGATCCTCTAAAAATAGACATATTTTTCAGAAGAAGTTGTTGAGACACTGAAATAAATCTCAATGATGAAAACATAAAATTTAAAAGCTAAAGATTTGATATTGTTTAGATACTACATTAGACGCAGAGATAAGAGTGCAAACTTAAATCATTAAAAAATTTGAATGAAAGAGTGCATACTTACCAGTTCCATGAATCCACCCCACTGCCTGTATCGGAAATGCCAAAACGCAAGCCAGTGGTTCAAATGGTGGAGGCCAGCGTCAGAGGTGGCACCCGAAGATGTCCACCAGGCTTTGATTGCCAAGTAACGTGTTTCAGCCTCTCCCACAGACCGTGCATCTTTGTACTGCATACATAATTTCTTGTGTTGATCTTGCAATTCGTGCACGATGTATTGTTTGGTGTGTTTTTCTAGGGATTGCGCCCAATGGAAATAACACGTTCGCTCGCAGCCTTCCATGGGTATCTTTGGGTCTCCGGATCCGTAGATGATGCACACAACGTTCCAATTGGCTTGCGCACTATCAGCCATGAAACCTTTGAACTGCGGCTTGTGTATTCCATGCCTACCCATGACATGGTTAAGGTTCTTCTAGAAAACGAGTTGAGCATCTTTGTCTTCAGACTGGAAATCACAGCAAGCAATGGTGAGTACACGTTGGTAAGAGGAGTCGTACACGTGGCAGGCCATGGTGGTCCAGTTGGCAACTCGTTTGACGTGGTCGAACATCATCCAGGAGTGCTCTAAATCGCCGCTAGGTTGCATTCGGCGGACAAGGTCAACACCGCTGCCAGGTCCCACCTCGGACATCTTGAATATGAAGACCTTGTCGGAGTCGTCCCCTTGGCCTGGAAACATGTTTCGTTGCACGTAGGCCCAGTTACTAAGCCCTCTGAGCTTAGTGATGCCATCAAGAACGCCATATCTGCGCAAATACTTGAAACTGTAGACACGGGTTTTTAAGTTAGGGGAATTGAGCTCCTTGCAACATTGGAAGATAGGCTCTAGCTGTTCCAGAGAAAGTAAGGTGGGAGGGTCGTCTTCTTCGCGGAGCAAGACGTTACCTAAAACATCCTTGCTAGTTTCCAAGACTATTTTGGAAATGGTAGCCTGCGGGTTGCGGTCAACATGTTGTTCGATAAAATCGTCGATTATCTTCCGCGTGCCCCTATAGTCTCCTACCTTGACAGGATGTTTGTGGTTGCCTACATGGATGCAAGCACGCTCTTGCGTATCATCTCCAAAAACGTAAAAGATTTTTGCATCACAAGAGGCTACACAAACAGGAGGTAATTCTTTACAGATCTTACAGACTAATGTTGAAGTTGGAGGTGGAGCGTCTGCAACAGGGAAGGCATCTTTGGAAGAACCTTCGAACTCGACCTCGTTCACTCCATATGCGCGTTCAGGCCGATGCAGAAACCCACATTTGGGATTGTGACATTGAAGATGACCTACACAGTTAGACGACCGGAATGACAGCCCCAGCGTGTTACTGATGTTAGTAGTCATAGTTTTTGTCCATATATGACCATCGTAACGTTTGTCCATACCTTCCATAGATTTAGCATTCTTATGGACGGCAGATGGAAGGGTGGGAGGAAGAATGAAGATTACATCCCCATTGAACGACGGTGGCAAGAAATCTACGTTCTCAGTACGGATGGAATCATAATTCAGTTTTTTTAGGACTGACTTGCTTCCAGGCATACTACCTAGGGAACGAAGGGAGGGAAGAATGTTTATGAGTTTAGTAGTTTGCGAAGGTATAAGGAAAGGAGTAGTCCTACGTGAATCTTGAGAAGAGGAGGGAGATGGACGCTTAGCACTAGACCGGATTGATGGATGGGAAGGCCTCCCCTCTTCATCAGAAGAATCAGACAAATCGATGCTAACGCGGAGACCTGGTTCGATCTTGACACGAGACAGTAAGGGGGCTTCAGTGCACAGTGTGGAGGAACTGCGAGGAGTAAGTAGGACTGTAGTCGCGTTCATGGACTCCGACAAGCCAAAGACGCGATACCTTCCGGGCTTGATTTTCCAAACGCGAGCATTATTGTCTAACGTTACGGGCTGGACGTATAAGGAATAAAGGACATTTTGAGTTTCCGGAGAGACAACATTTGTCTCTAACCACAAACTATCAGCATCGAAACCAAGACGAATGGATAGCCATTGGGGAGTGAGATCAGCGGTTCCATCAGGGCCAGTAGGTATGCATGTAGGGATAAGAGATCCAGGAGAAACAAGTTCGATGGCATCGAAGAGTGGAGCTTGGACAGCAGCGGAAGACATTGAGAAACAATTTGACAATGCTATGGGAGAGGGAATTTGCAAAAGAGGGATCGAAAAGAAACAATGAGATATATACATGAGAGGTTGATGAAGACGTTGGACATCCCAGTCATGTACAGAATGTAGTCAGAAAATGTTTGGTTAAATATGAGAAATATTAATAATTTGTATGAACAGTAGTGTGAACAATACATCATGGAGTGCCAGATGAAAATGGGGCCTTTGCCATATGGGGCCCTTTGCCATATTTGTCATTGTCATGTTTATGACAATGGTCAATCCCTAAACTACGAACTGCAGTGCATCCTGCGCAATCGAGTTTCTGACCTTTGGCACTCCTCAATATGGATCTAGAGTAAGTGCCGGGTTTAATAACCCCTGCTCTAGAATAGGGATGAATCTTGAAAGTAGACTTCTTCTGTAACAGTGATGCATCAACTGCCCGCAAAGATGGAGTCTGTGGTTGAGGAGTGGGGACGACGACCGCCGGAGTAACTGAGCAGTCAGGTGGGTTGGCAGTCTTCATGTTGTTGACGTCTGCAGAACCATCGATTGACAACGTGGTGTCAATTTGAGATGAACTAGGAGCACCTACTGGAGCAAGGCTTGGGAGACGTGAGTCAGTACCCATTGGAGAAGATATTGATGAGATGACATGAAGGGAAATGGTAGCAATAATCGGGCATTATATACAATTTGGGTAGACATGAATACCCAAATATTTGACAACCTATTAGATCAAATAATAGTCAATATTTATTCAAGTAAATTATGGACAACCTGTTTCATATAGGATTAGAATGTACTCCATTAATAGTCATTACTTTATGACCACCAAATATGATACATGTCAGTATAGACTAATTTTCCTACGCACCAAATAAAAACACATTCTTGATTATCCAATATATGCTATGCCGAAATGCTGAAGTTAAACCTTAAAGCTGTCTGTACCTTTTATGGGAAAATATTTATGGAGGCCGTCATTGTCAGGGGAGATGCGCAAATATATTGACAAATTTGAAATAGATTAATAACTGATGTCAGTGTTGTCAGTGATCTAATCTCGATTCCAACGTTTTAGGGTTTAGGCGCGGAATTATAATTAGAGGACATAGCGTGCTAGAAATTAAATACAAAGGAAAGGAATTCGGAGTGTTTGCAATGGCCTTTCGGAGTGTTTGCAATGGTCTTTTGGAGTGTTCGGAGTGTTTGGTTTTGTTTCTTTGTGTTGTAGTTGGGTCTCCATTTTAATCGTTGTTGTACAAATTTGTGTTCATTTATCGAAGTACCTAGCTATGGAGGCTGCGAGCAGTAAAACAAACAAAGTGAATGAGGTAGGTCGGGGGAGGAAGAAGAAGAGAGGTGGTATGAAATTCAGTGGGTCCAAGGTTTTG
This sequence comes from Polytrichum commune, assembly GCA_950295325.1. Taxonomy (NCBI): domain Eukaryota; kingdom Viridiplantae; phylum Streptophyta; class Polytrichopsida; order Polytrichales; family Polytrichaceae; genus Polytrichum; species Polytrichum commune. The sequence continues at coordinate 59,291,173 of OX485804.1, forward strand.
CGGCAGAACGCGTTGCGGAAGAGGGATGCGTCGGGTTCTTGCGAAGACGATAGAATAGTAGATGAAACTGATAAGAACGATGAGGACGAGGCAGGAGGGTTTGGACAGACTATAAAGATGCGGGTGTTGAACCTGGATGCAGTTGAAGAAAATGTTGAGGGTGAAGATGGAGGGGACAACAATAATGCGATTGAAGAGCAAGAATGTAGAAGGGACTCAAAATCGAGGAGTGATTCTTTGGGATTCGAACAAGACAGTGACGAAGAAGGGATCGATGGAGTTGTAAGTTTGAAGACCCTAAAACCTTGAAAGATGAGTGTTAAACTTCAGTCAATCTTACTTGCCTAGATGTGTTTGTACACTGCGATGAGATTGAGACATTGTTTGGTGAGATTTTTGGGCAGCAAGAAGTGCAGAGAGGTGCTGCAATCGAAGGAGCAACCAGCGAAGACGTGGTGGATGGCCAGAAACAAGGAGAGGAAGAAGAATTAGGAGATGGATTACCGGTACTTATCCCAAACCCTAGAGAGAATGTAAATGAGGAAAATCGTCCGATGTTTATGATACTCCGACATCCAAATGGTTACATACAAAACAAGTTGATATAAAGTTGTGAAATCCCGTGGGGTGAACCCGACGAGGAGAATGTGCTTGAAATCAAGAATGAACCTGACGTCGGATTAGGATCACATAAGGATATATAACGATTGCTTATAACGATTGTTTGTCACGTGATAGCTTCCAGTTGTCTGTACGTGTTGAGAACTTCTGATTATTTATTCTGTAGATGTCTTTCTTATTGACTAAGTAGCAATTGACGATGAAACGAGATAAATCAATAAATTCATTCTATGTGACTTTTAAATTGCACTTAGATAGTTCATTACATTATTGGGACCCGTGAAAGGCCGTGGAAGAGCGGGGCCCTTGAAGGGCCGGGTTAAACTAGCCGGGTTCTAGTAGCCCTTGCCGGCCCGGGACACTATGACGGGCCGGGACCATGTGAAGGCCCGGGACCCTTTGTGTGGCCGGGTCCATTTGTCGGGCCGGGATCCTTTGTTTGGGAGGGTTTAGGGATGTATTCATAGTTGATCGTCCTACGAAGGAGTCCAAGAGAGCTCAAGGAGTTACAAGGATGGAGGGCACCACCGGAGACTTGGAGAACGTAAGTCCATCTTCATCGACATATTTTCATGAGTCCATTGTTCCGAAGGAGTAAAGAAGTTTCTAGTGGCCTCAAAGTATGAGGTATGTGTGATTTTGGAAACCCTAATCTATTGTATGCTTAAGTTGTATACATGTTAGATGCTTGATCAGATTGGCTTCATCGAATGCGAAACCCTTGAGATCTCAAGCCTATGATGAGGCAACCCAGCCTCGGAGGCTGGGTTTGTTATTTTTGTGATTTCAAGCTTTTGATTTTAGACCTGGTGCCAGAGATGTCGCAGGCACCCCTCTCTTGCACTCTCGAGTTGGATTCTGGCAGCCTATGATGAGGCAACCCAACCTCGGAGGCTGGGTTTGTTTTTTTGTGATTTCAAGCTTTTGATTTTAGACCTGGTGCCTGCGATAGCGCAGGCACCCCTCTTTCGCACTCTCGAGTTGGTTTCTGGTAGCCTATGATGAGGCAACCCAGCCAGCCTCGGAGGCTGGATTCTTTTTTGTGATGTTAAGTTTTTGATTTTGGACCTGGTGCCTACGATAGCGCAGGCACCCCTCTCTCGCACTCTCAAGTTGGAATTATGGCAGCCTATGATGAGGGAACCCAGCCTCGGAGGCTGGGTTATTGTTTTTTGATTTTAAGCTTGTGAATTTAGACCTTTGATTCTGGATTCTGGCAGCCTATGATGAGGGAACCCAGCCTCGGAGGCTGGGTTTTTTTTTTTTGATTTTAAGCTTTTGATGTTAGACCTTTGAATTTGGATTCTGGTAGCCTATGATGAGGCAACCCAGCCAGCCTCGGAGGCTGGGTTAATTTTTGTGATGTTAAGTTTTTGATTTTGGACCTGGTGCCTGCGATAGCACAGGCACCCCTCTCTCGCACTCTCAAGTTGGATTCTGGCAGCCTATGATGAGGGAACCCAGCCTCAGAGGTTGGGTTATTTTTTTTGATGTTAAGTTTTTGATTTTGGACCTGGTGCCTGCGTTAGCGCAGGCACCCCTCTCTCGCACTCTCAAGTTGGATTCTGGCAACCTATGATAAGGGAACCCAACCTCGGAGGCTGGGTTTTTTTTGTGATTTTAAGCTTTTGATTTTAGACCTTTGAATTTGGATTTTGGCAGCCTATGATGAGGGAACCCAGCCTCGGAGGCTGGGTTAATTTTTGTGATGTTAAGTTTTTGATTTTGGACCTGGTGCCTACGATAGTGCAGGCACCCCTCTCTCGCACTCTCAAGTTGGATTATGGCAGCCTATGATGAGGGAACCCAGCCTCGGAGGCTGGGTTTTTTTTGTGATTTTAAGCTTTTGATTTTAGACCTTTGAATTTGGATTCTGGCAGCCTATGATGAGGGAACCCAGCCTCGGAGGCTGGGTTAATTTTTGTGATGTTAAGTTTTTGATTTTGGACCTGGTGCCTGCGTTAGCGCAGGCACCCCTCTCTCGCACTCTCAAGTTGGATTCTGGCAGCCTATGATGAGGGAACCCAGCCTCCGAGGCTGGGTTTTTTTTTTGATTTTAAGCTTTTGATTTTAGACATTTGAATTTGGATTCTGGCAGCCTATGATGAGGGAACCCAGCCTCGGAGGCTGGGTTATTTTTTTTGATGTTAAGTTTTTGATTTTGGACCTGCTGCCTGCGATAGCGCAGGCACCCCTCTCTCGTACTCTCAAGTTGGATTCTGGTAGCCTATGATGAGGCAACCCAGCCAGCCTCGGAGGCTGGGTTAATTTTTGTGATGTTAAGTTTTGATTTTGGACCTGGTGCCTGCGATAGCGCAGGCACCCCTCTTTCGAACTCTCAAGTTGGATTCTGGCAGCCTATGATGAGGGAACCCAACCTCGGAGGCTGGGTTCGTTTTTTTTGATTTTAAGCATTTGATGTTAGACCTTTGAATTTGGATTCTGGTAGCCTCAATGTGGCAAATGAGTAGTCCATTCGCATCTACAAGCAGCGTAGATGAAGATGGAGGGGTCATTTGTCAAAATCGAAAAATGTATGAAAAAGTTACGATGGTCTGAAGTTTGTAGGGGCTTCTTGGTAGGGACCCTCTCGGATCCGAGAGGGTGGTGGAGGGGTGGGATCCCCACATCATATTTACTTTGGGACCTAGGTTTGAATGATGTGTGAGGTATTTCTTTGGGTATATGATATGTGAGAGTATATGTTTGTGTACATGATATGTCACATACACACCTTCTTGGATCCGAGAGGGTGGTGGAAGGGTGGGATCCCCACACCATGTTTTGCTTTGGAATCTAGGTTTGAAGGATGTGTGAAGTATTTCTTTGGGTATATGATATGTGAGAGTATATGTGTGTGTACATGATATGTCACATAGACACCCTCTCGGATCCGAGAGGGTGGTGGAGGGGTGGGATCCCCACATCATATTTTGCTTTGGGACCTAGATTTGAAGGATGTGTGAGGTATTTCTTTGGGTATATGATATGTGAGAGTATATGTTTGTGTACATGATATATCACATAGACACCCTCTCGGATCTGAGAGGGTGGTGGAGGGGTGGGATCCCCACATCATATTTTGATTTGGAATCTAGGTTTGAAGGATGTGTGAGGTATTCCTTTGGATATATGATATGTGAGAGTATATGTTTCTGTACATGATATGTCACATAGACACCCTCTCGGATCCGAGAGGGTGGTGGAGGGGTGGGATCCCCACACCATATTATGCTTTGGGATCTAGGTTTGAAGGATGTGTGAGGTATTTCTTTGGGTATATGATATGGGAGAGTATATGTTTGTGCTCATGATATGTCACATAGACACCCTCTCGGATCCGAGAGGGTGGCGGAGGTGTAGGATCCCCACATCAGATTTTGCTTTGGGACCTAGCTTTGAATAGGCATAACTTCCTCAATACTTGCCCGAACGTGGCAAATGAGTAGTCCATTCGCATCTACATAAAGCGTAGATGAAGATGCAGGGGTCATTTGTCAAAATTGGAGAATGTATGAGAAAGTTATGATGCTCTGAAGTTTCTAGGGGCTTCTTGGTAGGGACCCTCTCGGATCCGAGAGGGTGGTGGAGGTGATGGTGAAATAATTGGGTATGGACTAGAGAAGGACCCTCTCGGATCCGAGAGGGTCTTCACTTGAGGGCTTGAGGACCACATTTTGATTTCAAGGCTAGGCACTTAGTACGTGTAGTTGGGTCAACTTGTTTGGATTGATTCGGTTTTGATGGTGAATTAGTTGGGTATGGAGTAGAGAAGGACCCTCTCGGATCCGAGAGGGTCTTCACTTGAGGGCTTGAGGACCACATTTTGATTTCAAGGCTAGGCACTTAGTACGTTTAGTTGGGTCAACTTGTTTGGACTGCTTCGATTCTCATGGTCAATTAGTTGGGTATGGAGTAAAGAAGGACCCTCTCGGATCCGAGAGGGTCTTCACTTGAGGGCTTGAGGACCACATTTTGATTTCAAGGCCAGGCACTTAGTATGTGTAGTTGGGTTGAACTTGTTTTGACTGCTTCGGTTTTGATGGTGAATTACTTGGGTATGGACTAGATGATGAGGGAACCCAGCCTCGGAGGCTGGGTTATTTTTTTTGATGTTAAGTTTTTGATTTTGGACCTGGTGCCTACGTTAGCGCAGGCACCCCTCTCTCGCACTCTCAAGTTGGATTCTGGCAGCCTATGATGAGGGGACCCAACCTCGGAGGCTGGTTTTTTTTTTTTGATTTTAAGCTTTTGATTTTAGACCTTTGAATTTGGATTCTGGCAGCCTATGATGATGGAACCCAGCCTCGGAGGCTGGGTTCGTTTTTTTTGATTTAAAGCTTGTGAATTTAGACCTTTGAATTTGGATTCTGGCAGCCTATGATGAGGGAACCCAACCTCGGAGGCTAGGTTAATTTTTGTGATGTTAAGTTTTTGATTTTGGACCTGGTGCCTGCGCTATCGCAGGCACCCCTCTCTCGCACTCTCAAGTTGGAATTCTGGCAGCCTATGATGAGGGAACCCAGCCTCGGAGGCTGGGTTAATTTTTGTGATGTTAAGTTTTTGATTTTGGACCTGGTGCCTACGATAGCGCAGGCACCCCTCTCTCGCACTCTCAAGTTGGAATTCTGGCAGCCTATGATGAGGGAACCCAACCTCGAAGGCTGGGTTAATTTTTGTGATGTTAAGTTTTTGATTTTGGACCTGGTGCATGCGATAGCGCAGGCACCCCTCTCTCGCACTCTCAAGTTGGAATTCTGGCAGCCTATGATGAGGGAACCCAGCCTCGGAGGCTGGGTTTGTTTTTTTGATTTTAAGCTTTTGATTTTAGACCTTTCAAGTTGGAAATTGGCAGCCTATGATGAGGCAACCCAGCCTCAGAGGCTGGGTTTTTTTTTTGTGTGTTTAAGGTTGTTCATCTTAATGTGATTCGTTTTTTCTAAACCATATTCATTTAATTTCCATATGCAGGTTTCTCCACGTATGATGACTCCGACTACAACAGTTTAGTCATTGGTTTATATGCTATGACAACTATGTCTAATTATCTTGTCCAATTGACTCCTCCAAGACTTGTTATTCATGGGATTATTGATTTATAGTCCTTTCCTAATGGTATTGTGTTTCGTTTACCTATCTTGTAGATGACTTTAGGCGATGTGCTTGTACCTGAGCAAGTCCCACCTCCATCTATAGATTCCTTTGAGGAGTTTAGCATTCCTTCGGAGAATCAACATTCTCCTACCTCATATGTTGCCGACATGGAAGAGGATATTCCTCCGAATGCCCCATCCTCCGGTCAACACGCTGCCGATACTAGCCATCATGTTGAGGAAGCCGATACCATACAGGAGGCCACCCAAGAAGTGATTGAGTCGAGCAACATACGCTCGCCAAAGCCCTTCCGTCCTCCTAGTGGTGTTGAACTTGGCATTGTTCACATGCCCCCTCATCTGGAGGACAAGGACCCCATGTGGAGCGCAAATGAGATGAGGTTGCTGCAGAAGAGTGACTATAACACAATCATCTCCAAGCTTCGCACCAAACCCATTAAGAAGTCTCGATTCCTTATTCCTCTTTGCCGTCTCAAGACCTACCCGAAGGTGCGTCCAATTGTCGATTCGGACGTCGAGATGTTGGCTAATGAGTTCATCAAAGGGTATTGAGAAGGTGATCGAGTATTGTACGTGTCTCCTTTCGACATCACGGACAAGGACCTAGCGGTTCGAGAGGACAACGCCATCTGGTCTAACCCGCTATGGAAAGCCACTAATGATGAGTTCGAGGAGTACTTGTCCTCTGATCCTGATCTCCATCATTTTCGGAACAAATACTTTTACGTCTACGAAGGCAATCACCGCGTGATGGCTTGGATGGATTACATCCACAAGTACCATTCCAATAATCATGACTGGTACATTTCGGTTGACTGTATTATTCTCGACGCACGTGGGCAATGCTCAATGCTTCTCAACGTGATGAACGACATCAACTGGTAACTATACTTGCAAATCCATTTCCATTCATTTCATATTCAATTCAATCAGTGAAAGCTTGTTTTAATTTTGATATTGTAACTCACAGGTCCACGGAACATGATCATGTTCAAGACAGTACTATTGCCAAGTTGCAAAGAATTCGAACCTTCGGCGCATTCAAAATTTCTGATTTCAAAGGTCTTATTAGCAAAGAGGACTTGGTTATTTGCGAAGTTTATAAATCCCGTGTACCGTCATGGTATCCACTCACAATGGACATTTTCGTTAAATTCCTCCACGCGGTGAGTTTTCTTGAATTATGTACTTATCATTTTCATATTATGAAGTGCATCATGCGTTTCTTGCATCTTAATTATTGTCGTACAAAGACAATGCGCTGCTGCATCCGACGCTGCTTGCTCGAACTACTACGAGACCGTTGTCGTGATGTAGGCGGTCTATTAGTTAGAATTTAGATATTTTATTTGTTTTCGTTATTTTTAAGTTGATCTTAGTTAGGCAAAAACCGGTTTTAAGTTGAAGACCGGATGAATTGGTAGATGGATGTGGTAGGTAGGATTGGATTTACCGGCGGGCCAATAGCTAACCACCTAGAAGTTCTAGAAGATTTTTACTTTAAATTCCTATTGGCTTGCCGGATTAGCCTTTAGCCCAAACTTCCTATTTCTAGCGGGATTAAGGTTCTAGAAACCTTTAACCCCATATATTTCTTATTTCTAGTAGGATAAGGGTTCTAGAAACCTTTAACCCCAAAGGTCACCCATTAGCAAGCCACTTGGAGGGGTTCTAGAGGACCTTACCTCGATGGTTTCCTATTGGCCGAAAGGGGGCAAAGTGGAAGACTATTTAAGGGATGTTAGAAATGTGTTTAGGGGGACCATTAGTATTTTGAAATTGATATTTGTGTAGGATCGAGGAAGCTTAGAGCATTTTGAGAGGAATAAGTGCTTAGGAGGCTCATCTACACAAAATGATGTGGAGGTGTGGCATTTAGAGTGACTAGATTGCACTAGGTGCACTACTTCTTGAGTTTTATTGGTTATGAACTTGAGCAGAACTTTATAGGGAAAGATTTGTCAATTATGGATGATCAGAGTGTTCAATGGATATGAAAATTTGAGGGATTGTTTATTATGAGTTATGGAAGTTGTGGTAAAAATTTGAGAGCTTCAATTATTGGCATGAAAAAGTTATTAAGAGTTGAAGGGAAGGGTGTCTAGGAACAAAGCCAACTAAACTAGCAAGGTTTGAAAATATGTATCTTTTAGAGGATTATAGATATGGATACCAAAATTTGACACCACCTTTTGAACTTACACATCTATCTTGTGTTAAAATCTAAAATTTTTTGGACATAAGAGTAGGAAGTTATTAAGGTTTTAGTGACCGGGTGTTTTATCACAGCATTCATGCTAGGTAGTTAGAGTTAGAATATAATGCATAACTTTTGCATATGAACTCTGATTGTGCTAAAATTTGGTGGGAATGTTTTTGATAAGGTACTTAATAAGTGTACTAAATTTTACTTGAAGAAGATGAGTTGGTTTTGAGTTATATTATTCTGAAGTTTAGAAGGACCACATTGAGAGAGATTTACATCAAGAGTGTAGGAGAAGGAAAGCTACTATATATTTTTTTAAACACTACCATAAAATAAAAGCCCGGCGCTTACTGGATAGTGCATATTTTCCATGACACCGTGCCCGAGAATGAGAGGACTGGGCCTAGAATCTGGAGCACGATAGACAAGGCGATCACGAAGTGTGTCAAGTATTGGCGCAGCCAAAGGTTTGACAAGATGGTTGCAATCGCCAACCCAGCCAATGGAGAGTTATTTGAACAAGAGGTATTCAATTCTTTGGTCACATTATCAGTTTCCAAGTCATCTGATATTTTTGCTTTGTCACTTTCTTTTTGTTCCTATCAACTCAAATCTCAACTCTCAAATCTCAACTCTCAACTCTCAAATCTCAAATCTCAACTCTCAAATCTCAACTCTCAAATCTCAACTCTCAAATCTCAACTCTCAACTCTCAAATCTCAACTCTCAACTCTCAAATCTCAACTCTCAACTCTCAACTCTCAAATCTCAACTCTCAAATCTCAACTCTCAAATCTCAACTCTCAAATCTCAAAATCTCAACTCTCAAATCTCAACTCTCAAATCTCAACTCTCAACTCTCAAATCTCAACTCTCAAATCTCAACTCTCAAATCTCAAAATCTCAACTCTCAAATCTCAAATCTCAACTCTCAACTCTCAACTCTCAAATCTCAACTCTCAAATCTCAACTCTCAAATCTCAAATCTCAAATCTCAAATCTCAAATCTCAAATCTCAACTCTCAAATCTCAAATCTCAAATCTCAAATCTCAACTCTCAACTCTCAACTCTCAACTCTCAACTCTCAACTCTCAACTCTCAACTCTCAACTCTCAACTCTCAACTCTCAACTCTCAACTCTCAAATCTCAACTCTCAACTCTCAACTCTCAAATCTCAAATCTCAAATCTCAAATCTCAAATCTCAAATCTCAAATCTCAACTCTCAAATCTCAACTCTCAAATCTCAACTCTCAAATCTCAACTCTCAAATCTCAACTCTCAAATCTCAACTCTCAAATCTCAACTCTCAACTCTCAACTCTCAAATCTCAACTCTCAAATCTCAACTCTCAACTCTCAACTCTCAAATCTCAACTCTCAACTCTCAACTCTCAACTCTCAACTCTCAACTCTCAACTCTCAACTCTCAAATCTCAACTCTCAACTCTCAACTCTCAAATCTCAACTCTCAACTCTCAACTCTCAAATCTCAACTCTCAACTCTCAACTCTCAACTCTCAACTCTCAACTCTCAACTCTCAACTCTCAACTCTCAAATCTCAACTCTCAACTCTCAACTCTCAAATCTCAACTCTCAACTCTCAACTCTCAAATCTCAACTCTCAAATCTCAACTCTCAACTCTCAACTCTCAACTCTCAAATCTCAACTCTCAAATCTCAACTCTCAACTCTCAACTCTCAAATCTCAACTCTCAAATCTCAACTCTCAACTCTCAACTCTCAACTCTCAAATCTCAACTCTCAAATCTCAACTCTCAAATCTCAACTCTCAAATCTCAACTCTCAAATCTCAACTCTCAAATCTCAACTCTCAACTCTCAAATCTCAAATCTCAAATCTCAAATCTCAAATCTCAACTCTCAACTCAACTCTCAACTCAACTCTCAACTCAACTCTCAACTCAACTCTCAACTCAACTCTCAACTCTCAACTCTCCATTTTCCACGCAGCTCAATAAACACTATACTAGCGGGAAATCATTGGACTTGACCGTTGAGCGACTTCATAAAATTGCAACCACCAAATCCAATGAAGGACAAATTCCTCGACGCCTGGTTGCCAAGGGCTTCTAACTGGGCTCAAGTATGACGATATTTACTTCCTCTAGGCTCTTCATTTTTAATCTGTTTTAATCAATGTTACTTCTAACACCCATCGTTTCATAATGTATGTCAGTTGTCTACTTTCCTTAATGACCACATCGACAACTATGTCACTAAACTTAAGATCAACATTGAGTGGAGCTCCGTTGTTCTCAAGCCGGCGGAATACGTGGAGAAATGGAGATCGCTATTGTGGAAGAAGGTTTTCCCCTTCTACCTCTCGGAAAATGCAAGCCCAAGGTTTCTGAAAGGTTCAGAGCTCCTAAAGATTAAAGGTGGAATTTTAGCGGGCCGCTTGTTTTACAGGTTTGTATGATTTGACTTCTTGTTTGATTCAGTGTTCTCTTTGTCTCTATCACCCTTACTAAATGTAACGCATATATACAGGTACATGAAGCAAGAGCTCATCGCCAAACGTGCTCTTCCGGCTTGGGAAGTTCCGACTCATGTCGAGCTCAAACCGTCTACACAAACGCCTATTGAGGAACTTTGGACCGAAGACCAACGCAATCGATTTCCCAATGAGATGTTGCTCACAGGTGGTTGGTTCCTCGAGTGCCCACCAAACTTCGTTCCTGAGGAGGAGAAACACCTCGTCCCTGTCCCGGAACCATCTGCAGGAGGAGCGGCTCCTATGGTCACTGACTTAAACGACGAGGAAATTCAACCTGAACATGCTCCGAAGCCAAAAGTTCAACGTCGAGGGAAGGTTCGTTCTCGCGACGGTTCCGTTGTTACAGCCTCACCTGCAGGAGTTCAAATTCCGGCAGGACCTCCTTTGGCTTCGACTCAAACTTCGCAACGCACGGTTTCTAATCCGCCATCACCTCCACGTTCCAACTTGGATGTTCAATCTAGCCAAACTCATCATGTCACACACTCTGGCCGTGGTGTACCACCCCCGAAGGTGTAGGTGCCATTTCGTCTTCGCCGTTTAAGACGACCCTACCGATGTTTCTTGAGCATGGAAACTTCTGTGCCTTGCTTAACCAGTCTGAACACCAGAAATTCATGGATCGACAACTTGTCCGTATCGTAGACCACATTATCAAGGTCACACAATCCCATATCTCACTAACACTATCAATTTGACAATTTTCTTGGACTAGTGAGGTTTTTTATTATCGGTAACTCATGCTTTCCACTACTCTTATTCATACAGATCGGGGTCGGCCGTACTTATCCTTGTGAATCGATGCAAATGCGGCCTAGGCATCCTGGAATTGATCTCGTGATTGTTGACGCTCCCGAAGACTTGGTCGTGCCTGTCATCTCCCCCATGTCCGTACCATCGTGGAACAAGCGAGAGATAGACTACTTTGACCAACTCTTCGCCTTCGCAGATTGTCACTTGACCGATGACGGAGTTGTTCTACTCTTCCATCCCAAGGACCGTCGAATCGAGAAGAAGTTAGATAGTAAAATCAAAATCTATGATTTTACGATTGTCCGGGATTGGTGGGGCTATAATCCCATTCCCATGGCCTCCTCCCTTCCACACCAGAAAGAGGTATTATCTTTTATGTTCATAATTTGAATTTCTCAATCCGACAATCAGTTTCAATATCTACTTATCCTTGAGGTTGTTTTACAGACCCATAACTTCAACATTAAGGTCTTTGCACGCCTTAGTTCCAAGTTCCACACTTGCCGATTGCGACCACAGTTCGTACAAATGGAGATCCTTCCCGAAGAGCGCGACGACTTGACGAACTTCACGACAACCGAGTCCCAACTTCTACGCCCTAGCGGACTTCCTTGGCGTGGCTCGCGTGAGAAGGACCCATCCTTTGTTCAGTGCTTCATCGAGTGTCTTACAGACGAGTGTGATATTGTCTGCGACTGGAGCCCTAGTACAGGTTTTCAATCTCTCCCTTCATCGTTTACAACAGCTGAAACTGAATTCCACTTTCTAAATTCCGTTTTCCAAACTGCAGGTGCTTCTGTCATTGCTTGCCAACGTTCGAACCGACACCTCATCGCGTTAGAGCCGGATTCAGAAATCTTTGAGGCGCTTCTCAAGCCTTACGTGGATGCGATCCCGCAACCAGAAGAGCGTGCGGATTCAACCACAGACTATAATTCTGAGGAAGACATTGCGCCAAAGAAGAAGAAGGGTCGCAAGTATTGCGGTGCGTCTTAACTCCATGTCTTAAGTCTCTCAAACATTTAATGTATTCATAGAATTTGTCATGCTGACTTTGTTTTATTGTTTAGTGACGCAGGTCTCGCACGACGTTTGATCCGCCACGTTGATGTCTATATGAGTCCTCCTACTTCGTTCGCCTTACCTTCATATGCCGAACGTATAGCACAGGATTTCATACGCGCCCCATCTCCAATCCTTTCAGATTCTCCACGTCAACTTTTCAACCCTACAGTGCTTAGATACATGGATGTCGAGGCTGATCAATGTGACCAAAGTTTCGATTTTGGTTCACCTTGATCATGACTATCCATATGTTTGTTTCTTTTCTCTCGCCACGTGCATAATGTAGTCATTTCAAATGGCCATTTCTTTTTAAAATAAAACATCTACAAGTTTCTTTGTGTCATAGCTATTGTAGACTTGTCAAAGAAGTTCAAAGAAGTTGAAGTTTGAAAGTTTGAGTTAAGCCATTTGCACTGAAATGCATGTGCACACTTCAAACTTGAACATTGAATTGATTCTATCTAACAAAACCTAGTAAGGACATGTCTTCGGTTTTTATGTCAATTGTATATAAATTGTTGAAGTGCATTTTGTTTATTTTAAAGCTTAGAAATATATACATATATATTGTATTCTTCCATAAATGCTACCGTTGTTGAACCCTAGTTTCAACTCATTTCTTTAATTGGATAATCTCACTAGAAGGACAATGCATTTCCTTCAATGGTTATTTTGCATTTTTAAAAATATGAATAGCATTTTAACACAAAAAAATAATTTTTATTGCCTCCAAACACCCGTGGGGCGTTTGGTTATGTTTATGGGCACATGCTGCCAATTATAATTGCAGCATTGTACTAACTGAAAAAGCTGAATGATTGCCAACCCTTAAAAGTTGCCTAAGTTCAGAGGGGGCCTTGGCGAGAATAATAATGAAAATTCTTGTTTATACTCCATCTTTAGTCGTTTCTTAAAGAAGCAACCTGTCATAGAATATTTTAATCTCCTTAACAAGGTAAATTCTTCATTTAAGTACTAAGTTGAAGACCATATTTATGGTGTAAATATGGTCAAGTGCATCATATAATAACATATAGTTCTAGCATCAATGTCAAAATTTGTGATGTATGGGAGGGAATTATGAAAATAAGGAGTGAGAATTAAAACTCAAAACATCCATTCTTTAGGGTTTTGAGATATAAGAAGCAATGTCAATAAGGAGGTTAATACAAGAGAATTTATAGTATATTGCATGGGAGAGTCAACAATTTAAATAAGTTACATTGGAGTTTGTTATTTGAATACATTTTTTCGAGGGAGCACCTATTCATAATTAGTATGTGATTAGTTGAAGATCAAAGAACAAAATCATGGGGGGGGGGAAGAGGGGGACATGGGCAATAATGATCTTTTCTTCCACATAACATTTTGGTTGGAGGGTAACATTCAAGGGCTTTTACATAATGAGCAAATTCAGCTTTACCGTGATTCGGTAACTTAAATGAATGGCATTCACTTTTCACGTTCACTCTAGATTTGCACCCATAGCATTGCATATCTAGAACTCATCCACCGTGAAAACCCTAGAATAGTATGTAACTTTGAGTACTATTGTATCTTAGTAATTTGACATCAAAATTTGAGGCCAATCAACAATTAACCTAAAGGGGTCAAGTCTAGATAATGTATGGATGAAAGTTATGCTCGTACGTGATAATCACCCTTTTCTAGCCACTTCAAAAGAGCCATGTGTCAAGAGGTTTTGGGCTTAAAGTAGACGTGCTTAATTCAGTTACTTATGTTAATGAACACCTATCTTTGAGTGGTATGTGGTTAGATGTAGCTACAAAAATGGAAACCCAAACAAATAAAAAAGATCGGACTATATACTCTATAGTATAATGACCATCCTAGACACAATACCTAATGAACATATTTGAGGGGACCTACCTACATGACCGATTAACGAGCACAAGAATATTCACTTGTTGGATTGTATAAATTTCGCCATTTACATTATTGTTTCGAAGATGCCCGCATCTAAATGATGAAGGCAACCCTAATTACGTTTACGCCCTTAGCCTTAAACACTAAAACAAATTTGTGAATTAATTAAAACACAATTTCATTTCAACCTTGAACGGTCCTCATTTAAATCACCCTTTCATTTAAATGATGACGTCAGCCCTAATTTAACTATATATATAATAACAAAAATTTGCTGTAGGACCCCCTTCCACGGATTTGGGGTACTCTTTTCCCTAAAAATATACATTTACAATTTTGTCCGGACCAAATTCAGTGGTAATAGGATCCTTATGTTTCAATAAATTTTTGAAAAGCGAGCGGAGAAATTCACGAAAACATGACGCTCACCGCTCTACGCTCATGCTGTAACTTTCCCCCATCCTTATTATGTTTAGACAAGTGGTTTGTCCAAATAGACCTAAATGTCAATTCTTGGAAAGGACTCAACATCAATTGTTGAGGCCCCTCTAATTCCCGCAATGCCTAATTCATGATTACATTTAGACTTAGACCAACTCAAAAAATGAAGCAACACCATAAATCACATTGGTGGCAACACCGGGTTCGTTTTTTTCAAGATATATAATCAAACCTAGAATGTTTACTCGTATTTTGAGCACTTAGTCCAATCAATCTCATATAAACACATGGAATTTTTTATGTCCATCTTTGGATGCACAACTAATCACACAACACCCAAAATATAGGTGTCTAATTAAGATGAGTAAACAAATTAAGCTCGTCTACCTTAAATCAAATCGGGAATGGTTTCATCCTAATAGCAAATATAATGACAAAGATTGTTATTTTCAGGTTTCAGAATTGAAATTGATGAAATACAAAAGGCCCCAGGCTAGATCACATCTTCATTTGGTTGGGCCTCCTTCATTGCCCGGTCATCCTGCCCGCACCTGCGTGGGAAGTCTTCCCCACGCAGACAAAGTACATGACTACGAGTTTTAATGTGTGTATTATATGTATACATAGTACGGAAAAGTCCAGATTCATATCCGTTTTGTGCACTCACATATACTCATACGTGTTATGAAAGGTGCACCCCTAGGGCATGAAGACTTCCGTCCAACACAATGAAGTTGAGTTATAGGACAAAAGTAGCACAAATTTAAATTATCAGCCACATTTTTTTTGAGAAACAAATTATGTGGCCCACATTACATTTCTATTGATAATTTAGTGTGGCCCGCATAGATTCTCATTGCGAGAATTAGTGTGGACTCTAGAAAAATATTGTGGCCCACATTGTTAGGACTACTTAGTGTAGTTTGAGTGGTTACTAACTCTAACCAAAGCCTTAATTGGGAAGTTCGGGTGGATTCATAGTGTAGGTATTGTTGAGATTCATGGTGTGACAAGGTACAAAGCCATGATGATGATGAAAATGGTTGGGTTATACTATCACCTTGGCAAGTGTAATTTGAATGAGGAGATGGTGCACTTGATTGAGATAGTGTAAAGTATGAAATACCGTGGTTGATCTGGCATCAAGTGATACCAAAGATTCTAAAAGGAAGAAAATATCATAATTAGTAGTTCAATTGACCCGACTTACATCATATAACTTATATTTATGTTTAAGTGCCCAAGCTCATAATTATACAACAAAAAATCATGGCAAAAAATATTTGCAAGCTTATGTACTATGACAATCATCAAACCCTTTCGATGATGCAACAAATTGAGCAACATGAACTCCATCCAAAAGAAAAGTTACAAATCCTAGTCTTCAATGAGGTGTGTGATGATTTCATGTAAAGCCTAGGCACACAACATGACTGACATCTAGTGGGATAGAATAAACTTGGCAAGAAAACATTCTAAACACAATTATAATATACGTCTCGAATTCTCACACAAAACAAATGATATTACATCCAAAACATTCTATACATCGTAAACATTCTACACATTCTACACATTTTTCATAGCATTGCTCAATGCTGTGGGCCCTCATAATATAAGAATCGGATGATGCAACTTTTCAAGCATCCCACTATTATATTATGAGGAGCCATGAAACAAGAGCTGCACATTGAGTAATGTTATGTCACCTTCAACTTACTTGACAACCATAAATATATGGCCCAAAATATCTTCAAATACAACATACCGCTCGAGTATCAATCATATGCAAAATCCTCATTCCATATACCCTAGTGGTATGGTGGATCTAATTCGTTATAAATGGCTGCTAATGCCTTTGGGAAGCTCAAAACATCCGATAATATCTAACCTACTACACCCATGGCCCAACACACCTGTAATCTACACTAAATATACCAATTAGTGCGTGTTACTAGGTATTCAATGTTACGCAATGCTATAACTATTTAACGAGAATGTAATATTTTACCAACCAAAGTCATTTATGTTCTATGATGTCCAAACAACCTGTTGAACTTTCGTTAGTGAATATTGAACTCATGAGCATGACGTAATTGCATTGCGTAACTCTGAATAGTAACACACACTAATTGGGATCATTAGTGTAACACCTCTTATGACACTTAACAACCTCTCACTAATTACCACCACTCACGTACTCAATGATCACTCGCTTACAATAGCTCCTTTTTAGGTGGCCTACCTACTAATGTAGACACTAAACCTTCACATGCCCTTTGATTAACCCTAGGGTCATGTAAAGGTGAACATGCTTTTTTTACTTGTTGAATGAAGCGATGTTTCCTTTCCTTTGCCTTTTCTTTCTACCCAAGTGGTATTGAATATAACATAAAATGACACCAAGCCAACATTGGATTTCACCTTGTGGAGGGTTCCGAATTTGGGTGGGTTTACATTAGGGTCCGGATCTCTCAATTTCATAGTTTTCTTGATCTTTGGACCCTCATGTAAACCCACAAGAAACTCAGCCTTATAGCAGTTGAGTTTTATGTATTTATATAATAAAATTAAAAGCTAGGGTGAAGAAGAGAGAAAATGAAAAGAGGTGGAACCCCATCAATGTTACTCAAGGTCTCATTGTAGTCATTTACAGTACAATCATTTTAGGCAATTTCACCCTGGAATTAACATTAGCAGCCCCATAATAGTTGAAGGGGGTTCACTTAGAATGAAGTTACCACAAACACATGGGGTAAACATTCACAACACCCATGCACCATCGATCGAGGAGAGTGAATATATTGATTATTATGTAGAACCTTAAGGTTAATATGAAAAACCAAATTAACACCTAATCAAGGCCAAAGGTCCCGACACAGTCTATTGAAGGTAATTTAAGATGAATCAACAATGAACACTTAGGGAAACATGTTTTTACTGCACCCAATGGTAAATCCAGCTGAGATTTTTTACTAGACCTCTTTTACCTCGGTAAGATTGGTGGGGTCCACCCAAAGGAGCTGAGTGGGCTATCATAGTACTACGGAAGAATGAAGGGGAGACCGATTCTTCCAGTTACGAAACCTTTATTACCTCGTACAGCCGGTTACCACTGGTCCGTTGTCCTCCCGTTGATGCGTGCCTGCTGGCTTGGACTTTGGTTATGGGAGCAAGAGAGCAGACCCCCGCTCTTCTTCGACTCCGACACCGGGACGCAATCGGCTCACGTTCTTCCCCCAGACGTTTCTGAACCGCCGTCGCTGCATTTCTTAAGCTTCTGTGGAACTATCGCTTTATTTTGAGCTCCTGGGTGCGGCATTTGGAGCAGAATCGCCCCAGTTGGCATCCGAATTTCACACATCACAATTTGCAAAGAAAAAGGTGTCGAAGCTACTGAGCTCTCGGGATCCTGTTTCGAAGTTGTGGATGTGCTCCGGACGCTTGCGGAGTGGATTAAACAGGACGAATAATAATTATTTCTGGGTTTTTTGCTCATTTGGTTCTGGTTGTAGTGCGCACTTTGGGGCTGCGTAGGGGGAGGAGGAGGAGGAGGAGGAGGTTTCGAGTGGAGGTTGAGTCACGGCGGGGTGTGGCAGCCGTGGGAGATGTTCGTGAGCGTGATTTTGTGAAGAATTCCGCTGTTATCTTGCAGGGCGGGATGTGGTTGTATGCGGTGTCACACATTCATACATGCCGTTTTCTGTCTTACCTGATAGTATAAGGTTCTGATGGACAGATACGTGTGGAAATGCGTGACATTTTTTTAGTCGTACGAGCTCTCTCATCAGTGGTCAAACGAAGGTGTGTTTGAGTAGTCTCTTCTTGCCATGATTGCAAACTTGTTGGCGTGCAATTTGGTGCCAAATTAAATTAATTGTAGTTGCTTCGGGTTCTTTTTGAGTCTTGGTGGAAATTACTGCTAGCTTGATTTTCAAGAAATTATTTTCCAGCATAATATAGAATCTGTTTACAATGGAAGACGCGGTGGTGGTGATGCCATCGCCCCTCCCTTCCTCACCATGTCCGAGACCAGTCGGTCAGTCGGTCGGCCATCGATGGGGACATGTTGAGCGGACAGTGTGGGATGGCCCGAGACATTAATTGATGTGCACAGTTGCAACAGGCCGGGACGGCCTGGGCCATACTAGTCTGTAGACAGTAGTGAAGTGGGTTGCTGCATTTTTGCACGCCTTTACAGTAGCTATCAGAGCAAATTTAGTGGAAAGTTGTGCGCAATCCGACCATGCAATCAATGCACGTAGAATCCGCAAACCTTCGTTTGTTTTTCCATCCGTCCGTTTGTGTGTTCCTGTCACCAATATACGAGACCTTGCATCCAATGTTTACTCTACTGGGTGGTGTTTCATGCTTGGCGTTGTTGCTCGTGATGCTTTGGTATTGCCAATCTTAGAGTCACGTCTGGAGTCAGCTCTCTATATTCAACTCTAAAGTTCGGCTAAAGATTCAGATTAGGTTACGGATATTCGTGCTTTGATAGTTGACATCCCGCTTGTCAACAACCTTGTGCTCAGGGCTTTCGTTTTTCTCAGTGAATGGAACCCTGTTGACACTGTTATAATTGCCATTTCACAATGCAAGTGACCAGCTTTTAATGCCGAGTCACACGCGTGTTAAGACATACTGGGAAGGGTTTAAACTCTTTCCAGTACTAACTCATCAAGATTTAGCTGAAGATTCATTCAACAGTGATCAAACTCATAACTCAACCTTTTAGGTCTTGCAACTATAAAACATAGAAAGAAAAGTTTAAAATCGCAACCCTCTATCTTGTAGGCATTGATTCCATGCTGTAGTTTGATATGACCGAATCAATGTGGATTCAGTGTTGATGATGTATGAATTTAGAGTGTTGTGGTTGGTGCATCATTTGGCAGTGCATCACACACTCTCCTGTAGCAGCTGACACATAATTCACATGGTTCTTGCAGCTGTGGACCTTCAGGAACTATTTGAGGGTTGAGCCTGCTGGATTGTGCACGTGTGGAGATGTATGCTACAAATGTCTTTCAAGGAGAAGTCCTGTATACGGTCTTCACATACTTAGAATGTGAAGACTGCTCAATCAGCTTCTCTGGGGTGCTCTAACCTCTGTACGTCACACTTTCAACCATTGTCTTTCCCAGCTTATGTGACAGCTATTTTCCACTATTACTGTGTACACTAAGGAACCAGAGCAATTGAGGAGGCTCGTTTGTAGAGGTGCAATGGGTTAGACCTCTGCATAAAATTTCTAATCGGATGGGTATTTGTATTTCAACGATTTTGATGTTCTGGCCTTTGTAAGACTTTACTCAGTCCTAGAATTCACGGCTTTGTGTCCAATTCTGAACAGCTCCCACGCAGAAGACCACCATGGGTCGGGATTCAGGTTCTTTGATTGGTGGAAAACGGTCTCGGCCAGAGAATGATGAAGCATACCTTGACAATTTCCACACACACAAACGATATCTGACAGAGGTGTGTTTTTTCTTGCCATTCTCATATTCGCATTTAAGTAGTTGCTGAAAGTGGTAAGGTATGCGGTCCTAGTGTGGGCATTTCCACATCCAATTTTGGCCGTTGGACCTCATTGGGAATTGTCTCATTCTGTTAGCAATTGCTATGATTCATGTTTGACGTTTCAGAATTGGAGGTGAGATGCAAAAGTTATGATGTCTATATATTGAGCACATACTCCAATCTCATAGTAACATGTTTTGGTTTCCTGTCCATTCTTAACTACAAGCCTTGCCTTTTATCACTCAGATTTAGGTGTCCAAATAAGACGAGTGACCACAGAAGGCCAACATAGCTAATGCTGTGGGTGGGGAAAGGTGATTCTTATTTCTGGTGTTCCTCATGGTAAGAACATTGTGTGCTGTGGAATATTGCACGTGCAGTTAGTTGACTGTAGGTGTGTGGCTTGCAGGTGATGGCATCAAGTTTAAATGGACTTCGAGTGGGTGAATCAACATCTCAGTCTCAAAGATCCTCACCACCCTTGGTGGACAGTACAGTTTCACCTGCTCATACAGAAACTGCGGCACTTTCTCGATCAGCGTCATCTTTTCCAACCAGCCATGGGTATGTCCAATCCAAAATATGGTGTTGGGCAAAGGTCCCCAAGTATTAATATACAGGAATATATTCGAGTTATATTTCAACTTGAGGGGACTATTGGTTAGGAGTTGTTTGTTTTGCATACAACACCTTCCTATGTTCGGTATGTTTCTATTGCATGCTTGGAGGTACTGTGGAGGTTTGGATGGAGAACATTCAATTTTGGTGTATTGAAGGTCAAACGTTATTTCTGTCAACCAATGGATTAACCTCTCTCATGTGGTCTGCAGAGATGATTTATCGACTCTGGACTCACCTATGTCGGATGACAGTGATGAGAGTGTGGGTTTTCGCATGGGCCGGGCATCTGAGGCTCCATCCTCTTTTATACCGGTCTCGACTCCCGAATCAGTTTCTGTGACGCCCACCAGCCCTGTCTCGCCTCGCCGGAAAGATCATTTCCCACCGATTCCGAGCTACTCCAGCACTTTGTCCTCTCGGCAGCAGCAAACACCCCCAAGGAGCAGCCCCTCCCTTCCTCTCCCCTGCTCACAACCACGGGCAAAAGGCTCAGACCCTGAGGGCCGGCTACCCCCGTCCCCAAGCGACCCTTGCCAATCAGCCGACCTGCGGAGGGCAGCTTTACTGCGATCTCTTCAGATGCGGTCCCAGTCACCTATCCGGCCTGCATCTTCAGCTGTCGCACCGGAAAAAGGCACAGAGAAGGGCTTTGTTGCGGAGGGGTTGGAAGAAGGTGGTGACCAGTCGTCTCCCGGCCCTTCAGTTTACTCTTCTTCAGAGCAAACAGGCTGCAACTGTGAGGACCTAGGGCACACAAGCACCACGATTTTTCCACCCATTAGTACACGAGCCGCGACGCGAGTGCGTAGCCTTCTTCTTGACGAGCCGGTTGTGGCAGCGACTGTTGCGTTGTCGAGCTCATTGCCCCAGAGTGTCGTGGAAGTGGTGGACACCGAAAGTGGTGCCCAAGAATCGCGATTTGATCATAAACCTACCCTGCCAACAAAGAACCTAAGAAGCTGTTCAAAGCTTGCGAGGGCAATCGTCAGTGATGGCATTGTTTCGGATGCAGAGTCCAAACCTCTGCGTCGGCCTTCAGCTGCAATCGAGAAGTCTTGCAAAAGGGCCAAACCACTATGAACTAGGTAACGGTTGCGAGGAGCCCCTGCCACGGGCTGTAGTAGGCGCCCAATCAACTGAGCCACGTAGCAGTGAGGTGGGTTATTGGGTGCCTACTACAGCCGATGGTAGGGCAACACATGTGCATTACCGAATGTAGTGGTCTGGCCATGGCAGAATTATTAATTATGGATGGCAATGTGTCTTCTTGTATCCATTTAGGAACAGAAACGTCAGCAAAATCGCTCATCTTGACCACTACGAGGACAAGAAGATCAATTGGGCTTGACGGTTTTTTAATCTATAAGTGGCCGCTGGGAGCAGCCGCCCAACCTATGTATACCAAAATTTAATCTCTGAGGGTCCAGATTCGATCTGGAAAGACTTCAGAGGAAGACTATATAGCCATATGAAGCTTTAGCACATCATCCAGACTCGGAGAAACAAATCCTTTTGGATGCAGGGTCACCAAAGGAGGCTGTTTGCCTTGGAAGACATCCGGAGCATCACCTTTTTTGTCCCTGTTTTTTTTTTTTGGTGACAAGGTCCACCTTGACCTCACGGTGAGGAGTTGAGTAATTTGATACTTAGAAGGTCGTGACTGTTAGGATTAGTAATGTGCTTCAGTGGCTATGAATTTTGTGGGAAAGTTCTGCCACATGAAAGTCACTTCTACTGTTTCTTGAATAGAGTCTCATATTGTCATAGTATACAATTGCTCTTAGTAATGAGGTAGCTATTCATCTTAGTACATCGTTGTACAGTGATTGATATTTTGACTATTCTATTTATAACTTCGCCGTGATGGTTCACGTCTGAGTCCCAACACTTCTTTTCATTGAATTGTACTTCTTTTCAAGGCACTGTGCATTGGCTGGTGATGCAGATTACACCATTATTGTAAAGATTGTGCTGTTGCCCTGAGGACTCGAGAGCGTATTTATGCATTACCTAGCTTTCATTTACAGCTTCATAGTTGTGATATTTATTGGTTCCTTCTGAGATATTTAGTGTCATTGACATTGGCATCCGTTTGTTGCAAAAAGGAAGTAACGAGCCCGAAAGTCATTGTAGTCTTTTACTCTAATTGGGAGCTTGAATTCATATTTCGGGATTGATTAAGCTCTACTTTGCAAGCTCTCAAGAGCTTGAGCAAGTGTCGTGGTCATGCTCAAAGTGAGTTATCAACGGGGAGTGATAGTAAAGAAAGGAACATTCATGACTAGCCAAAGGAGCATTCATAGTAGGCCAAAGAATGCTTAAAAGCCCATTGGCTTGCGGCCCACAAATGAGAGCTCTTGAAATGATCAAGAGTGTGTTGTAGTCATTCCACATGGGATCCATCAAGGTGCCATCTAAGCGTTTTTAAGCCCAACATAAAGTTCAAGCTCACATTGAAAGCTAAAGTATTAAGTCCATTTGAGAAATAAAAAAAATGCACGTAAGAAAGTGCTTGCCAATGAGAAGCCTCCTTTCTTTGAGCTCTTAACCTCTCTAGTGTATCAAGACCCCCTTTACACTTCTTATTACTTGAGTTGAGAGCTTGAACTTGCATTTTCTTGGAGTTGACAAGTATTCGTCCATAGCTCAAACTATTGAGAGCTTGATATGTCTTCAAACTCTCAATAGTTTGAGCAACGGTAAAGTGCTCATGCTCAAAGTGAGACATGAAGGGGGGGGGGGGGGGGGGGGGAGGGGATGATGCTTATAAAGGAGGATTCACGAGCAACCAAAGAATATTGAAAAGATCATTGGCTCGGGGTCTTTAGGGCGAGAGGGAATTATCGCATAAATGCGTACCTCTCATCCATCAAGCATTTAAACTTGACCCTTACATGTTTGTGGCTGATTCATCTTACATGACTTGGAATAGAGTAACTTGGGGTCTTTGAAGCTAATTTTGGTGTCAAATCAACCAAAAAAGTAACCTCCAGGATGCACACTATTTCAACGCTTTTATGTGGGATGAATGTGAAGTATGTTTGTATGCAATAATTCCCTCTTGCCAAGGTTCATTGCCTCTAGATAAACTTATCCATCGTGGTTAATGTGGTTATTGTGGAAACAAGCTCCCTATAGCTTGAGGGCCAAGTCATTCCAATCAAACCCCACTAGAATCTAGGCTAATATGAGGTTTTTGATGCCATATTTGGAGTCACACCATTTGAATTTAGAAAATTGAAGATGTCTTGCATGAATTAAAGTTGAAGAAAAAAATTATAGCTTATTAGGCTTTCAAAAGATTCACACAAAAACATTCGTTGCAACGTCTATCAATTGTGATGTTATACATTATATGGTTACATGCTAACTATGTTGCCTAACTGGACAATCTAGGCAAACTAGCATATTTAGTGTAAGAACTCAAAAGTTAGGTGAGCTAAAATCAATATTATTGTGTTGGAATAGGTCCATTATTCTTGTTACAATGACTTTGATTCCGCATCAAGGGGTGGCCCCTCATGTGGGCTATAAGAGGATTTAGGTTTGTACAATGCTAAGAATGTTTACCTATCCAATGCTCATGATAAGATGATCTCAACAATCATAGTTAGATGTTCAAAATTATGCATGATTGTGAAATGTATGACATTAAAATTTGAAATGAGTGGATTTGAAATGAACTTGGTCATAAAACATGAAAGATGAACATCTACGTTTTAAAATCATTAGAAAAGAACTTCATAAATTTTTATTGCATATGAAAAAACCAAACGCATTCGTCTTTAAACAATGTTCCAACCTCCACCACCTCATGTACATTATAAAACCATGTGCAAAATTTTGTGAATGAACTTTGATGTTTCATTCATGTCAAAATACCTCCTTTGCTCTCGATCGAATACACAAATGCTCCCTTTCTACATATTCATTGTCAAGATAATCAATCAAAAACATCAACATTTATCTTACGATGTACGTATGTCGATTGCATGAAAATTACAAATAAAAAGTTTCAATTGATTTTGACAATGACAACTACCATGATATGTGTAAAATTTAGACGTGGGAGCTAAATATCTCACTTTACACATGTATTTTGCATGCGTGACCAAATGGCTCAAAGACGTACCTAACAAAGTGATTTGATGCAACATTTTATTACACGTTAGATAGAAAATATAACGAAGTCGGTGCCAAAATTAAAATCGAACTTCGTATCTCATAAAGTTCCAGTGAGTAGCCATTTGAATTTGGCACTTCAATGTGAACGGCCTCAAAAGTACACTTTTTATTTAGAATCGTATGAAAGAATAGTTACGGATACTACCACTTATGCTTCCTGCGCAGTACATAATGCACAATAGTTCTCAATAACTCCCAGCTATAGATAGATGCCATAGTCCCATGGTTGTTTTTGTAGTTTTATTAGATTAAGTTGGGATTTTCTAGAATATTTGCTCAAATTGGAAAATATTTTAAAAATATGTTTACAAAGAAAACATGAGAATTTGGTAAAATATTCCATTTCTTGAAGATAAATCTTGATAATAAATAACTTATTTGACAAAGATCTATATGAACCACCTTGACACTATGGTAAATAGATAGAGGGTGCCCAACTGCATCACAAAATTGATGTCTTGAATTTTTTATGCTTATAATATTGAGAGTTTTGAGAGCAAAACGTATTTGATAGTGGATTTTGAGTGTTTAAGTTACCTCTGTATGGGGAATTAAGTTGGTCAGGATGTGCAAACATCAATTCGATAGGTAAATGATCATGATCTTTCAAAATGTCCGATGGCCGTCGCATGGGTCTTTTCTGTTCAGTAGTCCTATATGGAGAGTTGATTTGATCCTTGTGTGCTTCTGGTAAATAAGTAGGCATATGTTTTTCCGCCCTATGTATAATCCAAAACGCATAGACGCATCCAGGAATGATAAATAAACACCATAGTATGACACAAATCATATATTCAGGCTGCACAAGTTCAAGGAAAAAGGGGTTCACATAAAAGAACCACATTACAAACCTCCAAGTCCACATATCATCATTGATTTCACATCGATTCTATCACATCAAACTACGAACATTGAATTAATGACTACCAAATGTAGGGTTGCAATTCAAATCATTTGTTTATATGTTTATTATGTGGAAAACCTAGAAAGTTGGAATAATATGAGTTGAATCAATATGGAACAAATAAATTTGCTAATCATTGAGTTAGCATTGAATTTTTTTTAAATTAGAAGGTGTATTTATCAACATTACATGTTAGACACTTAAATTTGGAGATGCAATTAGATTCAAACGCATCAATTAATATTATATACTATAATTATGATATTAAAATGAAAAATCACAAAAAATTGAATGTACCAAATTCAAAGGATTCGGTGAATCGTACCGGTTCACTACGGCCCCGACCGATTCTGTAGTAGATGGCTACGGGAGGGATGAGACAACACATAATAACTTCACAACATCGTTCTCTCTTTGAGGATGCAATTGACGTGGGCTCCTCCATCTTGATCCCCCTTTGGAATTTTCCAACTTGAGCATCTTGAGAATTAATTATCAAATTTCATTTCACAAGTTACTTTGACTCATTCATGTCGCTTTTTATACAAACGACCTTCATAGGTGTTCTTAAGTGATGTGAGTGAGTGTTCATGGAGATTATTTTTGACATGTACAATGAGGTGTCAACTAATGAGAGCTTGCCACTTGACAATACTTAGCATGGTTACATGTAATCATGGACCTTGATTCTTGGATCAAATCTTGACGCTAGAGTAAAAATGAACGTCCTACACATGCTTAAGAATTATGAATGCTATGTTGTTTAGGGTTTTGGGTCAAAATTCTCCCCAACCAAGGCCCGTTTTCCATGTTCCACATGACACTAAGAGAACATCTTGTCATCCATGACAACTCCGACATCCTTTCTTCTTCTTTTTGTTCCCTCCTCTTTGATTCCATTATGTACAAGTTCTATTTCAACACCTTAGCGCCGCATCATTGTGAATGATGAACCTATAGGATTGATTCGAGGGTCAAGTTTGGGAAAGCATACTAGAGGTCAAAAGAAAGGTGAGATATCAAAAGGTACCTACTACCTATTTAGATTTGTCCCTAAGGTTTTTGTTGTTGCTCTTGTGTCCTTTCATACACTAATAAGTAAGTTAGAGGTGAAATGAGTACTTAGATGAGATGATTAGGGTGTTGTCTATTGATGCAATGTTGCTTGGCGAGGGCTTGGGTGTCTTGCTCTTTAAGTTGGATCCCCACCAATCTTATCTAAGGTGACAATGTAGTGTAATCTATATACAATGGACAATGTGGTGGTGGTGAGGTGTTGCCCCGTTGCCCTCCACTGTTCTGCATCGTTCTGGAGAGGTGGGGGAGTTATGTGTACAGGTGCAAAAGGCTGGGACATATGGAATACAAAATGAATAGTCCAATTCAACATACTTAATGTTGCTATTCCAAGGGCGACACCCACCATATCCAAGGTATTGCCCACCATATCCTAGGCCATAACTATCACGTCCATGGTAACACCCTCCACTCTCAGAATAATATTGGTGGTGTCCACAACCACACTTAGCACGTCCATGAGTAGGCAACAATATAGCACTTCAAAACACACCAAATGCATTGCTATAGCATTTGTGGCCATAAATGCTACGCCTTGGTTGTTCCAGAACACAACAGTCCACACATTGCACGATAAGTAGATCATTGCAAATCCAACAAATCATTGTGTATTGAACTATCCAATCATTTTATATCCCAAGTGCTATGGTTAAGCTCTTGGCCTTGATCTACTCATTGGAGGGCCTTCTTGGAATATTGGCACTGCAATATATGGAGTTGGACCTATAGACCATGTAAAGAGCATGATAATGCAATTATTGTTAATGAA
The DNA here is from genome assembly GCA_950295325.1 of Polytrichum commune. NCBI lineage: Eukaryota > Viridiplantae > Streptophyta > Polytrichopsida > Polytrichales > Polytrichaceae > Polytrichum > Polytrichum commune. The sequence continues at coordinate 59,318,859 of OX485804.1, forward strand.
CAAGATATGCATACGAGCTTCAATAACCTACATGCCCAAGTGAAGGAGTTGGATTTGGTAATCATCTTGCATGTATGGCAACTAGCAATTGCATCACTACAAGAAACTATGGCTAATTTAATATGATATGAAGGCAAAAACATGTGCCTTCTTGAACATGACCTTGTAGGAAAATATACTTATTTGACCTCATTTATGTCATTGTTTTGTGAACATCATGGTAAGAGAGCTATGGATGTCTTTCAACTAGTTCCACATGTCATAAAATCTAGTGAATGTGACGTTACGATGATTTGAAATTTATTTTAGATTTTGGTTATAAAAGATTTAAAAGATTTATTGGCAATTACTAGTACCACTACGGCAACCATGAGATACTTATCTTGTTGGTTTGAGGGTTTGAGCCAAAGCTTTCTCAAACGCAATCACCTTATCTCCATAGAGCCAAGACTAACCTCACACATGCACATGATCATATGTACGATTTTAATTTTTATATTTACCTATATGTTTTAAATGATTTTTTTGGGCATAGTAAAGTACCATAACTCTTTTTTCTAATTAAAGAATAAAATGTTCTATTTCAATGTTTACAACAAACATGGAATGTCTTATAAATGTAGTCATTGCCTATGGCAACTAGCCATTGCATATTGAACATAATGCATTATTACAACATGTGTTTAACTAACAACTGCTTATTAATCATACTAATGCATATTTAACTAATTGAGCATTGCATCATACATCTGAAATGCTTTGATGAAGTTATCGACCCTAATCCACCTCATTGAGGGCCTTTTTGGGTGGTTCGCATTGCAATATTTGGAGGAGAACCTATATGGACATGTAATGAGCGCGGCAATGAAATGGTCAATGATGAATAAGATATGCATATGAGCTTTGATAGCCTAGATGACCAATGGCACAAGGTGGGTTTGGCTTACACTATCCATATGATAACTAGCAATTGCCTATGGTGATTGGCCATTGAATGTCGACCTAGATCCACCCAATTGAGGGACTCCTAAAATTACTGGCATTGCAATATTTGGAATCAGACCTACATCACCATGCAATAACCACAACAACCACAAATGCAAATTCAAGTGAGGGTGTCCCTCCCTTCCAACATGTGGCAATTGTGGCCATGGTGAATGTGGGTGTGGACATTGCAGCGGTGGCAATTGCCATGTAAGGTAGCAGTGCCTTATAGTAACACCTTCCTTTTGGTGACACTTATTTTTCCTCGGTAAATTGTCTACAAGTGAGTGCAATGGTGCCATCGAGTAAGTGTTTGCTGAAAGCGATTAATCATATGCGGCATCAAATACAAACCAACACCACTTTGGCCATTCATAGTAGCAATGTAAGAAGGATGCAAGAACGCTTTAAGAAGAGCACCAACTTTGACCATTCATAATGCCTAATCGAGGATCTATCCATGATCTATCCACTCAACACGGTAGTGTAAGAAGTGATCCACAAAAGGGGGAAAATACCTTCATTTAATAGAAGACTTTCACCCACAATAAGAGTAATTTTGTTGCGATTCTCACTTAGCAATCCAACATCAACGGGACCCCCCCCCCTAGTGGATAGTAAATAGTTCATTTCTTAAAACAACTTTTCAAAAAATTTAGGTTGCATATGGATTTATTTTTTATTGATGAAAAGATTTGTAGACTCTTTTTAGTTTGCAAGATCCATAGATTTTTTTTTTGAAAAATTTCCAAGGTATTTAACCTACTTGGAAAAGCAAAGTTTCTAGAAATGTCTCTTTTACGCTCAACTAGGTGGTGGTGGACATGATGACAATGTCCATGTCCATGGAGATTGTGGCCTTGGACCCGACCGTGGTAGACATCAATGTCAATGGTGGAGGTTATGGAGGTAGTATGAGACTTGCCAATGAGTACCGTAGCACCATGGCTTGTTCGTGCAAAAATAATTCCCAAATAATAAACCGAAAAGAAATAAAAAATTATGAGTCCAATCAAACGAATAAGTGAAAAATTATATTAGAAAAAACTAATTAATGGAAAATTTGGACTCTTCTAAGCTCCAACCACGTCAATGCACCATAAGAGGTTGCATGCTAACGCGTTAATGGCTTGGCGCCTTGTTCACGAGCTCCACGAGGGATAAGAGGGATAAAAGCAAAATCAACCCATCGTTGTTTTGGTGCAATTTCTAACACTCTTCTCACACATGTCAAAGTGCAAATACATACAAAAGACATTACACATACACTATGCAAAGACAAACAAGAGCCATACTAAGTAAGGTTAAGGTGGATACTTAGGTTTAAGGCCAAGAAGCCGCCACAAATGAATGATAAAAATAATAACCTACTTGCAGTATTGTTGGACCTTACCAAAAAAACGAATGAATCCTTTTTAAATCATAAGACTAACGAAATTTCATAAATTATATTTTTAGTTGACGAACCTTATTTTTCAAAAAAAATAAAATTGTTTCGAGGTGCACGAACTAGCTATGGTGCTACGGTGTTGTAGGGACCGTATAATATGACTATAGTGTACTTTGGAAGATTGCATACATGAGCCAACCTCCATGCATCGGAAATGGATGCAATTTGTAAGCATGCTAAGTTGCTCAAGTGTCCACAACCATGGAATGGGACCATTGTGAATACTATTTGAATTTGGCAATATGCTCACAACAATGATGGTATAGTTATGGTTGTAACAATTGTGCTCAAGGACATGGTGGGTGTGGGTGTGGATTCAAATTTCCCAATTGACTTTGACATGCATATTGTATTCCATATCTATGGCAGTACATTTAACTTTGTGGGCCATGAGAACATAACACCATTTGCAGGTGAACCTAAATTGACATGAGGATAGTTCCCTGCAACGAGCAAAGAAAATGATTCCCTAGTAGGTAGGTCAGCACACCACCTAGATGCTTGAGAAATGGATGGTGGTTGTGTGCAAACATATAAGAGAGCAACATTCTTCAAAGATGATCCAGCCTTTGCACTAATGCAATCACAAGTTTAAGTTAAGCCATAGAATACTAACATAGTATTTGTGAAAACGTCATATTCACATGCAACGTTTTTTTTCAAGGCCGACTCAATTTCTAGTCTTTACTTGGTAGACAAAAATACATCAATAGTAAAAAGATATAGCATTGTGTAACTTCAAATAGTAATTGACATTAAAAATTATGTTGAATGTAGTGCTAATGAAACAAGTTTTGATAGGGAACCCAATATGGATAAGGCAAATGCACCTAAAATGTATTTACGTAAATTTCATCGCAAAGAGATTATGCCCTCTACCCAAAATGACTATGGTGGATCAAACATTCAAAAGACATCGACTTCAATCAAGGAATGTCAAATTATAGAGTGCTTACAAAGAAATAACATATTTTTTTACAAAGTTCTTTACTAACTAGTATGCATACATTTTCCATGACAATTACATAAATTAAAGGGCATTGAGTGGACCCAGCTCACAAGCACCCACTCAGCCAGTCCACTAAATGAGCTTTAATCTATACTATATAATTTAGAACTTTGGAACAACAAGGACGCATGGATATTGACGCATGTATCAATTGTTCTAATTTTTTGAAGTCAACCAACTGTGGGCAGTGGCATTTTGGACAAATGGTGCGAGGATGGCTAAGGACATTTGCAATAGGTTGGGTCAACACATGCCTAGACGAGTTTGATACAAATTTGTTGAAATTCCCCCCCAATTTTTTAATTTTTTAATTTTTTCATAATTCAAGTAGTTTGGTTCTCAATAAATATAAGCATACCCTTCAAAAGACATTCTCACAAGGCACCTTCTGACCATTCAAGAGCAACCATATGGTGTTTGATGGGACATCTTGTTTTTGGTGTGTTAATTGAAAATTCTTATGTTCCAACAAATGCTCTTGATATAGACCCAATATATACATGTTGGTCCACCAACCTCTTGACTCCCAAGAGATTCCCAAGCTCAATTCATGTGTTCCCTAAAAAGAACGATCAAGTTTGGGACTAAACTCTAATGAGACTGAGAATAAGAGGAAAAACTCTTTGACCTTGTGTTTATTATAGGTAATATTATGCGAGCGACAAGCTATACTAGATATACATCGAAATCGGGGACTCTTTTCTTGTATTTCACTCTCATTCCCAACATTTTAGGTTAACCTTTGGTGTAACTTTGTGTATTGTAGCATTGAGTATTTTCACATTGTGAAGACGAATGTGAACAGTAATTTCATCCATCCATCACTATGGGTGCGTTCATTCGTTGTTTGCAACGGAGAAGTTCGCAGGAGCTTTGTTGCAAGAAACGCTTGGCTATGGTTATGGCTATGGCGCTCGCTTCCAAATTTCGATGCATTCTTCTTGTGCGTTGTATCCGACGCTCCAAACCACTTGAAATCCTATCCATCCCTCTCTTATCTCCATGCATAAGTATATTTGTCCCTTCCTCCTCTCCTTTTTGCTTGATAGGCAATTGAAAGAGAGCCGGGAGAGTACCTAGCAGCTGCATTCTAGTGCACAGATTGAGTCCGAGACTAGTTCGCATTGAAGTAGAACATGTCTATCTAAAATATTTCGAAGACTCTTTGGAGCGTTGGAATCCAGTGGTTTCGTTTTCATATTGGAAGGGCGTGAATTCAAGTCTTGGTTTCTCGCAGCTGAGGTTGCAGCCTATCGGAATGGGAGTTACTCTGTTGCTGCCACCAATGAGTAAGAAGATGAGGCATGAGACGAATTTTTCCCGATATTTTTGTAACAAAAAGGATTCTATATTCCATGAAGCTCCTCGAAAGCTTAAAGAGCACAAATGGCGAGGACGGGCTGTCGTTCTCCTTAATACCGTGTAGTTAGAGCTCCTCAAAGCCAGTTCGCCTTACCTACACCAAAGAGACGAGAGAGAGAGAGAGAAGAAGAGAGCGAGACATGGATTTCAATGTGTACCTGACGACGTTCATTCTTCATTCCTTTGTTATGTGTCAGACATGAGCGTGGTAGAGAAGGAGCTTGCCTGCAGCAGAGGATGGAACGGTTCGCAGAGAAGATCGGCTTGCAGAACTTATCATCGGCATTATTGCCAAGAATTTATGACCGGGGAGCACAGAATTGAACTCGTTTCTGGACTATCGGAGCCTCAATCTCTTCCGATGAAAAGATTTAAGCTCAATGCGTCTGCAAACAGGTAATATATTGTGTTGAAGAAATCTATGAATATACGAAGTAGTGAAATGAATTGCACTGAAATTTACTAGAGCCTTCCAGGCCACATAGAGTTTTTCTAATGGACTCCCGTACGTACGGAAGATTTCTTGAATGATTATCCGCCATACTGGAACTCGGCTTCATCAAATTTCCAGTTTGGAGATCCACTCTTAATCCATCTCGAGCTGCATACCCTGGAGTAGAAGCTCCCTCCCTAATAATTCGCACATCGAATGCTCAAGCAGGTTAGAAATGAGAAACTAGAGGAGTATATCACCTTCTATATTATCGAAGTGCTCGCTAATATAGAAGTTAGATGAATTGCACTGAGAGATAGAGCATTCCGGGCCACAGGTACATTAAATGGACTCCCTTATGTACGGGAGATGTCTTGGATGAAGATCCTCCATACTGGAAACTCAACTTTATCGAATTTCCAGTGTGAAGATTTGAATAGCTCAGTCCTATTTCCATGTCGAGGTGTTTGACCTGGGATAGAGCCTCCCTCCTGAAAACTATGTTTTAAAGTAAATATGGACGAAAGACTTGTCCAATACTAATAATACATATGAGAGTATCACTAGTACTGTAAACACATGCACATTGCGAAACACATTATTTGGGGGGAAATTAGTAGTTTGGATGAAAATAAGTAGATAGGATGATTGACACCCAAACTATACATACTTTTGAGGATGAATGTGGTTGAATTATAGCTCTAGATGTGGATTTCTTTATAAACAACACAGTTCACATGCAACTAAAATGTGTAAACAAGTGATGTAGTCCATATCTAATGCTAGAATTTCGTGTATACAATTTCATTATGTCCAGTTAAGATTTACTTAATACCCAGTTCGGGGTAGAACCTCCCTCCCTCCCTGGATATTCTGCACATTGAATGCTCAAGCAGATGAGAAAACTAGAGTATATCGCGTTCTATACTATGGAAGTGCTTCTTGATCATGCCTTTGTGCTGACTTTTAGCCATCTCAATGTGGATGTTGTGGCATGCATAAAGTAAATCCTCGAGAAAGAATGGAAATTTGGAGACAGCGGTTGTGGTCGGCGGCGGTTGGGCGGGTTTCGGAGCTGCGCATGCCCTGGCCAAGTTAGGCTTTGTTGTCACTCTTTTGGATGCGTCTCCTTCACCTGGAGGCCTCAGCACGGGATTTCGCACCTCTCAGGGTAGATCTGTGGAGGCTGGCATCAAGGGCTTCTGGTGAGCTGCTCTGCTCATGCAGAGTCAATATTATAGCTCAAGAGTTCCTTCAATTCTTCCATTCTTTGAAGGAGTGCCTAGTTGTCGTATGTCCCCCTTCCTCTTTGATGAACCGAGTGACAAGTTTTCACTTTTATTTACAAATATTGTTCACATTTTATACAAATATCATATTTGATTAGACATTGTAAAATGTGCCATAAGTCTTCATAAGATGAACATATCTATAAAATATCCACGCAAGCTAATGTCGTCTCCATTTTATAAAGTATTTTTAAATGTAGATTTTTAATCGTGGGATTTGCTGTAGGTGGCAGTATCACAATATATACAACCTTCTGAACGAGCTCAATGTTGTGAGTATCATTTTGACAACCATGTCTTTAATGCTCCCTTCCAATCTGTATATATGTTCTTCCATCGTTCTGAGAGAGGGTAGTCTGAATTTATCAGGAGAGGGTGAAAAGGAGAATTGCAACACCCGAATGAGAGGAAGACTAAACCCAAATAAGAATTAAGATGTTTTTCCAGCTCAGTGCGAGCTCAGTGCGATGGCAATGGGATGACACTCCTGTGAGTCAAGCCAGGATACACCTGACAAACTAGCACATAGGTAGACACAGGCACAATCAATAATGTAAATGAGTTTCCATGTTTACATGAAAGTCTGACTATCTTTGGACGCCAGAACTCGAGATAAAAGTCAAGTTTCTGAACCCTGACATATTTCTACACCTCTCTAGGATCCAAGGATGACTAATAACTGCTTGAAATGAAGGATTATGTTCGACTTTTCTCTGCAATCAATTGTATTGAGCTTCTAATCCTATTCAATAACTGCAACAGCCATGGCCATTCACAAATTGGACAATGAGTTCATTCTACTCGCCAGAAGGAATTCAAGTGGAGGCCCCTGTTTTCAATGCCCTTCCACGACTTCCCACTCCTATCGGGTCCTTCCTGTACACGTCACCTTACTTCAGGTTTGTACTTATTCCCCATCTCCTGTGTTCATTGTATCCCTGAGTACTTGGGACCCTTGTGACCTTTCTTTACTCTGCTACTACATCTGAGATAGTGTGGCCGTGATCAATGCTACTCTCTTTGTCTTTGAATTTTAATAATGTCCATGGCCTCAGGAATCTGCCTGTTGCAGACCGCCTGACTGCACTTCCCCTTCTTCAAGCTCTTCTTGAATTTGACACTGTACGATCTTCATAAACTGGTGCCTTTTCATTTGATCAATTATTCAGGATACGCAACCTTTGATACAATCAGATTTGTAATGTATCGATTGTGAGAAGGGATGCAATTGTTGGTGGCAAGACAAGGATTCAAAAATATATCGTTCTTGGGATGAGTCTCTATGAATTGTAACTCTCTGATTATACCATGAGGTTGAATATGTGCTTTAAATCACCTCACAACCTACAAAACATTTTTAAGGAAGGGCTTCATCTTATATGCATGTTGAGATCTTTAATTTACACGCAGCAGTGGACTGGCATTGAATCATTAAGTGTGCTTAACTGAGGGAAAAAAAAGTAGCATTTGCTATGAGGCGGCACCTGTAGTTGAAGAACACGATATTGTGTCCAAACATGCGAACCCGTTGCTGCAGGAGAAGAAAGCTCAAATTGAGTACCCACGTGAAGTGAGATGGATTCCAGGATGAAAAGGCATACGCAACGTATGATGCAATGACGGCAAGAGAACTTTTTCGAAAGGCGGGTGTATCAGCAAAATTGTACCGGGATTTTTTGCAGCCTATACTCCTCGTCACCCTCTTTGCTCCAGGAGAGCAGCTCTCAGGTACTTAATGTCAAAGAGTGCATGCCAGCAGAAAAGCTTTATCCAGAGTCTTCTACCTCATGTGTATCTATAATCAAATGAGCTTCGCATGTTATAAAAAGCAAATCAAGTAAGGGAATGTTTTATACCAGCAAAGGGCGTGCTGATAATGCCACAATCCCTGCTTCACGAGGTTGCAGTATCGTAACAATCAGTGATGTATGACCTCTGATGAAAAGTGGATGACAATTTACTTCTACCTTGATATTTTCCCTTGCTTTTCTACATCCTATTGAGGTTCCTTGAAAGATACAGTGAAGTAACAGCTGATTTTGACACTATCTAAGCATCCATGTATTCCAGATAATAGGCCACCCGTTAGTCAAAGAGAAGTCAAGTCCGAATAAGATACCACTACTTCCTCCAGATTTTGAAATTGCATGAGACCATGGATGCATGAATGGTATTGTACTCCCTATTAAGGCTGTACAAACATCTTGGATAAATTTCTCAAGACCCTACATAACATATTTGTGCAGTCACATGACATACATTTTGGGTCAGTCATCATGAGAAGTCCACTAATTTCTCGGTGGTGATTGTTGTGCAAATACCAGCGGCAGCTGCACTTGGAGCTTTATACTACTACGTGTTGGCTCACCAGGCAGACTTTGATGTCTGTTGGTGCAGAGGTTCAGTGGCAGAGGTCATCTTCAAGCCTTGGCTTAAAGACATTGAAGCCCGAGGGGGTTCTGTCCTGGGCAGTAACCGTGTCACTGATGTGATCTATGACGAGGAAAGAAATAGGATATCTGGAATAGTAGCCGGTAAGGTCAATCAACATGTCGGAATTTTCTCTAGTTGGTCTATATGGTCTAAATGAATTACACTGCAGGATAAAGCCTAGAATATTTGAGGACAAGGTGATTTGATTTCCACTTTCTCCTTTACGACATCCCTACAGTTTTAGACTCCTTTCTACATATTACCAATCTTTTGGTAGATGTGCTGCAGTCAATCGTGATGGAGAGCAAACAGTCCACAAGGCTGATGTGGTTGTCTTCGCAGTTGGAGTCCAAGCAATGCAGGTATGTACGCTGAGGCCCTTAATTACTGAAAATAAACTAGCTTGGCTTGATAATTTTAATACCGTTGTATCCCAAGCATCTTATATTTTTATGAGTATCCAAAACATGCATATATTTCTCAGCGATAAGGGCTAGTGATTATTTTTCTTCAACGAACCCGTGCACACAGCAGATATGGGGGCTACCAGCTGCAAGAACTGACATGAATTGACACAGGAGATCCATGTAAATTAATTTTATCGATCATTTGATGAGTTCGTATGATGTCAGATATAGTCTTGAATCACACCAGGACCCTCAAATACCTGCCTTGTCATTTTACAGAGGATTGTAGCTTCATCACCAGTTTTGGCAGAGCGGTCTGAATTTGCAGCTGCTTCTAATCTTGGCACCATTGATGTTCTTGCTACTAGACTTTGGCTTGATCGTCGTATAGTATTGAAGAATCCATCAAATGTGCTTGCTGGTTTTGAACCAACCACAGGGGCGACTCTCTTTGACCTGAATTCTTTACAGGTACTAAATCACCACATCTCCAATAGGGTCACTGGGTCCAATCAGATCATTCTAGATCCTTAGAGCTTCTGTAGACACAATTCAAATAATTCCTACTTATACTGCGGTCTTTGTGCCCTATGTACAAAAGTCAGTCTTTGGTAACAAACCCATTCATGTTTTTGACCACAGTGAATTACTTACATTGCCTTGTGTTGCAGACGGAATTTGCAGAGGAGCCTGGGACTGTCTTAGAAGTTGATTTTTTCCACGCTAACCAGCTCCTCCCGCTCACGGATGAAGCGGTTATCCAGAAGGTATCTCATCGTTGTATAGACGTCCATGAAAACGAGCAAATGACAAAGCAATATACAGATTGCAGCTACATACAAAGCGACCAATAAAGCTTATTCTTTCTTATTTCCAGTCCATAGTTTCACTTGCAACTGCTGAGAAAATTGAGTGAAGAACTTCCATGCAACCTCTATACTTTGCCCTTAACATTCACCTGCTTGGATTGTCAGGATCTGTGATGAAGTCAGTTTCTCTATTGGAAGTTGACCTTTCTCATCGTTTCCATGATTTTTGTAGGTGATGGATCAATATCTTATACGTTGTGAGCCGGGGTTCAGAGGAGCTAAAGTGATTGACAGCAGTGTGTTACGGTTCAAAGGAGCAGTCACACTTTTTGGTCCAGGGTCTCACCAACACATGCCGTCCACTCAAACGAGCTTCAAGAATGTCTTCATCTCCGGTGACTGGCTACAACAGGGACCCGGAGCACATGGGGCCAGGGGACTTTCCCAAGAGAAAGCATTGGTGACCGGTTTGCTAGCTGCCAATGCAGCAGCTTTGAGTGCAGGAGTCTCTTCCCAGGTGGAGGTGCTTCCAGTGGAAGAGGATGAAACCCACATTGCAGCTGGGAAGTCGGTCGTGCGCAAGCTTCGTCATGTGGCTCGCACTGTTGGGCTCCAATCTCCTTTCCTGTCATGAAAATGTCGTGCAGTGATCATGTGTGCAAATTTCCATGAAGAAAATGTTCCATGGTGAGTAAAGTGGCTGAAAGTGCACAAATCTTGAAAGAACAGTACCTCAAAATGCGTCTCTCCTGGTTGCCCAGCTCAACAGGTGGAGCATTCCTCCTACTCTCCACTAAAGCACGCTGCATCATTCAATTAAGGGTACCATTTCTTTCCTAACCTATTATCAATTTGGTACATCGAGGCAATCCGATCACTTGATTTGTAAGAATGTCAGGGCCCTTTACATCAGAGCTCGAACTTGTATTTCTTGGGAGTTTGATACTTGGATTTGACTGGAAGCTTTCATTCAATTCTCAAACTACTGAGAGCTTGACCAACGTTTAAAGTCTCAATACGGTAGTTTTGAACAAGTGTAAAGTGGCCATGCACAAAGTGAGCTACTGATGGAAAATAGTACTAAACAACACAGAGTTCATATGCTTAAAGCCCATTGACTTGAGATCCACAAAATGAGAGCTCAAACTCTCCATAACATCATTAAGCCTTTCCATTCTAATAATATCAATGACAATGCTTCACCAAGTTTATCAAGCTGAATCTCTTGGTAAGAGAGAATAAGCATGGTATAGTTCTGACTAGTATTTGACTTATTCTCGGACCCACCGAGCCTATAGTCTTAATCGGATAATGTTGAGTCAACATTCATAGGTGACCTCCACGAGGTAGCTTAGGATTTTGACTAAGAACTTGTCATAAACATTTCACATGGGATCCATCAGGGTGCCATCTAAGGTAGAGGGTGCTTAAACCAACACTTTCAACTATTGCACATACATATGGTTATGTGATTAACATAAACAACATTCATATTAACCTTTGGGCTAAACATAGGTATAAAGAAAACAATAGCCTCAAGTGAATATTTGATGAATATTCAAAGTCAAAACCACTACACCATACATGGTATTTAGTGTCACCTACCCTATTTTGATGCGTATGCTAGGTTACACTAATAATCAACAACTTCCCTATTAGTGTCACCTTGTGACACATGGTGTTCAAGTGCAGTTACTAATATCTTGGCATGAGTATGCTCAAATAGTGTTATGAGGTGTATGCTTATGTTACACAATGGTCTACAAGTTGACTAAAGTGTATACAAATGACACTTCGCATTAGAATTTTTGAGACTATCTTCCTCTTGCATACTAAAACGTAAACACATGCGACTTGTCATTAGTATGCTCAATAACATCTTCTTGCATACTAAAATACAAAACTATCATGTCAAGTATCTCAATGCGTTGCGCTAAATGTCATAATGTAAATATATTTTCACTTGAAAAAGTTGCTTATGTTGACGAATAATATCACATTGACAATTAGCGGACATGACATTTTGAGACTCCTAGGCATCTAGTTTAGGCCCTTCACAAATAGTGTACCTGACACTAAATATCATATATAGTATAGCTTCCTTAAACCAATCCCTAGGTCCCATGTATGTCAACCTTGCATATGATGAGGACCCCACCTTCCATTACCTAGAATAAACACAGCATAGTCAGGTACTAGAACCAACACATCATAGTTGGGTACTAGACCCAAAGCTAGATCAAAGCCCAACCAGTAACAGTACGCAAAGCCACATGGCCACCTCCATGATCCCACCAGGTTCGGTTGCAAAACAGTCACTTTGCATCCCGGGTATTGACCTCCCTTGTGCTTTGTGGACATACCTCCTAGGCTTTGTGAATAGAATAACTAGAACAGGCACCAACAAGCCACCTTAAACCCATGTTAAACCAACCCAAGATGGAGTGGAGCCCATTATCTAACCTACATGCACCTACATAGTGGAGGCCAGTATGAGGTGGTGCCACTAGTGACACCTAAAACAATCACTCCGCGGACCCAGACACTCCTACAACCTGGGGAATGGTTAAGGATAATAGATTGTTGACGATTGGGAAACATTTATAAGTGTTGCTTTTGAGTGGGGAATTGGTTTCAGCACCCTCTACCTTAAGTGTTGTAAACCCGGTAAAAAAAAATAATGCAAGTGTAAAGTGGACTTGAGTGAACAAGCGTTAGCAAGGAGCCTCCTCTTTGCTAAAATTAAGGGGGTTTTCGCACATTGTTGGGGGCCCACAACCTGCCCTGCAATATGGGCCGGTCTTTCAAAATAAGGTGAGGCTAAAGGAGGGAATTGAAGCCCGGCAGAGGATCAAACTCTTTGTGATCTTGTTGTCATTGTTATTATTTTCTAGCTTATGTGTCATTATCCATGTGCAAGTGGCTTGACTTCTTAGGGCCATTTCACACATGAGCCAAGAGCCGTGACCATGAAATTGTGAGAGCCCAAAAGAAAGTCTCCAAAGGTTGTCTCAAGAAACCTCCAAAATCATGTGGTGTGGTCATGGACCCTCAAGTGTAGTGTGAAGTCATATGTGATAGGGTTGTTAATCAAATGCTATTTCAATGAATTTCTATTCATGCGGTCCTTACACATGATAAAATTAAATAAACCAACGGTTGTGAGCGTTTGGAGTGCCATGGTCTCCTAGTTTCGTGCTAGGCCTATCTCCAAGAGGTGGTTTTGGAAAATAGTCCAAGTGACCATGAAACATAATCCATTCGATGCCACGTAGGAATCCATGTAGACTTTACATCCATCTTGCAATCACATACTCCGTTGGTCCCGCAAGCGTAGTGTGAAGTAGCGAACTTGGACCGGCTCCGCCTTTTCCACCAATGAGAGTGCTCGAAGTGTAATGGTCACGGGCTCTCAGTCTTGTGTGTGAAGTGGCCCTTAGGCTGGGTCGATGATGTACATCTTATTACACATGATGTTCACCGTGGAAAGTTCTTATCCTGTACTAATTTAAATATGTGCATATGAGAATCTAGATGTGGTCGAAGATCCATGGAAACCATGTAATTTGAAGGTGGCGAAGACATTGGGGACGCCATAGCGCTAGTTTGCATGGGGTCTCGAGTCCCAAGTCTCACTCATGTCAACAAGTCATCCCAGTGTGGAGGCAAAGTCCCTATTTTTGAGCTTCAAGAAGTCCATTAAAGTATGATTTTTATGGGATCTTGGTTATTTTATGCAATAAATCTTGGGACTTGGGGTGCAAGTTGGGTCTAGCTTTTCACTCAACCCAATTCTAACACAAGTGCCAAGAATCACCTCCAAATAGTGTCGTCGTGTAGATATCGATGTCATACTTGGGACTTAAGACTCGGACCCCCTATGAAGTGCTAAGTCCTAATCTCCATGCTCTCAACGGCTGAGATTGCACGAATTGACCCATTAAAGTATGATTTTTATGGGATCTTGGTTATTTTATGCAATAAATCTTGGGACTTGGGGTGTGAGTTGGGTCTAGCTTTTCATTCAACCCAATTCTAACACAAGTGCCAAGAATCACCTCCAAATAGTGTCGTCGTGTAGATATCGATGTCATACTTGGGACTTAAGACTCGGACCCCCTCTCAGGGAGTGCACTATTCATTAAAACCAAGCATCACGTGCGTGCATGCCCCTTATTAAAATACCCCTGTATACATTTTATTTTTGTTGAAATCAAGAAATATACTTACAAATCTCATTGCTTCAAAATACATTTCCATACGTACACAAGGGTCCAAAAACAAATACAAAAATTGTATATAACATGTGTACAAATGTTTGGAAATACAAAAATATGGCCCTATTATATGTATAATATCAAATCATGGATTTTTAGTTATAAAGTCGTTACTTAGTGGATGAAAAAACACATGATTCTTGGTCCAGGTCTGACTTGAACGCGTAAACGCGTAAATGCGTACTTTACATATATTTTTCTATAGCCTCATGTATATCTACTTCTTGCTTAATAGCAATATGTCTCTTGTACGTACATTTTGTACATGCTTGTTTTAAATAATACCCGTTTGGTGCACCCACGTGTATAAATACAATACTTGAACAGTGCACTCCCTGGGGACCCCCTGTGAAGTGCTAAGTCCCAATCTCCATGCTCTCAACGGCTGAGATTGCACGAATTGACCCATTAAAGTATGATTTTTATGGGATCTTGGTTATTTTATGCAATAAATCTTGGGACTTGGGGTGTGAGTTGGGTCTAGCTTTTCACTCAACCCAATTCTAACACAAGTGCCAAGAATCACCTCCAAATAGTGTCGTCGTGTAGATATCGATGTCATACTTGGGACTTAAGACTCGGACCCCCTGTGAAGTGCTAAGTCCCAACCTCCATGCTCTCAACGGCTGAGATTGCACGAATTGACCTCAAGTGAATTGGGACCCCATGTGAATTGGCACTTAGAGTTGAGCCGGAATTAGCATCAAAATCCCCCAACCCACCTCCTAACATCCAACATGATTATCACGAACTAGTGTCCGGAGAGATTGTTGGGCATGATCGATCGATATTCTAGTGTTTCCAAGTCCAATTGGGTACAAGTTGACACCTTTCGGTTTTTCTTTATTATTTTGGGGTATATTCTCTAAATTCCTCTAAAACGATGGGTAATTTTCCTAAAGTCTTGAACTTCAATCAGTTATTTCTCAAAGTCAATCAATTCATCTGTAACTAGCAGCCAGTTCTCCCAATTTATTGTCACGGACCCTAATTTAAGCTTTCTATGTCATCCTGTACACATGATCAATTTCATATTATTGTAGGTGATAAGCATGTTCGCAACAAATCAATTCAAATTTTGATCAAAGGTTTGTACAATGTGTGCCCTTTTTACTTGTTGGAACCTATGGAAAAAAATACAAGTGTCAATTCAAAGAGTTAGCATTTTGATACCAAAGTGTTGAACTTGCTTATCACCTATGGTGTGTAGTGATGGTTTCTTTGGCATGGGCTTGAGTTTCATGGTGTCTAGGTAATTTCATCCACCGGGATAGTAAAAATGAGATGTATTTGTATGAAGTATTCATATTTTGATCTATTCGACTATGAGAAAGGCATTGAAGTCCCCAAATTGATGTAGTATCCCTTTAGGGGTCAATTAGGCTATTTGGCCCTCAACCTATAATGGCTTATTTCCACAACAACCCTTTCATCCAAAATAGAAGAGTTTACCTATTCCCATGTGGGAGTGTACATGTTGGCTAAGATGACGGTTGCATGAGGCAAGAAAATCACAAAATCAAATGAGCCTATTTGCAAGAGACATGCACCTTAGGATAGGGTTTCAAAGAGAAGGAGTGACATTAAGGAGGTTGATATTACAAAGTTTAGATTGTATTTGAGTGTTCTATAACAAGGCAAATTGTTAAGAATGGACTCCAAAAACACTTGTTATGTAATGAGATTAGATTGTATCGTCAAAATGTATGTTAATCATTCAGGGCTCAATAATCAACCACATAATTGGAAAGGCATGTACAATAATCTATAGAAAAGAAGATTCTTCACTTTCATCACCTTTTCTAACTTTTGCAACTTGATGTGCATTTCAATTATAGTCTTACACTCAAAATACCAATCTACGTGATTCGTGATTGCTAACAAAATGACACAACTCCCAATCTGATGCAATGGTGGAAATTGTTTGTGAAGGCTGAAGTGCCCTAATAGGGCCTCATATCATACCTCAATAGAGGATATCACTGAGAATTTAAGGCCATCATTTTTAAGGGCCACTTCACACATGAGCCAAGAGCGTGACCATGAAATTGTGAGAGCCCAAAAGAAAGTGTCCAAAGGTTGTCCCAAGAAACCTCCAAAATCATGTAGTGTGGTCATGGACCCTCAAGTGTAGTGTGAAGTACTATGTGATAGGGCCTTCAACCAAATGCTATTTCAATGAAATTCTATTCATGCAGGTCCTTACACATGATAAAGTAAAATAAACCAACAGTTGTGAGCGTTCGGAGTGCCATGGTCTCCTAGTTTCGTGCTAGGCCTACCTCCAAGAGGTGGTATTTTGAAAGTAGTCCAAATGACCATGAAACATGATCCATTCGATGTCATGTAGGAATCCATGTAGACTTTACATCCATCTTGCATTCACATACTCCGTTGGTCCCTCAAGCGTAGTGTGAAGCAGAGAACTTGGACCGGCTCCGCCTTTTCCACCAATGAGAGTGCTCGAAGTGCTAATGGTCACGGGCTCTCAGTCTTGTGTGTGAAGTGGCCCTGAGGGACGGTCCAGATAAGAGCTGGTCTAACTTAGTATATGGCAGCCTTACAATACACCCATATATATATATATATATACTTCTAGTTTGTTGGCACCAGGTAAAAGGAGCACTTGTGGTGGTTGTTCATGTGGAAAACCTACCTCATCACTTTTCTTGTTTTGGGTCACATGTTTTATGACTTCACACATTTTAACCCCTATTTGGTTTGCTTTTCATGTTCTCCAACTTCTACCAATTAGATTTACACAACAAAACTCATGTTGCATTGGCAAATCTACGATGAAACATCTGTAAAAATCGGATTAAAAATCGGACCTCCCCTTTTTTAGTTATGGTCATCGGAAGCACGTGTCTGTTGAATTCTACACGAGATACATAGGTCCTCCCAATTGCGTTCATTATTGAGTATAGAGATGTTAATTATATTTGCAGATGTAGTCTAATCTTTTCAAAACATGTGTTTGTATGATGCTTGCTCTTTGATCCTCATCGGACCACATACCAATCAGAATCTAGGGGTCCGATTAAGAAAACGAGCCACTAAAGACCCACCTACCTTAACCCTTAAACGACAATGCAAGCCCCATGGGCTTGGTATCATTTTGGGAGAATCTTGTTCAGAACTTCTACTCCATTGCACCAAATGGGGTTTTTCGAATGCCAAATTGAGCACCTTAGCAAGATCTATACTTCTTTAGAATAGAGCCTATGTAAATTAATTGGTTAATCATGCCTAAAATGAATTTTAAAAGCCATTTTGGGTGTGGTATCGGGAAAGCATATGTCCTTTAAGGGTTAAACCCTTTTGGAGTCCCATTTGGGCATCTCCATACATATGGTATTTTGATATTGTACAATGTGAATAGATTGTAATGTGAATTATGGTAATGATGATAGCTTGTTGTCTTTGCGATGTAAGTTTTTGGACATTTGAACACAAAACAATTTGATAAAGACTTCATATCATCTAGTATAAAGACAAAATACACGATTAGTATGAACATGGTAAAAGCATTTAAGGGTTGAGATAGACTCCCACACACTTTAATATGTGTTGGGGTGCTCAGGGTTTTTTTTCCAATTGGTCTAGCAATAAGGTTTCTCCATATCTATGACCCGATGAAGGTGTGCGCACTTGGCGTGTTGTAATGCTTAAGACTGCTAAGGAAAGAAAAAAATGAAACAATACGCATCGGCGTTTTCATCAACGTGAATATGAGCCCATTAGTCCTGCACTACTCTAGGGTTGCCCCTTGATGAAGTGCATATAACTTCAAGTCACTTAAACCACTCATCTTTGTGCCAAGCAACAAAGTTGTGGGTGAGCTTTTGGTTGTCTCCATTGCGGTTACGCAATGACCTTTGGTTCACTTAGACCAACTATGGACACTTGGTCCCTCTCTCTTTGGTAGTCGATATGTATTTCAAAGCCCGGTCATTGTGTGGATACTTATTGTGACTTATATTCTCAGCCCAACTTGCACTACAAGAAAGCATGGACTTGATTGACACAACTCAAAATGATCAAAATGACATTGTTTTTTGTAGATCGACTCGCGAGGGACAAAGTATGGTTATAAATCACTACATCGATCATGGGTAGTTGCCACTGGTTCTTTGCCACCACGAAGTAGATTTTGGGCATGCACATCTATAATACCCAAAATGTTTTAGATAGGAACACTCAAAATCTGCCTCGTAAGAGCAAAGTGATCAACAACACGTGATCTTTTGTAGAAAATTATGTCTCTTGCAAGCGGGTGCAAGCGACATGCGTCATTTCAATCTTCTGGATTCTATCAATTAGAACATGTTTTTTTTGCAATGTTGACATGATTGGCTTGTCATAACATTACTCAATGTTTAACTCCCATTTTGTGGGCCTTCATAATATAATAGTGGGATGCTCAAAAAGCTGCAAAGGAAGATTCAAATACAGACTAAACTCCCAGCATCCCACTACTATATTACAAGGGCACACATTGCTAAACAATATTGTGGTTGGTCATTATGAGTTGCATCGTTTTTTGTTTTTTTTTTTTTTCATGAACGAAAAATCCTCGCAAATCAATTCAAAATATTTCATTTTCTACTGTCTCTTTTTTCTTTTTTCTTTTTAAAAATCCTTGCAGCAGAAAGCTTGAGACTGTCGTATTACCATAGAGTCAGTATTCTGCTTGCTACCGACTATAACATGAGGCAGGGGACACTCTGATCCCTTGATTGCCAAGCAATTTGTGTCATCAGCACAGGCTGTCAAAAATGAACTGCCATTCTGCTCCTCAGGGCCACTTCACACATGAGACTGAAGGCCCGTGACCATTGCAGTCTAAGGGCCGCTTTACACCTAGAGGCCAGGCCAATTCGTTGTGTAAGAGGCTTGAAATCCTCACTTGTGATTGGTCAAAAGGCTGAAATTGGCCCCAACCCCTTCACACCTAGAGGCCGGGCTGATTTGGTGGTATGAATTTTTTAATCAAAACATGCATGGTATGACATGGCCCGAGCTCATTGAATTGGGCGCACCCAAAATGAAAGGCCAAATCCTGGCCTCGGGGCCAATGTCAAATTTCAATTAAAAAAAAAATTTCAATAAAATATGATTTTTTAACCAACCATATCCGTTGGATTATGTGGAAATATGAACGGCTCTATGCTAGATTATGCTAGATCCCTTGGATTATGCTAGATTTATTGAATCGGCCTAGCTTCTTGACCCTAAGGCCTTTACATATGGGAAAATTGGCCCCCATTATAATCTTATTGTAATGTGTAGTTGAGGCCGGCCTCCAACCCAAAAGGGGCTTAAATCTCATGCAATCGGCCTCAAGGGGAATTGGCCCGGCCTCTAGGTGTAAAGCGGCCCTAAGATTTCTCATTGGTCGAAAAGGCCGAGACCGTCCAAGTTCACTTCACACTAGAAGGTGAAAGCCCAAAGAAATTATCATATAGAAAAAGTCTACATGAATTCCTACATGGCATACTCTGGATAATGTGTCATGGTCTATTGGAATTTGCATCAAGCCCACCTCCAAGAGGTAGGCATGACACAAATTCCAGCAGACCATGTTAATGGTACAACCTTTGGATGAGAATCGCACACGGGTAGGTCACTTAGTGCATTTTAAAAACGACGTGCGGCATAATATAGAGAGGATTAAAATCATTTGAAATAAAAATTATAAAGGAATTCCAAATAATGAAGGGGCCATTAAATGTAGACAATCCCATTATAAGTAAGTTAAATGGACATAAAATGTGGGCCATTATTTTTTTGTAAAATTAATATAGGGCCTGAAGATAAGGATCCTAGAAGGTATGTTTAGTATGTTTGCTATGGTCTCCTATGTGTTTTCTTCATAACTTTGTTTGCAATGATATTATTGTTTGCACCCTTCTTTGTTTCCATGGTTTCCCTTAACACTCGTCAATGCGTTAGGAAGTAGATTAGCTTTTATTACTTAAAAGGAATATAGAGTACAAAAAATCACAGTGACTTGGACAATATAAGTAATGGAAGGGTGCAAACACACGGGCCATTTTTGAAATTTAAGTAATTATAGGGAGGCTTTAATTCAACCCTTGAAGGTAAATAGCCCCAAAACAAAAAAAAACCCCAGCCGCACGTGGTGCACAAAAATGCCTTAGAGTGACCTACCCGTGGAATCGCATGCCCTCACAACAACGTGGTCACGGCCCTGGACGCGTGTGTGAAGTGGCCTTAGTCTTGATTCTCCATGCAACTCAGATTGCCACAATTTCACACAAATGAAATTTTTATTGAATAAACGATAAGTTACAATGTCCAAGCCCCCGTCCCTCACAAAGGGTCCGCACTCAAAGGAACTAATAGACAAAAAATAAAACTTGCATGATTTCTTTGATCTAGACTCAAACCTAAAGTAACACCTTAATTACCCACACTACTAGAAAACGTAGTCTTAGTACACACTTTCCATTTGATACAGGGGGTCATCGAGACATGATCCATTTACAACTGACAAGTCCAATCTATGATAGTTGTAGATTAGACTCGGCACATGTAAATGAGGTCATGTCCTAATGACATCCCATGTCATATGAGAAGTGTGTTCGTGTGTTCTAGGTACATGTTTCCTAGTAATGTCATGTCATACTTTTCTAATGATTATGTTATAAGTGTGTGTACTTTATGCAATATCAGGGTCACGAAAGTTGTGAGACAACTCCCGATCAAAGATCTTTGCGCTGGAGTTAGACAACTCCTAATCAAAGATCTTTGCGTTAGAGTTAGATAGCTCCCATGCAAAGATCTTAATGTTGGAGTTAAACAACTCCAACTAAAAGATACAAATTGGAGCTCAATAACTCCCAAGGAATGGATGTTATTCATTGAAGCTAGACACCTCTCAATGAATAAATCTAGTTGGAATTAGACAATAAACATGGGATTTTCGGGAAAAAAGGTTCCTTCTTATCTTAGCCTTGAAGTGTCAAGGGTTCGGCTTCTATTGACATGGATCTCTCTTTGGACCATTTGGGTTGAGCGAAATGATTTTACCTTTAATAATCAAAGTTGGGGTGTCAAGAAAATGCACCATATAATTTGGAAAAGCATTTTTTAATATGCTAGAATAGCATGGAACTTTGCTCGCAAAGATGTGGAGAAAGTTGTCACCTACAAGGAGGTGCTTGGGAAATATGATAAAAAATATGGGGAGGGAATGAGCTTCTTTGCCACATAGATAACACTAGAACTATGCATTAGAATACAAGATCACCTAAGGTTGGCTTAATTAATCATGCTTAGGTTCTTGCACATAGAGGCTTTCTTTGGTTCCGCCGAGTACACCCAAGAGAGCATGCCAAGCTTTGTTTTGACGGGTACTCACTTGGTTTGTATGGTTGCCTGGAATTGAGATAAATTATTTCAAGTCTAAGAAAACACAACAAACAAAACCAATTAGGTGCGAGCGTAGTCCGGATTATCAAAGCTCCTAAGTTATTTTCACCCCTAAAACCCACTTGGAGAGTCTAGATCCCCTTAAACTACATGGTTCACTTTTCTAAACAATTTTTAAGAAAATCAACTAATTCGTAAAGTAAAGCAAACGAAACCATGAGTTTATGAGAGTTAACGCAAAGTCACCCAAGTTTTGTTGATTCTTAATTACCACACACAAAGAGAGGAGTCGGGCTATTAAAAATTGGTTTTCTAAGTTGTTCTACTAAGATAGGTGGGCCAAACTAGTCTTGCATAAGCTGATCCGGGATTAAAAATAGCATGTGCCATGCGCATACCTTATTTTAGATCCTAAAATTGTCTCAAAGCTTGAGAGGTGGAAAGAGGAGGTCCCATAAATTTCACCCAACTTCCAAAATAGTAGGCTCCAATACACAATCAACTAACAAGCTCTTAATAGAAAGTTTTCTCCAAGAAGCATCAAACCCCACAATTTCATCCCTCTTTGAGGGACTTTACAGTCAACTCCAAATCCGTGGCTTATTATAAGTTGAACAATTGCACTTGACTTGGTTCAAACCCATGGTGTAAGTTTGGTCTCGATTGTTGGAGCCTTAACCCTTAAATTACGAATGGTGTTTATATACGGGATACGTGATGATTTGTGCAATCCCCCAACAAGCAATGAAATAATATTCTATGCAATCTATGGTATTGAGTCCATTTTAGGTGCAAATTGCTAGAAAGAGAAAGTGAAAGTAAAATCATTCGCAATAGCGATGATAAGATCTACATGGTATGTAGTAGAATGTGTCATACTGTCGAAGTTTTTCTTAGAGAATAACCTATTTTAACGTAAAACATCATTTCGTATATATAATGAAGATACATAAGTATGAGTGAATATTTTTATTGAAGAAATATGCTCACAACGTTTCTCAAGGTTCCCTTGCATGTTCCAAGTATTAGTTACATATGAACCTTAAAACACACGTGGGTCCCATCGATTATGCACATTATTTATCTCTAAGACATAACAAATTGGGCTTAAAATTTGACGTATTATGAGCATCGTAGTCATAATACGGAGGTAAATCAGCACTAGAAAGTTTAATCGATGGGAATTGCATCGTATACACAAGGAGAAAACTTGTCCATCCCAACCATCCGTTGTAACTTGTCCGTTGCAACTCATGACGAGAAGTGCATAAACAAATCGTTTTGGTTGCCTAGGAACAATTTTTGGTTGCGGGTATGGAAAGAATTGACAACTAAAAACCTCCGGTTGACAACCAAACTCACGAGTGACAAGTAAACATACATATGTGGCTTTATACGGGTTGAACGCAATGTTCAAGATTGAAGTCTTCAAATGCCCTTCAAACGCGATTCAACCCTTCAAAATATACCTCTCTCAAAACAACCCTTCAAAATGAAGTCGTCACTTGAAGTCCTCAATATAATCCGCCCACCACAAGAATGAACAAGCGTAGAGCATTGTCACTACAAGAAGTAAAGTTAGATGGTTGATTCTTAACTCTTCACAGTGTACTGGAAACATGTACCCATATAATTCATGCACACGCTTAATACGAGTTTCGTCTTCCACTTCTATATTCTTAGACCGACATCTTGGATTTGAACCAGCCCTTCAACTGAAGGGCTAAAACTTGAGAGCCCTTCAAAAATGAAACTCATGCGAGGGCTTCAATCTTGACCGCTGGTTGAGCGGGTTGCACCACTTCTTCTTCTTCATCATCTTCATCGTCGGTTTCAGTGATGGGAGAGGTTTTACCCAAAAACTAATGTTATTTAATCGTGGAAATGCCATATCGGGCGCACCTATAAGAATCGGAACGAACCAACTACCAAATCCACCGATCATCGTAGGCATAACCACAAAGAAGATCATTAAAACAACGTGAGTTGTTATTAACACATCATAAAGTTGATGATTTCCACCAAGAATTTGATTGCCAGGCTGTGCTAATTCCATACAAATTAGTACCGAGAAGCATGTACCCATTACTCCGGCAATGGCACCAAAAACGCAATATAGAGTCCCTATATCTTTGGGCATACTAATTGGTTGAGATGATCCTAGTGTTTGCAAGTCCAACCGGTTACATGTTGACATCCTTCGGTTTTCCTTTACTGAATCGGGGTATATTCTTCTATAAATTCCTCTAAAATGATGGGTAATTTTCCTGCAGCCTTGGTGAACTTCAACCAGTTAGTTCTTTCTGAAACTCAAGCGGTTCATGTGTAACTAAGGGCCAGTTCACACTATGGCCAAACTTCGAGAGGAGAAGCATTTGGACCAATGAAAATGCAGAAATGTCCAAAGTCCGTCCTCTCGGCCTTCACACTAAGGCCGGAGTCCAAAGGACGTCGCCTCCAAAAGAGCCTAGGTGGCAACACTTTTAGGAAGTTATGGCGCCAAGAGTTCGGCCTCTCGAGCAAAGTTTGGGTTGAGCAAAATGCTCGACCCAAACTTCCGTCGAGAGGCCGGACTTTTTTTTCATTAAAATATCAATCATTGACAAGATCTTGACCATTAGATTGGAGGGGTGATTTTGAGCAAGGAATAAAATGGGATGCTCCTTTGGGTTTGGACTTTGGGCTCGGCCTTTGGAGGCTTCACACTATGGCCTTCCAAGTCGAGAGGCCGTGCGAGTTCATGGCCAAAGGTTAGGACTTTGGGCTTAGCCTTTGGAGGCTTCACACTATGCCCGGCCAAAGGCTCCACTTACTATATTTTATTGACTATGTATTTTCAGCTCATTTCTTTGGACTCTCAACAAAGTTTGGCCACTCAATCCCACGGCCTCTCGACTTCGACGGCCATAATGTGAACCGGCCCTAAACTGCATGCCGGTTCTCCCCGATCATAGGTCTGTTTTCCTTTTCCTTTCCCTTCCCTTCCCTTCCCTTCCTTTCAGTTGGGTCAAAGGCAGTGCGAGGAGTCTTGGGGTCTGAAGTGTCGGAGCTTTACTTATGAGTGACCTTACGCACAGGAAGACTTTCTGCGGCACTTGGGCTCAGGTGGCATGATTAAGCTTAACTTATATACTATACCATGGCAGCCTTTTCCCCCCTCCCCCTCCTTCTCCTCCTCCTCCTCAATCGAGTGAGTGAGCCCCGGAGATTTGGTGCAGGCCCCCCCGCCGATGCGACGGAAAAGGGGAGGGGGGGGGGGGGGGGTGGACCAAAGCCACGCCATGTGTTGGTTGACTCCTTTTGTAAAGTCACGAAGGGCCACTTCACGCGTGAGCCAAGAGCCGTGACCATGAGATTGTGAGAGCCCAAAAGGAAAAGTGTCCCAAGGCCGTCCCAACACACCTCCAACGTCATGTAGTGTGGTCACGGACCCTCGAGTGTAGTGTGAAGCCATATGTGACCGGGCCCTCAACCACATGGTATTTCAATGATTTTTTATTCATGCGGGTTCGCACGCATGGTGAAATAGGGTGAACCAACAGTGGTGAGCGTTCGGAGTGTCGTGGTCTCGTGGTTTTGTGTTAGGCTTACCTCCAAGAGGCGGTTTTGGGAAATAGTCCAAGTGAGCATGAACAAGGATCCATTTGATGTCATGTAGGAATCCGTGTAGACTTTACATCCATCTTGCATTCACGTACTCTGTTGGTCCCTCAATCGTGGTGTGAAGCGAACTTGGACCGGCTCCGCCTTTTCCACCAATGAGAGTGCTTGAAGTGTAATGGTCACGGGCTCTTAGCCTCGTGTGAGAAGTGGCCCTAAGGGTCACTTCACGCATGAGTCTAAAGGCCCATGACCGTTGCATTCTAAGATCTCTCGTTGGGCGAAAAGGCCGAGACTGTCCATGTTCACTTCACACGAAAGGGTGAAAGCCTACTCGCCCAAAGAGATCATCACACATGAAAATTCTACATGGTAGACTATGGATAATGTTTCATGGTGTATTGGAATTTGCATAAGGCTCACATTCAAGAGGTAGGCCCGACGCAAATTCCAACGGACCGTGTCAGTGGTACAACCTTTGGATGAGAATCGAGGGCCCTCAAAATCACATGGTCACGGCTCTTGGCTCATGTGCGAAGTGGCCTTTAATGTGTGTGTGTGTGTGCACGCACATGTGGAGAGGGGGGTGCTATTTTTGGTTTTTTTTTTCATGTTCTTCAACTTCTACAAATTACAATTACATAATGAAACTTGTAATGTATTATTAGTAAACCTGCGATGAAGCATCAACAAGAATTTGATCTCTCGTTATTTAGTTATGGTTATCAGAAGTGCATGTTTGTTGATTCTTTAACTGAGACATAGGTCCTCCCAATTGTGCTCACTATTGAGTTTGGAGTACTTTGATAACATTTGAAGATGAAGTCCGATCTGTATTAAACATGGTGTTTGTTCTTTGATCCTCACCTAACCACACACTGATCAAGTGTAGGTGTTGATTTCGGAAAGCAACCGAATAACACCCGCATACTCATGTGGTCACTTTTCTTAATCAAACACCAATATTTGAGTGGTATATTTGAATGGTATATGGTTTTCTCAATTGAACACCAACAAGGCTTGTACTTAAGAATAGAGACCAAAAAGATGCAAGGTACGATTAGATTGGACTACTATGTGGGCAAAATGTGATAATCATTCTAGGTTTGATAGTTTTCACAATTGGGAGGGCCTATATAATTTGGTTCATCAAGCTTAATTAGGCTCAATATGCTTGATTACACTCAATCACACTTAATTAAATTGAATGTGTATGAATGCTTGTGAAAGTAGAAGGCATTACCTAAACTTTTATAAAATATACATACTAAATCAATGCACTAATTTAGGTTTTATTTAGAATGACAAAGACCCCTCCAAATGGTAACTCACAAAAATTACCTCAATGTTGATGAGATTTATTGTAATGTATTTTGACTTCCAAGTTAATGATATGCTTTATTGACGGTTTCACTTCAAGAATGAAATCAGGAATTATTACTGAAAATTTTGCAATCCTCTTGAATTCTATCTTTGCACCGCCTTATACTTCTCCATATATGGTGCATAACCTCTTAAGTGTTCGGTTATAGGCGCCCCTACTCTACTCAAGAATTTCATACTAAAGGTACAATGATTTGTCTAATTAGTGTGGCCCCCACTAATTCCCAATTACCCACACTACTTTCAATTGTAATTTTCCAGTGTGAAAATTATTGTATAGTCATATTCCCAATAATCATAGATCACCCTCGCCTGATCCAAATTTTGGTGTAGGTAGAGACATCTAGGACATCAATTCCGGCAAGAGGATGCAACTCTCTTCATGGTTGGGGCGAAACAACCCGTAGACTAGTTCCTTGGAGACAAAGGTTTAGGCATCCAACAAGGAACGAGTGTATAGGTTGGTTTGCCCAAATCTAGCTGGCAAGGGCGAACCAACCCGTACATTGGTTCCTTGGAGGCAAGGGTTTAGGCATCCAACAAGGAGCCGAGCAGTGTTATGGGACTCATCGCGGCATTCCTTCAAGTCCTTCCTTCAAGGCTGAGGCGAACCAACCCGTACACTGGATCCTTGGAGGCAAGGGTTTAGGCATCCAACAAGGAGCCGAGCAGTGTTATGGGACTCCCCGCGGCATTCCTTCAATTCCTTCCTTCAAAGTTGGGGCGAACCAACCCGTACACTGGTTCCTTGGAGGCAAGGGTTTATGGGGCATTCCCACTTGACATTAGTTTTAGTCTAAAAGCGGTTTTAGTTATCTAGGGTTCACACATACGGCTCTTTTTAGTGCCGAGCCTAGGTGGCAAATGATGTGGCATGGCTTAAAAGTGGAGGTTTTAAAAGCCTCAACCACCGACCTTCCCATCGGTACCTAAACATGAGGCAAGAATATAGGAACTTTAAAAGTGTTGCCTCCCACCCTTGTGATTGGTTGCTTTTTAGTCTCAGCTATGAGGGCACGAGGAGCTTCATTAACAAAAACCGATGGTAAGATAGGTGAGTAGTAAGGCATTTGGGGATGGGACAAAAACTACCCAACATTCATTGCTTGGTAGATAAAACCATGAACGTGTGTGAAAGCTACTTAACTAAAACCTACTTGAAACTCTCCGGAGCAAGTTCTTGTAGGTGCATTGGGATAGTCGGATGCCTCCGCTATAACCGAGGGAGCTTTACCCGGTTTTTAGGAAATACTTTGGGTCTTAACTAAAGTCAGGTGGGAATGTCCCATTAGGCATCCAACAAGGAACCGAGGAGTGGTATGAAACTCATCGCGGCATTCCATCAAGTCCTTCAATAACTTAAGCTTAGAAGGAAATGGCCCGGGGGCCATGTAATATGTTCCGGAGGCACAAAACGGAGGATATCTAGGGTGCGCTTCATTCAATGCGCCTGCAACGCCACAAACTCCACACTTAATTCCCCTGCACACTTCCAGAGATAGGGGCCCGAATTACTAACTGTTTTTCCTTGTCTAGTATGTATCCGTACCATTAAATGTAATCATGGAAATCGTTATAACTCCCTCTAACTTATGAGCTTTGCTTTGGCTCCACATGCAACATGGTGGCCCTGTCACTGCCCAACCTCTGCTTCAGGTACCTCACCATCATTCTCCACAAAAGGTCCACCATAAAAACTGAACAAAACAACAATATGTCATACTATACATATATAGAGAGAGATAGAGAGAGAGAGAGAGCGTCCACTATTAAGTAGACGTGTGTAGTGGTATTAAAGTTTATTTATTGATTAGTATATGCTACATAACTGAAACTCTCATAACTTTGTGGCCACTGCGATACTGACTCTAAGTGTGAAGTGGATTTGAGTGTTTGTCATTCGGGAGTGCTCGAGTGTGTTAAGTGGCACAACTTGATAACACCACCACTTGCAGCACGGAGTTATGGTGTCGCTAGCATCCCAACTTCCTAATTATGTGAATATTATGCTAACTTTACACCTAGTGATGTATAATGTGTGCATCTATGTGTATGTATATGTGTGTGTGTATGTATGTATGTATTTTATTCACTTTATTGTAGTAGTAGTAGTCAAAGCATTCTTTGAAAATAACATCATGTTCAACATTGTAATCGCTCAGTTTTGTGTTCCATAGTTTGTATCAACGTGTTGAATGAGGTTAAATACCTAGAGGGAACTTCTGATGGGAATTGGGACATGTCCATGAAGAAGTGGTAGTAGTAGTAGTAGTAGCTAATTTAGTTAGTTTTTTTAATCGAACTCCTATTTGTGGTTCCAAATCGGCAGTACAATCACTTTAATTCAGTGGGTGAGTAAATACATGGTGATTTAGCCACCGCTTTGATGACATTTGGGTCAGTGATCGGGGAGATTTTTGGGCATAATCGGTTGAGATCCTAGTGTTTGCAAGTCCAACCGGTTACATGTTGACATCCGTCGGTTTTCCTTTATTAAATTGGGGTATATTCTATAAATTCCTCTAAAATGATCGGTAATTTTCCTACAATCTTGAACTTCAACCGGTTAGTTCTCAAACTCAACCGGTTCATTTGTAACTAACTGCCGGTTCTCCCCAATCATAGATTTGGGTTAGTCACCTTCTCAAAAGTCAAACTACACCCACCATCCTCCATAATGAGGAGTGCGATCTACCAAGCTATATATGACACACTTGCTTTTTGTGCCCAAGGTGGGCAAATTAGGAGGTGGCATGTGGCTATGAGGTGCCAACCAACTTGTATTGTGGGTATTTTATAATGAAAAAAAAATTCGGCAATGTTTTATCTTACCCGTGAGCACTTTAGAGTCATGACACAACGAATATTGGCATTAAACTTGAGTTTTCATTGGCAAATGATCCATGTAGAATATACTAACAATGTTGTCCTCTTACACAATATTGAACGATAAAAGAATTCCTCCCTATAAAACCACATTGGGAAGTATAGAATCTTCGATTCCAAAGCCTAAATCAACATCTTCTTCAACTCTGATTTCAAATTCATTGGTCTTGGTTCGCAATTGCGAACCTACTCAAGCTTCTAATGCTCAAATCCATCGGTTGGATAGTCCCACACAGTTGGAGGTGTTCACATTAGCATCATCTACCTTAGTTGATATGGCTGGAACAATGATCATTGTCATTGTTCTTCATCAACTCCTTTTGGAATCATTTTTATTCAATAGGTGACTAAATATCGCAATTAATCAAAATCGCTCAAACCGTGCTTCAATTGGTTAAAGATATGGGTTTCATAACTAGGCGTAGAAAGGGAAAATTACACGATAATATAAATAATAGCATCAAGTCACCTACTTTGTTGTTTTTTCAAATAAATGTACTACAACAACAACAAAGGGGCGCTCCCACCTCTTACATGATGTAGTAATTAACTAGTTCCAAGTGCATCCCCAAAGTATCCTAAACACAAAACAAACTTTGAAACACACTCACAAGCATTTTTGGGTGCCTTAGGCATGAAAAGGTTAATTATCTAATGACACCACAAAGATCCACCATTCCATATGATTCAAATGATTTCAAAAATGTAAATCCCCCTCCCCCCTTCTTTCACATTAGAGCTCAAGCTTTGCATGTTGTGAGAGTTTGAAAGGCCATTCAAAGCTTAAACTATTGTGAATGCTTGAACAATAATTT
Organism: Polytrichum commune; assembly: GCA_950295325.1. Taxonomy (NCBI): domain Eukaryota; kingdom Viridiplantae; phylum Streptophyta; class Polytrichopsida; order Polytrichales; family Polytrichaceae; genus Polytrichum; species Polytrichum commune. Next base: position 59,349,394 of record OX485804.1, read on the forward strand.
GAGCAAATGTAAAGTCACACCATGCTCATACTTAGATACCAAGGTCGAGGGAGGAGTGTATTGGACCAAGGGGAACTTGGGAGTCATAGAACAAGAGTTAGGACTCTCAAACATTCCTAAACAGTCTCCATGAGATAAACAAGACATGTCAAATTTGACTGAGAGTTTGTTTCAGTTGTTCTATATATAGTCCACTAAGATGCCATTCAAAGATTATAAAAGTTGTGAGGACAAAGGATTTTTTATTTCTTTCAAAAACTTGAATTCAAAGTTCAATTATAAAGTGGACTTGAGTGAACAAACGCAAGTAAGGAGCTTCTAACCACCAATGAGAAGGCTCATTTCTTCGATCTCTCAACCTCTATATTGTGAATGAGTGTTAGCTTACTTTTAGGGTCATGTCATAATAACTAGTTCCGTGAGCAAAATTAATATTGTTGCTTAACCGCCAGTTTTAGCCAAACAAGTGTTGCACATGACTTCATGTATGGTCTCCATGTGACCATGTTGGAGGAGTGTCCAACACTCTTAGGGCCGGTTTCGACTACGGCGAAGAAGTGCATTGGTCAAAAAATTTAGGGGAAGGGAGCGACATGATTGGCTACAAAATGTGTTCTCCACCGGCCAGGGTTTACACTACAGCCATGACTTCTCTGGTGGAGAACTTCAAGCATGAATGAAATTTTACATGGTTGCCATTAGGACAACATTGTTGCGCGAGTTGGGGGGGGGGGGGGAGGAGTTCTATGGAGGTCAAGTTTCTTGGGCAACCTGAAACCATTAGACAAGAAACTTGGCCTCCAGAGAACTCCAACTCAAGGCTTTTTTTTCTTTTAAAAAAAAATTGTTCTTTCCATCTTGTCCGCCATACCAACCATTGCCTCAAATTCCACTTTGTCTTGGGCTGAAATTCTTGACCAAACGCAGCACTTCTTCTCTGTAGTCTAAACTGGCCGTTGACCGGAACCAAACGAGATTGAGTGACCTTTTGAAAAGTACTATTTGAGCTCAGTCAGAGCCTGTGATGAAACAAGGATGGATGGTTGCAGGCAGTGATGGGGGAATTTTTTGGGGCATAATCTGTTGAGATCCGAGTGTTTGCAAGTCCAACCGGTTGCATGTTGACATCCTTCGGTTTTCCTTCATTGAATCGGAGTATATTCTATATATTCCTCTAAAATGATGGGTAATTTTCCTGGAGTCTTGAACTTCAACCGGTTAGTTCTCAAACTCAACCGGTTCATCTGCAACTAACTGCCGGTTCGCTCCGATCATAGGTTGCAAGTTGGGATCGACATGAAACGGTGAACATCACCGACAACGAAGATCAAGAACTAATCCTCCCAATCTTGATCAAGGTGTTCCTTCCCTAACACACATTTGTGACTACGAAGTTCGATGTTTGTTGCTTCTTCCTTCTGTGGGTGTTGCACATCCATTCCCGGTCTATGAGCTTTTCTGAGAAATCCGCCGCAGATATTTGCATACACCATCTGAACAACCAACCTGTCAAAATAAATGGGTTTGTGATGTGCACACTGCCGCATCAAAAACGCCGCTCCCTGTCTGCCAAACCCTAGCTCCACATCTACTTCGCCAACATCTTCGAGCACGAACATCACTCAAAACACATCGGAACAGGCATGAACAATGATCAGGGAGAACCGGCAGTTAGTTACAGATGAACCGGTTGAGTTTCAGAACTAACCGGTTGAAGTTCAAGACTGCAGGAAAATTACCGATCGTTTTAGAGGAATTTATAGGATATACCCCAATTTAATAAAGGACAACCGGAGGATGCCATCAACATGTAGCCGGTCCGGTTGGACTTGCAAACACTAGGATCTCAACCGATTATGAATGCCCAGAAATCTCCCCCCATCACTGGGCATGAACTTCTAACATACAATTCGACAGCTGAAGCGAGCTCCAAGTCTAATTCAGATTTCCCATTACCGAAAGTGTGATTCTACATCAGAGCATTGTTACTTCTGGGAATGAAAGCAAGTTGGGAGCATTGTTGCATGTCCAAAATGCGCATGGTTTTTGTACTTGCTCCAGCATAGAGTGTGATGACAAGAGCTCAAACTCAAAGCCCCATTTTCTACAGTCTCACTCCCCGTCCTCACAAGCGTCACCCACGGGTAGATCACTTAGTGCATTTTAAAAACGACGTGCGGCATAACATAGAGAGGATTAAAATCATTTGAAATAAAAATTATAAAGGAATTCCAAATAATGAAGGGGCCATTAAATGTAGACAATCCCATTATAAGTAAGTTAGATGGACATAAAACGTGGGCCATTATTTTTTTGTAAAATTAATATAGGGGCTGAAGATAAGGATCCTAGAAGGTATGTTTAGCATGGTAATGACCGCTATGGTATTTGTGCTGGCATCTCCTATGTGTTTTCATCATAACAATGATTGCAATGGTATTACTTTGCTATGGTCTCCTATGTGTTTTCTTCATAACTCTGTTTGCAATGGTATTATTGTTTGCACCCATCTTTGTTTCCATGCTTTCCCTCAACACTCGTCAATTGTGTTAGGAAGTAGATTAGCTTTTATTACTTAAAAGGAATATAGAGTCCAAAAAATTGCAGTGACTTGGACAATATAAGTAATGAAAGGGTGCAAACAATTGGGTCATTTTTGAAATTTAAGTAATTATAGGGAGGCTTTAATTCAACCCTTGAAGGTAAATAGCCCCAAAACAAAAAACCCCCAGCCGCACGTGATGCACAAAAATGCCTTAGAGTGATCTACCCATGGCGTCACCAATTCCATTTGGTTGAAGGCATGCAAGGGGCATAACATCACGCAACAACGTGGGCCCTCGTAATATAACAGTGAGATGTTGGGAGTTCAGTATAAATTTGAGTCTCCATGTGCATCTCACTCATTGTTGTATTCTGAGGGCCAACAGAATGGAAGTTGTACGTTGAGTAATGTTATGAGGAGGGAGTCGTGGAAAGAAGCTGGAGAAACCACATGCTACATTGTGCACCTACATACGACAAGGATGTATGTTGCATCACGAAACGCCGTGATCAGCACAAGGCCAACGGGCTCACATTCACGCTGATATTCTGATACGGACGTAATTTTAATTTATAATTGATACGACAAGGAATGGATGATACATTGATGGATTGGATCATGCCCACATGAAATCCCTACTAACAATGGACTACTCTCTTGTTGTATGTGTGGCTCACTACAAGTGGGTGTCGGTTCCAAAGTCTTCTTCACCGAAGCCCCCAAGTTCCGGCTTGCGAAGGTGTTGGTTACAAAGCCATTCCGGTTATGTGACCGGCAAGTGCGACAAGGGCCTTATAAAGCTTCCAAATGATGTTCTACCAAGTTCAAGTGTATCGGCCACTTCACACATGAGACTGAGGGCCCATGACCATTATACTTCAAGCACTCTCGTCCATGGAAAAGGCGCAATCGGTCGAAGTTCGCTTCACACTACGCTTGAGGGACCAACGGAGTACGTGAATGCAAGATGGATGTAAAGTCTACATGGATTCGTAGATGGCATCAAATGGATCATGTTTTCATGGTTACTTCAACTATTTTCGAAAACCACCTCTCGGCGACAGGCCTGACCGAAAATTGGGAGACCATGGCACTCCAAAATCTCACAACCGTCAATTTATTATATTCTATCATGTGTGAGGAGCCCGCATGAATTGAGGACACGGTCACATATCATTTCACACTACACTTGAGGGCACATGACCATGCTACATGATATTAGAAGTGTCTTGGGACAGCCTTTGGACACTTTTTTGGGGGCTCCCACAATTTCATGGTCACGGCTCTTGGCTCATGTGTGAAGTGGCCCTAAGGCGAGTCAAAAGATGTGACCATGAAACTGTGAGAACCCAAAAGAAAGCGTCCAAAGGCCGTCCCAACACACCTCCAAAATCATGCAGTGTGGTCACAGATCCTCAAGTGTAGTGTGAAGCCATATGTGACCGGGCCCTCAACTAAATGCTATTTCAACGAATTTCTATTCACGTGGATCCTCACACATGACAAAATAGAATAAACCAGCGGTTGTGAGCGTTCGGAGTGCCATGGTCTCCCAACGGTTTTGTGCTAGACCTACCTCCAAGAGCCGGTTTTTGAAAACAATCCAAGTGACCATAACACACGATCCATTCAATACCATCTACGAATCCATGTAGACTTCACATCCATCTCGCATTCACACACTCCGGTGGTCCCTCAAGCGTAGCTAGTGTGAAGTAGCGAACTTGGACTGGCTCCACCTTTTCCACCAATGAGAGTGCTTGAAGTGCACGGGTCACGGGCTCTCAGTCTCGTGTGTGAAGTGGCCCTACTAAGTAAGCCTTCGGTAGTGAATGCAAAGATGGGTGTGATGGGGACCGTATCAAACCTATGTTCAGGGAAAACCGATGGCTAGTTCATTATCAGCCGATGGATTTCCCCTCATGGCCGGTCCAAATTTCCAACCATCGGATGGCAATCCGACTGTAATTTCAATCCTCCGGCAATTAGCCGATGGACCAGAAAATGTCCTGGAAATGTAGCCTATTCTTCTTGCGAGTTAATGGATTTCAGCCGGAAGCATCCAGAGCGCTATTTGTTTGGGGCATCTGATGATGCACTTGAGGAAGTACTCTAAACCTTGAACTTTTTGAATTATGCAACCTTTCCATGACCAAATCCAATTGCTTCTATGAAGAATTGGGGGACCCTTGGCCTTCGAGTGGTGAAGGCATTGCTAGGTTCAATTCTTGCCAAGGATATTAACTCTTCAAATTTAAAGTTTTGAACATGCCTTTCTTTTCACTTATTCAAGATTTTGTACTAAGAAATGATTTCTAATAACTTTTCATACATTTTTTAAACAATTAGTGCCGATATGAATTCCATTTAATCGGATATTGGCCAATGAAAATATGAAGATATAGGCAATTGGCCGATTGATTTTACAAAAGACCGGCTCTTGCTGATGTAAATTGGAAAAAATCCGACCCTTCGTAGCAACTACCGGCAATTAGCCACTAAGGCTTCAAAAACTTCCCGAACTCTGTATCAAACACAAGGGGGGGGGGGGGCATTAATAGGGTGCAATCCTATTATCCACCTCCTTTTTGCGGGCCCTCAGAGCTTTGAAAACGTCACTAGAATCTCATCATAACTGAACAGAACTGAAAGGCATTTGATGACGATGAGGCAACTGCAAAGGGAAAGAAGAGTCGCTTCCAAGGCTCATTGGCTGTTTCAAGCCCAAGATACCCCCCCCCCCCCCCCCCAAGGCCAAGTGTTGACCTCGTACCAAATAACTTCTATGTTGTAACGTCATTGCATATTGTATTTTGAGTGTCATGTAATATTTCATGTCACTTTGGTTAATTTTGTAAATGACACTTCTTATGAATACGTTTGCGAATGTTGTCATTTCAACCTACTTATTGTTCATTTCCTTTGGGTATGTTCTGCATCCTAGCATTTCTGTAATGATATACGTCGTGAATGTTTGAAATTTGAATGAGAATTCACTCAGTAAGTGACAGTAATTGCACCATCAATGGTTAGGTTTACATTGAGTGTTGGCGACACTACACGGGCAGTTTATGGTTACATTGTTTTGTCTAATTAGTGTGGGTTACCATTCAGACGGAGTTACACATTGCTATATAAAGTTTTATTGAGAGTATTGTTTTTTATCCGAATAACATGAATAGTTAGTATGCACACTGAAGAATATGATATGACTTGGGTGGTTAACAAAGGATAATTTCGGTTAACACTTATTGCAATACGTAAAATTCCGAATGGTAACCCACACTAATCAAATAAAATAGTGTAGTATTGAGCAAGACAAATAGAAATGGTGACACTCAATACAATACTTAGTGTAGTGTTGGTGTTGTCTTTTTATTTTATCATTTAGTATCTATAATGAGGATTTCATGTTTTTCCTCTACTAATAGAGTATGGGCTTTTGACGGTTATTATGTTTTCAATATCATTCGCAGTTTATATAGCATACAAGAACCTTCCTACCCAAGTAAAATCGCTCCAGTATCAATTTGCTTTAGAATGGTATCAATCCACATGATAATTTGAATTGATAAAGATTTGCTCACCTTGACATACTCACCAAATGTCAAAATTTGATTGGTATTACAGATTTGACACGCCCGCGTAGGTTCTTTTGATATTGTTATCAACGGTGGTTATTGGCTCATTCCTTTGCCTATATACCATACCAACATTGGTTATAATGTTTAAATTTGAAGCCAAGTTGAATCTTGATTTGTTAGAGCTAAAGTAAGGATGCCTAATTTCACGTTATGACCATAACGTTGGTTACAGTCAATGGTTGTAGTATGTTCCGTCGGCCCTAAAAATCACATGAGATTTGTCCTTGAATTAGCTTGAGATCCAAATATCTTGCTTCACTTGTGTTGAATATAGGCGGAGAGGACCGCAAATTCAATGAATCTAACAAAGATGATTATTTAGTAGAGTAAAAACAAAATGTTGTTGTTGAATAATGGCATGAGAATTTTGTAACAAAGAGAAAATTTTGAGGATCTTCAAGGAAGTTTGCATGACATATAAAATGCTAAATACTTCTATGCATGAAGCTCGAACAATATTCTCTGTAGAAAATGAGTATGCATGTTCTAAGAGGCATACATATGCTAAACAATGAAAACAAAGGTGAAACTATGTATTTGCCTCCAACAGTATACACAGGGGGTGGACTCTTCATAGCATGTATGAACCAATGTAAGTGTAAGAAGGGGTATTATTTGAGACTTTAGCATACATAATATACATAAGGGAGTGGTATTATTTTCTCTAGTGTGTAGATTCAAAAAGGCTATTAATGATTTTAAAGTAAAGTTATATGTACAAAAGGGGACCTTGAGGATTCGAGGAAATTTTGACAATAGATGTGCTAGTTTTATCCAATACAAATTTTAATTGATTATTGTCATATGGTAATAGTCGTCATTGACTACCTTGTCCATTCTTGTTAGGGTTTGCACTTGGGTTTTTGGTTTTTACCCACGAGGCTCTTGAAGCTATTATTTTTCTCCACATATTAAGGTTGAGCTATTGTGTTTTTTTCTTTGTTTGTTTGATGCAATCGTTGAGTTACATGCTATGAATGAAAAATGTTCCATGACATTCTCATTGGAAAGCGAAAGTGGATTTTATATGTGATAAAGGGCCTATTTAATTCATGGTTATTATTTTGTATACTTAGAAGAGGCATTTATCACATTAAATGAAAAAGCTTCCCACAAATACATGAATCCGTTTTCTAGCATGCCGTTAGTACATACACACTTGTTTTTCTCTACAAACCTCACATATATAGGGGTTTAATTTCATAATGACCCATGCACGTCATTTAGTTTGCCAATGAAGAGTCCACCCCCGGGACATTATATACCTTACAATAAAACATTATTGTCACCCCTCCTCATAATACAACAACCAAGACATTATTTTGATTGTCCACGTAACATCAACCATAAAAATATCTTCTCACGACATCACAATAAGAAAAGTTAGAGCAGACAACAACATACACATAAACAATGAAGCGTACAAACTAGCAAAACATGACGCACCAGAACCAAGTATCCCCATTCCATCATATAGGACACCAAACCCCTTATAGCAAGCCATCATACCAAAGAACACATTCTTGAACACAAGATATCACCACTATGTAATCTATGCACATAAAATGACAATTGCCTACACCTACTCTCATGTTGCACAAACAAACACAAAAAAAAATAAACCTCACCACCAACCGACATAACAAAACCACCCATGCATTGGTAAACACCTTACTTGCCCACCCCATTATTTAGTGCATCACATTAACCGATGTAAGACACTAGAAAGACTGCAAACCTAAAAAACACCATTCCATCATGGCTCCTACCATGCATATATTACTTACCCTAATGTCGATACCCAACCAAGCTTCGCACATACAAACTTTGCATTTTAGGAGCCCCAAGCACCCCCCAACATGCTTTCAAACCCGTCCCCAATCCAAGGTCATACTTTTTGAAATAACATACTACAACGACAAATTCTCAAAGTCACCTACAAATAAGATGCCAATCAAAATATGCAATATTCAACCCACTTCTAACACAATTCGGCTAGAAAGTCATCATGCCAATTGATGTCAAAGCATGAATTACAGGATCCATTCACACACCAACAACCACAAAACGTGTTGCCCTAGAAGTACTAGCTAATATAGTTGAAGTTAATGGGAATATTTTCACAAATTGCCATAGAATACCTAACTTGCATAAAATAAATTATATATATCTATCTATCTATCTATCTATCTATCTATCTATCTATCTATATATATATATATATATATATATATATCTATATATATCTATCTATATCTATCTATATCTATCTATATCTATCTATATCTATTTTTTTAAAGGATGAAACTAGCACAAATACCACTAAGGTAGAGGGTGCTAAAACCAACACCCCACCCAAAAGCAACACCTATAAATGCTTTCCAATTGTCAATACAGTAGTCTACTACCTTGAACCGTTCCCCATGAAAAAGGAGTGCTCGGGCCCACAGAATGACGTTTTTAGGTGTCATTAGTTGCGCCATCTCATACCGGTCTCCACTCCCTTCATAAAGGGTAGGTAATAGGCCCCACTCCATCTCAAAGTTGGTTCAAGATGGGTTTAGGGTGGTTTGTCAGCGCCTATTCTAGCCAATGTAATCACAGTGGGAACGGCTCTAACCACTCTATTCAAAAGCCAAGGAGGTAGGCCCACAAAGCACAAAGGGGGTCGGTTATGGGCTTAAAAGGGGTCGGTTCCCATGATGTAAGGTGACAACTTTGCGATCAAACTGGGTGGGATCGTGGAGGTGGCCATGTAGCTCTGCGCACCGTTACTAGTTGGGCTTTGATCTAGCTTGGGTCTGCTACCCAACGATGTTGTGTTGGTTGTGGGCAATCTTTTGTTGGTTCTAGGCAATGAAGGTGGGGGCTCTCATCATATGCAAGGTTGTCATCCAGGGGGGGCTAGGGGTTGAGTTAAGGAAACTAATGGTTTTTGCCTTCAACTGTTCATCAAATATTCAACCGTGGCTAATTTTGTTCTTTATATCTATATTTAATCCACACACTAATATGAATTTCTTATATCAGCCACATGGCCATATGTATGTGCAATAGCTTAAAGTGTTGGTTTAAGCACCCTCCACCTTAGAGTAACCCCCTCCCTACAACACAAGTCCATGTACTAAAGATAAGTCGCCACCGTTTTCCACTCGGGTTGCGTTAATTTGCCCAAGTTGGTTGTATTTTGGATTCTTTTGCAATTGATTGTCCAATTTGTGAAAAAAATTAAATAAAGAAGAAGAAGAAGAAGAAGAAGAACCACCGTGCCCTGCATGACCACACATATGTGGGTAGGTGCTGATGAATGGACATTGAAATTCAAATTATTATTATTATTATTTTTCCCTTTTTGGGAAAGAATCAACACCATGCCCAAAACCAACACCCTAAAATCTTGCATAATAAGTAAACATACACGATGATTGTGTGGATATATATCCACCACTTTAGTGATCATGTTCTTGTGTGGGTTTTTGATCGTCTAAGTACAAATAGAACTTTGAGCCTTAATGACTTTTGCATGCAGACAAAACTTAATGAAGACAAACTTTGGAGTATGTATGTTGGAATCCCACGACAGTTGTTAACGATGGTCATTTAAAATTTCCAAATCTAATAAAAGCATCTATGCTCAGCTCTTGAAGTGACGACGGGGTTTAGCACCATCCACCATTAAACCGCGAAGTAGTACTGCTTCCTTAAGAGATGACTCTATTGTCAATAAAGTACTTGTTATGATGAAGTTTCCACCCTTGTTATTATTCCCACTTAATTAATTTTCCCTAATTGTCCTAGGTGGTCTTTATTACTACTTCCATTGATTACGAGCTCGAGTTCAAACTTGGGGTATAAAATGTTATTCAAGTGGAGTTCTTTACCTTTGGCATAATTTGTAGGGAGAAGCACACGCTAGGAGGCTAAGGGCCACTTCACACACGAGACTGAGAGCCCGTGACCATTACACTTCAAGCACTCTCATTGGTGGAAAAGGCGGAGCCGGTCCAAGATCGCTACTTCACACTACGCTTGAGGGACCAACGGAGTATGTGATTGCAAGATGGATGTAAAGTCTACATGGATTCCTACGTGGCATCGAATGGATCATGTTTCATGGTCACTTGGACTATTTTCCAAAACCACCTCTTGGAGGTAGGCTTAACGTAAAACCAGGAGATCATGCCACTCCAAATGCTTACAATTGTTGATTTATTCTATTTTGTCATGCATGAGGACCTGCATGAATAGAAATGTATTCAAATAGCATTTGGTTGAGGGCCCGGTCACATATGACTTCATACTACACTTGAGGGTCAGTGATTACACTACACGATTTTGGAGGTGTGTAGGGACGGCCTTTGCACACTTTCTTTTAGGCTCTCACAATTTCGTGGTCACGGCTCTTGGCTCGTGTGTGAAGTGGCCCTAAGGTATGTGGGTGTCATTTGGTTCATTTTTCATGTTGTATGAAGCGTCATCAAAAAGCGGATTGAAAATTGGATTAGGTTATGAAGCATCCTACCCCCCCCCCCCCCTGTTTAGTTATGGTTGTCGGAAGTGCATGTTTATTGATTCTTCAATTGAATTCAAAGGTCCACAATTGTGTTCACTACTTGTGGTGTTTGTTTGTTGATCCTCACAAAACCACACACTGGACAAATATAGGTCTTAGATTAAGAAAAATAACCAAATAACCAAATGACATCGACTTACATTATAACAAAGTCAATGAGTTGGAATAAGCTACCGTAAGTGATACACATGTTCGAAGAAATGCTAATTTTGGGGATGACAATGAAATTTTGTAGAGGTTCCAACTAAGAATGAAGTGGCATGCGACACTTTGCTCAAATTTTGAGTTAATTTGTGTTAAACATGTTTATTGCATGCAGTATTTCACGTTGTAGATCCTAGAGTGTTGGAAGGTTCCACTCACCTAATTTTGTGACAAACTAGTGCCATGAGTCGTTGATAAGCCTTCAAGAACTTAACTTGTATGTAAGTTGGAAATTTTGCAAAGAAACCCATACAACACAATAGGGGGTCCCAATTTGAGAAGGCGGGTTTTAGAATGAGGAAAAAACAATTAAGGGAAAAAAACCTCCGAGTAGTTGTCATTTCACACAATCATATGAACCATGGGGAGGAAGCACAACTCACATATGAACTTGAATCCATATGTAGAATTTGTCAGTAGCGAGCATGGAAAAATGTTTTTCAAATACGTTTGTCTCCTATCACAATTAAACGCTTTAGCCTAGAATATGCCCATCTAATAGGTTAGATACTCATCGCAACACTTAGCCTATATATTGAAGAAGTGAAAGACATTTGTGTCTCTACCAGCATACGAGTCCTTTACAACCATCCTGCAACGTTGGGAAAAAACATTCTAATCAACGATTGTGATAGATATGTAGATTCCCAATGTTGTTGGATAATTTTTGAGTGGCACATATCAATTACGGGGGACGCATATTCTATAATACGTGTACACCAACAAGAAAGCAAACTTTTCAAAATGTGTTATGCTTTGCACTTACACAATACTAATGCAATTCTAGGTCTACACAAAGCCATGGATCTCTTGTTGTCTTCTTCTTTCGCCAAATTCTATGGGCATGGGAACGACTAATTCCATAGGGAACCCATGGACATTCAAGAGCCACCTATGACGTCAACTTTTTAAAGTCCCAATACATGTCAATTCAAGAAATGTTATAAAAGTAGGGAATGGGCTCGAGGCGGCATGTCTCCCAACTACCATTCTTTGAAGAATGATAGATTATCTTTCTAAAAGCACCAAAAGCCTTTTCGAAATGATTGGCTTCAAGGTATTCGGTTGGTGTGAGGAATGCATATCAAGTCCGAACCTAAGGTATCCGAGATCCACATAACTCCTATGTTTCTAGGTTCGTGTGTCAATTTTGATTTGATTCCCTTCTTAGAATGCGTGGTTTTCGCACAAGACACCATATCCAAAGGCCGGCTCATAGGTCACATATCTAAGGGCCACTTCACACAAGTCTCAAGTCTCATTTCACTTGAGGTCAATCTGTGTAATCTTAGCCATCAAGAGCATGAAAACTGGGACTTACCATTTCACACGGGCCCCAAGTCCTAACTCCCACGTATGAAACGGATGCCTACATGGCAACACATAATCCCAATGAATCGGGTAAAGAGTTAGACCCGACTCTCAACACAAATCTTGCGAGTGTTTTTGCATAAAGTAATCAACATTTGACTTTAAAGAGTATAAACCATATTTTAACAGTTTTTCAAGGTTCCAAAGTTGGGACTTTGTCTCCATGTTGATATTGCTAACATGTGTGGGACTTGGGACTTGGGACGCCATGTGAAGCAGCCATGGGTTATCACATGTGGCTCGTGCACACCTCACAATGCACCAATAGATCACCGTGTAGGTATCTAGTGGTCTATGAAATCTTGAGGAATCATCCAACATTTACCACATTTTAGTGTGATATGTACGATCAATTCACATTTACATGTATTAAGGTATTGCACACCACTACACTAAATAGGATGTTTAGTGTTTGATTATATTTAGTGTTGTTACCACTCTACCTTGCTCAACACTAATTTTCAATTCCTTGACAATTAGTGTTAGACATAAATGTGTTGCTACCTTCCCTATTGCCACCTCCCTTATTATATCGTTTTTTTCATATCCTTGATAACACTAAATTCAAACACGTAACTTCCACATATTACCATAGTTGGTATTTAGTGTTTGAGTTTACATTCAATGTTACTTACTTTCATAGGGTTATTGATATTTAGTGCATGCATTCGTATTTAGTGTATCAAACACTAAATTTCCTATTTAGTGTATCAAACACTAAATTTCCTATTTAGTGTACTTCAATTGGCTTTATCCCTTATGGGTATGTTGTGCAACCTATATACACAATTTCTACAAGTCCTCACCAAATTTTATTCTATATGTATAGGGTTGAGAATTTATGCAACACATTGCTTGTGTCAAGAAAAAATAAACATGTAGTTATATAGGACATTGACAATCATAATATTCAACACATATTTTATCCAATGGTAGGCTTGGAATACGTGGCATCTATGTAAACTTATACATCGTGGACACATGGGTTGTAGTAAGAACAAGTCCAATATAGGTTAGGGTCGGTATGTTAATTAGCTCACGCTGGACTATTTTGGGCTCTATTTAGATGTTTGGTCATTAATTGACTATAAACAATCATATGACATGCTATAGAATAGTTCACTATGTTTTTACCTTCCCAATGGATGAGTCTACACATACAACACAAATCCCTGGCTCCAATGGCACCAATGTTGTTGTATTCGAGTTTAAATCTTCAATTACAATTAGGTTTTAAACCCTTTTGAAGGCGTACACTTGATGGATGACTTGGTCTTAGGGAGGGTCACTTTTGCCACGATTCTTACAATCGAAGCATGTTGCTCATATACATGTTTTATGCATGTTGTTCCCAATATGGCATATTGGATGCTTAGGTGTTAACAATTTTAAAGTTGACTCGTGAACTGCACTAAAATTGGTAGAAGATGTCAAAGCATTTAGACTTGTCAAGACCAACAAAAAAGCATGACGTGTTTCACAATAAAAAGAACGTCACGATCCTTCTTATATGAATATTTCAATGCCACATATCTTGTCAATTCGAATGTTATGAATACCAATGTGAAAGCTACACTAAGTATGATAAATAGTGTCACTAACTCTTGCCCAAAGCATGTAGCTCAAATACATGTTTTATGTATGTTGCGCCCAACAAGGCATCTTGGATGCTTAGGCGTAAACAATTTCAAAGGTGACTCGTGAACAACACTAAAATTGGTAGAAGATGTCAAAGCATTTAAACTTGTCAAGACCAACCAAAAAAAGCATGATGTATTTCACAATAAAAGGAGCGTCACGATCCTTTGTATAAGAATATTTCAATGCCACATATCTTGTCAATTCAAGTGTTATGAACACCAATGTGAAAGCTACGCTAAATATGATATATAGTGTCACTAATTCTTGCCCAATACTAAATATGAACCAAACCTCATTTGCCTTACTTATGGGTCAAGCCCATTAGATTTGAAGTCGCATGCCATTGGTTGTGGTGCTCATAGATTTTTACTACTCCAACGTTGTTATTGGACATTGCGAGCTAAGCTTTCTATTTCTTGTATATTTTTAACATTGGACATTTCAATTTTAAAATGTTGCATTTACTATCACTTACTAAGTGTTTTTCATCCAATTTTTAACCATCCATGACAATGTTCCATTACGTGAATGTTGGGATATAAAATATACCAAATTTTGTTCGATGACAGTTGGGTGGACTAAAAGTGAGTTGGGATGATAATACTTGTAAACTTATTCATAAGAAGTGCCATAAGAAAAGTTATCACAACGACATAAAATATCATATGACACTAATACAATATTTAGTGTACACCTACGTTATTTCAGTTGCTGGTGCGTAATGTTTAGATAAGTGCCCTTGTGGCACCAAACCTTCATTGTGGGCACGGATATAATATTCTGGATCATGTATATTCAAAAACAAATAATTGTATTTTGATTTTCCTTGTTCACAATGCACCATAACATTATTCAAATTCATAACAGTGTTATGTGGGATTGACAATATTCCATGGAATATTTTCCATATTCGAACTTGATATAGGAATATTCTTTGGAATATTTATAGTCCCGCAAAAAATTGTTATGAATCTAAATAATGTTATGACATTATTCTGCATCCAACAAATATGACACAATGGGCATCATCGCCACACAACATACTATTAAACTACCTTGATATTGAAACACATAAGGACTACCAAAAGTTGTGGACCACACCAATATCAAAATAGTGGACACTCCAAATTTAGTTTTGTATACACTACGTGAATATGAAAGACGAATTGTTACTTATGGCAATCCAACACCGAATATCTCTAGAAACATAGCACTTAAACGATAGGAATGCATATCAAACATGGATCATGGTTCACAAAACTTACAATGGGGGGAAGTTAAACATGCCCCTCCCACAAAACACTGTTAATTCACCTCAATTAGATCCCAGTATACTAAATAAAGGTTTTTAACCCAAATCAAATGTCAATGTACTTAAACAGAATAAAAACAACATGATATACAATATCTCTTTGTGTTTTCACCCTTCCATGATAGATAGACATACCCAATTCCAAGGGACTACATGATAATGAGCTCCAAGGAACAAATCAAATAAACATGTTCACAGGGTTCCCAAAGTTTCAATGCAACGAACGAATGAGGGAGGGGAAATTGTCAAAATGAGGTGGAACCCATCTCCATGAACTTTCTTTTGTAAAGCCTTATATGAGAGAAACGTGTAAGTCTTTAATTCCTCTAGAATTTAACCCCCTATAATAAGTTCATGTACCCCAAGGTGTCAAGAAACTTTACCCATCTAACACTCTCTAAGTGTTCCATGATACTAAAGTCGTTGCCATATATATACTAGCCGTTGAGATGATATTAACACACGATCTCACCAATTACTTCGACAAAGATTGAACCAACTAAGTGCACATGTATGCTCCCCCACGTGAATCTATGATGTGAATTAAGCTTACGCGATGCGGCTCATTGAGCATGCACCCATGTGGAGCTAGCAAAGACCCAAGTGATTTATATCACTTCACTTCAACTTCAACTTCTAATGATGAGTTACACGTGAATATATAAGCCTAGTGACCAACCCTCGATTCGGAGTTGATTAGCGACGCTTATGGGGAAAGGTCAACACAATAAATTAAGTGTGATTTAATCCCCGATCGGCCCTATTATATGTCTCACAATTTATGGTGAATAGAGTTGTTGTGGATGGTCAACTAAGTGGGATGCCATTATAGACAAACATAGATGTCGAGGAATCTCATTGCTTTGCAAGCCTCAAGGCTAGGGTTATGAATGTGCGAGGAAGACCTTGCAATCGGTTGATAATTGGGAATTTGGGACCTACTTAAACCTAATTTACTTACTTCCCGGTTGGCGTCGTCTTTAATCTTTCTCTTGATTGGGGTTGGTCTAATCAAAATGAGACATTGTATGACATTATAAATGATCATGGACGTTGGATTGGATGAAGGTTTTTATCTCATCCAAGCAACCATAACACACTCTTGGGCCACATGAACTTTTGTTTGGTGGGGCCAACACCTCGTACACTTCGTGTTGGAAACTCAGGGCCCCTTCACACACGAGACTGAGAGCCCGTGACCATCACACTTCAAGGATTCTCATTGGTGGAAAAGGGCGGAGCCGGTCCAAGTTCGCTTCCCACTATGCTTCAGGGACCAACGGAGTATGGGAATGCAAGATGGATGTAAAGTCTTACATGGATTCCTACATGGCATCAAATGGATCATGTTTCATGGTCACTTGGACTATTCTCAAAAACCACCTCTTGGAGGTAGGCCCAACACAAAACCAGGAGACCACGGCACTCCAAACGCTCACAACAGTTGATTTATTGTATTTTATCATGGTTGAGGAGCCGCATGAATAGACATTCATTGAAATAGCATTTGGTTGAGGGCCGGTCACATATGACTTCACACTACACTTGAGGATCCGTGACCACACTACATGATTTTGGAGGTGTCTTGGGACGGCCTTTGGACACTTTCTTTTGGGCTCTCGCAATTTCATGGTCACGGCTCTTGGCTCGTGTGTGAAGTGGCCCTCAACTCCGAATCCCTTTGAAAATCAGTTATATATATATATATATATATAAGGGATACTAACCAAGGATAGTAAGTCACGAAATAGGATTCAAGGATATTAAGTCAAGTGGAGTGAGAACACTCATGCCACATCTAATTTAAGCATGATAACTACACTAAATTTTGTATCTAGTGTCACCAATTCTATTTGTCATGCTCAATACTAATTGCAATTGGCATGTGCAGTGTCACCAACACTAAATGGCAAACCTAGCATATTTTTCATTCCTTCTAAAGGAAATTTGGGCATTATAGCTATACAATGTTGCAATTACCATCACTTACTAAGTGAGTCTTCATCCAAATTTTAATCATCCATGACAATATTTCATTACATAAATATTAGGATGCATAATCTACAAAATCTTTTTTTAGTAATTGGCAGTTGGATGAATTGGAAGTAAATTGGAATGACAATATTCATACGAAGTGTCATTAGAAAAGTGACCATAGTAACATAAGATACCATATGACATTAAATACAACATTTAATGTAGTGACTAATTACATAACATAGTTTGAATGTGAAAAAAATGTTTGGAGTCTAAGGAGTTCAAGCAAGCTCAAAAATAGTTCCACACCATACGGATCATTTTTCTAAGGTGGGAACCACTTTTGAGCTCAAGTGAGCTCAAAGATTATTCCCATGGCATCATTATTGTGGCCCACACTAATAGCAGTAACTAACATACCTCATTGAGTTTGGCCTATCATATAATGGTCCCTTGATTTGTCAATCTCAACACGACTATTGTAAAACGATGAATAAATTGGTTGACAATCTCAATGTGTGCATTGTCAAGAGCCTACTTGTTGGTTAGGCCATTTTGGAGTGGTGAGGTTCTGAATTCGAAACTCTTGACTAGCCCCCTTAACTTGATGTGCTATGTAGGCTCCACCAGTGATCGGGGAGATTTTTGGGCATAATCGGTTAAGATCCTAGTGTTTGCAAGTCCAACCGGTTACATGTTGACATCCTCCGGTTTTCCTTTATTAAATTGGGGTATATTCTATAAATTCCTCTAAAATGATCGGTGATTTTCCTGCAGTCTTGAACTTCAACCGCTTATTTCTCAAACTCAACCGGTTCATCTGTACCCAACTGCCGGTTCTCCCCGATCCTTGGGCTCCACGTATTGCGATTCTAGGCCTAGACCTAGGCTTTTTAAATGGAGTTTTCTTTTGGTTGGGTAGACCTACTAATTGCAACTATTATGATTGTATGCAAACTTTCATGACACAATGTTGCATTGTGGGTGGGCACAACCACTAGTTCCATCCCATTGTAGTGTACTACATCATACAGGTTACTTGTGACTGTAGTGTCTACTCTCGAAAGGGGGAAGTAGTTCTTTACTTTTATTCCTATGTCCCGTGGACATAGGTCTAGGGGTGGAACGAACAAACACTTCATTCACGTCGGTCCCCTACCAGAGACCGAAGTTTCTTCTCCTCCTCCCACTACATCATACTCGATGTGTCTGGTCGTCCGGGACCAGTTCCTCCCCTCGGGGAGTTGTATTTTGCTACCTTCTCATTTTAACCTTGGTGAGGTCTTCACAATATACTACATCATACTATGGAACCGGACTATTAAAATGCATTGTTTCCACCTTCTAAACTGATCAAATTGTCAATAACTTGACCATATCCTCCTTTGTCATGTTATTGAGATTGAAGGGTGTAGTAGAGCTTGAACTTTGTGGCATCTAGGTAAAGTCGTCCCATCGGCTTGCATGAAAGGGCTCTAGTAAAGGAAGCACCCTCAAAGGTTGAAAGTTGTTTGATTCCAATCATATACCACTAGACTTAATACCAACTTTAAAGTCAACTCATCTAAAAACACTAACATTCAAACTATAGTAATGTTTGAATGGGTTTGTAATGGTTTGTCCCAATGCCCCCTTGTCCAATGGGCATTGGGTCATTGGCATTACGAACGGACACTTTATTCACGCCGGCCCCTTGCTTGAAAGGGGTTGGAGTTTCTATCTAGTAATGTTTAATGTATGTGTTTGCACCTTCCTAGTGGTTGAGCTTATTTAGACACAATGAAGCTCGACTATATGCGTAACACTGACCAAATTGGATAAATTGCAAATGTCTATCCAACTTAAATTTCATGCCACTCAAGTAAGGAAGTTCATTAAAAAATGACCCCCCCCCCCCTACGGCGGGAAATATTATAGGTGGATGCATCCCATGTTGATCTCACTAGACTAATTCGGGATCTCTGATGTTGATTTCAAGGCCAAATATACTTACAAAACAAATTCTCTAAGCTCAAGAAAAAGTTCCCAATGAATTCTTGGCCCACTAATCCTTACTAATATCTATATTGAACGACGGGTTGCACTTGGATACTTCAACAACATCACTTTGTACACGGTTCTACATAAAGCAAGAGAATGGAAGCCCACATGTTTGAGGCTACAACAACTCAATTTATTGTGAGGTGGGTGGGCCTTGAGTGGGTCGTTTTCTCAACTTGACCCCTTTATTTGACCAGTATGTGGTTCGGTGAGGATCAAAGAGAAAACATCAACAAGACACATATTCAAAAGAGATCAGACTACATCTTTGAGCATCGATAACGACTCGACACTCAACGATGAACACAATCGGGAGGACCTTCTGTATGTATCCAATCGAGGAATCAACAACACATGAACTTCCAAGAACCATAACTAAATCAGGGTACGTCCGATTCCAATACGGTTTTTTGTAGATGTTTCATCATAGATTTGCTAAATTAATTGCAACACAAGTTTTGTTGCGTAAAGTTAATCGGTTGAAGTTGGAGAACATGAAAAATGAACCAAACATATATTACCCACATCACGTACCTTATAATCAATGAGACTGCCAAGACAAAGGAGCTATGAAAGTCCGGGAGGACAGGATGCATGTCAGGCTTAAGGAAAGGCTGAGAGGATAGGCTGGCAAGTGTTGTGAAATTTATGGTGCCCAGATGCTTCTCTTATTATGACATCCTTGAATGGCGTCTCATGTGACGAGCATTAACTTAAGTCCCTTGAGAACCGAGAGGTTATCAAATGCACTAAGTTACACCGTTTATGGTATTAATTAAGTGCCGCTTACACTCTTAGCGAAGGGCCTAAACTAGACGCCTAGAGGTTTCAAAGTGTCACGTCGGCTAATTGGAAAGTTACTACTATTTGTCAACAATAAGAAAAACAAGTAGGTGAGCATTTATTTACACGAAGACATTCAGCATAGCACATTGGGGTATTTGAGATTGTAGTTTTGTGCTTTAGTGTGCAAGGAGACGAGGTTATTGAGCACACTCATGTCGAGTCTTCTTTTGTGTGTATTTTAATTAGCTTATAGACTGTTGTGTAACATAAGCATGCATCTCGTAACACTATTGTACATACTTACGCCAAAAATTTTGTAAGCGCACTTGATTGCCAAGTATCCTGATGTGATCCAAGTATCATTCGTGTATTATATACTATTACACATATACTATTACATCATGGATACTTGGATCACATGCGTATACTTACGCTAAAATATTAGTGTAGTATATGCGTAATAGTATTAGTGTAGCCTAACATATGCCTCAAAATAAGGTCAGTGACACTATTACGCATAAACAAAGTACTTCAAAAGATGCCATATTAAACCCTAATAGACGGGGACAAAAATTTGTGTAAACAATCTTGACTAGACAAAGACGTCGTCCGTAGGGTTGAATCTATCATCATAGACGGTGATTTTCTTTTATAAGTTGTTGAATTGGACTAAAATGTTTTAGATGATGTTGGGAAGATTTCGCTTTGGTCTTAGGGGTTAACATACCCACCCTCGTGTTGTGCTTATTACCTATTCATCTCCCTAAAAGTTTAGATAGGGCAACCCTTGCAATCTCTAACAAGAAGGAATTGTTTACTAACGAGCGGACATGTTGTTCATCCAACAACAACTTATTGGAATAGTGTTCTCCCCTCTAATATGACATGTTTGGTAGCACAAGAAAGTGATGTATTATCCAAATGTTGTATTATGCATAGCATGACATTTTGGCCTCAAATGTCCTATTATTGAGGATTTGTCAAGAAGGTGACTTATTTTAATGTAATATGTCATTTTGTATATACAATGGAGATACATGAGTATGACATAACATTTATTTATTGATTTATTAAAATTATGCTCACAATGTCACGCAATACGGAGTTTAATAAATATATAGTCCCATGATGATGTCTTCACCATATCACACACTATGAAAAGTAAGAATTTATTGTCTTATGATGATGTTTGTTGATGTTGGAAATTGACATCTTGTTCGATTTAGGGATAAAAAAATCTCATGTTCGCCACATCTACAACTGAAAGTTCCAAAGGATGCTCCACTGCAAAATTTGATAGTAATTGGGCATAGTCATGGGCTTGAGGGAGCTTGACTATCGGTTTTGGCAGGTCATCCACATCATTCCCCTCCATTGGCCTCTTAATTCAAATCTGAACCCAAATGGATTTCTCTACCCCATGCCGAATCCACCAACTCATCCATGATGTATTTTGTATCAACAATTTCATTTCCTGCCAATTGCACATATTCTTCAATAGGCATATCTTCACTTCCAAGATTCAACAAGGAAATGAGATTTGCCAATTCATTTGTTGCTTCTTTCATTTTCAATTTCTTACATTCATCATCCTGGCAAAATCAACACTCCGGTTTGCATGTAAAATCATGGACGTCCTCCAACTATTTTGTATGATTAGAGAAATTCATCTCTCTCCACACTTGAGAGCACCACATAATATCATGCCTTACATTAGACATTGTTTTCTTCGAGTCTTGGTGAATAGTAGAAGAATCAAATTGCAAGAGAACCCATCCCAAAATCATCTTCTTATATTGAACTTTAAATGAAGCATTTATTCCACGATCCAAGGGTTGTACCCCACTTTGTAGCATTAGATGATTAGAAAATAATGGAAATATTGCTCAATTGCAAGGTTGAAAAACCAAATGATTCACCCCTACCAACATGCTTAAGGGAATGAGTAGCAGAATTGTCCATAATTAAAAACACCTTCCGTTTTGGAGACTTGAATGTACATTGAGGCTCATCATCCAACTCTCAAATACATTTGACGTCGTATGGGCCGTTTGGTTTGCAAATCACCACACATGATGTGTTGGCAACCATCTTTGAGCATCTGGGGCATAGAGGTTTGTAAATCATCACATGTTTTAACTTATCAGTGTTTGTCGTATATACACCAAGAGCAAGAGTGAGACTGTCTTTATGACTTTGCGCATGTGGATTTTTCTTTTCCTTAGTGTCTTGTTTGGTTGGGCACAATAAACTAGACCAATCTCATCCATATTCTAGGCATCTTCTAGTGCCATAACCAATGAGCAGAGGAGGTCAGTGCTTACCAAATTGTGTGCAAGTTGTTTTGTGTGCAAATATGGTCATCAATATCAAAATCGGCAAAATTATAACTGAAAAAACATTTGCCACTTAAGACTGCCGTCACCTCCGGAGCCAAGAAATTGAAGAGTTGCATGGGTAGATCTAGGAGTATAAGTTGGTGATGCTTGCAATTTCCAATCCAAAGAGATGCGAGATTCATGTGTGAGGACAAATTTTGAATCAAGAAGTGAAATCAACAACTTCAAAGTCTTGGTTTGCAAATCGAACAATCCCTAAACCCTTCAACCTCCACCCAAACCCAAACACTCAGAAGTGCAACATCTATATTGAAACCAAGGTTTAAAGCAGTTAACATGAGTTAACCCATTGATGAATTCACCGTGTACTTCCCGACCCCAAAGCATATTAGTACAGTGGGTCCCATCACATGTACACATTAATCACCTCTGTTATAAGACAAGTCGGGCCTAAAAATGGCATATTACAAGTATCGTAGTCGTAATATTGGGCTAAATTAACACTATAAAGTTAGGTCAACGGGAAATGCATCGTATAACAAGGTATCGTATTACCAAGTGTCGTATTATCAGGGTTAGATTGTAGGATGTTGTTTGGAGGGTTTCAATGAATTAGTTCAAGAGTTGATATCGGAGTAACAACGCTATTGGGGTCTTTGGCCACCAGTTCATGGTCACTACATGGAATTTATGGGTGGTGAGGGTAATAGCTTATGTATTTGTACTCAAGAGTTTGTAAACATATAGTCATTTCAAAGCGCAAGATTTGAGGCCTGCTTTGAATGCTCGTCTCCATCAAAAGCTCTAGATTGGCGACTCATTAAATCTCTAGCCCAACTCCGGGGGTGCACTCTTCATAAGGGTCATAATATAATCTAATGCGTATGCAACATTTTAATATTAATACTCTTATATAAGAAAACCTCATTACAATAGACATGTATTAAATAACCCCTATAAAGAGGTAAGTACAATTTCATGTATCAACCAACATAACATTATTCAACTGCGTGGTTGTGTTCCATTTTATATTTAGCCTCTAACATGGGCTTTCGGTATCTTATTTTTATGGGAAGAGCCTTAGACAATAAGAAGAAATTGACACTAGTATGAATAGTATGAATAGTGTCGGTATTGTTAATGAATAGTGTTTTGAGTGAATGAATGGAATGGAATGAAATGAAATTCATTTTAAAGTCCAAGAAGTTGAAAACGCTGATGGGATTAAAAGTACGTCATGATGGTTTCGAACCGTCTAGTTTTTTAGAGTGGCGGAGTGCGGTAGCCTCCGTGAGATGAGGCTAATGTCAACTTGGTGGTTCAACTGAAAGAAAGACTTGAGGCTCCCTAGGACTACATGCTCAAATAGTGGTGGAAACTTATCTCTAATGGGTTTATATAGGGTACATTCCAACACAAAATGTGCCTTATATTCAACTGCATTATAGGAGCAAAAGTGGCATAGTCTAGTATCTCTAGAGATAGGGATAGTTAACCGTTGACCAATCTCAATGACTAATCTATGGAAGGTGCGGAAAGTGGCGATGATCTTGCATTGTGGTGGTGTCAATGGTTGCTTCAAGTACAATTCACATTTGTATTTGAGAAAATCCTCGAGGTGGAGGTAATCTAGTTTCTTGCATGAGAGATGGAAAGAGTTCTCCTTTATATCATCATATGTTATTTTAGGTGTGGTTTGTCAGGGGTGTCCCAGTGAGACAAACCCCATATTGTCTTCCACATGGTTGTTGATTTATGTCAGGTGTTAAATACTTGTTTGGCCAAGTGTCGGGAAAGTGAGGTTGCTTTACTGAACTAACCAAGAAGGGGATAGGCGGGCGAGATGTTGTTGAAAGCATACAGTGAGTTAGAGAGTGTGTAATTCTATGGGAAGTTCTCCAAATTGGACCAACAAAATATGAAAGATAGTCGAAGAACGCACTTTGACACAAAACTTCATATGCATCTCCATGCCCTTCTCAAAAACCTTCCAGTGAGGTTTTTTCAAGTTACTTCCCCAAATTCCAATGCCTGTGTGAAAGTTGGAAGCACCAAAGCCTTGAATATATGGTATTTGAGTTCCCAACATGTGAGTCCAACTACTACTGCCTACCTTAAAGTACCCATCAAGGCTTTCATACCTGCGATTCTTTGCCTTTTACTAGATGGCTCAAAATATCCATGTGAATAAAAATGAATCCTAAGGTATTTGTATTCCTAGATTATCTCAATTTGGATCCTTGTCTAGGTAAAATGCCTCTTGGTTTAATTCCCTTGTGTTACAACCAAATATCACGATTTCAATCTTAGATAAATTGGGTTCAGTTAGCTTGTTTAAAAGTCTTTATAGACGTGCACCAAATTTAGAGAGTGGAACAACGTCATCAACATTAAAAAGAAAAGGCTTAGTCATCATGAAATATTGGTTATGTGATGCCGGAAGTATTGTTCACCTCCAGTTAGACTTTTGTCATACTGTGGGGGGCATTGTTGGTCATCACAAACCGAAACCATTGAGACAGACCAAAAGACCAACCAATAAATAAATAGAAGAAAGAAGAACAGGAACAAGAAGACCCCGATCATCATCACACGACTACTGTTGCGTTTTTTTATTCTGGAGGTCGGAGGCGGCATTATAAAATATATTTAAAATATTTAAAAATAGTTTTTAATGTTTTGTTAGTGGAAATCATCGAACATATCAATCCATGAGGTCTTTTATGGCAAATATGTTGAAAACATTCTCCTTTTCCAAGATCAATTCTTTCAGCTCTTCTTTGCCCAAGTATTGATCCAAGAATGAACACATTGTGAGTACAAATCATTGTTCACGACTTGTCCGGTGTGCCATGTGACGTGTTTTGTATTTCAAAATTCGTCAGCTCGTGTGGCAGGGTTCAGGCTCAGGCATTGTTGTTGAGTTTGAATGTACTAATGCTATATGGTAAGATGGAACAATTGACAAAGTTGCTTGTGTGTATATTTGCCCTACTGACATGGATTGACTGTAGTAGTGAAATAATAATAATAATAATAATAATAATAAAACCATTCAAAAATGCCAAGAATTTTGTCGAGAATTGTAAAATGTGCATTTTTAAAATAAATTAAAAATAGATGCACCACTACACACGACCCATCACGTCAAGTGAAAACCTTCATCACTCGCCCAACACAAATCCAACTCCAGAATCGCTTAACAAACTTCACCTGGGCCTCACTACACTAAATAAAATATTTAATGTTTGATTATATTCAATGTTGTCACCACCCTTTCCTGCTCAACACCGATTTTCAATTCCTTGATAATTAGTGTTAGACATAAATGTGTCACTACCTTCCCTACTGGTACCTCCCTTATTATATCCTTTTTTTTCACATCCTTACTAACACTAAATTCAAACACGTAACTTCCACATATTACCATAATTTATATTTAGTGTTTGAGTTTACATTCAAAGTTACTTACTTTCATAGATATACTGATATGTAGTGCATGCGTTCGTATTGAGTGTATCAAACACTAAATACCCTATCTAGTGTAGTGGCCGACAACATATATGCTATAGCAAATCAACAAACAATAACAAAAAAAGAGCAACAAATCCCCCACAACTCTCAAACCCCGATCATGGCCAAAATCCATCCCACAAACATTCGCTAGCAACATTTTCCCACACGACGATCGAAGTTTGCGAAGATGCATTCGAACGAGATTTCGACAAAGTCAACCGCGATTCAATGAAGTCCGTGCCAAAATCGGACTCGATCGGGAGGGAGAAGCCCCCTAAAGAATCACGAAACCGTGTTGTAAAATGAGTTTGAACGGACACGGAAATCGGAGTCGGTCAAGCTCACCTAAATTGCGGGTTTAGGGTTTAGGGTTTAAGCACCTTATCCCAGGATCTAAGGAGCCCATTCGAATTCTGTGACCGGAATGTGCGGCAAGCTAGGCTCTTGAGGTATGTTATTCGGATTTTAAAAAAAATTAAATTTTAAATATTTTTTCTCTCTCTCTCTGCACTCACTTCTAGTAGACACGAACACACACAATTAGTGTCAGATGATGAGCCGATTCAAATTGTGGACGGGGATCCATCTATCGATCGCATAGTGTTTACAAAGCTCATATGAATATCTTATTCAAAGTGAAGATGCTCATGGTCTTCTAGGTATCGCCGACCTATGTTGAATATTGAACACATGTTGTCATGTTTGAGTACGTAGGTCAATCTCTCATAACCACATGTTTGTGGTGTCCATTCTAGGATCCACACCCAACCGTACAAATTTAGGTGTCTAGACTGTTGCTATGTGGGATTGCGACATCTACCTTATTGAGTCATGGGTACTCCCAACTACATAAAGGAAAGAACGAGAAGGAGAAAGAGAAACATTAGTGTTCCTGCACCAACATGAATGTGAATCCATTCTCCTTCTACTGGTTGTGATAACCGACTCCACATATTGATATGGCCATTGGATTAGTGGGTTGAAGAGCTTGTTTTTACTAAGAACTATGAATCGTGAAGAATGTTGACAATGAATTTGCGATTTGTGTTTGCATGCTCACGAGGTTTCCGGTCAAAGTGCAAATGTCATGATTTATAAAATGGTTGTGTAGGAGGAGAATCCATTTTGAGGTTTGCTTGTGCTTATGATGATATTTTGTGTGCACGCTTGGGTGTTAGGTGTCTAAGAGTATCTCACACACTTTACAAGGGTGGTATATAATGTAGATTCTACACATATTGGTGTATTTTGTGACTATGATATAATATGTGTACAATTTGCATGTAATAGTTTGCTTTGTGATAGTGTAATGTGGTACACAATAAAGGACGATGAGAAAGTAATGCAATTTTCATGACATAAATTGCAATTTATGTAATTTCAACATTTTATTATTTTAATTTTGATGACTTTGTTTATTCATACGTACAACAACATGATGCGTGTATTTTGTAATTGTGGTAATAAATGTTCAATATAGTGTGAATGTCATTAAATTATTGTGAGGCAACCTAATTGCAATTATCAATGTAGTCAATTATGAACACCAAAATATATGTATCACTTTTGTGCTCAAAATATATTTACCCATTCTAGGTTCAATTGTTTGCACATTTTGGAGGACTTATGTTATTGCAAAGATAAAGAGAAACTTTGATGCGACGTCCTATACCTCTTGCATCTCATTGTTGACTCACAAAATTGGAATGACAATGTGTGTGGCACACAATTGCTTATAGATAACATGATTACTGCGTCAATCCATTGGTCAAATTTTGTGTGGAGTTGGAAGTGCCCACAACATGACCACGAACCCTAATGCACAATGCATAAAGACTCACTTAAGGTTTTGTACAAGAGGCTTCTCGTCAAATGCAAAACCCTAAAAGGTACGCATGCCTTGAATAATCACTTGTCTTATGAAGTATCCTACTTTTGGCTTTCAATTGGCCACAAAGCCTCTTTAAGTGGGCATCATACTAAGTTATTGGCATATAGACAACGAGAGGCACACATTGACACCTTCTCAATACATGTAATCTTTCATTCAATGAACACAATCTTGATGGACAAGGCACTACAAAGCTGTCTAGATTTAATGTAAAGAGGGACCGAATTGGGTAAGCAAGGTCACAATTTGTCTTTCTCTTTGCGCGATTGTATTGGCCCTCCCAATTGTATTGATAATTGAACATATTATGGTATAAATATAAACTTGGCACATGACTAGTCCACTCTCATTGTACACACATCTCGTTCCCGTGACTTCAAGCCTTGCCATATAGCACCCAAATTCAAGTGTCCAATTAAGAAGACCGACCATATAAGACCCACATACCTCGAGCCAACAATGAGTAGCCGTGTAACTATTTTAGACACACCCAAAAAAACCACCTAACGCAAAAACCTCATTGGCACAAGTTACACCCCACGATTGCCACATGTGTGAGGGTTATGTGTGGTTTGAGATGCAACCGGACGTCTTAATAGACACGGTTGAGTATATCGAATAAGTGGTACTATAAACCAAAATGGGACCCCTACATAGTCATTCAACTAACAAAAGAATATCAAGTTTGACCGTGACTAACTATTTCCGACAAAACAAAATACTATGATAAGATTGTTGAGACATTCTTCCATATTCACATTGGCTAACATGTTGATAGCCTTCACGTGAAGAATCCAACGGTACCATTGGGCCACGTATTGGAAGTGCCCACAATAGGCACACACATCCCCCCCCCCCTTTCCCACGATGAAGTCATATGCTTATTGTTGGCATTTCGAAAACTTGGGTGTTAGAGATGCACCGGAAGAAAGGGTACAAATGTACAACTCCGCCGGCTCACGTGGAAGGAGGGGTGGCCTCGGGATGCTCCGTCACAAGGCTCCTTCACACAAGTCTTCACTCGTCCGATGATCCAACACGCGCTTTTACTTAAGATATGTGGGTGTTATTTGGTTCGTTGTTGTTTTTTTAATGTTTTTCAACTTCTACCGATGAGATTTACGCTACACAATTCTTGTTGCAGTAGCAAATCTACAATGACACGTCCTGCAAAAATCGGATTGGAAATCGAGCTCTCTCTTCATTTAGTTATGGTTATCTGAAGTGCATGTTTGTTGATTTTCTAACTGGATACATCCCCCCCCCCCCATTGCGGGATTCTAGTAATCACTCCAATCCAACAATTACATTTTATAATTAATTAGTCATACTTAATTTGGTAAGCATACTTTCTGATTTATTTGGGATTAATTAGACTTGATTACATTCAATCACACTTAATTGGTTTGAATGCGTATGAATACTTATGAAAGTAGGCGACATTATCTAAATATTATAAAATATACATACTAAATCAACACACTAAATCCAAGTGTCATTTAGAATGACAAAGACAATTTCAAATGGTAAGTCGTAAAATTTATAACCTCAATGTTAATGAGGATTTTGTAACTTTTTTGACCTTCAAGTTAATTACATGCTTCATTGATGGTTTCACTTCCGGAATGGAATCCCAATGAATTGCTTATTTACTAATTGGAGGTGCACATATATATATATATTGGATTTGAGACCTTGAAGGTGAAGTGCACTCAATATGGGATTTGCAGTCAAGTGGCCTTCAAGAATGCAAGGGCAATGTTTTTTTCGAAGTTGGACAGGGCAGGCTACAATTTTCGGTCGGGTTCAGAAATTCCTCTAGAGGGTTGCCCCATCCTGGATCTGGGACCCCCCTAGTTTATAGAGGGGGACTTAATGTTCGCCATTAGTTTGCCTTGATGAGACCCTGGGCCTTTAAGTCATGTAAAAATAACAAATTCTCATATAAAGAAGGTTGAGTGGTGTCACTCTTGGCATAATAAGCCACGACTTTGAGATCAATCCTTGTTGCACCATATTATGTAGGTTGTATGTCTAACAAAGTAAACAAAATAAATGTGTGTGGATTTAGATTGTACCATCTTTGTACACCACGAACCATCCATTGGAAAAGGAAGCACACTAAAAAGTCATATTAGTGTGGGTGGAAAACTTGCGTGGGAATAATTAGTGTGGGCCACTCTAATTGTCTTCTTAGGGTGGAAAGAACGCGGATCCAAGACCCCGGAATTTCCTCTCAATCTTTCTAGAGGCTTTTGACCCAATCCTTTACATAAAGTAAAAGTCAAATGGCATCCAAAGTGGCATACAATAGAACATTCACCCACATCAATTTCCTAGGAAAACCATTAACGTGGTCCACGCTGATTTCAAGTTAGATATTTGGTGTGGGTTAAAAATAATTGTGTGCACTAGAGAATTATTGTGGTCCACATTAAAAGGACTATTTAATGTAGTGGTGAGACTATGTGATTCTCATGGTACAACTCAAGTTTTAGGTCTGCGATTGCCACAATTTGTAGCATGTCTTGTCAACTATTCAAGCTAGGGGTGATTCAGGGGTCCATTTCCATGCAAGCGCCACATGCTTAATACTCAAACCTCATACTCATACATGTTATTGGTTTGGGGAGCCCCCATATAAATAGTAACAACCAACGAGTGCACATGGCAATGAGGGGTGTAGGAGGGTGGGGGTTTCCTAGGCTCATGTTTGTATGCTTTGGATAATCAAGGTTGTCAATGTATTGTTGTGTTGCCTGTAGTAGTTGCATTTTATCTCCTTTGGTTATTTTAACACTTCTTGCATGCTTGGCTTTTCCAAAAAACATACATTCGTACACTTGAAACTAGAACAAAGCAACACATGTAAGAAGGTATTGAGGTTTCCGCCCTTGTGAGAAACTTGCACTTACATATGAAAGGGCACTCATGCAAGTGATTCCCAGCTTAGAACTCATGTCGCTCATCATAGGGGATCCATTGGAAAAAACTAGCTCTTGTAGGTTTATGATTGTTTCATCCCAACTTAATTTCATCATACTACATTGAGATCGAATACAATGAGAATGAAATCTTGGTGATATAAGGGGTTCCCAATGTTTTCACCTTCACCTTACGTGAGTGGTATGAATCATTGGCATGCATTATTTGATACATAACGTGAAGTGGCATCCCTTGTTTTTTTTAATGATGTGGGCGTCATGCATGGCTTGCCCCAAGGCAACTATACAAATATTTCATGTCACAACACCTATAGAGGAGGGATAGTAGAAACATATCCCATGTACTTTTGTTGCTTATTCATCCCAATTTAAGCTCCATGCACTAATTTGTGGCCTCCAACCCCAACTTAAGGGTTAATTTGGATGAAATAGCAAACCCCAAGACTATAATAATAACCATTGAGCTCAACCTCCCATTGCCTAGTTCACCCTCCTCCTCAATAGATGTCATGAACTTTATCCTTCATCAAAGCCATGATGGGAGGTGGGAGGATCGCTTCGCAACACCTAGTATACGTGATTTAAAAAAAACCAACCTTCGCAATTTTGTTGTTAATTCACTTCACATGGGCTTTTCATACTAAATTGGGGAATATTTGACCCCAAATTAAGAGTCACATTGACCTAAATAATAATAATAATAATAAACCACTGAGTTGTAGAATGTTTCTATGCATTATACCTCACCCCTGCCCCCCAAGTGTCATGAACCTTTACCCACGAAGAGGGGAGGTGGGGAGTCTTTTGTGATGTCAGCCTAGAGTGAAAGTTATAGAGACAATTAGATAATCAACTCACTTTCCAAGGGAATTGTATGGACATGCTCTAGGGCACTTGTTCTTCTCTTGGTTGTACTTCATTCTTCCAATGGAAAAAAAAATCCATTTTCCCCCTTGGAGATTGGAGGCGGTGGGGTTTAAGAAGATTTGTAGGCATGTCTTAGGGTTTGGGTGAGTCACTCTAGAGCTAGTTTTCTCCGTGGGTTTCCAATTGACCTTTGCGAAGAAATTGGAGGTGAAAGGGTAGGAAGAAGCGGGACCTCATGGATAATTTGGTATAGGGCATTGTACAATGGGGAGATTGGTTGGAAGGACCGTGATAGAACATGGAGCTACGAAGCATGGTAAGGTGTTCTAGACATCCTAGCAAGAATCAACTTTCCAAACGAGTAAGTGAAATTCACACATATAAGACAAACACACGGCACCTTCAAAGAAAGGGAGTGCTACTTTTGGCAAGGAATAAAATGCATGTCATGATGATAGAATACTTGCCTCAGGCGTTGCATTGAAATTCACATACACTCTAGTGGTTATGATTGGGTTATGGGTCCACAATCAACCACAATCCATTAGGTTTTCGTTGGTAAATGACCCATGTAAAATTTGTTGATGATATCGTCAACTTACACAATGTTGAACGATCCAATAATTTTCCACCCTCTCCCCTATAACACTAGATTGGGAAGCATTGAATCTTTGAATCCAAAGCCCATATCAGCACCTTCCTCAACTCCAATTTCAATGATTTCAAAGTCTTTGGTCCTCATTTGCAATTGCTAACCTACTCAAGCTTCTAATGCGCAAGTCCATCAAATGGATGATCCCACAAAGTTGATGTCCACATTAGCCTCGTCTACCTTCGTTATATTTGAAGAGCAGATTAGTTTCCCATTTGATTTCAATTCATCCTTCCTATTGGTGCAACATGTGATGTGGAGGCAAATCATTTATAAACTCCAATTTAGAGTGTATCTAAGAAAATTTGCCTCCTAAAAAACTCAAGTCTCCCAAGCTTTGACGTTTAAATCATTTACATGTGCCACATAGTAAGCAACTACAAAGCACATAGAAGAAGATAGAACGCAACCGTCACAACCAACCTTAACTACGTCTTGTATCGTAGTCGAAAGAAGCGATTATGGTTGTGGTTGTCATTAATTCACCATATCTCTCATTATCCCTCAAAAAGAAAGTAAAACAACATTGGGGTCAATTTTGCAACTAAGGCCCACGTCACACACGAGACTGAGAGCCCGTGACCATTACACTTCGAGCACTCTCATCGGTGGAAAAGGCGGAGCCGGTCCAAGTTCGCTTCACACTACGCTTGAGGGACCAATGGAGTATGTGAATGCAAGATGGATGTAAAGTCTACATGGTTTCCTACATGGCATCAAATAGATTATGTTCCACGGTCATTTGGACTATTGTTCAAAAACCAATAATCAATCCCTTTTAGCAAAAACAATAACCCCACCCCCCATCCCTTTTAAATTGTCATTCTATGCGAGGGTGATGGATATTATGGAAGGACTTAACACTAAGTCATTACCTTTCACTCAATAGTTCAAAGAATGCTGCGAAGTTACGTCTCCCTTAGGACTTAACACTAACTTAAGTCATTACCTTTCACTCAATAGTTCAAAGAATGCTTTGAAGTTACGTCTCCCTTAGGACTTAACACTAAGTCATTTCCTTTCATTCAATAGTTCAAAGAATGCTACGAAGTTACGTCTCCCTTAGGTTATAAATTTTCTCAATTTGCCCATCGGTTCGTGAATTTCACTCCATTTAAGAACGCGGTTTTGACCTTGGGTTTGGTAGTTGGCCCGCCCGGCCATGCATGTATGCATCCCAATGCGGGACAATCAATGTCTACAATGGCTCTTTGTATGCAAGCCGATGGCCCATCCATTTATTAGCATTGGGTCAGTTGAGCTACTATAGTTGGTATTCCATAATAACAACTTATTACTTGCCTTGGCCCCTTCCCAACGGACTCCGCCGGGGCCGGCTTTGATGCAACAAAGAAGTGATGGGGGGAGATTTTTGGGCATACTAATCGGTTGAGATCCTAGTGTTTGCAAGTCCAACCGGTTGCATGTTGACACCCTCTGGTTTTCCTTTAATAAATTGGGGTGTGTTTTATAAATTCCTCTAAAACGATTGGTAATTTTCTTGCAGTCTTGAACTTCAACCGGTTATTTTTCAAACTCACCCAGTTCATTTGTAACTAACTGCCAGTTCTCCCCGATCGTTGCAACAAAGGGTGGGGTTTTGCACCGAGGCGCAAGCCTAAAGAAACTCCAAATTTAAGCAATCCTATTGGTCAAGATTCAAGGGTGAGTAACCGGAGTCCCACTAGAAAACGTGGTTCGATAGAAGACAATGTTTCATTTGGAAATTTTGAAGTAAAAATTATAGAATTTTAGGGTATTGGAAATTCATTATGGAAAAAATAACATGTGTATTCTAGCACTATTTACTGAATGCGTTGAATACCCCATAAATATGCTCATTAATTCAAACCCCCAATGAAAACACCTCGTGGTTGCATGTGACCCCTTTAATTACAGAGGAGTTAACCCCCCCCCCCTTCTCCCCTTGTGCACGTGTCAAGAGCCCCCCCCCCCCCCAAAAAAACCCCAAGGTGTTTTCACTAGAATTCAAGTCCAAAGTATGAGAGAATGAAGCGTGCTAAAATATGATATTAATATTGCTTACTATTTGGATTTTGGAGCTATTCATGTAATTTTCTACCAAGTAGAGTTTGTTAATTTTCTATAATGTCCAAACAACCAAATCTTACATCTTGTTGGTAAAATATGAAATACCCACTAAAAAGATATAGCAGTCAATAACTCCAAATAAGAAGTGACACTAAGTATCATACTTAGTGGCACCACTTTCCCCCAAAATCTCCTCCATCCCAACTCGACTCAATTGATGAATTTCGTACTTCAAAGCTCGGGTCCATAAGTAAGAACCATGTAGCATGAATGGATGGTATATATATGCACGAAAAGGAACATGGTTTAACTTACTTGGTAAAGAAATGATGCTCTCATTAAAAGAATATCATAGACGACAACAAAAGCCCTCAAATGGTAAACCACACTAAGCTTAATAGGTGATATTAGGGCCACTTCATACACGAGCCAAGAGCCGTGACCATGTAATTGTGAGAGCCCAAAAGAAAGTGTCCAAAGGCCATCCCAAGACACCTCCAAATTCATGTAGTGTGGTTACGGACCCACAAGTGTAGTGTGAAGTCGTATGTGACCGGGCCCTCAACCAATTTTTATTTCAATGAATTTCTATTCATGTGGATCCTCACACATGATAAAATAGAGTAAACCAACTCTTGTGAGCGTTCGGAGTGCCATGGTCTCCAGATGGTTTTGTGTTAGGCCTACCTCCAAGAGGTGGTTTTTGAAATTAATCCAAGTGACCAAGAAACACGATCCATTTGATGCCATGTAGGAATCCGTGTAGACTTTACATTCATCTTGCATTCACAAACTCCGTTGGTCCCTCGAGCGTAGTGGGAAGCGAACTTGGACCGGGACCGCCTTTTCCACCAATGAGAGTGCTTGAAGTGGAACGGTCACGGGCTCTCAGTCTCGTGTGTGAAGTGGGCCTCGGTGTAGATGAGACAATTCTTCAACTCAATCCAACAGCCAAAATTGAGTCTACAGTTAAAGATGCCCAAAATATGGCCCATACGTACTAACATCAACCCTATAGTATTCAATGTGATACTATTTTTTAAAATTAATTAGAGGTTTTATATTTTGGAGTAGTACTAGACCTGGTCTCTCGGATTTCAAAGTCCGGAAAGTGTCGAGGTTTGTGTTCTATTCAAGCTCTACTTCCCACCCTTTTGGAAGTTCTCACATAGTCGTCCACCTTTGTCCTTCCACTTGCACCTTTATTTCTACTCTTTTCTCCTCCACACTCGGCTACAAAGACCTAAACATATCCACTATAACTTAACTTATTAGTACACGTATTCCGTGCATGTGTACGGAATGCACAAACACGGTAATGCAAAACTTTTTGACGTGAGCTCAAATGGGAAAACATTGTGTAAAAAGATCAAGTAGAAAACGTGGGTTTGGTTTCCTAACACTTGCCGATGGGGTAACAGTAAAAATTGAGTACCTCATTGGTTGTCAATTCCTCCCATTTCAAGTTCACTTTACTAAGTCATATCTTCAATCCCAATTTAAGAGTTCATTGATCTTAAAATAAAAATTACTAGGTTCTATAGTTATATTCATCGTTTTCAAGCTCCCCTCCTCCGCTCATTAGGTGTTGTAAACATTCACCCAGAGAACATGGTCTTTGACAACATGTTTGTAAAACTTTGTGTCACTAATCAAAGGATTGGTAGGAATGTTGTTTTCTACAACATCGATTCATCCTATTACCTTACGGAGTTATATGTTGTTGTAACTTCTTATTAAACATATTACCGTTTACTAAAATAACATGTACATAATGATGGGTATAGTTTTGTGACAAAGATTGAGGGGAGGACAAAATGATGAGAAATATACTAGAGTGTGAAGATTGTGCGTTTAAGTTGAATTTTCCCCCAAATCAGGCTCAACGACTTTGAATAGATCTTGTGAGTTTAATTTGGGAAAAATCAACCACAAACATATAGGGGACGTAGTTCTATTGTCCCCCTCGATGGGTTTCATCAACCAAAATCCAACAACTAGTATGCACATCAAGGAATAGGAAACCACTTGCATGTGTAGAGTCGGTTAAAGATAAATAACATAATAACACGCAACTTCAACTAGTAACTCCCACTAATAGGACAAATC
Source organism: Polytrichum commune (assembly GCA_950295325.1). Lineage (NCBI taxonomy): Eukaryota > Viridiplantae > Streptophyta > Polytrichopsida > Polytrichales > Polytrichaceae > Polytrichum > Polytrichum commune. Next base: position 59,385,858 of record OX485804.1, read on the forward strand.
ACTAGAGTGATATGGCACAATGCATAGCACAAGGTAAGGTGGACAACCCTATTCCTTTAATATGTTTCTTATTAAAACACCTATATTTGAGTGATACGTGGTTTGGTGTGGATCCAAGAATAAATACCAAAAAGACATTTGTTTCAAGATATTGGATTGCATGCGCAAGATATGATAAGCATCTTAGCCTCAATAGGCAACATAATTGACGGGTTTTATATGATCATTTGATGAGCACATGAGATTTCACATTGACAATGAATGAGACATTCATGTAAGCTCCAAAAATCATATGGAAATGGCTACGGCCTTTATTTGGAATTGTTAACCATCTTGTACTACACCGTTTATGATGTTTAGTGTCATGTACGTCATTTACAAAGGGTTTGAACTAGATGCCTAGATATTTAGTAGTGCCATGTCCACTAATTGTTAAGATGACAACATTTGTCATCGCTAGTAAAATTTGAAGCACATAACTATTTACAATGTGATATTTAATATAGCACATTGGAGTGCTTGAAACAATTGTTGAACGTTTTAGTATGCCAAAGGTAGATATTAATAAGCATACTAATGCCGAGTGTCATGTGTTTACACTTACAATCAACTTGTTGACCCTTGTGCAACCTATGAATAGACCTCATGATATCATTAAGCATACTAATGCCAAAACATTGATTACCATACCAGAACTCCAAGTGTCACGAGGTTACACTAATGGTCAAGTTGTTAGCCATCTATGTAACATGTCCTATGCCTCATAATAAGGTACTTGATACTATTACACACGTGACACTAAATACCACAAACGGTTCATCTGTGTGTTTCATGTCATAGGAGAAGTGCACTAGCTGGGAGTAAAACAAATAAAGAAATAAAGAAAAACTAGTTCAGACTCATCTACCTTAATGGCAGTTGGGTGATTGAAAAGTACTCCACGATATTGTTATTTCAAGAGAAAGTTGACAAGTGTTGCTAGGTACAATATCGATTTGTTTAGTTTTTGGATGTTTTGGGTTCTTGGATGCAAATTGAACACGTCCAATTGCACTAGTTGTGATGTTGATTTTTTTTTTTATTAGTTTGTGCATGTGCGTGGAACGTGTCAAAAACGATTTAGTAGGAAAAAGGTTGGGTGATGGGATGAATTGAATACGTAAGATCGACACACACCAAAAGCGGCTCGATGCATGCGGGAAAGAGTTCGAGGTTTGGTGAAGAAGTTCATGTTGTGGGTGCAAAATAAATGATGAAATAAGGCACATTCTCTTCAAAGCCACTTTCTATATGGACCGTACAAATCACATAACTACGTAGTAATAAGGAGTGGTACAAGAGAAGGAATTTTGTGTTGGGGGGGGGGGGGCGGGGAGGCGTGGGTGGGTGTGTTAGGGTTTTAGGGAAAAGCTTTACCCCGACAATAACACTTTTTGCATCCAAAACCCTTTTGTGGGGGGGCCAAAGGTTCGAGTGCCTCGTCATTTGGTTGCCTTTGGATATTAAATTTCCTCCATTCCTCTTGGCACTCATATGCATGGCTTGCTCCTCCTTTCATTTGTCTCCACTCTCATAAGTTCAAAGTGTCATCACCACCATGTAGAGGTAAAAGCGTCGGGTACATGTCACTCAAAGATTCTCAAAAGCTTTTTTTAATTTAAAAATGCACATTTAGGAATTATTTGATAAAGTAGAATAAAATAAACTCATTTTTAAAGGTCCCATGCATGGTTGAATTATATGTATTTATAATAACAATTGTTTTTGAGCTAGAGTCAAAAGTCTAGTTACAGTAATATCACTTTGTTGATGTGGGTTGAAAGTTATGGTGGGTAGAGAAAATTGTGGTCCATTGTATTTATATGTCGGCATTTGGAATTAGGTCAACCCATAATTTTAATCTTATGTTACGAGGTTTTAGAGGGTTGTGTCTCCCCCCCCCCCCTTGAAATGCACAACATTGTTGTACAAAACCTTGTGTTCTCCTCGATGGGCTTACATTGCTCTCTGTCATTGGTTAATGGACCGCCTCCAGTAGGAGGCAATGGCACTCATCCCACAACTTTGTTCATTCAACCTGCTTTGGGTTCACATATGAGCTCTATGGTCAAGGTGATCTCTCTCCCTCTCAACAACGTCTAAGAACGTGTTGCATCATAGAGGCGAAGAAGCAAGTAGTCGGGCTTTAGTAAAGGTAACCCCCAAATCTACTACTATGATAAGTGAGGTAGCAATTTCTTACATGCAATGATCTTTGAGATGTCACGATATTCTATGTGAATGTAACAATGGCTCTTAGTCATGAACATATGATATGTATCGTGTGCTCAAAAATGGTGTGGGTCAAAAAAAAGTTACATTGACCAACATTATTGTGGTACTCCAAAATTATAGTGGGCCACGATAATAGGTGATATTGATGTAGTTGTATAACATGCAACTTGTCAGTTTTCTACCAAATGGAATCCATGAAAATGTGTAAGGGTTCATTAAGTTCGAATAACTTGACAAAATATTATAAGCGATAATTTGGTGAAGATGAATCGAATTAGGTGCAACGTTGAACATCGATTATTTGTTTATATCATTTGAGTGGGTTGAATTGCCATCATCTTCCACTATCCTCCTATATCTCATTAAGGCTATCTCCCGACACGAGGCAATAGCCCTTACCCCTCATGCATCCTCCATATAACCCACATCCGGTTTACATTTTAGTTCGCAACTTTGATAAGGATCTCTCTCTCTCTATCACTCTACTTTTAAGACTATAGAAGGTCAACAATATGTGAATATCTAGTGCAATATCTTTTAAACATGTGTGTTTTATGATGTTTGCTCTTTGATCCTCACCAAACCACATGCCAATCAAATGTAAGGGTTCAATTAAGAAAACAAGCCACTTAAGACCCGTCTACCTTACGATGAGAAAGTGTTGGGATCCACACGTTGCCAACATCCATTGTTTTTAGAACCCCCAAAATCACGCCGTTCATTGCGAGTATCCAAGTTGAGATTCCCGATTCGGAAGTGACGGTGTGGCGCCCATCTCTTTGCGGGCTCCTAGGAATGGGTGTGTTGTTGCCATGGAAGGTACGGATATTATCTTATGCATCGTGGGGCGATGTAGGAACCTAGCTAGTGAAGGCGGCTAACTTAGGGTGCGTTTTCATGTAGGCTGCTCACCCACCAAATTCTAGTGGGAATAAGGACAAACCCATCGAAATGTAGATGGAATTTTGTGGGGTAGGTTTGTATATGCCAACTAGACACTCTCGTCTTCTCAAATTCAAGTCCATCTATTGACCTCCTCCTCCAAGTTTAAAGCCTCCTCCTCCTCCTCCTCCTCCTAAAACCAACCTTCAGTACTTTGGTGACATGCACTTGTAGGTTAAAAAATACTTTCATGGAAGTCTAGCGGCCCATATCCACGGCCCTCCAGAATGTGGTTGGTTGGCGGCTTGTGCTTATCTACATGGGAACACCTCCAACCCATTATTATCGGGAATCTAGTGGGCGAGCAACCTACATGGAAGTCACCCTTAGTCGCCATTTGGAGCTCGAGGAGGCTTAAAAGGTGGATGGATCATATGGGGACCACACTAATATTGTATTTCGGACACAAAATCTGGTATAAAGTCACATGTGGTGTTACTTGGTTCGTTTTCATATTCCCCAATTCTTCTATAGGTTAGAATTACAAAACAAAATTGGTGTTGTATTAGCAAATCTACAGTGAAGCATCAACCCCCCAAAAAAGATTTAAAATCGATCCTCTCATGATTTAGTTAAGGCCGTGGGAAAAGCATGTGGTTGATTCTAGAACTGAATATTTTTTGTTCACTACTAAGTGTGGAATAGTTAAATAATTTGGAAGATGTAGCAATATCTCTTCTAAACATGTGCTTGTTATTTGATCCTCACCTAACTACACACCATCAAACATAGGTATCCGATTAGGAAAAATAACTAAATAACACCCATATATCTTAGTTTCCATAAGAGTCCATTGATAATTACCCCCCACCCCCCACCAAGGTTCTCCATCTTGTATTGATCATATTCACGTCTTAAAATTTGTGTTGCATTAGCAAATATAGAATGGAACATCAACAAAAATCGGAATAAAATTTGTGTCTCTTGTGATACGGTTATCGTCATTGGAAGTGTGTGTGTGTTGTTTCTTTAATTGAGTACATGGGCATCCTCAAATTGTGTTGATCATTGATTGCAAGATACTTAATACAAATTGAAGACAGAGTCCAACCTCTTTTAAACACTTGTCTTCATGGTGTATGTTCTTGGGTCCACTCCTAACCACACAATATTCAAATACATGTGTCAAATTAAGAGAAGTAATCGAATAACATTTGCATCCCTCCAGGCTAGGGCTATATGGAAACTTTCATGTTCATGTGAAGTAAATTAGACCTTGTCAATATAGGTGAAGCTTTCGACACAATCATTCAACGTTTTGTTGGTTGAACACTTCCTTGTGGTGTAGTTGGCTCAACATATGAGAGAGCATGTATGTGATGTTGTCAAACATGCAACTTGGAATGTGATCGTCATCACACTCATCCATTTAATTCACCCATGGATGAATGCGATGACGATCACATTCCAAATTCATTGAATTCACTCACACGGGTGAATTCAACGAACTTTATACTATTGATTATTCTTTGAAAAAAAAGGGTTTCAACCCAAAAGATTGGAAATCACATGAAAGGTTTGCATAATAAGGTTATATATGCCACTATGGAAAGAATGATGTAAAACATGACAATCTCGGGTCCACACCAACAAAGTGATGCAAGTCATTTTTTGACGCTCAATTCCAAATTAAGTTTTGGTTTTAAGAATAAAGAGGCGGTCAACTCCCCCTCCTCAAACTTCAACATTCCCATGTCAGTTCATTGTTTGCCAATTTTTGTTCCCTATACAAAACTATAATACGGGGGATTTAGATTTTTGTATTTAGTGGTTTTTGCCAACTTGACCGGCACATGGAATTGTGCATGAAGTTATATCAGGTCTAACTTTATGAAAAACACCGCCGGGATCAAGTCTCCCTTCACTATTGGGTGTGCTACATATTCCAAGTGCAAAGGGCCTCCAAGCTACAAATATTGTATGACCTATTTGGTTATCAATTTCAATGTGTATTAAGTATTGCTTTACACTCAATAGTGAACACAAGTGGGAGGACCTATGTATCCGTTTAAGAAATCAACAAACATGCACTTCCGATAACCATGACTAGATCAAGGGAGGTCCGATTTTCAATATGGTTTTTGCATATGTTTCACTATGCATTTGCCTAATGCAACATGAGCTTTGTTGTGTAATTCTAACTGGTAGAAGTCAAGGATAACATGGAAACCAACCAAATGACAACCACATACCTTTTACATCATAGCACGTGTCAATATTGGAAATCATTCTCGTCTAAGAATTAAATGTGGCTTCACCCACCTTTCCTTAACCCTTAAAAGGATGTTGATCTCAATATCTACCAAAAAAAAAAAGGTTCATTCTAGAAAGGTTCACTTTTGACATGATTAATAAAAAACGAAAGTATGTGGGTCAAATACGTTTTTGCTTGGAGAGACCCAATATGGGCATGTTAGACCCTTAAGAGTTATAGCAAAGGGTTCATGGTGTCTAGACAAACCCATTCATAAGGAAGGTTCAAACATAATGAACTACCGTGAAGATTCAATCTTAAAAATAAAAATAAAATGTAGATTTTAAAATACCATCAAATACCTTGAATTAATATCCCCCATCTTATCGAAGGCTTGTTTTTTATTGTAACCTCTTCATTTGCTATGAACGACTTTTTACCCCCCCCCCCCCCCCCCGCTTTACATAGACACCATGAAACCCAAGCCTCTCCTTAAATGCAAATACAATGCAAGAAAGAATTGATGCATATGAACGTATTTCTCATCCGTCCATGTTAAAATGTTGTCTTCTTAGAATATACAATAACTCCTTCTTGCCCGAATGCAAGGTATGGTAAGAGGGCATCCTATTTCATGTTCACAACCTAGTGTTGGTATGTGGAATCTATGTGGGTTCCAAGTGGTATGTCTCCACCAATGTCCGAACAACAAGTGCCATGATTTGAGAGGGAGTGGTGATAATTTATTTATTGTTGGAATAGGGTGCCCTCTACAATAGCAATGCAAACACCATAGAGTACTCCATGCTTTAGGGTTTCAATAAACGGTCGGTCTTGGAGTTGTGCCACATGGCAACCTTACATTGCTCGGAGCGCACTTGAATCCCACATGGAAAGTATAGTTCCTCGTTGGAAAAGATGAGCCGGGAAGCATCTTGTTTAGTACATGGTATGATTGTGAATTTTGACCACATCATCCGCACATCATCCACTCATCATCCGCTCATCACGGCTAGGCATGGGTGAGAGGCTCCTTTAAACCTTTCCGGTTTCTAGCTCCGTTTCGTAGGGTGGCTATCATGCCCCGCATTCAATGCGCGGTTCCAATCCACCATTGTTGGAATCACGTGACACTAATTATCCTCCCCCGACATTTTCTCATGACACTTTATAATGAGCATCATGGGCCATTTCCTTTTGGGAAGTTTATGGCGAGGGTGCAAGGAAATTGAATGGGACGTGAATTAGGGTTTAATAATGGGAAGCAAGTCGTCTATTGGGATGGACGTGATGAACATCAACGCACATGAGCATGTACATGCCATCATGTGATGAGGTGAAATAGGTGTGCAAGTGAGTGGATCCCTCAAGCCATGCATCTACATGATACTCAACTCGTCCCCAACTCTTTCTCATTACACTTTGGGTATGCGGGCCTCATGTGGTCATTTCTTCTTGATCGAGCACTTGGTGTTTGAGTGGTATATGGGAAGACTTGCAGTTTAAAATGGGCGCGTGTTACGATGAGATTTGGTTATGTGTTCAAAATACATACACCAATTGTAGGTTCAATTGTTGACGTAAATTTGGAAAGACGTGTGCGGTCACTTTGGCCTCTTGTAGTTTTTACGTCTAAACTTTGATGCTAGGTCTTGAAACAACAATCGTCTCGACTCGAACCAATGCCCAAAATGGTTGTGGAGATGGAAGTGTCTATGACATGTAGATGAAGTGACGAACATTTACGTTTTTCTTGGATTAGGAAAGTCTAAAGATTCCCAATATCAATTGTCATTGGATATCGAGTTATCAACACACCAAAAAATGTCTTATTTGACTTATGTATACGAAATTTAGAAGGGTTCCTAAATTTGATTGATAGATGATCCAAAACCAACATGGAAACGTCATGTGACGGTGGTGAATGATCTCATAATCAATATGCATTTATTGTGCAAGATCATAGGGTGTTGATTTTACGTCAGGTATTGGGTTGGCCACCATCCGCCTTAGTGCCACATACACGATAATGAGCATCACTGATCGTTTCCTTTCATAAGTTTACAGTGGGGGTGCAAGGAAAATGAAGCGGGAGTTATTTAAGGTTATTCGATAATGGGAAGCAACGGTGTTGATTGGTACAGTGAACACACGTATGTACAATGTTGGGTTGGTAAATAGATGGATGTATGGTACCAATAGTCCACGTCAACGATGGTAACAAAGAACCTATATGTGAGTATCAAAGTTGTAATACTAGTCAAATATCACTATTTGACATGTACCTCAAGGTAAGAGAATCTCTATAAACCCGAGTTATTAGCTCGGTCAATACCATCCAAACTATCTTGTTGCTAGGTTGATTGCACCTAGGTGAAGGTTATTGCATGATATATATATACACATACCCAAATAATACTGAAAATAAAAATATCCTCAAGTACCCCATACCCTACTGCTATCAAATATGAATTCCTCATTATGGATACCCGAATGATATGGAAAAAAGAGAGAAAAAGTTAACCAATCCAACGGTAAACTAAAGATTGTATTTAGTGTCATATGGTATTTTATGTCAACATGGTAACTTTTCTAACGACACTTCTCTTGAATAACTTTACAAGTACCGTATCCCAACTTATTCTTAGTTCATCCACTGTCCTATTTAGGTATACCACGCACCCTAACATCCAAGGTACAAGATATTGTCATGGACGATTGAAACTCGGATGAAAAACCACTTAGTAAGTGACAATATTCACAACGTTGTAAAATCTATAACGCCCCAATCTTTCCTCACAAAGGAGTGACACATAATGTTAGCTTTGCATTTAGTGGTAATGACACTAACACGGGCGGGCGGCTCACGATTGGTATTGAGCACGACAACTAGAATCGGTGACGACACTCTTAAGTACAATATTCTAGTGTAGTACATTAGACATCCATCATATATATATATATATATATATTACGAGCCATGAGTCGTGAGGCGGCGTATTGTAAGTAGCAGCTTATTGTTATCAATATTGTTAAGAAGTTAGTGTATCTCTCAAGTCACGTCGGTCATTCAACAAGGCCTTTTGAAATCCTCCGTTTCCCTCCCCCTCATCTCTCTCTCTCTCTCGCCCTCTCTCTCTATCTCCGCCTGCAATATTGCAAGCTGTCCCAACTGAACTGAAACTGGACTTGGAACCAGTTCTCTTCCTTACTCTTCTTTCCACTCACCCATCTTTCCGTTCCGTTCCCTTTCCTGTCCTTCTCTTCCTTACTCTTCTTTCCACTCACCCATCTTTCCGTTCCATTCCCTTTCCTTTCCTTCTCTTCCTTACTCTCTTTCCACTCACCCATCGTTCCGTTCCGTTCCGTTCCTTCTCTTCCTTACTCTTCTTTCCACTCACCCATCGTTCCGTTCCGTTCCGTTTCCTTTCCTTCTCTTCCTTACTCTTCTTTCCACTCACCCGTCTTTCCGTTCCGTTCTGTTCCCTTTCCTTTCCTCCTCTTCCTTACTCTTCTTTCCACTCACCCATCTTTCCGGTCCGTTCCGTTTCCTTTCCTTCTCTTCCTTACTCTTCTTTCCACTCACCCATCTTTCCGTTCTGTTCCCTTTCCTTTCCTTCTCTTCCTTACTCTTCTTTCCACTCACCCATCTTTCTGTTCCGTTTCCTTTCCTTCTCTTCCTTACTCTTCCTTCCACTCACCCATCTTTCCCCCCTTCCCGGTGTTCAAGATTGAAGTCTTCAATGCTCTTCAAACGCGATTTGGCCCTTCAAATATATACTTCTCTCAAAATAGCCCTTCAAAACGCAACCCCAAATTGAACGTGAAGACATCACTTGAAGTCCTCAATATAATCTGTCCACCACAAAAACCAACAAGCGTAGGGCATTGTCACTACAAGAAGTGGGGTGAGATGGTCGTTTCTTACTTCTTCACATTGTACGAGAAAAATGTATCATATGATTTATGCACAAGTTTAACATGAGTTTTGTATTTCATTTCTATATTTTTGGATCGACGTCTTGGATGTGAACCAACTCTTCAATTGAAGGGCTAAAATTTGAGAGCCTTTCAAAATGAAACTCATACGAAGGCTTCAATCTCAAACATTGCCCTTTCTTTTCCTTTCCTTCTATTCCTTACTCTTCTTTCCACTCACTCACCCGTCTTCCCCCCTTCCTTTCCTTGACATGGGCCGAGTCACGGGTCCCTACCGTGACCCGATGTCTAGGGAGAATTGTGTGCATAATGGGTTAAAGTCCTAGTGTTCCCAAGTCTAACCGGTTGCATGTTGTGATTTCTTTTTTTAAAAAATTCCCCGTTTTTCTTTATGAATTTGAGGCGTATATCCACATAATGTGTCTAAAACGATCCGTGATTTCCACAAAGCATTGAATTTCAACCGGTTATGTATTAGGTAATCGTTTTATTGGAAAGGTTATCGGTGCAAAACCGGTTCCAATAAAACGATTACCGGACATAACCGGTTGGCCGCTTTGTTGAGCCGCGCAGGTGACCTAAACAGTGGGTCACCTGTCGTCTTCTTCAACATATCCGATTTAGATGATCATAACCGGCTGGGATGTCGAGGTTATTGTCTGCAAACCTGTGTGCTCAGAGCCAATCGTGTAGTGCCACCTCGGCGAAACAAAGCGGCCAACCGGTTACATTTCAAACTCAACTGGTTCATATGTAACTAGCGGTTGGTTCTCCCCGTTCATCTTGGTAACCCCTCCCTCCTCTTGGCTCGGGGGTTCGTGGCTCCCATGCATGTAAAGGGGTCGATAGGCAATTATCACATTCTGGTGTGAACATGGTATTCATGAAAATGCCACATGGCACGTAAAAATGTTGTTTATGTTTGTTTTCTCAAATGCAATGAAGGCCGGCTTCAATTGGTCTTTGGAGGCGGCTCTTGCCAACTACAACTTCCTCCAAAGCTCAAGTGCATTCCACAAGACTAGAAATCGAGTCGGCCTTGGAAAAACAAGACACATGTGAATGTGATGTTTTCACGAATACTATGTTTGTACCTCTCTATCATCCAATGTAAAAAACCCTAAAGTGTGCATTCAAAAGTTCTTGTTCTAAGTTCAATTGGTATTGGAATCAACTTCAAAGGCCCTAAATTAATATACTCCAAGTTTTTTTGAGACATATCGGTTGCAAACTTATAGGAAAGGGAGGGAGTGGGGGGGGGGGTCACGTTTTTCGATGTTGGTTTGGATGAGAGGTACGCTTGTACACAATAATTCCCTCTCGCCATGTTAGGGTCATGTAGACATGCTTTTACCGCCATAAAGAGTTAAGAGAAATTTTGCTTTGTAGTGGGCTTCGTGGTTTGAGTGGGCTCTTTCGTAGTGTAATGTGCTAGCGTGAGGAGTCCGGAGCACGTGCACTTGCCAACCTCACCAATGAAATTTTCCTTCCGTTCTTCATGCGGGCTAAGGGACGGCCTCGTGTGGGATTTGAATGTTCTAGGCTCACTAGACACTTGAGCTCCGCCCTCATGCCTATGGACTTCCGACATGGAATCCACTTGAGGCAGGCCCTCATGTCCCGATCACACCAAACTTTCTATCCAATGCCAACCGTTAAATTGATGGGGATTATGTTGAGAAATAGATGTTGGTCCACCACTTTTCACACTATTACAGCCGGAGATGTTAACAGAGGATGTCTGAAATGGCCGGTGTGATCAGCCCCTCACCCTACATGTTTGCCACTATGCTTCCAACCGTTGTAATTCTCGGATTGTAAGTGTCATTGAATACCACGAATATGCAATGTGATGTTTGAATAAGACGTGGATTCTATGCGTGCAATAAATGACGTTTGTTTCGTTTATGCCGCCATGTTTGTAAGGATTGAAATCTATGGAAAGAAGTTATAGCGTTGAGCAATTCCACGTAGTTATATGGGATGCAACATACCACAAGGTAACCGTAGTACAATGTTTGAATAAAGGGTGCCTACATTTCGGACATGATTGATACCCGTCCATGGAAACGTGTGAGACAAGACATGACATACGGAGGACGTTTGTTTTGCTTTTACCATCACTTTAAGGTAGCATGCATGCTCTATTCATATTCCACAATTTTTGTGGTATTTGGTGTCGCTCATTATTATTAGACTTATGCGATTCTATACCTTTCTTACTATAAAGCAAAACCCAAGGGAGAGGGATGGGGAGAGTTATGTCCTATGAGAAGAATTAGGTAGTAGGCAACAAGCCTTTGAGTGGTTATGGTTAGAAGGAAGTACTTAGCTTACCCAATGGTGATGGTTAAAACAAAACAAATGTCACATCTCGCCTTGGGTGTTCGTACGGATGAAATTTTATATCCAAAGGAAAGAATGCTTCATCCAAGCACTCCACTATGTATTTGTAGTATTTTTGTCATTTACTATTTGGACTTATGTGACATTATAACTTCTTTACTACATATCTAATATCTTACAAATAAGGGTTGCAATGCTTACCAACGGTAGTAAAAACAAAACATACAAATGCCTTGCCTCTTGATAGATAGGTAGATATAAATGACAACCTCTTCTTGGAGGCAAGTGTGAATGAAGAATCACTTCGCCCATAGGTTACCTTGACTCTCGTGTTTTCTTGAGAGGTGTGTTGGGGGATATATATACCTCATCTACAAGTACACCAACACAAATCCAAATCATTGTAGGACCACAATACTTTTCTAGAGCCCACACTAATTCTCAAGATGAAAATTAACGTGGGCCACATTAATCAATTTCCTAGAAAATGAAGTGCGGGCGATTATCGAACTTTGTGCTACTTTTTCACATGTATCCAATATTCAACGTGTTGGTTGGAAATCTTCATGCAAACTCAGGGGAGAAGACCTGGGGTCTTGGACCCACGTTAATTCCACCTTGACTAGAAAATTGCCCAGGCTAATTACGACGTCCTTGCCAAATGTTCCATCCACACTAATAGGACCATGTATTTAGTGTCGAGGTCCGGTCTCCCGTTCTTTTGATGTGAGAGGAGGCAAGACATGACGTGAAGTGACATTCGGTTTGCTTTGTTTTGCTTTGTTTTTGACCATCGCCATGGCAAAGTACTTGCTCTATTGAGGCAACTACCTTACCTCAAGGCTTGCCTCCCTACACTACTACCTACACTAATTCTTGCCCTAGGACTCTCATTTCTTTATCTTTCCAGCTCACGTATCTTTCCAGCGACCCCCCCCACCCTCTCCCTCCCCCTTTCCCTTCCCCCCCTCCCCCGTTCCCGTTGCAGCGAGCGAGAGAGAAGAGACCGCCATAGCCAGCTCGCTTCGTAGTAGCTGGAGCTCCAACCTCCTGGACACCCTGCCCTTCCATTCTTTACTTCTTCTTTACTTACCGGGGGACGAATGGCGGCTTTCACCTCGCAACAATCTCCCTCCTCTCTATCCATTCGTCCTTCGTTGCAGTTAGCCAGGAGGCAGCTCCTCCTCGTCTTCTGTTTCGGTGCTCCTCATGCGTCATCATCACAACTGTGGGAATAAGAAAGAAAGAAAGAAAGAAGGAAGAGTCTGTGAGAAGGTGTCTGGGCAGCAGTGAGCTGTAGTGCGCCTAATAACAGTACTTACCCTACCTCACCATTACAGCTACATACTTACAAACAGACATCGTCCTCCAAGTCGTGGTTTTCCATTTCGGGCACCCCTTTCTCGCAGCCTGGGATTGGACTTCCTTGGCGGTTGGTGCACTGCTCACACGAAGTGTGTGTGTGTGTTGCTGCTGTGAAGCTGGCCGGAAGGGGGCGATCTTGTTGATTGCGATCAGTTTGTTTGTAACGTAGGCGGAGCTGTGAGGAGGAGTTAGTTCGGTTCGGTTCGGTTAGGATGCAGAGTTAGAGGTGCCTCAGAGAGAGAGAGAGAGAGAGAGAGAGAGAGAGAACGAGGTTGGTGAGAGAGGTTGGCGGGAGAGAGGCTGGCGAGACCCAGGGGTGCGGTTGTGTAATTTGTTTGTGATGTGGGAGTGGCCTGGGGTTTGTGATTTTCATCAGCAAGATTTCGAATCTCTTGACCGTTAGGGAGGTGGTGTATTCATTTTTGAGGTGGTAGTTAGAGAGGTGAAGAGAGCATTTTCGCGCTTAAACCCCGAGTGAGTCTGCTTTCATCATCTGTGGCAGCTTGGGGAGCTGTGTGTAGTGGTGTGGATTGGATTGGAGTGGACTAGTTCCGTCCAAGTGTGAAGCAATGATGCGAGAGTTTGGAAGGCGGGTTCACTTTGGAAGGATGACCATTTCATCTTGTTCTTGATGATCGGGGGTTTGGTTTTGTTACGAACTGTGCCTTGCTGCTTTCGCGGAATGAATGAGATTGGCGAATAATGCCCGGTTGGAGCTTCTTAAATTTGTTCTCCGAGGTTTGAACAAGACAGGTTCATTTAGGCCGGGTCACCGGAACTTTCAACATCAGGTGTTAAGTTATACACACGCTTTTCCTGAAAACCGCATACGTTTTTCACCGGGAGCGTTCCATGTCGTAAGCGGCCTGAATTGTTTTGCATTTCAGATCACAGATACCTTGAAGGGTGAGTGGCGGGGAATTAGGATACTGATCCGCATGTTAGTTGGCACAAAATAAAAGAATCAGCTAGCTACAGCGGTGAGATGGCAACTCGAAGTGTTCTGGACACACTTGATCTATGCACCACTCTGGGTGTTCAGACAGAATCCCCAAGTTCAAGCCAAGGAATAGGATGGCTCAGCCCAAGGATCTCTTTCTCAACTGGCTTCGTGGACAAGACCACCACCCCGGTAGCGGAAATGGAGATTTTGGAATCATCATCATGTGTGAGAGATGACATCAACAACAAGAGGAGTGGTGAAGATCGTGCTCTGGACTTCGAGTTTTGTATGGCCACATCGTCTTTGGATCCTGTTTCTGCTGGTGGCTTAATGTTGCCTGCGGATGAGCTTTTTCACAAGGGGAGGCTACTTCCTCAAAGTCTCACACCCGGGTTCCCACGACAGGAGAAAGTATCTGTAAGTTTTTCTGGACCGCTGGACATGCACAAAACCCCACTCGTGAATATTGCCATGCCATCTCAAAGAGAGGATATTACTTCATGTGTCAGCATGTCAGGGCCATTGTCATCTCGTAAGGAGATGATGACAGGGTTCAACTTCTCAGGTCCATTGCAAAGACAACAGGACTTAACCTACTCCAAATTTTCTGGTCCTTTGGAAAGACAACCCCAGTCTTCATTGTATTCAGTGCCATTAAACCTTAACGGTATGCCTCCATGCACTTCATCATCGTTGCCAAGCTCTCATCAGGTGCCTGGCTCCCGAGGCCCAAAATCTCCAGCATGGGAAAAGGTATTCGGGCTTTTGAGAAGAGCGAGGTCTGACAGCCATAGGGACCGCATGTTTTCAGAAAATAAGGAGCAGTCGTTGCCACCAGCACCAGCACCCAAAGTTTCACATCCTCCCACGAAAAACTCATCCACAGCTGCCTTGCGCTTTATTTTCAGAAGAACCTCTTCTATCGAGAAAAATGCCAAGGCAAAATCCTCCGAACCTCCTTCTCAGTCTCGTTCCGAGTCTAATTCTGTTTCGACCTCTCCTCCTGCTGAGCCTCCTGCTCCATCACAATCTTCATCTTCATCTTCATCTTCACCCCCACATCCTTTATTATCCCTTCCACATACCTCTCAATCTGCTATGAATGACAATTCTTTAGGCTTGTCAGTCCTTCATGTTGCATCTCCAGTTTATCCAACATCTTCGACGTTCCAGGTTGAAAGGGACGTGGAGGAAGATAAGTGGAGTTCATCTGCAACTGATGTGGATTTGAAACCAGGGTCATTGAGCAACTCGTGGAGGATGTC
Organism: Polytrichum commune; assembly: GCA_950295325.1. NCBI lineage: Eukaryota > Viridiplantae > Streptophyta > Polytrichopsida > Polytrichales > Polytrichaceae > Polytrichum > Polytrichum commune. Next base: position 59,401,126 of record OX485804.1, read on the forward strand.
CGAAACAGAGAACTCCTTGGACATTACTTTCGATAGCCCTGATAAATCTGATGCGACTGACATGAAGAAGATCCTGGACAGAGGATGCTCTGGGTCAGGGGTGACACCTGGAACTATAAATTCGACTCGCATTGTGCTGAAGAACCTTGAAAGGTGTAGTAACCCGCCTTCTAAAGGTGGTGGTAAGGGTCAGGAGCAGCTTAGAGCTTTAAGGACAAGAGAAATTCGGCGTAGTCCTGAGAGATTGGCATCTTACTCTTCTAGTGTGAGGGTGACTCCAGTTTTGAATGTCCCTGCTTGCATTGGCCCCGGGTTGAGAAGCTCCAAATCAGCCAAGGGTCGACTCTCGAGTCTACGGTCCCTTCTATCTTTTAAGAAAGACAAAGATGAGAAGTCTTTGTCAAACCCAGCAATGGCAGCCTAAGAAGGATTGCGGTTATGTACAGCATGGGAGGCTATACAAGAGAAGATGGTTGATGATGATTCTAGCAGCAGGTGCCATGCATGCAGAGATTCTAACCCCTTTTGGGATCCTCACTTGCATCTGGTGCAATGCCCCTCCAAGGCTTCAATCAATCGGCTGCATCAAAGGGATCACACTGTGGGGAGACGTTTTAATTTACTCGTTGTCCCATCTGGAGCCAGCAGCTACAACAAATTGGTTCATGTGGGAGTGTATGGCACATGAAAAGCTTTGGCAATTCAGAAGATTGTGGAGCCTGCTCATGCCTCTATTTACATACAAGAACATGTTGTTGGCTCGGAGAAGCTCCTACACATCCCCACCACGTGTAAATCCACATGATAGCTTGTCCTCACAATGGTGAACCCAACTACTCGAGGCATCAGCAGTCCAGCTGACCTGAGGTTAATGGTTGCGCTGGTTCTTTACAGATAATTTCCTGATTGAACACCTCAAAGGCCACAATCTGGAGTATTTACTTACTACCCGTAAGCTGCTACTTGTGACGATGTTCTACTCCGAAGGAGTGGACGCAATTCAAGAGGTGTGCAAGCTTTTAGAGTATTCATCTAGTCCTCTTTTGTCCCTTTTAAGATATATCTGCAACTCTACTATGTCGGATTCCTCCAGACGAAGAAGTTAGTGGTCACTCGACCAGAGTAGGTGAATAGGGTCTGCAAGATTGTCGTCGTAGTCAGGTGGTGGAAATTTCTGTATAGCAAGCCATGACGTGCCTTCTGTACATTATAGTGTAAGCTGCTCATTCCTGATCAGGACACAATTCTTTGGTGAGAGCATAAACACTTACACCTCAAATTTTGACATGTTCTCCATGCAGCAGGAGCACACAGCTTACTTCCACGTAAGCTGCACCAAGCTGTTTTTAAAAATTTGAGAGTTTTAATGCAGAGCAGCATCATCTGCACATGCTTTTTGTGCAATTCTGTGCAGAGTACTCTTTGCTTCCAAAATCTCTTTTCCAACTTATATGCCTTTCGAAATCTGAGGCTCCCTAACAGCAATTTCAATGGCGTGTTGAGGCCTTACAGCAGATTGTAATTCTTGCCTTATTTATTTTTAGGTTACAAGGGTATGCTCATCATGTGATTATATCTTCGTTTGGTTGTCTAGGTATTGTAGTTTTACGTGTACTTGGTCTGCAGTATTTCGAATCCGAACTTTCTGTTTTTACATTTGTCAACTGGGGTAGTAACGTGCTGTTTGTACTTGGCCCTTAATATGGAACATTTCTGGCTTACTGAGTATAGTCAAATTCCTTACGCAATACTGCAATACTGCCAAGTTCAGTACGTCACACATGGGTACGTGCTTATTCCTGAATCGAAAGGTGGCGAACTATTACTCATACAAGTCTCAATTGACCTAGTGATAGACAGTTGTGTCTTCATCTACCTACACCCAGAAGCGCGCTTAGTCTTGCTCGATTGGATCTGTCCTGCAACTTGTTGGGAAGGTCAACCTGCATCATGCCCTACGCAACATCCATGTGCTTGTCTGGAGTAAACTTGTTAAAGAAATTATCTAGTCCTTGCAGGAAGGTAGTGCAAAATTTGACTCGCCCCATGACAGGTTTGCTTCTGCTGGACTCAAAGGGCCAACCTGCTGTGGCAAAGTTTTCCAAGTTGTTCTTGAAGAAATAATACCAGTGATTGGAGGTATGTACTTTTCCTGTAGTTTGTACGCGTGTACTGTAGCATGTCCCCAGATATTCGGTAGTTCTAATCTTGAAATCCCTGAAGTGAGGGTCCCCCATGTGTGGAAACCGTTATTTATGCAAATGGGCCCTTGAATGAATCACTCTGTCCCAGGATATCATACCAAAGAGATCAATACCATAGTCATTTTTATTGATTTTCAATAGCGGAGATGTGGCACATTTTGACAGCTGTTCGCCTCTTATGAGGTCTAGTAAATTGTAGGCCCAGGGTGGCATGGATATTGCTCAATTTCTTGAGGGCAGATATCTTCTACTTCGGCACTCTGAAGGGGCAGCAACAAAATTCATTGGCTCTTTGTTGAGGTGGAGGACCCAGAAACTTGATTACGAATGTGTGTCAGTTCATCAAATCTAGCGAAGCTTACTTTTGTACTGGCTCAACTCTGGGGCCACTTTACACTATGGTCAAGGGCCATGACCATGAAATTGTGAAGGCCCTTGAAACCAACTTAAGGGCAATGGGCCTGCAAGCTCTAGTGTAAAATATCCCTCTGACCCTATTGAAGAATCTATCGGACTTTTCAACTTTATTAAAAATAAAACGATGGGTAATTTCACTGGGTTTCTTTGGAACTTTCCTGATCTTTACATGCCACCGGCACATCAAGGTTCTGTATAACAAAGGTAGCAAGTAGGAAAACCTCAGCATGGCCATAAATTATCACGTGCCCACAAATTCTGAAACATGTGACAGGTTCTTAACAATAAAATAAAATAAAATATTGGCTTCTTTTCTTTCAAAGAGTCTCTAGAGGAATTTAAGTTGCAACATACATGGAACTTAAGTTACATAATGTAATTCTCTGACAGCAAGAAGATGAAAGATCCATGAGAGTCGTTGGAAACGGAGTTTGGTAGGCCAAGGTAAAAGAATGTTGGTCTTGACATGTGCCTAACTTCAAGGAGATGAGGTTGGTCCCTTTTATTGGTTCAAACCTTCTGTTTTCAACTCCGATAAAAAATGGTGCTTTTTAAGCCTTGCAAAACCGTTGTCTTGGATCATAGTTGAAAACGGACAATTCTACCCAATAAAAGAGGGACCAACCTTGAAACCCAGCTCCTCGAAGTTAGGCACATGTCAAGACCAACATTCTTTTACCTTGGCTTACCAAACTCCATTCCTAAACCAGCGTTTTCGAACGTGTGTGGTCTACCCTTCATTGCCAACGTGAATCTCATGGCTGGCTTTCTGTGAATGATCTTGTATGTGCTTGTTATGTTTAAGTTAAAGCATTTTTCTGCTTTGAGCCTCCAGCTTACTCTAAATAGAATGGCTTAAATTCTCACCCTCAACATGAAGTGCAGACTTAATGTTCACCAATATTACCGAATTTGATGATACTAATCCAACCCAAATCTGGGGACTGACAAAGCTATCGCAACAGACTTGGATGATTGGTGTGACTGAAATTTGTCAACATTGCTGAAGTGTAATGAAGATCTTGAGTTGAAAACTGCAGGTGATCAGATTCCAACCTCCTGGTGTAGTGAATTGCTTAAAAACTTATATTACGCCTCAAAGACCGACGAAGAAAAAGCAGAGGGGAGTCAAGCTCAATAGCAATAACATGATCAAATATGAATTGAAATTATTTGCATACGGCAGTAATACAGACATATGAAGTCTAATTTTCTGTTCTTACTTTATTATTTTCTTGACCTGGGATATCACAAGCAGGGAAGAAAGAATAACCCCCCAAGACCCAAGTAGCAGTAACATTTTGGACTCCACAGACAAAATAATATATGAGAGTGGGCATTCTTGCTGTCCAATGATCTTAACATTAAGAATATGTACATGATCCTCAATCTTTGCGGCTGCCACAAAGAGCCCATCACCCAGAATTCCATGGCCATGCTTGTCATTTCTGCCTTCACAGGTTTGCCGAAGAGAATTACCAGCTAATACAACGTAGTAATTTGATGAGTGTAATTCGGACTTTTCAAGAATGCAGCTGCTTTCACTGTGAGCACCAAAATGAGAACCTTGTCTGCATTGGCTTCAATCTTTCTGTCCAGTGATCTTACTTAGTCTAAAGAATGTGAACACGAATTTTCCTAAACCCTAAATATTTCATGGCATGTTTGTCATTTCTACTGATAAAAGATTTTCAGATTAGAATCACTACTGTAGCTAAGCTTCATATCATGCACATTGTTTGAAGTCATACAATGGTCTACTCTAATTTACACAGCCCATCAGATTTTGACTTTGTAATGGCACTGGAAGCTGCTAAGAGTACCATTTGTAACAGAAAGAACCATATCACAGGTGGCGGTCGAGGACGCATGGTGTTTATAGATTGAAAACGCATTCACTCGTCCTGAGACAGTTGTCACAGATTGCATGGGAATCTGATCCGCCAAAATGTCCGATGTGAAATTCGAGCTTTTCAAAAACTCGGCAGCTTTCACCACGAGCACGAGAATGATCACCTCGTCTGCGTCGGCGCCAATGCTTCCTGCGGGTATTGGTGCCTCGCCAATGTTGAGGCCATGGTACATCAACAAATTGGTGGAATTCGTATACCGGAAGCTGGCTTGGTTGGGGTTGTGCACTGTGACATTAATCCGCAATGCCAAGTCGAGAGTTGGGGTGAGAGTGGGCAGAGAGAGTGAGAAGGTAATGTTCTGAAGGGTGGTGCTGTTCACTGTGATGGTGGGGTCTTTCACTTTGAATACCGTGAGAACCACAACCACCACTACAATAGTGACAACCACTACCACAATCAAGCAGCTACAGCAACATGTTGTTTTCTTGTGGCGTTTGTAGAATGGTTGGGGGTCCTGTTTGGCAATCAAACATGAAAATAAGGTTAGTCCGTTTCATCCAGGACAACATGATGCTCCGTAAGCTCGTCTCGTGTTTTACATTCGAGTTTGCGGTTATGGTCAAGGGTGAACCTGTGATGGCGGGATGAGAACCACAATCACCACTACAACAATGACAACCACCACCACAATCAAGCAACTACAGCACCACGTTGTTTCTTATGGCATTTGTAGAATGGCTGGGGGGGTCTGCTTGCAATAAAAACACAAAGATATGAGGTTAGTGAGTTTTTATGCAAGACAGCATGCTCCAAATACCCAATATAAGTTTTACAATCAAGGATGAGCTTCTCTCATTCACATCTCTCTCTCTTATCTCTCTATGTCTCTCTCTTGCAAGACACTAAGTGGAATCATTTGTGGAAATTACAATAGACGACACTAAGCCTAAGTTATTCAGACACCTACTTTTGGTGTAAAATGTTTCAATATTCTTCTAAAACAAACACTTCTCGTATTATATTAAGGATTAAATATGATGGCTCATTAGTTGAGAAAGCCCAAAGTTAATGCTCAACACCCACTCAACACTAACCAGTTTAGGCACACCTATATAACCACTTAGGAAGAACGCATGTATGCTCCTTAAGATTTTGTCTACGTTCAGGTTCATTCACCTTAATCTCATTCTTGTGAGATTGGATTCATACAAGATTTTTCAGCCGATTGGTTTTTTCCCCCCCTACATTTATTGCACAAGCATAAGAGGCCAAACTCCTGAAAGTAACCGTAATAGGCTCATCTACATTATATTCTGCTCTTGGGTCCTGAAGCTCACAGTTCTTCAAGAATTATCTTAAGCTGGCGTAGGGACTCACCTCACCTGTGATAGATTAGACATATTTTCTGAATAAGCACTGTGCTATGGAAATGGGTGAGTGAGTCTATTCCTTAAAGAATGTTATGCTCATATTATGTTATGCTTCAGAATGTTACGTGTGATCAGATATTTTCCTTTTCATCCCTTGACACCCTCAAGAATGTTATGACATGCTCAAAACGACAGACCACTAACGGAGATTGTCAGAAACTTTGAAATCGAGAGCCGCTTCTGCATCTTAAATTTGAGAATAGGTCCTCCAGTCGAAGGGACCTCGAGCTGAAAGCTGAATGGACAATGTAACAATGTCGCCGAATCTTATCCAAGTAGGTTAATGGAACTCGAGAAGCCCAAAGATAAGTAATTCAGAAGGGATAGATGAGGAACAATAACTTGACCATGATGTGAAAGGAAATGGAATAGTCCTCCTCGAAATCGAGCTCCCCATGTGTCACGGTCTCAAAAGAGGTGAATAAACCGAGAAGGAAAATGAGGAGAAGAAGGCTACATATTCCGAAACGAAAAGCATCTTGCACTCCAAGCAGCCCAGACAATTTGGGTGTGAGAGATTTGGATCGACGTCGAGGATTCTTACCTTAACCGCCACATCGCCCGACAAGAGTGACAATGGCGTCGTGGATGGTGAACTTGGAGGTGGCGCAGATGATCCCACACTAATCGCTGTCTCCCTTTCCGTTCCCATTTCCCCTGCTTCCTTGCTTCGTCCCCACCATATACGAACGAACGAACCAAAAAAAAACCCCCTAAATACAAGCCTCGGCGATTACTGCGTTTGCTTTACCTTGTTGTAAGTATTTTGATCTCTTTTGTTCTGACCCCAGGAGCTTCCAATCTCGAATAAGTGATCGGATCCTGTATGGGAGTGAGAAGGAAGAGAATTGCACTTGACACTCTTGGAGCCTCACTCTTTTAGCAAGAATGTGTGACAAAAACCTTGATGCTTTCTGTAATAAAACATTCCTCACCATAACCCCACGCTACTGTACAAATCGAAGCACTAATCCTCTTGACAGCAATTCCATTTCCCCACTCCCTGGCAGTCAGAATACCGATTAGGTGAGAAGGGCTTGCGCAATTCAAACCCCAATCGTGATCCCCATCGGAGCTGGTAGTAGCTAGCCACTTTTTGGTCCGTGGAAATGCTACCTGCCCACTTTTGACAAAGCTTCCAAGTAGCTCCGAAGGTGATACAACAACCCAATTAAGTTTTAAGAGAACAAGCACCATCATTATTGTTCCCACAACTGCGTGGTTTTTTCTGAATGCCTCTTCAGAATTATCCAAGACTCGTGACGCAACACACCACCGACCACGCCTTGAGAGAAGTTGGTGAGAAAACCACAAAAATTGGAAGAAATTCCGCTTTAATGAATACTCACTCCTACGTGCCCGAATCTCGAGAAAAGGTACAATTGATGAAAAGCTACACCGACTTAAGACACCGGGAATCTGGAGCTTAAGAATCCAAGCATGCATATTACTCAACATCATCATCAACTACAACAACATATCGTATTTGCTCATCATCATTTTCATAGGTGGCAACAAAGGTGCCGAAGCTTCCTTGAATTCTTCAAGTAAGTTATTCATGTGGGGCCATCCCGCACAGAGATGGTGTGACCAGTGTGCTTCTCCGGAACGTTTCTTCCGAGCACTTGAATTCCGTTTCAATTCAAGGCCACCCCAACCCCAATAAAGGTAGATGACTCTCTAAATGCTCAATTTTTTTCACTTCCCACTAGCCCACATCTCCTACGATATGAAACATGAACGTGAAATGCGATTAGTATGAGATGATTAGCAAGTCCAAATGGAGGTCGTAGCCATTTTTCTCATCATTTTTGGAGCTCATATGAACATTTAATTCATCGTCAGAAGTGGAGATTCTTGTGCTCGCTAAATGGTCATATAGGTCCCCCCAAATTATGTGACCGTTGAGTTTGGAATGGTTATCAAATTTTGAGCGCGCAATCCAATCTCTTCAAAATACATGTCTTTTTGATATTCGTCCTTGGAGTCGCACCAAATCACGTACCACTCACCACTCAAATATAGGTCTTGATTAAGATGAGTAACCAAATTAGGCATCTCTTCCTTACATGACAGTAAGGTAAACTGATGTTAATCCAACACCCTCAAAATGTGGACACTTGTATTTGATTAAGTGGTGTATGGTTAGGTGTGGCTCTAAGAATGGGCATTAGAAATACATAATATGTTTAAAAGAGATTGGATTATGTGCTTAAAATGTGTTCACCATTGCAGGTTTAATAGTCAACATGATTGAGGGACTTATATGACCATGGAATGAGCATTGTTATCTTCACTTTGATGACAAAAAAAAAGACATTTGTATGAGGTCTAGAAATTACGAGGGAAAATGGCTACGGCTACAATTTGGATCTGCTAATCATCTTGCACTAATTGAGTTTTCGAATCCTATGAGAAGTGGGTGCAGAGAGAAGAGTATCTAAATAACCCATGTCTACATTCCAAACCATTCTCCGTGGCCCATCTGTCTCATATAGTTTGAAGCTCAAATGAATATCTTATTCAATATGACAATGAAGATTCTCAAGTTCATTAAATAGTCATATATCCCCCCCCCCCCCTAAAACACACACACACACCCCCACTATTATATAGAGAAGAGAAGAAACTTCGATCCCCGGTAGGGGACCGACGTGAATGAAGTGTCTGTTCGTTCCACCCCTAGACCTATGTCCACGGGACATAGGAATAAAAGTAAATAACTACTTCCCCCTTTCAAGAGTAGACACTATAGTCACAAGTAACCAGTAACAAATAGAAACCAGTAGCAGATAGAAGCCAATAACAAATAGAAGGAATATAAATAAGGGTTAATTAATATAGGGTTTGTTTTGTGCGGAGTTTAGACGGCAGGCCATGAACTCATTGTTGTGTGGAGAGGACGTTTTTCGTATATAACTTTGGTACAACTAGGGGGGGTCTTGTATTTGAGGTAGAGGTTGGTGATTTTCTAGTCTTCTTTTGTGGAGGAGGATGGACATGGCGTATTGTATGGCAATGGTATTGATGTTTTTGAAGGTATTTCGGATAGATGGCATAAGTAGTTTAAATTTGTCTTCAAGTAGTTTCATTGATGGAATGTGTGTTGCGGCTCTGGCGCCTGCTTTAATAACAATGAGTGGATCAATTTTCCGGCCTAGAGCAACAATGTTTTCTATCAGTGGTTTGTATTTGTTAGCTTTGGTTTCTAGTGTTTATGGTGGCCCCAATTTCCCTTTGTCCTGTGGGCATCGGGTAATTGGCATTACGAACGGACACTTTATTCACGCCGGCCCCTACCCCAGGGACCGGAGTTTCTATCTATCTATCTGTTTATGGTGAAAATCTATCATTATAGTATGTGAATTCAACGAATTGTATGGTAAGTGTTTGGTCTATATTTGTGGGGGGTTCATTTTGGTATGGTAACCCTTTAACGAAAAGAATATCAGGTCTAAATGGAAAGTTACAATGGCATCTTTGGGTTCCACATGTGCAGGGTAATAGCCAGTTAGGGACGGTGTTTTCTTGGGGGTTGTTATTAAAGGTGCCATCGTTCATAAGAGTGTAGCATCGGGATTTTTTGGAAGAAATTAGTAATTTTTTGATTTCCCATACTGCTTTGTTATGTCTTTTGACGTGTAGTGAGTGTATATATTGTTGCTTACATGTGAGTAGTACATGTAGCCATGTATCAGGTTCTTATGAATTACAGATAGGACAGGTGATGGTGGGGAATCTTTGTCTTCTAAAGAAGGTATGTTTTCTAGCTTGGCCCATGTAGGTTCCGGTGCGAAATTTGATAAGGCATGATTTTTGCTTGTCCGTAATAGTAGGGTTATTCCAAAATTCATTGGAAAGTTCTTTGTCAATGTCTTCATTGCCTGTCCATTTACAAATATTGGCACTGTTATATACATACTATTGAGCCTAGAATGGTTGACATATTCCAAGCATGTAGTCCAATCTCATTTAAACATATGATGTCTTTTTTATGTCCATTGTTAGATCCACACCTAGCCCCACACCACTCAATTACAGTTGTATGATATATTAAAAAAAAATGACCATGAAAGGCCTACATATGCCTTAGTTCCCTTGGACCTCAATAGGAGACCATCTATTAAGGTCCAAGGGGGCTATAAAATCTCATTAAGGTTGGGTTGGGCATGTGTCCAATCTCAACTTGTATTGTCATCCAATGTTAAGATATTGGGGTGATGGCCTTGCTCTAAGATGATTTAGAATCTCTCAACATGGAGGGAATGACTAAAAAATTATCTTTGAGGTCAGTGAGACTTGAGCAAGGATATTGGACATCCTCCCCTCTAGGCCTTGTAACCGTGGAGGAGATTGACAACATGGATTGGGGTGGGGGTGGGGGAGGATGAGGGTTATGATCTCGGGGGGGGGGGGGGGGGGGGTCACTCGCCCTTGTGTTATGTAACCTCGTGCGTACAAAGGGTACTTTTATGGGGGCTAATTACCTCCTCATTTGGATTTTATGGGACCCTCTAAGTAGGGGAAAAAACTGCTTCACCAAATATTCAACACCCTATAGGTAATTATAAAAGAAAACCTAGACTATTTCAAATGATGCTAAATTACTTATAAAATTTTAATTTACTTGTTTTGTATGAAGGCAAACTTAAAATTCCAATATGGCATGGCATATATCCACATTGCTATATATTGGTGAAAGAAGAGTCTATACATCATAACCCCAATCGTCCAATTTTTCATCCATTTTGCATGTATTATATGTGAATTTACTCATTCTATTTATTTATTTAATTCCTTTATTATTTTTGTCATATTAATTTCTTTCTACCTCAAACCTAAAGTGGGGGTTTTCCACTTATACTAAATTATATGTAATCACATGTTTCACAATTTAAGTAGCCTATGGTAGATCCAGAGTTTATATAATTTTTTTTGCAAATGAATAAAAAGCACCCTATAGTTGTTCTCACGTGGTTTCTTCTTTTTGGCCGGCCACCCCCCCCTGAGATTATGCTATGATGCAGTGTGTTAAGACATGATGAATGTCATCCATTCACTCTCCGGTTCCATCCATGGCTTAGTAAGCATAGGACGATAGCGATAAAGTAAAAGGATGTTAACTCTAGTTACACTATGTCTTAACTTGAGTTAACCAACTATATTTCATCACAATATAACCATAATGGAATAGAGCTCCAACTCATTCTTTTTGATGCTCATATTTGTGTTTATGCTTGTCTCTCAACACGTTATCAGCACGAAACTTTAAGTTTCGTGAAACTTAAAGGCAAACGAAACTTTAAGTTTTGTGAGGGCCGGGCAGTTCTGATTCTGCCCGGGGGAACCCCCTTCATCTGTGAAAGGGCCATGTACGCCCCGGACGCCCCTCGGAGCCTGATCAGCTACCGAGACTTACGGGCTAATAACATCCACGTTTCCACTGCTGTGGAAAACGATGAAGAGGTACTTGAGCTTAGGCAAGGGCCGCGGCGCCTTGCCACCGCACACGTGGCAGCCAACGGCCTATATGAGCTTTGCATCATGCAAGGTAGCCCCCCTTCCAAAGGTGAGGAAGAGGTTGGTGAACAGCGACACGAGTGTCACCCACGCCTACCCCTGGGGGGTGCCCAAGCATCTTTTCTAGCCGCCAGCTCCAAAGCCAACATTTGGCATCGCCGGTTGGGGCACCCCGGGACGACCATGATGCGGAAAATGATTCCCATCTTAACTGGTTATGACCTATGTACGAGTGATGCGGAACGCGTTGAGGAGTGCGCAACGTGCATTTAAGGGAAGCTCATCATGCAGCCATCACGGTGGAAGCTCCCGACTGAAATGCCAGTACCATTGTATCGTTTCCACAGCGATTGGTGTGGCCCCATCACTCCCTAGTCATGTCAGTTCAAGTACTTCTTTATATTCGTTGATGCTTCAGGTAGACACGCTGAGGTGTCACTTCTTACAACCCGTAACATGGTATTCCCCAAGACTTTAGCCATGATCCTTAGGTTCCGCAACCACTTCCCTGACACCAGATTTGTTTTCTTAGAATAGACAATGCCATGGAATTTAGATCACATGCATTCGAAGACTTTTGTACAGCCTCAGAAATAGAACTCACTTATTCAGTGCCTTATGAATATGCCCAGAATGACCTAGCTGAAGCATACATCAAGAAAATACAACTTATAGTACGCCCTCTCCTCTTTCATGCTAATCTTTCTCATACTCTTTGGGGTCATGCCGTGTTGCATGCAGCAGTCCTTCTTAGACTTAGACCCACATTACTGCACACACAGTCTCCGTTAGAACTCAGCTCCGGTAGAACCCCTCACATAGCCCACTTGCGCACCTTCGGATGCGAAGTATGGGTTCCAGTCTCAGATCCCAAAAATCACACTATGACACCCCATAGAATTCGAGGAATCTACCTTGGTTATGACTCTCCTAACATAATCCGTTACAAACTACCCCAAAGTGACGATATTTACAAAGCTAAATTTCAAAATTATAAGTTCATAGAAAACAATTTCCCGGCTTTCAAACTAAAACCGATCAAAGCCTGAATTTTAAGGACTTAGAAACGCTCACTCTTAACCCAGATCCTCGCACAGCATTAGCAGACTCAGAAGTTAGAAAACTCCTCCATCTCCAGCACCTTGCTGAGAACATTCCCGATGGTTTCCACTCGGGACCACGCATAGTTAGGAGCCCCGTTCCTGGCTCTAGCAACCCTGTTCCAGCAGCTTCAGTCAAGAAACGAAAGCTTAATGCCACCTCGCAAACCCGAACCCGTGCCTCCATGCACACCCACTGCAACCCGTATGATCAGCATAGTCAACCTTTTGATACCCCGTGGGATGACTTAGAGTCATATCTCATCAACCCTGATGTAGATCCTATGACACTCCACCAAGCCAAGAAGAATGTAGACTGGCCACAATGGGAAAAAGCCTTATAGGCCGAGTACCAATCACTTAGAAAACGAGGTGTCTTTGGACCTTTTGTCACCGATCTCATCACCAAACCGATAGGATACAAACCGATCTTCACTCGTAAGCGAGACGAGCATGGTAACATTCTTAGATTCAAAGTGAGATTAGTAGCTCAAGGTTACATACAAAAACCCGGGATAGATTTTGAACAAACATATTCCCATGTTATGGATAGCACATCCTACCGTTACCTCCTAAATCTAGCAGTCCAAATGGCATTAGAAACACGTCTCCTTGATGTAGTCACAGTCTATCTCTACGGTGACCTTGATGCCCAACTTCACATCAAACCTCCTCCAGATTTCCTACCAAACACTACACCCGCACAGCCTGGGCGCTTCTCCGGATTGAGAATATGCAAAGCATTTTATGGCCTAAAACAAGCAGGCCGGACATGGTACCATCATCTCAAGTCCTTCTTGATTTCTCATGGGTTCCAAACTCACCCTGCCCTACCTTGTGTCTTCCTCCTCAAAGACACCACCGATTTTGTCATCCTCGTAGTCTATGTCGATGACTTAGACTCTATTGGTACCCCAACTTTGAGTAAGCATGTGGAAAATTTACTAACCAAACACTTTGAAATGAAAGTGTTGGGACGCACATCCTATTGTCTTGGATTACAAATTAAACATTATGCAGATGGGAGTTTATTACTTCATCAACAAACATATGTGAAAAAGTTACTCCGCACATTCAACATGGACAACGCCAACGCGCTTTCAGCTCCCATGATTGGCAAGACTCGCACTGAAGATGATCCCTACCGGCTAGCAAATGATGACGAGGAGGAGATCGACAAGCCGCAGTAATTAGCCGCAGTTGGAGCTCTACTATACCTTGCCACGAATACCCGGCCGGTCATCTCATTCGCCGTCAGTGTCCTCGCGCGTCACAGTCAAAAACCAACCTCCCGGCATTGGCAGGGCGTCAAGCATCTCCTACGCTACCTTCGCGGCACGGAGGATCTCGGCCTACACTTTCGCAAGAATACTTCCAGTGACATCATTGGCTATGTAGACTCTGGCTTCAAGACAGACCCCGTTTCAGGTAAGTTTCAAACCGGCTATATTTTCATAAAAAATGGCGCACCGATCTCATGGCGTTCCACTAAGCAGACCGTGACAGCTACGTCCACAAATCATGCTGAATTACTCTCATTCCACGAGGCCTCCCGTGAAGCCGTTTGGCTACACACTATGCAACAGGCCATCATTCAAATGAGTGGTCTTCCATTGATGGACAAACCCACGACCATATTTGAAGACAACGCGGCCTGCATTGAGCAATTTTCCTCCGGATTCATCAAAGCCGACCGTGTCAAACACATCAGTCCTCACCTCTTCGGCTATATTCAAGACCTCATGGAGACCAAACAGATCGAGGTTAAGAAGATTGCATCAGCAGACAACATCGCCGACGTCCTCACCAAGGTACTACCAGCCCTCAGCACCGCAAACTAATCATTGCGGCTGGTATGAGGACCTTTACTGAACTAGAGTGAATTAGATGGCGAACGATGACTTTTTTCTTTTTCCTTCACAACATCATGAAGGTTTTTTAACGAGGAAGATCATCGTTCGAGGAGGAGTGTTAAGACAAGATGAATGTCATCCATTCACTCTCCGGTTCCATCCATGGCTTAGTAAGCATAGGACGATAGCGATAAAGTAAAAGGATGTTAACTCTAGTTACACTATATCTTAACTTGAGTTAACCAACTATATTTCATCATTATATAACCATAATGGAATAGAGCTCCGACTCATTCTTTTTTATGCTCATATTTGTGTTTATGCTTGTCTCTCAACACAATGATCCTCCTCCCCAATCCATGAACACAGTCTCATACGCAAAATGCTTATGAGCCTTGAAAGCTTATAAGGTGCCTCCACCTACTACCAACATTCAACCTACTACCAATACTGAACCTACGACCAACCACATGAATGGGAGGGCTGCATATTGAAATACGAATCTTGTACATTCAAGGATCCCTCATTCATGACAACTCTCATGTATGAGAGATCCTTGGATGTCCTATATTTGCATCTCAAAATGAAGCTCCCACTTTCATTTGAGTGGCCGTAGGTTTGGTGTTGGTGTTGGTTTTGAGGTACCTTAAATCATGTCCATTGTTGCCACGTCATGGACTTGCAAGAAGATTTTATGTACTATTGTTTTCCCTCTTTAGTATGACACGTTTGGGAAACACAAAAAAATCGTATTATCAAGTGTCGTCTTCTCATTAATATGGCAAATGGCATAAAGTTGTTGTATTATCGAGGGAACGTGAAAATATAAGTAATATGAACTTATTTACACACACACACACACACACACACACACAACGAGTTTAAACAATATTGATGGTATGAAATAAAAACTTCTAACTCCAAACAAATACAAATATTTTCATGAACTCTTGAAATAAGAGTCCAACGATCTCTGGTATTGCCTACCCAAGTTAGCAACTGTCATCTTATCTAAATTCCCTACTACCTTTTGAAAACTAATAATTTCATTAACACCAAAATATAAAGAGTTCTATGATAAGAAACTAGACAACAATGATGCATGGCATTTAGCAACATACTAGGCATGAGGCCACTCTAACCCTAACCATGTCCATTTTGCACTAGTAACCCTAATTCTCATTAAGTCCCTAATGATAAGTGAAGTTCCCAAATAATTCCCAAGTGAAAATGGATGTATTTTAGATGTACATAACATAGATGAAAGAAATTTTAGCATTAAGTACCTTTTAATATGACAAAACACAGATTCTAAATGTCGCATTATCAAGTGTCGTAGTCGTATAAAAGAGGGAGTTTTGGACTAAAAAGTTTGGTCGCGCAAAAATAAATGTGTCGTAATATCGAGGGTGTCGTATTAGCCAGCTTAGACTGTAGCTCCTCAATTAACCAAGAATAGGAACCGACCACTGGTTAAGAATAAACTTGGACTAACTCTGAGTCTCTGGGCATGTGTTAACTTAGATGGTCGGCCGATCACTTTGGGTGATTCTCTTCCTAAGATTTTGCAAATTTCATCAGTTGTATAAGCTCTCATGTATGACATAGCCCTAATGCATATGTGCCTCCGCCATGGACTCATTTGCAGGAAGACATATGCAGCTCCTCACTCAAACAATAATTTTACAAAGAAGGAATCGATCGATCAGCATACGTTGAATTTCTCCACCATGGATTGTAGAAGAATTCATGTAGCTCCTCTCATAACCCTTGATTTTACAAATAACACTGCTGTCTCGGCCATGGACTTGCACAGAGGAATTTATTATAGCTCCTCACTGAACCCACAATGATTTCACGAATCAGAATTCAGTCATGGAGATGCCTCTGCCATCAACTTGTAGGAAGAATAAAATGTAGCTCCACACTTAACCCAGATATAACAAATAAGAAATCAAGCCATGCAGCTTGCCTCCACCATAGACCTGTAGGAAAGAATTATGTAGCTCCTCAGAGTTTAGACAGTTTGAATACTTAGGGATCACACTTCATGATCATGTAGGCGAACTGTACAGAAAAACTTATCACAAAAGCTCTTAAGTAATGGACATCTTGGGCGTTCAAGGCTTAACCCAAAGTTTTACGAATAAGAAATCAGTCATACCACTCAAGAAGTCGTGAGCGAGATGGTGGTAGGAGGAGGTTAGGAGAGGTTGGTGAGGAGTGGAGATGGGGAAAGGTGTATAAATTTACACACACAAGGCGGAATCCGAGAGGCACGAACATGTTGGTGGTGTCACCCATAGCTGACTTATTTGACGGTTCCTCACCAACCTCCAATTGGAAATCTCATGCATGGAAGGACCGTCCTGGAGGAGTAAAGCAAATTAGGGCAAAAACGAAGTCAATATCACAGACCTTTTCATTCGAATGTATCACCACGTACCGACTTCAATGCCTACCAGACATGACACCGTTGCATGCAATTTTGATCTTCTGTTTCTACATGTTATAGTTGCAAGATTCAAAAGGGTTGCATTACAAGCCGAATCAGTGTTGAAGGAATCATCAGCTAAATGTTGAGTTAGGAAAGAAAAGATGGGTTTACCTGGAGGGGTAGGTCTGCGACACTACCGCATCAGCAACGCTAATTAAATTAACGTTGCTCATGCCTTGCACTCTGAGATGAAGTCCTCGTGATCTCCGACCCTACCGGCGACCAATGGAGTATCAAACCTCTGTGCTACGAATCACGGCGGTGGATGTAATGCAAACGTCGAAAATTCGTATCTCAACACTGATTTCACATTGATTCAATCACCTCAAAACTACGCCATCCGAACATGATCGATAGGGTTGCGATTCTTATCTTCTGTTTCTACATTTTAGAGTTGCAAGATTGAAAAGGTTGCATTCTGAGTTATATCAACGTCGAATGAATCGTCAGCTAAATGTTGAGTCGACTCGTCAACATTAAACGCTGCTCACTTGCACTTTGAGATGAAGTGATCACGACATGCCAAGAAACACTAATCCTCCTACCTGGTAGTCATGAAGAGCTAGGAGCACGCCCACCAATGCTTAGGGTAAGTTTCCTTGTAGGCTGCTCACGTACCCAATTCTAGAGGAAATGTAGATGTCACCAGGTGGAATCTACGTTTTCACTAGAATCTAGTGGACGAACGGCCTATATGAAAAGTCATCCTTAGGACGTCGGCATGTGTAGATGTTCCAAAACAGGATGCTTGCAATTTCACATGATTGGGTCTTGCCTAGAAAGAACACTTCATTAGCAAAAAAATTTAAAAATCTTGTACACGTATCAATTTTTGAGATAACCTATGTATGAACCTTCTGGCGAGATAATGGTGTTCCATAATACACCGGTTAAACCCTAAAGCCTGTGTCGACGTCAAAATTGGTTAGTTGAAGGCGATGAAAGTGGTGTTGAGATTATCTCGACATACTGCATGTACACACTTTGATGTTCAAAGTTGGTTTCTATTTTCAATCACTTACAACCCTAAAACCAATCATTAAGGAGGCTCCGATTTATTTGGGACACCGGTGTCCCGCCATAAGGTTCATACAGTTATCCTCTACACCTCAAGAATACATCACAAATTTAGAACATCGTTAAAAACGCCTTGAAATTATTATAAAAAAAACAATACATAGTGCCATGCACTATTGTTACAATGTCATATTGGAACAATGATCATTGAAAATGGTTAGGAACAATTTTGAAAGAATAGATTCTTTTACCTGAAGGGTGGACTATTCATTGGAAACCCAAATGATGTGTGTGGGTGATTGTGATTATGAAATAAATTCCCCTATATACGAGAAATTTATAGAGAAAAAGAAGAAGAAGAAGTATGCGTACTAATAGTAGGCTAGAATATGGACTCGTGTATTTATGCTAAGCTTCTCAATCTAATGTGATAAACACCCTCACTACATGCACAAGATATATAAATCATGAGGGCACGAGCACAGTCAAGTACACAACTCCATAACCTTCCATAGGTTTAAGTGAAAGCGATTCAAAACTATATCCTAACTTTGAATTTTGTGAAGGAAAAAATCATAAACATTTGAGAAAACACATTAATCTATAATGCCAACCAATTTATGTTGACAACTGCTTTTTTTTCTTCTTTTTTCCAAAAAAGTCTACATATTTTAGAAGACAGTGCAAGTAGGTATATTGAACACTTAATTGACTCAAATTTGTTTAAAATATGTTAAAATTACATTAAATTGATGTTTTCCTACAATTTTTGTAATGATGCCCTCAAGTTTATAATGAATTCAAAGAATATGCCAAAAATAATCCAACCTCAAAAATATTTAAGGTCATGAAATCTATGTCCAAAACCATATTAACCATTACCTTTTGAAAAATACTTCTAATGACAAGTTTTGATGATCACATTTTCATATTATATATTTAATTTCCTCACAAAACAATAGAGGGGCCACATAGATAAATTTAAATTATACAACACTTTGCTAATAGTGTTAGGCGTTTGACCAAAAAAATTATGGTTTTAGTGTACCAGATTGTTTTTTCCATATAAGAGAGAATTAGCTCATTCAAGAGAGAATTTAAAAATGAATTGTAGAATATCTTACAAGCACCATGATGATCAGTATGAACTTGACTAAGAAAACTAGGTGATCACTATTGTAGAAACTATATTTTCAATGCAATGAAATGAATTTTGAATTTTGGGAAGCCAAAAGGCTTATGAGACTAAAAGTACATCAAGATGGTGTCAAACTGCCTAATTTCCTAGAGTGGTTTAGTGTGGTAGCCTCCGGCACCACGGGCCTTGGCTTGGTGGTTAGGGCTCATGGCCCCCAATGAGGAGGTTGTGGGTTCTATTCCCCATGCCGGCGTGGTGCTCACCACCTTAGTCCACCCAACTATGGTGGGGGGTCCTTGGACCTTGTTGTATGGGTACCTCAAAGCCCTTTGGGGGGATACCATGTCCGGCATCTTCAAGGCACTAGTGGCTAGCTAGGAACTAGTATAGTGTGTCACTATAGTGCCCATCCTCGAAAGGGGAGAGTAGTATTGCCCCAATGTCCCCTTGTCCGGTGGGCATCGGGTCATTGACATTACGAATGGACACTTTATTCACGCCGGCCCCTTCAAAGGGACCGGAGTTTCTATCTATCTGGTAGCCTCCATGAGATAGAGGTTGATATCAACAAGAAGGAGTTGTGAAACCCTAATACTAAATACTTAGCAATAGTTAGGATTGAATTATTCCCCATACAACTTACTAATTTAAAGAGTTTCAAGCTAGGTTGAAACTAACACACAATTTCTAAAAGTCTTATATTGTTAGTTGATGAGATTGAGTACAAATTTAACTAATTTTTTACCAAGTGCAAAAGCAACAACGGTGGGAAAAATGTGTGTAATAATACGTTCTCTTGCCTTTTGTTGTTTACATTTTGGTTCGTTAGTTTGAGCAAGAGGAGATCACCGGGGACCTCACCTCAAATATGCATGTATTAGTTTCATGCAAAGGGAGGTTTCATAAATATATCATGCCCGTGACTTGAAATCAAATTGTATACAACTACAATCATAATGATGATTAGCATAGATTGAGGCTCTTCCTAACAATTGTTTCCAATTAAAACAATCATCTATACACCATAGAAAAAATGTTACAAATGTTCAAATAGGATTTAGAATTTGAACAAGTTGCAATATATTTTAATACAACCAATCTAAAAAACATTAACCTCAAGTATGTTGACAATTTCTTTTACATAATATCGTCTCCAAAATTTATTTTTGCAACAATCCAATCCCACCTATTGTTTCAGCTTGAAGGAGATTCATTACCATGTATACCTCATTCACTACCATTATCAAAGTTAACCTCATTGTGTTCCTAAAAGCCAATATGAACGCTGTGCAAGGAATTAGATCGACTGCAAATGAAATGTTCAAACATTGAAGCAATAAGGAACAAGGAACACAATAAAACGTACAAAAGGACATAA